>CM056998.1:124526947-125160876 GCA_029891345.1 Dryococelus australis
TGTACATTGAGTGCTCTATTCGTCTAGTTACTACTATACCCCTTCCTAGCATGGCCTGATTCATCCTCAGGACAGGTCACAGATCCTCGGAAGGGTTGACCACAGTTAAAGGCATTAATTTATGTCTAAACTGAAAAATAATCGTGAACATCAACCAATAGGTCTATTCACTAACCAATATTACCTAGCGAAATTAACGCGTACGTATTTATAGTGCTGATTAATATATACATATTACTTTGTGATATTTTATTTAATGAGTATGCAGTGGACAAACGAGCCAGCTGACGTAAACACCAGCTGAAAGTCACATGGCGGTGTTTATTTTGATATGCTGAAAGTAGAAACTTAGAAGGACTTTCAAAATTCTTCACTTTACCGTGAACAGCCTTTACCAGCTAGTTTACCTGTTACTTACTATTGTTTCGGTTCTCACACTAAGATAACAGAGTATAAATCTTTGTCACCACTCGCTATGCCATCCGCCGTCAAACCAACGGCGACACTTAGTGAGAAGTGAGGTCATACTGGGTTTTCAGAACCATGGAACAACTTTTGCTGTGAGAGTCGGTATCGGACATTTATTGACAAACAGTGGCATCTTTTGCTTTGAGGAGATCACTAGTGTTTCTGTGCGGTCGACTCACTCTGTACTGTATTACATGTGTTTTCGTCACATATCGTAGTGGTAGTTAACATTAATTATTATTGATACATTATCACATAAATGATTCCAGTAATATCAGAAGTAAAAAAATACCAATTTTTTTTAACAATACTGGAATTATAATAATATATGTGTTGTCAAATAATTCGGTATCATGAATTACTTCGGTACTATCGATTATTTCGATATTATATATAATTTCGGTATTATTGATAATTCCGGTACACCGAAAATACCGACTAACTGTTTGGAAAAATATCAGTATTAAATGTTTATGATATCAAACAGCCCTAGTATTAACCTATAGAGAAATTTTCCATCCTTACTCATTATAGGGGCCGCGTTGGCCGGGCGGTTAGTCCGCTTGCCTCCCACCAAGGCGAACCGGGTTCAATCCCCAGCCGGATCACTGGGTTTTCGCATGTGGGAACCGTGGCGGACGATGCCGTTGGTCGGCGGTTTTTCTCAGGGATCTCCCGTTTCCCCCGCCCTTTCATTCCGGTGCAGCTCCATACTCACCTCAATCACCCTCGTCGAATTTCAAGACCTCGCTGTTAAGAGCCGCCTAAATATTCTCACTCACTCACTCACTCATTATAGAGTGCTGATTAAAACGCTATATTTACGGCTTAAAATTATGGAGAAACGGAACATATCCGAAATTTGTTCATGCTATTTTTCATCGCTGCCGCAATGATTCCTTATGGGTGGGTGCGCACGGCCTTAAAACGTTTACAATTGTTTGCCAGGGAGGTGCTTTAAGTACTTGAAGGCAGTGACCGGGTACCTCATCCGCTCTCGGGAGTATTCAGCTTAAAATGTAGACGGGATTGCCCCGAGAAAACCCGCTGACCAACTGCAACGCCCGCCATGTTACCCACATGCGAAAATCCGGAAGACCCTGGCGGGAATGAAATCCAGTTTGCCTTGGTACTACAGTAATAAGTAGCGTGTATTACTATCTCTGATCACAATAATAATAACAATTTTTTTTATACTACAAGATTAATCTATATGTACCTATGCTCAAGCAATATCTATAGGTTAGATGCACTAACATCTCACCTTATCTTTCTACTTTCTTCAAGTAACAAAACCGAGCGAGATGGCACAGCACTAAACACGTTGACTTGCATTTGGAAGGGAACTCGGTTCGATTCCCGATTTTGGTCTTCATGATTTCGGTTTGACATGGTTTTCCGAAATCACTCGAGGTGAATATTGGGATGGCTTCTTGCTACAGTCCATGACACGTTCATTTCCCGTTCCTGGTCACTGAGCAAATTGCTAATGGCATTCCTGTCGACAAGACGTTAAGAACTACCTACTGCCCATTAATAAAGTATAAAACGTGCTATAAATACCACAAGAAAATTCGCTGAAAGGAGGGAATCTGAGCAACTCAGCCTCCATCTACAGTAAGGACTCCGAGAATTATCAAAATAAATATGGCATGTCTGCAGTATTTTGCCAAGAAATGGTTCTCGGTTTGTGAATTTGCAAGTTTTCTGACAAGAGAATCCACTGATACTACATTTAACATAACAGAATGTTTATTTGCCAAATAGTTTATGCATTTACTGTATGTATATACAAATTATTTTATGATGTTGCATTTTTATTTGTAAATTTTTGAATGCAGTAATTATTAGGAAGTTTGTTCTGAACTGTAATGAATCTTCGTTATGAATTAAATTTTAGCATTCTGTTGAACTGTCTAGGCATTTTCAAAGTGATCTGAATATTTTTTGCTTAAATTCCCGCGTAAAGAAGAGCATAATTTTACATGATTCGGTAATGGAAATATTTATTATTGTGCAGGATGAGCTGAACTTTAAGTTAATAAGCGTCTTAACTACTGTGTTAACATTGCATTGTATAGGGTTTTTTTTTTAACGTCTCCCGGTTTTATGCTTGAAAGCTTAGCAGGGGACGGCTTACAGACTAACTTACAACCTAACTTACAACCTAACTTAAATTTACACCACTGCCTTACCCGGGATTCGAGCCCAGAGCATCCCGTACTCTAGATTCAGTGCCGCGCCAACCGGCTGCGCCATGGGAGGTCGGCTACAGTGTTAACATACTCACGCCACTTTAATCAGTGTATGACTAAAAAGTTGCTCTTTACACTCTCTTTGTCAGGAAGTGCACACAGGGTGATTGGTTTTTAATAGCTTTCATGTTTTATTCATGTGTTTTACCTACGATATTCGAGTGAATATTCGTGCCATCGAACTTATCCGTTAATGCAAACGTGGATATGTTCACAAATAAAATATCCATTTTGTCCTGTTTAACTGTATTTACGACCAACCAATCGTTAACAAAATAGGATAATACTTATGTAAAGAGCTGTAAACTGTAGCCAAAGAATTAAATTTTATGCGCCCTTTCCTTTTTGTGTACGTCTACAAGTCCCGCCAACAATTTATTGTGTATTCGCCAGAAGTAAATTTTCATTTTCTCTGAATGTAATGTTATCTTTCTTTCTTTCTTTTCTACCATCTCATTTCAACAGAACTGGTGTTAGGAATATGGGGAAATTATTTGAGTTCATAGTCTGCGGTCAGTAATCGATGATAGCCTGAGGTACGTAATCTTCGGGAATACATTTGACAGTAGTCTAGACATGTTCGTTCTTTACATACTCGGATCACAATTATTTATTCATTGGTGGATGCTATGGCGTGATAGAGTTTTTTATTACTGGCAAAAGAGTTAAAAAAATATGGTCTGATCATTAGAAGAGAACACATACTTGTAATCAAATCTGACAGCGAAAGAAACTTACGTCTAGTGATGAACTCAAGAAGCATGGACTTGTTCTGATCCAATAGAAACTACACTTCCAGATTACATACATTGAACAGTTGACCAATGTTACAGTCGGGCCCAACTGGAATCCGTGACTGAATACACGAGGTGACAACAGAATCGATTGTATAAAATTTGGCTGTGCAGCCAAATATATATATATAAACTTCGGGGGTAGATTAAGCACGAAAATAGAATTTGAAAACACATATAGGACATATGGTATAAGATCAATGGTAAGGGATTTACACATTTATGAAGTTGTAGAAGAAAAATTTATTATAGTACCACTGCAACGTACCTCTCTCCGGAATCTTTCCCTCCCTTTAATAGCCGTAAAAGTGTGTTATTGCGTATTTTGTGTGCCCCACCTGCCCTATTTTGGTAAATATTATTTTGAAAGTAAAACACGAATTACCAGAAATCGGCGAGGTTTAGGTATTTATACAAAGTGATAATTTTGTTAATTGTGACCTGAGGATTAAAATCGATCCTATAAATCTCGTACATGCTACCGCGATATGGATGTTAGTTTGAAATAGGGGTAGTAAGAGTAATTATTTAAATAAAATAATTTGATGACAGCGACAAGTGATGTAGTGTTTGAATATCTTTGTTCATTTAACCCCTATACAGACAATTGGTGTTTAATATTAAACATTATCTCCAATATTTGCAATAAACAAGTGTTCCAGGTCCAGCATCAAAGATGTCCACCCTTAGTATTCACTTTAAACCATAGGTTGTATACCTGTTTCCAATATATAGTTTCATGTTTAACCTACAGCTGAAGTTTGGTCGGTCGAATTAAGATAGGCCTACAACACACACACACACACAAATATATATATATATATATATATATATATATATATATATATATATATATATATATATATATAGGGTAATTACGCTATAACAGGGAACAGGCAAAGGGATTTTAGGGTATTATTTTACTGTAAAGCCATTTGTGAAACGACTCGCCATTCACATCATATCACGGCATGAGTCGGTGGGGGATCGTAGCTTTTCAAGCCTTATAAAAAATTAACTTTGAAATTCACGACTTTACTTGACTGTAAGGCTGGACTTTGCATATCTGTGCGATATTGCCACTCTAATTAGATCATTAACTGCCATCGTTTTATCAGCTTCCCTATAGTGATTACATAGCAGGTGAACTTTTTTCGCTTTGTAAGTAAATTATAATTTCGAGAGTAAGATATTCAGTACCTGGCAGAAAACCTGTAGCCTAGCCACGTGCGTAAAAAAACAGTACATATTATGAAGCTCATCCTTCCCTTACGCGAGCTTATACAATTCCCTACAGACAGTTGACACTTTAGCAGGGATGTAGTCGTAAATTTAGCAGTCCCGGAACGCTCCAATATAAATATCCAGCGGCAAGATAAGTACAATGATATCTTGCGCACGAGGAAGGGGGGAGGAGAGTAAGCTTAGGTTGAGACACTCTTTCAGCGATAAAAGGTTTGGGGAGGGAGGATTTGTGTAGAGAATAAGACCTAGCGACCACCATTATCTAAACAGACATTTTAGTTGTTTATGTAAGAAGCCGATTGGCATTTATTTTAAATTGCTGACTTTCTGAGGAGCCCAAATAATAGTGCCCGAGTATTGTGAAATAACAACATTAAACAAGTAATAGTTAAGATTTTACAAAGCACATGTAATATAAGATTGGTTAGAAATAAACTACAAAATTACACTTATTCTTAAAATACCCTCAGCTCTGAAAAAATACACTTAGCCTTAAAAAACACTCAGCTAAAAAAAATTTTGCTTTATAAAAACATACTTAGCCTTTAAAAACTCACATTGTTTTAAAACAAATAAACTCAGAAATTTTAAAAGTACACTACGCCACAATAATATTTTTAGCCTCAAAACTGTACTCAAATTTAGCAAGGTTATACGTGGCAAGCACTTCACAAAAGTCCAAAACTACGTTAATATTAAGTAATTAAATTTTATTGCATTTTACAATAGCACAAATTTTACTTCTGTTATTATTTTACTGTTATTAACACTTTTTTTTTTAAATCATGAAAATTATGTAAATGTTACAAAGTTTCAATTACTTTCAAAATGCAACGGACACTGAAACTATGTGTTGTCTAAACTGTAAAATCATTTATGGAATATTCGTTTTGAGACAGGCCCAAATCAAAAGTTAAAACGCTTAACAATGTACAAATGTACAATAATTTACAAAAACTTTTCAAATATATTGTCTTCATCAATCTTCAATCTCTGTTTTGGTTGTGCTTCGCGCGTTAGCTTGTCATCAGCTGACCGTTGTATCCGTAACCAACTAGTGACGTATGGCTCAGTATTCCAATCTCACAGTGTAGGACTGTGGAGTTTCACAATCATAAGGCATGACACATGTGGGATTATCTTGTTTCGAGTAGGCGATATTATGAGGTTCATTTGTCTGAACCCACTTTCACATTCGGCTCAACTACATGGTATCAGTTTTATGCAGTTAAACCAAAGATTCGATTATTTGGAAACGCTATAACTGTCCTCAAGATAGTCCGGGTGCCCGTTTTTAATCTTTGAGGTGTTTAATTTGAATATTTGGCACAGGCGCTCAATTTAAATTTCTCCGAAGCCTAGAGGTTTCTCTGGTCACGTTCAAGCACTTTCATTTCCTTCAACAGTGTGTCATATTCTTCCTGTTTCGAATCTGTATGCACAGACCCAGACGTAGACTTTCGCTCATTACTGGAAATTGTGCTAAATAACCGCCTTTTAAAATTGTTCGTAACAATCGTCAGAAGTTGTTGTGGGCTGATGGCTGATATCTTGATGATTTCAATAAGGGTAACTCCACAAAAATTACCTTCCTTAATACCAACTCTAGCTTCTAGACATTTAGTCCCTGGTTTTTCTTTAAGGTTGTCTATAAAAATGATACAAAACCTGATTAGTTTGTCAGCATAGGAAACGGTCATGTTTCTGCTCTGTAAACGACCTGAGCGCAATGCAATTTCCGCTAGACTATCATACATAACTGCCAAGTCCATTAAAGATTGAGAGGATGATAATCGCCTAATTAATCCACTGTGCATTGCTCGTTCAGTCGGACTTCTATTTTGTCATTTTTTTTAATGTGGGAAATTGATTATACAAGGAGAAGAAACTGTGCCAGACCACTAACACTGTCCTAAATGAAATGGCAACCCATCTTGTACTTAACACCTTTCCTATTTTCTTCACTTGTTGGTGTAATTGTGCAGCACCCTCAGCTAGTTGGCGCTGGTTCTTAGGAGAGTTATTGTAAAGGGTCTACAACTTATCCATAAATATTTGAAAACTTTTCACACCACTTACCTAGTCTACTGCATCACTCAACGCTAATTGTTACCTATGATTCATACAGCACCACAAAACAATATTTGTATATTTTGTTACTAATGTCTTTACAACGCTTCAATTTTTCACCAACATTATATTTGCACCATCACTAACAAATGCAAACAAATTCAGTTTGAAACAGTCGTCGTGAAAATCATGTTTGTTTAAGCAATTCAACAAATGTTTAAACACTGTTTCAGATTCTTTAACAGGTAGTTCAATAAGGTCACAAACAGAAAAAATGGGGGAAGGTCTTTGCTGACTTCACACTTCAGATAAACAATCAAAGTAGATGTAGCACCTATGCTTGTGGAATCGTCAGTAATGGCTGACAATTTTCCTGAAAGTTCTCAAATCTGTCTTACAGTTTTACTTTTCATTTCTTTCGAAATGTGGTCAATAACTTCTACAGCACTGTATTTCGAATGCAGCCCAACGCCAATGCCCACCCCATTTAATATTTGCAGTTCTAAAAGTCCAAAATGGCCAGAATAAGGTCTGTCCTTTTTTGCAATGTAGTATGCTGACTTAAGTATTGCTTTTGTAGAGGCAATGAGGGATGCATTCATTGAATCACACACATCTTCCAGAGTCGGTGTTTTTCCTCTCGCAATTATTTTCTGAGCAGTTTAATGAGCAGTTAACTGTTTATGCTCGAAAATCTTTTTTTCGAAGAGATGTGAGCTGGTTGGCCTTGATGACCCATTATATGTGATATTGTAAGAATGCCACTCTTTGAGATAGCTTTGCGTTATTTTTTAAATGCACACAGACAAAAAACCTTGCTATATAATTTACAATCAAGTTTTCCATTTTTACAGTATATCCACAGAAATGTATCTCTTTTATGGTTCCCGATTTCTTCAGTTCCCACAGAGGGCCACCGAGATTGCAAGTTCATTTCAGCACGAATCCGAATGGGATGAACTCTGCAAACTGTCACTGAATCCTTCTGTACCGTTACTGTACTGACAATGTAAAGTTTTTGGTAGCCTTACCTTCACTAAATGTAGTCACTGAAGCACTAGGATTCTCGTGTTCGCTTGGTTCACTATCTTCTGACGTTGAGATGTTAAACCGGGAAAAGAAAGAAGTTTTCTGTCTCTGCTTACGGGATTCCATTGTGTAAACGCTGTACAGTCTTCATCTTTATAAACACAATTAACTGGCAAGCACTGAAAATTCACATTCACAGACTCACAGACTACTCGTCAGTCGTCGTAACATATTACAATAATTAAAAACCGACATTTGTAGTGTTAAAGTTCTTGTGAACGTTATATAATGTAAGTCTCCATGTCCAGAGTTAAATATTAGTGAGTGATGAACGACGGCGACAACTACCCGCAGTGCCGCACGTGACGGACTGACGTCACATCTGTTTACGCATCACCGCAGACCGCCTGACGTACACACCTCCGCCTCTAAGGCAATCTTCCCCTTCCATATCGCATTCCAGGAAACTTGCTGCTTCTTCCTCCCCTCTTTCTGTTAAACACCAGCCTGTTGGCATCTGACCTTGCCAAGGGCTTAGAAAGAGCAGAGACAATATAACTGAGGAAGGGAAAATAAACCATTACTTTAATCATAAACAAAGTGCATTTCTCAAATTATAGATGAAAGATGGAAGCGTCAGCTTTAATAGCTTAGTACATTTTACGGCTGCCACTCTGTGAAACAGAAAACGCGAGGGAAGGCAGTTCCCGTTTTTTTTTTTTGGAAATATTGTAAAAAGAACACAAATCTTACAAAGCAGTACCGGAACACCGTTCCGGTGTGTTCCGGCTCCACTACACCCATGCACTTTAGGCGATCATATTCGCCATCCAGAACATTATTAACTGTATAACTTTTCTAGTAGGGTCCTTAACTTCCTAAATTAATTTTTTTACGTACGCGCAGTATGGCAAATTAACAACACGTCTAACTAGAAATATAAGATTGCCACTCTAAATAGTTGGGAACGTCTCTACAAATCTGACTTTTTCCTTGATAAAAGTTGGAAAGCTTCCATGTATATACGTTTTTCTTTCTCAATTTGCGCACCCAATATGTGGTACATTTGCGAACAAGTTGTGAGAGCTGTGTACCGCGGGAAGGAGAAGACTGTTCTCGCTCCGAAGTCGCCGCTAGCGCTCTTCACGTCCGGGGATCTCGAAATGGGAATCGACCCAGACGTCACGCGAGATGACGCTCTGCGAACGCCAGAGATGCCAACCCAACCCCCATCAACACGGCTGGCCGGGTTCCACCCTTCATTGTGATTCCACACCCCTCTCCCCAGGGAGGATCCGTATTGATTTCATGCCGGACGTATTGGTAGACGCCAGCTCCGTCTGCCCGCTACTAATTTGGTTAGCAGCCTCTTTTCAGACAGTTCAAACAGTTTGCGTGGCGTTGTCCACCTGCGGCCCGTGGCGCCTCGTTCGCTGACGCCAAACATCCACGACAGCCTGTGTGGACCGCCCAGCTTATGTTTATCATCCATGCGTATATGGGCGCAGCGTTTTGGTGAGCATATGTCCACCAAGTGTTTCTAAAACATGGCGACAAACCAAAGTAGCAAGCAATTGTTTACAAAATTATAGTATAGAAATGTATGTACAACTTAACGCCTAAATTACTATTAAAGATGCATTCGCCCCCAAAATTTGAGTTTTATATTGCCTTTACTTGAAAATATTATAAACCACTTGTGATTTTGCAGCATATCGGGGAATTGTGTTTTGCATAAAGAAGACCTTACAACTATAAAAACGCAGTCGGAAATATCATCCCCCTTTATATTGAAAAGGGTTGTTGGCACCCTGCCTTTGCATCAAACTTTGTAACATCATGTTATAAGCGATTTTTAAAGCCAACCTGCTAATCAGCATGTCTAAATCGACAAAAAAATGCCGGCTTGTCCGAACACTCTCAGGTGAACAGTTTGTGAGATAATTCGTGTT
This sequence comes from Dryococelus australis, assembly GCA_029891345.1. Taxonomy (NCBI): domain Eukaryota; kingdom Metazoa; phylum Arthropoda; class Insecta; order Phasmatodea; family Phasmatidae; genus Dryococelus; species Dryococelus australis. The sequence continues at coordinate 124,536,761 of CM056998.1, forward strand.
AAACATTCAAAACAGTACGTGTGTTGCATTCCAGGTAGGCAAACCACTAGGCTTAGTAAGATAATTTAAATTAGGATTTTTCAGGGATACGCAGCTCTCTTAGCAATCCCTTGACGAGAAAAGTGGTACTTACGTTTTAGTATTATATTTTCATCAGGTATACAATGCCGGAGTTTGTCCATGTGTTTCAGGTATACAATGCCGGAGTTTGTCCATGTGTTTCAGGCATACAATGCCGGAGTTTGTCCATGTGTTTCAGGTATACAATGCCGGAGTTTGTCCATGTGTTTCAGGTGTACAATGCCGGAGTTTGTCCATGTGTTTCAGAAAACCTTGTATAAAATCAGACCGAGACTTGAGGTACCACAACCGAAACAGCGATGTAACGTTCGCAGGGTGAACAGTTCAGACAACAAAACTTCGTGACCAATCACACGATTGAAATAAACGTAGGACTATTTCAATCGGATATGCGACTACGATGCGAGCATGAAGTAAAGTTGGCTCTGCGTGTGCGCGTTGAGTTCACTTCGAGCGGTAGCTGTATATCTCGTGACTCCGCTGTACTAGCGCGCTGTGCCAGGCGGAAGATACCGTATAGATCTGTCTCTTTAGTCCGTACAAACCAAGAAACTACATATTTCGTTACTTTCTTTTCATTCTCATACCGTAAAGAAAATATTACCCGATAACGCAGACGTTTTCACGTAACATCCACTGCCGCGTTCTTGGCACAGACACTTTGCCCGACTTTACCCATTATTTTTCAACCAAGTTCCCAACACGACTAGCCCTCTTAAACTAACCTAGGATAGCAGGTGAATATATGTTTTTACAGTTTAAAAATAAACTGTAATATTATATACTTACATAAAATAGTAGGAGAATGAGTTGTTTATTTTACACGCGCATGGACGGTAGCAATTTCTACGACTGCTCATAGACACTTATGAAATATTCCGACCCTGAAACGAGAGGTTTTCTGTCCGGATAAATCGTCCAACAGCCTTGATATCAGTCCGCTCCCATTGCTAGAATAAGCACACGAATGTGAAATTCTGCACGTTACAGTGTCTGAAATTTAAAGCGTAGAACTACATTTCTCCCATTTACTGACATTTTTTTTTTTTTATATTCCAGCCAACATATGTAACGTTACAGAGAATATAATTTGGTAAAGAAGTGTATGTTCGGGAACAAAAATAACTCAAATAGTTCCTAAGAGAATACCTGATTTCGGCATTTTTCTCGAATAAAAAATTAAATAAATTTAAATAATTCTACTTATTTATTAATGCATCGATTCCTGGATGTCTGATTGGCAGGGCTGATATCCCAGTGCCTCGCATTCGCAAGCAGTTGGTTCTTTCCCGCGCGATGTCTTCACGCCACTATTTGATGATGTCACTCTGGCAGGTTGCTGCATGGACGTCTGTCTCTAGCGGACCTGTCAGCGTGGTGATGTATGTGTGGTTACAGGGGCTAGGCGAAAAATGTAAAAACGAATTGAATAAAGTAAAATATTAAAACAAAATATTGTTTTTTAAAATATAAAGTATTGAAAATCGAATATGTTTTACAAAGTCCTGCGTGGAACGTACTTTACAATAATTTCTTATATACCATCTCGTGTATGGAAAATTACATCTATAAATTCGTATATAAATATACGCACTGACGATTCGTGCACTCTAGCCAGCGATTAAGGAAGTATATGTAGATGGTGGAATGGAGCAACTGTGACTAATCGAACAAATATGAGCAATTGGGTCAGACGAATGAGAGAGACATGAGAGAAAGGAAAGAGAATTAAACGACAAAAATGGGAGCACTCGGAGAAAACCCTCAGAGAGGAAGAGGTAAATGATAGAGAGAAAGAAAGAGATAAGAGATGGAATGAGCCAATGGGAGGGAAACGAAAGAGAAGTAGAAAGGAATGGAATAATAAAAAGAGAGATAAAGATATTGAATGAGGGATGCAAGAGAGAAGGAGATAGAATGTGAGCACGAGAGAGAAATGAAAGAGAGGGATAAAGGGATGGAATAAGAGAAAGAGAGAGAAAGATATTGAATGATGGAGGCAAGAGAGAAGGAGATAGAATGAGAGGAAGATATATAAGAGAAAGAGAGAAACGAAAAAGAGAAAGAAAGAGAGACAAGAGATGGAATGAGAGAATGAGAGAGAAATATATTGAATTAGGGAGGCAAGAGAGGAGATAGAATGAGAGAATGAAAGAGAAATGAAAGAGAGAAAGAAAAACAGCATGAAATGATAGAGCATGAAGAAACAAGGTAGTATGAAGGTTTGACATCGCGATCGTATGCGCATTGAAAAGAGGAGTCTGGCGATACCTCAACACTTATTACTTATGTCTTTAAATTTTTTTAACTATGAAAATATATTTCAATTTTCATAAATATAACTCATTCAAATAATTTTATTTTTATCGGCTCCTCATTATGCAGCTGAGTTTTGGATATATCAGCCGTATTGAGGAGATACGTCAGCCGCAATTAGAAGCAAGCACTTTTTAAGGAAAAAGGAAAATTTTAAGGCATTGCTGGCATATAACATAAGATTTTGTATAAAAATGGGCGATTTTTGGGGAAAATAATCCAACATGGCGGCCGCGTGACCTTGGCGTAAAGTCATCCAAGGTCAGATCCACGATCCACCAGCCCTAGCCCTGTGCCTTCGAAGGAACCATATCCTACTACTGATATAAGAGCAAGAAGGATGGTTAAACTAAATTGTATTCCAGCGACGAAAGTATAAACGTATGTTTTGCCGCATCACATCGAAGCTAAAACCCTTAGTGACAGGTGATCAGAACCCTGGATATTTTATTCGAGAAACAAGTCTTATATCACAGAAAATAAAACCTACTCTGGGAAATATATATTCTGAAAATTTTATTCACTGATGTTTGCGAATACGTGAAAATACTGCAATTATACTGCGCGTACAGATATTATTTAGTACCAACAATTCACGACTTTGTAACGTTTCAGGCATATGAAGCAGTGTTTTTGCGTTTGACTTATTTGCAGATATGCAGACTAGCTTAACAAAGGAAACATCGAATTATATATATACACATACTCTTTTTTTCGAATCGACGAGAGACTTCGTCTGCTAACGTGTATATTCCAAAAATATGACATGTTTTTACGCCTGCAGTTTTCGGTGCCTCGATACATATTCATGTGAAGTGTGCAGAATCTTTAATAAACCGTTTGGAATTAAATGACTGATAACATGAAACGACAGTGTTAGTATGGCTAATACCTGCCTTAGCTCAGGACAAAGACAGGTATAATTGTTTATAACTGCGAAAACGGAATAACGTCTGCGCTAAAAGTATGCTATCAGTACAAATGATAAAGGCTGTTGTTTAATTGAGAATGTGGATACCTACTTCGCCAGTCCCCTTCCAAAAATAAAATAAAAACGTGTATTTCTCAGCTGCTTAGACATAAGTGTCGTATTTATCTTTACTCCTGAATGACCAAAATAATTTGAGATTTTGTGGTGGAAGAAAATTGTTAATTCTAGATTTATTATGAAAATTTAAAAAGTAGTCACCTCCTCGTTCCCGACATTGTATTTTATTTTTGCATAGATTTTATTTTGAACTGCTTTTCGTGCTACGATCTTGATGGGGTACCTCACGCGGTATTACCACCTGAATTCCACTACACAGTATATCCGTGGCTGTCTGGCAGATAATTCGGTCTCCCTCTACTGCGCGGCTGTAATCACCCCGTTCTAGCCTGAAGCGTTGCAAAGTTGAACAGCAGCAGCAGCTCCACAACGTAGTGAGATCGTGGCGCGATTCTGTAGCTCGTCGTGCGGTTACGCGCAGATAACTTACAGGCGCGACCGCCAAGATGATAGTGCGCTCCAAACCATAATGTGATCAAACCGATGCTCTTCTTTACAATTGTAATAAAATATTTATAATAAATATTAAGTCACTCTACATAAACGTTTAGCAAATATTTGCATGAAACGTATGGCATTTGTAGGGAACAACCTTTACTCGCTATAAAGTGATGGTTTCTTACATGTGTGAAAGTGAAATGTGTGACCCATCCCTAAACAAGGAAGTCATATTGGCGACAAATGCCTGTAAATGCGCCGTAAAAGTCGTATGTTAAAGAAGAACTCTATCAAAATTATTTTACAAACTAAATTAAGCTTAAAAACGTTTCATAAAATCTTGTGTGAAAGTTTTTACAAATCGATTCACGATCATGCTACATTACAAATATGGCGATGTTAAACCACACGTAACACGTGAATCATTACTTAGCACAATTAAAATGACAATTTCAGCCAATGTTTTATGGTAACACCACGTATTTCATGCATGTATGTCAGCAGATATACAGAATACACATACTGAGTGATCGACGAAGAGCACATGTTATGTATAAATAAAAATTTTCTCGAATTACAATAAAAAGTTTAAATAAAATGTATGTTTTGTAAATATATAAATATATGTATATATTTATAATATATACATATATTATAAATATGTCTAATATTTATATACATTCTTGTCTTGGAGTGATACGCATAATATAATTTTAGAATTTTAACAATTTAATGTATGTTTACTGCAGAGCATTCAGTAAACTTTTTAAATGATAAGCAACATAGGTAACAGAATTCCTGTGCTAAAACTGTACTATATTGTTAAGAAAATCTATATTAATAGCGTTTCTTACAGTTATTAAAAATAATACTATGAAACGTAAAAGTTTCATACTTTGGGATGTTCCTTTAAAAATCACAGTTAACTCTATAATTAATTTGATTAGCAATAAGATACGACGTTAATAGCAGGTCAATGAAAACATCAACAGATTGCCATTAAACATAAACGTGCAATATACCAACAATAAGGTTCCGGGCACATGGTTTATGGTGTGGTAACGATGCGTTATTTTTAATGGCACTCTTCCGTTCCTACCCTCTGAACCCAGCAAAATGTACTGTGCAGTCTTAGTGTTATGGTGTAATGGAGGCCACCATTTATGATTGCTATGACCCTGACCTCCAGGTTGGAACATTGCTATATTTTCCTAATTACCTCGCACATTCATTTTATAAATCGAAATCTACCCACAAGCTTCAAGGATCATTTTTTTCCCCACGCTGGTATTCAGGTTCGGCAGCCACAGTATTGAAAATCATTAAATAGAATAATTAAATTTACGGCTAATAATCGGTTTAATAACAAACAAATTTATAACATATAAGTTGCTAAGAAAAATTACAATTCTGGGTAACAGAACTCTGTTCAAATCAGTAAAATCCTACCAACTAACACGAATAATATTACATGAATATTAATAAACCATTAACATTCAAATAGTACTACATAAAATATCGAAATTAATGCAAATCAGTGTAACACTTAATCCATCCCTCGTACAACGCAATCTACAAACATCCAATTAAAAATACTACCTACAACATACAGTACTTTCTAGACCAGAGTTCACTCTCTATGTATGTACATAGAATTATCTGCACCATTCAGCATCGCTTACTACATAAATGTAGGGAACACCACTTATAAAAAGTAACAGACAAAACTAATGAGTCTATTTCATCTACATAGGTGTAAATAATAATGATTGAAGTTATGTGACAGTTATCCCTGTACATCGAATTAATTCAAAGGCTACTGAGACTATAAATTGAGTTTCCTTCAAGAGTGGGCCGGCGGTGCGGCTTACCTTTGGTGTGTAGGAAGGAGACCGTCCGACTGACCAACTAGCCTCACGTCCAGATGGCATGACTGCTGTTCTCCAAGTGTGGGCCGCGAGCTGTGTGGTCACCTGCGAAACCTCGCCGGCCTCCAACCCTCCCCCTGCCCGCACCATTACGACATGATGCCGGCCAGCCAGCGACGCACCACCAGGACACTTCCGGACCAAGAACATTCGTTAACCTTCTCGAAGATTTTTGAATAAAGTATAAATAATGAGGTCTCACCCCGCAGCGGGAAGACACATCAGGGTTCCACTATAGGGAGGAACTGCTGTTACTTAGATATGTTAAGGGGGGGGGGACTTGCTGCCATTCCAAAAGATATGTAGTCTTTATAAGTATTTATTTTATGTAACTTTTTTATTTATTGTGGGAAAAGAATGTATTTTTACCAGCGTCTATATTTTTATATAAAATATTTATATTGTAAATTGGGGAAAAGCTGCGAAAGTTTAAAATATTATATTAAAAGAGGATTTAAACGGTGAGAACTTTTTTCACTGAAGTAAACCCAACCTCTTACGAACATAGTGGGGAGGGTCTCTGGTCATTTAAATTTTAACAATTACATTGAGGAGACATTGAGAGACAAAACGTTGTTCTGTGTGTGTTGGCACAAACCCCCGCAGTACTTATAGGCTTAGATTGTATAGGCAGGCCTTGACGTCTCATTGTCAGTCGCTAACCAGAAACATATGCAACAGTAGTAAGACAATTACATACATCCCTTATCCGAGACTGGAACAGAGAAACCCCTGTGTGTTGTATCATAAGCCAACGTGCGATCAACTGAGTTATGGATGAAGGATTCGGAACTTCAACTTTGAATACAAACAGTATAAGGTTTTCAGTGACACGGTTCACTAACCCAAAATATTTACAGAGTCATCGTTTTGAATTTATATGGCTGAGCCACTTACAACACATAAGTTCACATGACCTACCGTATCACTAATTGTACGAAGAATTTGGTGAAAATCGGTCGATTGATTTCCAAAACATGCCATAAAAACATTTTCTTATTTCGTGCTATCTTACAAAATTACATAACAAAAATTTATTGCGCGACGCTTCTAATAGACACTGTTAGCGTAAAAAGTTTCGTTGAATTTTGTTATATTGTTTAAATTGTTTAATATACATGACAAACTTATCGAAATATTTATATCGACACTATTTCGAAAATTAAAACGTGATTCCACTTTAAGGTGTAAGTTAACATGGTCTTCTGTGACATTGATTATGTTTAATTTTTTGAGGAAATAAGTTAAATTATTTCGGAAATACGGCAAAATGTTTAATTTTCACACGTGGCAATATTTTGCTAAAAGTCCGGGAAAAGAGGATCTCTTTATGCATAATTATGTTTCTAATTAATATTGTCAGCGTACAAACTTGGCTCAGTTTTGTATATGCATATATATATATATATATATACATAGCACTAATCTAAATTTATAATAACAGTAGAACAACTTGCGTGTAAATTTGGTATAAATCGGTTGATTGGTCCTCGAGATGTGGTATAAAAAACCACAATTATTTTAATGCGACGATCTTTATCAATTGCGTACCGGAAGGTTATGTATTAGCAAATGTATTGTCATAAACACTTCCGGTTATGTCAAATACACAGTTTCATAAATATAGTGCAAAAATTGTTACAAAGCCGCCATTCTGAAAGCAAGTGTTCAACGTCCTTTAAAAAATAATATTGTCTAACATAGTACAATTTTTTCCGCAGTTTTGGTAAGAATTGGTTGATTGTTTCCCGATATATGAAAAAAAATATTTTTTTTTTTATCTTGTGGGGCTGACACAAAATTATCCTGAGATTGATCACTCCCTATAAACAACTTCCACCTCCACTAACTGTATTTATTTTTGGTTTATCAACGAAGCATCGAGAACCAAAAATGCAGAAGTGTCGATAATTTCCACGGCCGTTCTGACAAAAGAATATGTGTTCAAACTAGTGCATACGATTCGGTTGACATTTAACAAACTATACACCGTTACTTTCTAGAAGATACAGATTTTTAGATGGATACAAGATAAAAGTGTCGCTTTCTTCAAGTCCAATACACTACGCACATGAAAACTAATCTTGCCGACATGTCACCAAAGTAGAATGGAGACTTTACGTCATTTTAAGATAGGTGTACGACTTTGCAGACTTTTGTCTCCACATTTTCGTAATGAATACTCCAGCCTAAATAAGTTGGTTTTTGACACTATTGCACGATCTTTATAGAAATTTTAATAATGTTTTTACTATTTAAACTTATTAAAACGCCATTTTAAGAGACTAATTTTGCACGGTTTCTGGTATGAATCTCTGGCGAACAACAACCATTACAAACAAACACGTAAACACCTGTCTGAGTAGTGTAATGTGCTTTTTAACATAGAAGTGCCTTTCCTTTTGCCATAACACCATTAAGCCATATAACTTCTGTGACATTATAAATTAACAATTAATACACATTTCATATTAATATACGTGTAGGCGAAAGTATTAATAATTGCCCTAGTTGTGATCTTTTATCCTCCTATAAGAGGAAATCTGTTTACGCCGACGAGTGCAGTGGTGACGAATGCGAACCGCTAGGGACTTGTAAGTATGCGAGGCACAGTTGTATGCAGAACTGGACGAGAACCCTCAGTGTTTCGTTAGCGAGATACCATCTCACCGTGATGCGAATCTGTTATTTGAAATTTATACACCTGGAACCACGAAAGAATTCAAAATTTAATCTACCGCCAAATAATTGTTGTAACGTGGATAAAATAGAGGCAGGTCCACTCACATTGCAGGAATACAGAGTACTTGACGCGTTTTGAAACACTAATCCACTGTGATATTCAGAATAAATGCTTCTAAAATAACGTCAGATCGCCATGTCCTCAACAAAAGACACTTCTGAGATGTACTTCACACGTTTACTACGCCGGACGGCATTTCATCTCACATTCACAATCTGTATACCGTTCATTGTATAGTTCGCGCATGAGCTCAATAGTTTGTTACTAATTTAGGAAAAGTGTTACACGTGGCCAGCATAGAGTTATCACGGAGTGCAAACGCGCATGCGAAGTCAAACGCTTCACCCACATACCGGTACATGGCGTCATAAAAAACCATGACTTTATATTCTTCACTAGAGCGCTCAATCGTGCAGCACATACAAGGGTGTAGCACCCACCAATATCTAAGACTCTTACATTGTTTCAGACACTTAATAGATATGAAACGTCTGGGCACCATAACTTTGTAGCATATAGTTAATAAATTGGCGAAAAAGTAGCTGTGTTTATATTTAACTGTCTTATAGAAAGGCTAATTATATATATATATGTATGTGTGTGTGTGTGTGTTTGTATGTGTGTGTGTGTATTGTCTTATTGTTTTGCATTAATATCGTCATTATAATAAAGCGAAAAGGGAAGGAAACAAGTGATAGTGTACTAAAAACGTGCGCGTGGTACCGCCATCTTCTTAGTCCTTGAGATCGGTGTCTACATTTAAATTGGACGACGTTAGCACCGATCCCATTCCTTTTAAGGGCACCGCCTACCTGCAGAGTATTTGAAATCCGCCTTTTTTTTTTTTTACGAAACTATTAAACGTGTCCTCGTGATATCGGTGAAGGAAAAGAAAACTCATTGCAGACTAGGTACGTATAATACTCTCAATACATCATATACATTATAAGTGATATTCCCGAGCCCTCCAATATACCTCAAAACGGTTTTTTCACACGGCTGTATCGCATAATATACAGGTTGGAAACATACGGAACTATTATAAGGACCTGTATTGAATCTTGATATAGACTTTTCACCGATAACATGATAGGGTCACCGCTTAAAGTGCCCATAGATATACGCAGTACAACGGAAACACTGCACGTCAGTCAGCGCCTTGCGCGTAGGAGCAAAGGTGCATCAGGCGCGCGTATCAGTGTCGCCCTTAGCGCTCCCGCGCTTCCTTGCCTCAACCGCGCTAAAAATCTCCAAGTAGGCGGCGCCCTTAACTTAGTTACGTCACGAGGCACCATATATATATATATTAATGTGTATGCGTGTGTTATTCACGGTAAACTGATCACTTTTGAAAGCCCTCTCATTTGGAATAATAGTCAATAAATATATGTTATTTTAGCCGTGTACGTTAACTTCAAGGTGCGGTGGAATATACACACTGTGTTTAGTACTTACAGAGCAATATTTATTTAAGAAGGAAGTTGATGGATTAAAAAATGGCTGAAAGGAAAAAGTAACTAGGGCCTCAAAAGTGCTCACTTTACCGTGAACAGCCTATATGTAATTAAATATATAATGTATAATAACTGAATACAAAAACTTTTGTATCTAGTAAAAATTATAATATAACCGTACATGCATATTGAGAATATATTTTATTGTAAATATTAATTCAATATCATTCACAAGACTGTAATAACAATTCACAATATAAAATCTCAGCATATTCAAATTTATTTTTCAGATTAAAATGCCCAATGTCAAATGTAAATAATAATTTATATTGCAAAACCACATTAAAAACTGGTTTAAGAAATTTTAATTATTAACATGTATAACCCCATCTCACGCTCTACTAAAATTACAAACAAATAAGTGTACAACGAGACGCTATTAGAAAAAGGACAACTGACAAAAGGCCACTGTCCTCTAATTCTATGACAACCGCGACCGCGTGGAAGAAAGGGCACTCGCACGGGATCCCAATGCTGCCATGTTTTTCTTGTGCTACATACCTCCCTTTTCCATCTATGCGGGCTGAGGACAGCCACCTTCTCCAGCGAGCGGATGATGCGTGTACAACGGAGCCTGCAGACAGGTGCCTGAGCCGAAGAGGTATGCTGCGTGTGCTGACATTAAGAGTAGGATTGACCCCCGCATTTTCTGTGAAATAGTTGTTTGCGCGAATACGCGTATCTTGGAAAATAAATGATCTGCAAATACGAAGTTTTGTCATAAAAGTTATAAAAAGAAAAACAGCTATCTTTGCCCCTATTATTTTACTTTTTTCATATTAAGTGTATTCTTGGAGAAAAAAAATCGTGAAAATGGTCAAATATCACATATTTAAAGCTTACCCACGCAGTTTCCATAAGCAGTAACAAACAATATATGATCGAGGAATACTGTTAACGTAGACATTTTTATATTTAAAATTCGCAATAGGGAAATGTGCAGGACGATGCCACTGATCGGCGGGTTTTCACGGGGATCTCCCGTTTATCCTGCCCTTGCATTCCGGCGCTGCTCCATTCCACCTCATTTCAACCTCATCGGCTTTCAAGAGCTCGTTAAGAGCCGCCCAAATATATATTTATTTAAATATGAATGTATATAATTAATAACGTTTCTCAATTAACAACGTAGAACAACATTCGGAGTTTCTGATTGGCTATACACCACCAAACAGCAATAGTAACGAGCAAAGTTTAACTCTTCTACTAACTAATACTCTGTTATTAAACGTGCTTATAGCTATGCGTGACTGCATATTGTATTCAACTGCATGAAATTAAACTAATATATATATTAATATGTTACATTAGCAAAATGCTTATGCGTATTGTGTCCGGACTCGTCACACACGAGATCTGCAGAAAATTTCTATATTGTCACAGCTGTAAGGTAGAGAGGGCGAGTAACGAATGATCAACTAAAACGGACATTTCTTTCAATTACTGTCCTTCCCACTATCATGATTCTTGGAATCAAACATGACTTTCTTATCATATTAACTTCCAACTGTTAATTAGGGGCAGCGGTGGCGCAGTGGCTAGGGCGGCCGCCTCGCATCACGGCAATCCGGGCCCGATACCCGACGGGTTCAATCCCGGATTTTCGCATGCAGGAATCGTGCTGGACTATGCCACTTGCCGGCGGTTTTCTCGAGAGTCGGCTTTTTTCGGGGTACTCCCGTTTCCCCCGGCCATGCATTCCAGCGCCGCTCCCTCCTAGGCTCTCATTTCATGTCATGTTCGGGGATGACGGGCACCTACGGATCCCAGCTGGAAAGCCTGTCACTTGGTGAGTGTTGCCTCACCCTGTGTTCAATCCCTACTCGAGTTATTAATTTTATTAATTTTATCACATTTATAAAAAAATTAAATAACAAAAATAAAAATGTATTTGCTTAAACTAATCCATATTTTCTAACAACCTTAACAAATAAATTTTAAACATTCTTACAAATTGTAATTTATATTCAAAAACTGTGGCAATTAAAATTAATAAAGCTTCATGTAAGTGCAGTTGCACGTGTTTAAAAACAATAAATCAGCAATTGTTTTTTTCGTTTGAGGCTGTTCCAGTGGTCAAAAATATCATTGTGTTAGCAATTTAATTTTTAATAGTATAGTGTGTTACAGGCACATCCCATTAACAGTCCTCACACATGGCATAGCGCGTGGAGCAGCTACATAAGCTGCCGCGCCTCATTTTTCCGATCAGTCGCGTACGGGCGCTTTGCCAGGGAGGGTATTTTCGCTCTGGGCTCCGCGCGACCCTAGCGATATTTAGCGTGCTTACAGCAATGGTCACCTATGGTACTTCGTAGTAGAGCCTAGCCAAAAGTTTGAGGGTGGGTTGGAGGCGCAGAGAAACTCCCCAGACCGATTTTGCTCCAACCAGCCAGGGTGTTGCACGTTGCACTGGGTGGTTAGAGGGTGTAGCTAATGGTTGTTTAGGGGGTGGAGGAAAGGAAGTTGGAACAGCCTGCTGAGAACCTAGCCCCCCTCCCCTTACAGAACAGCTTAACACCAACTAAGGCACTGCTGTGACGTCATCACGTGTGGGGTCATCCTCCTCTGCAGGCGCGCTACCAGACCGCTGTTAACAAGTTGACGACTGGTATAAATATTCGTGGCTTGACGTTGATTGTGTGTAATTTTTGTTCATGTGTTATATGCGTGTCACAGTATACGTTAGTAAAATTAGGTGGGTCTTATAACTACTGCTATAAAAAAGTGACTGTTATTCCAGTATTAGGTGCCAATCCCCTGCTTCCTGCTTCAAAAACTATTTTTTTTGCGTATGCCTTTCAGAATAATTTATTTGTTTACATTCTTGGCACACATAAGCGATAGACTACCTAAAAAAACGCATTGCATTATGAAACAATGCCTATTCGTTAAACAAATCCCCAACTATTAATTCCAGATACTGCTTAAAACCTCCACTTTTGTGATAAGTATTTAATTAAAAACCAAGTACGCCTGAATTAAGTTATATTTATTACAGAAACTGTTACCTTACGGTATAGTGGACTCATTCACAGCCATGATAAAGTACCAACATTACCCCAAGATTAACTTTTTTTTGTTTCGCGTTTGTTTATTACCTACACCAAACTAAACAATATATTCATAACCCATAATATTAGCCAACAAATTTTAGTCGCGTTATCTTACTGTGAGATTTTTTCACAGATTCCGCGCTAATGTGGTCTATTTTCTCTCATTTTTGTTCTACTTTAAATGAATGTAATTCATTTGGCTATATCAGTGCAATGCTTTGAAAGTTATTTTTATCTTCGGCGGAATTATGCATTTATCACTTCTCGTGGCTGGAATTTTTTTTTATTGATTTTGGATTAAATATTAGCTAGTGACATACACAAGCTAATTCAAATCTCAGAATTATTTATTATCTTCAGTACTTTTTTATTTTAACATAGGAATATCAACATGCATATCCTGTCAGAATAAATCGATTAGCTTAATTTTATTTTTGTGCCCGAAGTACAACATGGTAATATCACATTATCTTCGTAAGGTACAATATGCATATCTGTGACGTATTTGTTACAAAGGAAAGTGTTTTACTCGTATACTACTAAACATTTTTTTGTGTAAGAACAACAATAAATTTACAGTGTACGTTGAATCCTTTATAGGGAATGAGGGGCGCTGGATTTGTTTCCCAGTGGTGTCTAACCTTGGAAAATATACGCATTCACTGCATTTACAAAGGCACAAAACAACAGGAAAATAATCCTTAGACCAACTTCGAAACCACTGTGCCTTACGCATAAGGACAAACATTTTCCGCAGTTAACCACAGCTATGCTGGTGGTGGTGATGTGTGTAGTAAGTTCCTGAACAGAAGCCAATTTTTTAAATGCTTGAATAATCCAAAACGGATATAGTAACAGGTTAGCTAATTACGAATCAAATACCCAACCACATGTTAATATACTGGACCAACATGTATGAAGCATTATTTACTTGGTATTACGGCGTCCTATGATGAATTAAGCTTAGAATTTGGCCGTACTGTCTCTGTCACCGAGATAATTCCAGTAAACCACTGTAGTGCGGAATTTCAATACCATTAATGTATAGAAATGTTAACAAGGACACACGAACGCTTTTTACGTATTCAATAAGTGAGCTTTGAGATGAAAATGCTATAAATATCTTAGAAAAATTGGCTGATATATCAGTGCAGCAAAATCATCATAACATTGATATTACAACAACGCATTTAATTTTTATTACATATATTTATCTTTTAACCCTTTAGTTGATTTTGATTGTATTTCTTAAGTAATAGATGTTATGCTTTCGGAATTAAATTGACTTTTACTTAAAAGAAAATACTACAGCTTTAACTCTGCAATAATGTGATTATGAATGAGACGTAAGCCAACTTTAATATTGTGCAGTTTTGTATTTCAACTTAATCTTCGTTGAAGGATGCGTATTGCTGTATTATAATGCGTATTTTAATGCCATATTGCGCTATTTACTAATAAATTATAAACACTTGCTGCCTTTTTACGCCTGCATGTCTACATCATTTTCACTGCACAGTTTAGTTTACTTAACCCAGCCTACTGTGCCAAAATACTTTCCCTAAGGCATTCTACTCATTTAAATAGTTATTGCACACTTAGTAATTACAGAGCCCGTCAAAAGTTTGGCCATTAGTAACTTTGTTAAAATACTTTTCTTCTGTAAAATGTTTGCTGCAATCTGTATTAAACAATTTTTTATCATTGTTACAGTTAAAACACGCATTATATATATATATAAGTTATTGAATTAGGTAAAATAGTTTGTAAGTTATGATTTTAGAAAGTAATACATAACTCTGGAATTATCGCACACATTTTTGTGTAGAAGATTATGTAAACCCAAATATACAGCTATTTAAGTGAAATTATTTTTATTACCTTCATAAATGCACTTGAATAAGAAAAAAACAGAGGCCAGAATAAATTTGGAAACGAGTTTTTATTTTTAATTGATTTCTCACTTTAAGAAAAATTTGCTACAAATTCGCCAAAATTGACTACTATATAGAGGACCTATGTTTCTTACCAGTTGAGATAGCGAGATGGGGTTCCCGGCGTTAGTTAGTTCTCTTTCCTCTCAAATGATAACATCACATGTTTGTTACCAGGAAATCATAAATATATTAAAAGCACCAACAATTGTTCGTCGCTTACCTTTCAGAATCTTTTTTTTTTTTTTCAGAAGTATTAAATGATTTCACAGTGTTTTCTTATTTCTATTATTGATTTATGTCCTGTATCGTGTAAAGTTTAAGTTTTCATTTACACCTTGCGTAATCCTAAATTTTTTATATGTACTGTAAGTTGAAGAAACATGTTCACGTAAACTGGCAATATCTTGACTGGTGTGCTTCAATAAGATCTATTACGATCGTTTCACATAGTGTCAATGTGAACCGTGACCATGTTGCTGGCCACTCACAAAAAGAACGGGGATGTTTTTATTTTGCAATGCCGTCTGCTCACATATTTAACCGAGCGCATATACTGTCTTTTTTTCCTGAATAGGAGACTAATGGATTATAAAGTTAGGCTACTTCATAACGAAAATTAAAGAAAGATGCTAAAAAAAAAAAGTACCATACATATATTACATAATGTTTTCGTACAGTGAGAATTAATAACTTGCAGAATATAAGTACATGAAATAAAGCGGATTATTTCATCTGCAAATTCGGTAATAATTGTACATTGCCGGAAATTTCAAATTATGTTTAATAGAAGTACCAAAGTGCTAACATGTATTGATTAATGTATCATTAAATTGTAAACTTATACAATTATACTTATACAAATTAATTTACGCATTTAATTTTCGTTATTTGTCTCACGGTTAATGAGCACATATATTATAATAACATATCTGCACACACACACACATACATATATATATATATATATATACACACACACACACACACACACACACACACTGTATCCTGAGCACCGGAGTAACGTTTGGAAGATATATAGGCCTATTTCGCCAATGTCATCCAAAGTAAATAAATCAGGTACGTATTTTGACTTTCCGCAAGCAAAGCCAGTCCATCGAAATCAGAAGCTAAATAATGGGGGTAAACAGCTTCAACAGGGACATAACATATTTTTCAACAATATGCTTCGATTGGTTCTTTACTATGTAACATAAACTTTTGCAACTTCTGCATTCATGATTATAATCTATGTATATTTTTACACATTCTACACTGTCAATGTCAAACACTGTAATTTTCATACATTTTGCACAGGTGTTTCATTTTTATTTATTTATTTATATTTTGTGTTTAGGATTTTGAATAATTAAAAGTTTGAATGGCAATAATTTATGCTTAAATTCCTCAGGTAGCTAGATTTGATTTTTGTTTGTATTTGAATTAATAATTCAATATTTTCATTTATTTCTTGGTCTCACACTATTGTAGTTGTTTCAGGGAATTTATTGTGTTATTTTTATTACCTGCTTCCATACCCGTAATTTTCTGACGTAGTTAATTAGGCCGTTCGGAGTGTGGCAAATTAGCTGTTTCAGTAGGAAAGCGTCCGATTGGCTGGCAAGTTTGACACCTGCACCCGCATTGGCTAACGTGATAGCGTAGGGCCTAGGCGGGTAATTTCAGTTAAGATCTCTATCTCTCTCTCTCTCTCTCTCTCTCTCTGCCGCCATCTTTCAATGCATTAAGACCTAAGTCAGGACGCACGTCCAGAAGTTGGACGTAGCATCGGTATTTTAAGTAGTATATTAGGGTGTGTTAGTTTCTACAGCTTGCTTGGATAGCATAGTTTTGTTTCTACGTAGAGAAGTGTGCTGTAAGCCCCTCCGTATAGTAAGCAGCTGTTTAGGAGCTTAGGTCAGTTAGACGCTGTGACGTTCCGTGAGATGTAAGCCACGTTAAGAAACACCTTAATCATACGAAGTTGGAATACTACTCTACATATTTCCTGACATCCCATTCTGCTTTCTACCATAAATGGTATCATCCTACAAGTAAACAATTTTTTTACACTGCCAGTTTTTCTACGAGTTTAGTCTACTCGTCGTATAGGCCTAAGAGATCGGCTATTTATAATAGAACATTCTACTCAACGCCATGCTTCCATAGCGTTTTAACTGCTAAGAACCAGCATATTTTAACCATAATTTAATCTGAGAGAGAGAGTTCTTATTGTTTTACTACTAATTTTTCAAGTAATAATTGCAGACGTTTTCATTCAGTGATTTTTTAAGTGATAAACTGATACCTCAAACTAGTTTACGTTTTTTAATACGGGAATTATTAACGACCGTTATGTCTGACCATTTCCTATAGGTAGTTCTAGTTTGAATGTTTTTCATAAACCTTTTGCTATTGCCATTCAAAATTTTTAATTAGCTTCATTTACAGCCAGAATTCATATAAATTAAATAAAAGTATCTGAATAAAAATTAAATAATTTCGGCTGGAAATGTTATGTAGTCTGACGTCTTTTCCTATTTGCATGAATAATTGTTTTCACTTCCTCGCCTTCACTGATAACCCAGTTCTGCATAATTTATCAACGTCCTTATGGAAAGTAAGCTGAATAATTTTCAGAGTGTGACAAATGGTCACTGGTCTCAAGTAAATATGGTAAACTAAGGCGAGTGTTTGCATCGAATGTCTGGTCCTCGATCCTGCAAGGGGCAAGCAGACGTTTTCCTCAGGGGAGAAATATTCTACTATCACACTGCTCAGTTGTAATAAATTTTGCCAACAATATACCTAACCTAAAACACGACAACAACACATGTTTTTATTTCACACTGTTTTATAAGCCTATGGGAGAGTATGGTTATGCAAACAGCTCAATAGTACACTACCGTTATTCCACACGTTGTCACGTATTTTATATTCAGTGCCACATTGTAATATCCTGTCTGTTCATATTTTATGTAAATAAAACTTTAAATAGGCCTACAGCACTAGCAGCAGATACATATGGCAAGGCACTTGGCATTGTGTGAGGCATGTACTGCAGGCAAGCTACGTGTACGTTTTTCAGTAAGATGGTGTGCATAAACTTTATTAATATTCTGGCTATATTGACACAGGGAAATAATACTGCTTCATGTTACTTTATTATGTGAACGTACGCTACATCTTTTCTATCAAAAATCAGAGCAATTCTTATCGTTTATTTCATATCTGACTATCCCACCGTGGTCGTTTATAAACGTAATTTAAATGTTGTGTTTGCATTACATTGTAACAGAGTTTCTAGGGGAGCCCATTGCATCTGATCAGGCCCATGGAATTGGCCCAAACATTATGCTGCTGCCCTTACAAGCCTTGCAAATAACGAAGGATTAGCTATGACTGCTACGTCATTAGCCTACTTTCCGATGAAAAGAAAGGCTTACGAGATCCTTTCCTGTCTGTGTGTATGTGTAAGCATGAGTAGGTGTGTGTATGTGTGTGTGTGTGTTGGTGTCTGTAGGTGTCTGTACGTGTCCCCCCCCCCCCCCCCGCCCGTTTTCAATTTTTGAACATGTGAATCGAATTTAACCAAACTCAGTACACATGTTGTACTAATGACACCTGCATTTTATAGTATACGAACACGTCGGGCAATTACTTACAAAATGGTGGCAATTTTTAAATTTAGGGTGATATGTCATATCTCATAAACCATTATTCAACATATTTAAACCAATTTTTTTAAGCTGACAGCGCCATTTGTAAGCACTGAATCCAGAGAGAAATGTTTGTTTTTGGTCCACCATTTTTGGAGAATAGCGTCACATTAAAAAATAAGCCTTTTACATTATACCTCGAAAACTACTCAACCAATTTTCATCCATTTTTAGCACGTGTGTAATACCATGATTGGCCAGGTAAACGTAAGTAATTCAACTTAATCACTGCCCAATTTTTTTCAAAATTACAGCTATGCAAATTTCTTAGGTTTTCGTGGAACAACTTCCATACCATTTGCTCATCTTCAATCAAATTTTGTATGCTGACAGTATCTACTACAGGCATCACCTAAGCGAAAAAATAAAACCACCTTTTTCTGCCATATCGTAAGAAATCATTACATAATTCATATTGTGTAATATCTCGGGAAACAATTGAGAAATTACTACCAAATTTACCAATCAAGTATTATTGCGGCAATTCATTTGTACAAATATGTTTCAAGAATTTCAGACATTTATTTTCGAAACGGCGGCCATCTAGCCATCTTAGCATATTATGCTATGTCTTTGAAACTATGTAATTAATGTCTACTTAACTTTGTATGAAGCGACTATATATGATAACATCGAATGGGACTACATGGAGCTTTTTTTTTTGTAATCGAATTTGTAAGATATTGCCTCACGAATAATTTAATGTAATATTTCTCGAAACAATGCACCGATTCCTACCAAATGCGGTAAAGAAGTAGTACTGAGTTATATGATGCTAACTGATATGTTTTAGGTATGTCAGAACCTTACTTTCAAAATTGCAGCCATATAGCTATTTTAGTTTTGTAAGTTCCAGCATCTAAACCATGTAATTAATTCCGATTCAACTTTGTATTATGACTATTTATATTACAAACATCAAATGTGTCCAACATAATCTCTTTTGTCCGCTATTGTATAAAATAATATCACACGATAAATTAAAATTACGCGATATCTCAGACAAAAAACATACAATTTGTACCAAATTGGGCAAACAAGTAGCACTATGGCTGGCCATTTAAACTGATAAAATTTAAGAGGGTCAGACACACATTTTCAAAATGGCGGCCATAAAAAATGTTTAGCTCAAAAACGTTTATCTACGAAACTACAAAACAAACTTCAACATAACTGTGTACGCTTACAGTACCAATTATATCTATCAAAATGGTCTATGCAAAGCCACATTTCTTATCAATTTTGTAAGATAGCCCGACATGAAATAATACCAATTTTATGTCTTAGCTCGGGAAATAATCAATCAATTCTTTCAAAATGGGCGAATAAGTTGTACTGCGGTATGCCACATTAATTTATTCATTTAACGTGTGTAAGTTTCTTATTTTTGGAATGGCGCCTATATGAATATTTTAGCAAAACTATGTAAAAGATTTTGATTTAACTTTATATATTGTATCTTATGACAATTATCGAATGTGCTAATACATGAGAAGCTTGATACATGAAAGCTAATACATGAAAATCTCATGCCATATCGCGAGAATATATCAACCGGTTCATACCAAGATTCCACACAATTATTGCGACAGTAGGGTATGTAAATGAACATGTGTTATGTGCGGCAGGCATGTTTTAATGCGGTTTATATAAATAATTTAAACTAATTGGTTATATCTATGACATGTTTAATTAAAATTCAACCGGATTTGTACGCAAAGAGTATTAATTATAAGCACCATTTATGCATACAGAGATCCTCTTTTGCCGAATTATTTTGTATAATAGTGCCAGGTGATTACTCACATTTTACCACATTTCCGGGACAGTTCAACTAATTTCCACCAGATTTTCACAACTACAGAAGACCATGAAAAGTTTCATGATTTAAATAAAGCCAGGCATCGATTTAAGAAATGGCGGTCATATAAATTTTTAGATTATGTTTGGCACATTTATTTAACAATTCAACCAAAATCAGTCAAACTTCTAATAGTGATAGCATCTATCAGAAACATTTTGTATATAAACTCTTTTGGACAGTTTTGGTAAGATAGCCCTGTTTGAAAAATAAACTTTTATGCCATTTCTCGGAAGCCAATCAACTGATTTCCACAATTTTTTCACGAATGTAGCGTTATGGTAGGCCATATTAACTTATGTGGATTTAGTGGCTCAGACACTTATTTCCAAAATGATGGCCGGGTAAATATTTCATGTTAGTGAACCCTAGCATTCCAAACATTAAACTAATTATATCGTGATGCAGTTGATTGCATGCTAGCGTAATTTTATGAGTTTTTCTAAATTCAGATCCTGGGCAAGTCGCTCGTGTATTTTAATTGTCTTGGTACTGTTTCACATGCATCTGGATTCATCTCCAATGAAATTGCTCTCAATGTGACATCGACGCTTAACTGCGATCTAAGCTCTTAAGATTTTTTTTTATTAGCACCCATGTAAAGGAAAATGGGTTTATTAGTTATCAGTAACGTCTTGTTATTCTTTGCAGAAGTAACTTTTTTTGGCGAGAATTTGTTACTACACAACAAGTGCTCATACCAACTTAGTAGTCACATGATTTATGATAAACTTCATCACATGAAACCAAAGTTTATATTATACTTATGTGTTAGCTCTCTGTTTCATATGCCATTTTAATGCGTTTGCTATTTAGCAATACAAGGGGAGAAAAATTTGTTCGAGAAAAAAAGTGGTAGTCTAAAGAGTACCAAACAAATGCATAGTTGATATTAAGAAATATATTGGCGAGTTTTAAATGCACACTTGCTGAAAATACCCCCTTCTTTCAAACGTTTCCATATTTTTTTTATCTATAATGCAATGAATGTTTGATTTTCAACATACGTGATTGCGCAATTCTATTTTAAAATAATAGCTTTTGTAAAACAATTACCGTACTTAAAATAACTATAACATATAACTTTACATTACTATGACGAGTATAAATTTTTAAGAAATTTAAGCATTAGAAAGTAGCGAGATGCATTTTACAGCGCTTAAATTAATATTATTCATCTTTGTCTTTGATTGAAAATTCAGTAGTTGTAACAATCCTAAGTAATAAATTAATGTTTTCTGGATATTATATATGGGTTTATAGATTATTCTAGGTACTTTAGTATTTATTGATTTAAAGTTTTACAGCTAAACTGCTTAATTAGTGAGGCCGGGTTGGTTTTTATTCGCGTATAACTTCCGATTTGACTGAAATCGAAGACGTCTAATCGGTAGAAAGTGGTTCGTAGCCCACTATCATCGATATCCCATCAATTTATAAAAATTTGTGCTTAACTGCACGTCATAAAACCTTTAACACTCTCTAAACAATTAGAAAAAAATTTATATGTTTTATAATTCTTTTAATAAAAACAATTTGAAACTACCGATTTCGATTTGCGGGTTAGCATATTCGTAATCTACAAAAAAAAATGACACCCCGCGCGTCTTTTCCAAACTATTGGTTCTGTTTGCCTGAAATTCGGGATCTAAATCATAGATTAAAACATGCAAATTCTTGTTTTGCGCAATAGTTCCTTACGCTGTGCCTTCTTCAACGAGACCGAGGTAGGTGTACGAGCTCTCTGTGGAGAGGGGTCTTAAATGAAGCTAGACACCTCCATTTATCACCCCCACCACGGTAGACCGGTACCTGTTTTCCCTCCACCCCCAGCAGGGGGTGGAGGGAAAACCCCTCCTTATATGTTTTTTGCAAGACAACTTAGAGAACTAATTGGAATATTAGGAACATATTTATGTACCTGAAATTATCATGCTTTCACTTGACTGGCGCATAAATAACGTCATTAGGCCCACCACAAATTTAGATTTTACAAATTGCAGAAGTATACGAAACAAGAACAAAAGATCTTAACTATAGGACTTTCAAAAATACCCAACTTACAACGAACATCATATGGTTTGGCTTTTAACTAGGGCAAAATTTAAACCATTGTCCATGACTTGAAATTTGTAATATACTTTAAATAATATTTTTTAAATGTTTTAATTTAATTGGTGGTTTTTGATGTCCTCTCTCTACGCCTGGATGCTGATATATAGTGAGGAGGGCCTGTACGAACATAAACGGCACACTCTACTTGTTTAGTTTTGCTGGGATTCGAACACGTATTTTTGGGAAGGGACAAGGGAGTGGCTTTAACCCTCCTCTGGAACCTGGATTTTTTCTATGAAATGTGAGAGATTCTTTACAACAATCGTTTATAAAATAGGGGCCGTGGTGGCCGAGCGGTTAGCTCGCTCGCCTCCCACCAAAGTGACCCGGGCTCAAAATTTCGCATGTGGGAATCGTGCCGGACGATGCCGTTGGTCAGCAGGTTTTCTCAGGGATCTCCCACTTCCCCACCCCTTCTTTCCAGCTCTGCTCCATACTCACCTCAATCGCTCTCATCGGCTCTGAATACTTCGCTGTCAAGAGTCACCCAAATCTCTTCACTTCACTTATAAAATATTAGTGTTTGTAATCATTCTCGTAACTAAGTGAAATGATAGATGTTTAAGAAATCAATTGTTAGGTACCTAAGTTCAAAACACAAGTCCTGCTGGGAGGAGTAACTAAGTTCATAATGTTTTTTCATACTTTTTTGATAACTGTTTGTGCTTTTGTACATAAAATTATATATTGTTAAAAATTACTAATTTATTTATATAATGCATAAGTGATGTTTGTAAACTTTCTTGTTTAAAAAACCCTTTTGTAAATCTTACATTTATCTGCCCCCCCCCCCCTTCCTTCACCCCTTTTCAACCAACGCACCTTCTCTAATTTTTGAATAAATCTTAGTGAGGTCCACGATAAAGAACTTTATTGACAGAGGTTATTCACAGACGTGAGCTACTGCATTCTAAATTCGAATCAGTGGAAAACCACTGATTCTTTCAGTGAATAAAAAATCCACTCTTTGAATTAGTGATGCGAAACCAACTCCCCCGATTGACTAAGTGACGGTCAATTGCAGGGGGTAATTAAATATTGTTTTTTTAATATATATTAAGCCCATTGTTTTCGAGAAATAAAAATATTTACGATACTTTACTATTTATATTGCGCAATTTACCACAATTTAGAAAAGTAAACATATTCTCGGTGGCCGGGATTTTACTCACAACCCCTTACCAGCTCATTTTTAGACCGTTACCTTAAATGCTGTTTTAAAATTCGAAACTCATTTTAAAAGTATTTTATATTGGTTTCATTAGTTTACGAAATTGTTATTTCACGTGATACACATTGTTTACCGACAATTTTATACACGTGGTGTTTTTACACGCTGTTTAACTGATCCATCAGTTAAAACACAATTCACTGGAAAAAATAGGGAAAAGAATGCCTCGTGAATCAATGAAAGACTCATTGAATCAATAAGCGGAGGAAAACTGGCATTTTTTCACTGATTCTTCAGTTAAATTCACTGAAGTGACTTTTGGATCATAGTCCGATACTGTTATCAGATTGAAACAGGAAAATTCTAACTGATTCTTATTTAGAGTGTAAGGTTACAACATAGGCATGGGTGTAGTGGAGCCGGAACACACCGGAACGGTACTGCTTTGTAAGATATGTGTTCTTTTTACTCTATTTCCAAAAACATAAAAAAAACGGGAATTGTCTTCCCTCACGTTTTCTGTTCTTCCGAGGGACAGCCGTAAAATTATTAAGCTATTAAAGCTGTCGCTTCCATCATTCATTTATAATTTGAGAAATGCACTTTGTTTATGATTAAAGTAATGGTTTATTTTCCCTTCCTCAGTTATATTGTCTCTGCTCTTTCTAAGCCCTTGGCAAGGTCAGATGCCAACAGGCTGGTGTTTAACAGAAAGAGGGGAGGAAGAAGCAGCAAGTTTCCTGGAATGCGATATGGAAGGGGAAGATTGCCTTAGAGGCGGAGGTGTGTACGTCAGGCGGTCTGCGGTGATGCGTAAACAGATGTGACGTCAGTCCGTCACGTGCGGCACTGCGGGTAGTTGTCGCCGTCGTTCATCACTCACTAATATTTAACTCTGGACATGGAGACTTACATTATATAACGTTCACAAGAACTTTAACATTACAAATGTCGGTTTTTAATTATTGTAATATGTTACGACGACTGACGAGTAGTCTGTGAGTCTGTGAATGTGAATTTTCAGTGCTTGCCAGTTAATTGTGTTTATAAAGATGAAGACTGTACAGCGTATACACAATGGAATCCCGTAAGCAGAGACAGAAAACTTCTTTCTTTTCCCGGTTTAACATCTCAACGTCAGAAGATAGTGAACCAAGCGAACACGAGAATCCTAGTGCTTCAGTGACTACATTTAGTGAAGGTAAGGCTACCAAAAACTTTACATTGTCAGTACAGTAACGGTACAGAAGGATTCAGTGACAGTTTGCAGAGTTCATCCCATTCGGATTCGTGCTGAAATGAACTTGCAATCTCGGTGGCCCTCTGTGGGAACTGAAGAAATCGGGAACCATAAAAGAGATACATTTCTGTGGATATACTGTAAAAATGGAAAACTTGATTGTAAATTATATAGCAAGGTTTTTTGTCTGTGTGCATTTAAAAAATAACGCAAAGCTATCTCAAAGAGTGGCATTCTTACAATATCACATATAATGGGTCATCAAGGCCAACCAGCTCACATCTCTTCGAAAAAAAGATTTTCGAGCATAAACAGTTAACTGCTCATTAAACTGCTCAGAAAATAATTGCGAGAGGAAAAACACCGACTCTGGAAGATGTGTGTGATTCAATGAATGCATCCCTCATTGCCTCTACAAAAGCAATACTTAAGTCAGCATACTACATTGCAAAAAAGGACAGACCTTATTCTGGCCATTTTGGACTTTTAGAACTGCAAATATTAAATGGGGTGGGCATTGGCGTTGGGCTGCATTCGAAATACAGTGCTGTAGAAGTTATTGACCACATTTCGAAAGAAATGAAAAGTAAAACTGTAAGACAGATTTGAGAACTTTCAGGAAAATTGTCAGCCATTACTGACGATTCCACAAGCATAGGTGCTACATCTACTTTGATTGTTTATCTGAAGTGTGAAGTCAGCAAAGACCTTCCCCCATTTTTTCTGTTTGTGACCTTATTGAACTACCTGTTAAAGAATCTGAAACAGTGTTTAAACATTTGTTGAATTGCTTAAACAAACATGATTTTCACGACGACTGTTTCAAACTGAATTTGTTTGCATTTGTTAGTGATGGTGCAAATATAATGTTGGTGAAAAATTGAAGCGTTGTAAAGACATTAGTAACAAAATATACAAATATTGTTTTGTGGTGCTGTATGAATCATAGGTAACAATTAGCGTTGAGTGATGCAGTAGACTAGGTAAGTGGTGTGAAAAGTTTTCAAATATTTATGGATAAGTTGTAGACCCTTTACAATAACTCTCCTAAGAACCAGCGCCAACTAGCTGAGGGTGCTGCACAATTACACCAACAAGTGAAGAAAATAGGAAAGGTGTTAAGTACAAGATGGGTTGCCATTTCATTTAGGACAGTGTTAGTGGTCTGGCACAGTTTCTTCTCCTTGTATAATCAATTTCCCACATTAAAAAAAATGACAAAATAGAAGTCCGACTGAACGAGCAATGCACAGTGGATTAATTAGGCGATTATCATCCTCTCAATCTTTAATGGACTTGGCAGTTATGTATGATAGTCTAGCGGAAATTGCATTGCGCTCAGGTCGTTTACAGAGCAGAAACATGACCGTTTCCTATGCTGACAAACTAATCAGGTTTTGTATCATTTTTATAGACAACCTTAAAGAAAAACCAGGGACTAAATGTCTAGAAGCTAGAGTTGGTATTAAGGAAGGTAATTTTTGTGGAGTTACCCTTATTGAAATCATCAAGATATCAGCCATCAGCCCACAACAACTTCTGACGATTGTTACGAACAATTTTAAAAGGCGGTTATTTAGCACAATTTCCAGTAATGAGCGAAAGTCTACGTCTGGGTCTGTGCATACAGATTCGAAACAGGAAGAATATGACACACTGTTGAAGGAAATGAAAGTGCTTGAACGTGACCAGAGAAACCTCTAGGCTTCGGAGAAATTTAAATTGAGCGCCTGTGCCAAATATTCAAATTAAACACCTCAAAGATTAAAAACGGGCACCCGGACTATCTTGAGGACAGTTATAGCGTTTCCAAATAATCGAATCTTTGGTTTAACTGCATAAAACTGATACCATGTAGTTGAGCCGAATGTGAAAGTGGGTTCAGACAAATGAACCTCATAATATCGCCTACTCGAAACAAGATAATCCCACATGTGTCATGCCTTATGATTGTGAAACTCCACAGTCCTACACTGTGAGATTGGAATACTGAGCCATACGTCACTAGTTGGTTACGGATACAACGGTCAGCTGATGACAAGCTAACGCGCGAAGCACAACCAAAACAGAGATTGAAGATTGATGAAGACAATATATTTGAAAAGTTTTTGTAAATTATTGTACATTTGTACATTGTTAAGCGTTTTAACTTTTGATTTGGGCCTGTCTCAAAACGAATATTCCATAAATGATTTTACAGTTTAGACAACACATAGTTTCAGTGTCCGTTGCATTTTGAAAGTAATTGAAACTTTGTAACATTTACATAATTTTCATGATTTAAAAAAAAAAGTGTTAATAACAGTAAAATAATAACAGAAGTAAAATTTGTGCTATTGTAAAATGCAATAAAATTTAATTACTTAATATTAACGTAGTTTTGGACTTTTGTGAAGTGCTTGCCACGTATAACCTTGCTAAATTTGAGTACAGTTTTGAGGCTAAAAATATTATTGTGGCGTAGTGTACTTTTAAAATTTCTGAGTTTATTTGTTTTAAAACAATGTGAGATTTTAAAGGCTAAGTGTGTTTTTGTAAAGCCAAATTTTTCTTAGCTGAGTGTTTTTTAAGGCTAAGTGTATTTTTTCCAGAGCTGAGGGTATTTAAAAATAAGTATAATATTGTAGTTTATTTCTAACCAATCTTATATTATATGTATTTGTAAAATCTTAACTATTACTTGTGTAATGTTGTTATTTCACAACACTCGGGTATTATTATTTGGGCTCCTCGGAAAGTCGGAAATTTTAATTGCCAACCGACTTTTTACATAAACAACTCAAATGTCTATTAAATAATTCTGGCCGCTGGGTCTTCTTCTCTACACAAATTCCCTCACCCCAAACCCTTCTATCGCTGAAAGAATATCACAACCTTAGCCTACCCTCATCCCCTCCTTTTCCGTGCGCAAGATATCATTATCCTTACATTGCCATCGGATATTCATATTGGAGCGTTCCGGGACTGCTAAATTTACGACTACATCCCTGAACATAGGAATAAGTGTAAAAGCGATATTTGTGATTCAGTAAAATAGATGCTGACTGCAATTCTGTTGTTACAGATCAGCAAGGGCTGGATCCTGGGGCCGGAGCTCTGCGACATGTGGACATCGAGCGACGTGTTGTGCTGCACTGCGTCCATCCTGCACCTCGTCGCCATCGCCGTCGACAGGTGAGTCAGGGAGAGTCCAGTTGTTTCTGTAAGTTGTTGTGCTTGGTTCACCAGCCTCAAGTTGTCTTAACTCATTCCTATGTGAACAAGCACTAAAGATTTCATATCTTATCACCGACCAATGCCTAATTCAATCATAGACCTATAAACGTTTAAATTGCGTTTAGTTTGACAAGTTGGCAGAAAAAGACTGTCCAGAAAAACCGACCATTCTCTTTATATAATATATTATAAAATATATAGATAAGGTTCTGAAGTCTTGACATATACTTAAATGACTAATGTTGCCATAAATGCTCGACCATTCGCTCTATATTCTACCAATTGGCGCCATTGTTTAGATTACAAGGTAGCTGTTCAAAATATTTCGTACCGAACTTGGACTGAAGAGAATGTGAAGAAGTCAGAGGTTACACTGGATAGTTCAGTGAGCGGACAGGTGTTTAGGCAAGCTTCAGCCATTGCTAACACTCTGTAAAACTCTTAAAAATTAAAAACTTTATAACCCACAGTACGAGGCTTACATTCAATGCTTTTCACTCTAGTTTACTTTGGTAAGGAGCTACTGGGATTTAATAATCTATGACCATACCTTTATCGATAAGATAATTGCCAATTGTAGGTTGCAGTTTTTTGACTGAACAACTGCAATATCTCTTCAATTTTCAATTTTAATACCGACGAACTTGGTACAACTATCGGTGGATATTTAGCGGGGTCTACCATTACGAAAGACAAAGCGTTAAATGCTTTTACTGACAATTCATTCACTAATTATATATGGATATACTTGACTCGAAAGAACTCAAATAAGGCTACATAACACTTGACTCTAAATATGTTGAATCGCTTACAGTTTCAAAGCTAGAATGGGCCAGCATAGTCGACACCATACCGTACGATTGGTCGTAACAAAAATGATATGCACTAGTGACAGCTTCCTGTAGACAACAACTCACACATATCTTCAACACATAATAGATAGTTTTTCCAGACGGGAGATTGCAAAACCTTTACTGAATATCTGTATACACCAGTAATGGTCTAGTATGCAGATTCGCCACATGTTCATGCATTATTATTTTATTGGTGTGTAGACCTGGAGAGTTAATAAGTGACGATGTTTCTGCTTTATAGAAAGATATTCTTTCTGAATGCCTCTGCCAACCCCTAGACTGCCATATTTGTCTAAAAATTGAGCTAGACACACAATATAATCAATTAATGGTAGGGGGTAATTTTTTTTGGAGATACTTAATAACTTAACTAAAACTTCTCTTTTGCATAATTCTCGCTCATAAGTACAAGGCAGAAAGAAGTTCGTCTACAGCAAGGCTATAAACTACTCTTCCATTACACAAAATCTTACAGTTCCTTCCATAGCTACGGCACCATACTATTACTCTTCGAAGCTGATGCAATAAGAACCATTTCCTCAAAAGTAGGAGTTTAGGGTATCTGCGAGCATGTACCTCAGTTATTTTCCTTTCACTTCCACTAGGGAAGCATTAGGCTTCGTTGTAACACTGCCTTGCTTGGGAACCAGGTTTTGAAGTCAGGCAAGTCCTGACCAACGTAGTGGGCGAGCAATAAGTTCACCTGGGGTCGACCCACATAACACACAATCAGATTGGTTGTCCACTCCGTTCTCGTGAAACCACTGTTTAGAAAACAAGGTTTCAAAACACTGGTGCTGTTAGCAACGAATATCCTTCTTATCCTTGATGAACAACCTGTGGTTAGCAAATATAATTGTCAAATATGTCCTAGCTAGAGTGTGCTTTACATGAAATAAGAGCACTTATTTTACAGAGCTAACAACTTAGTGCGTCCTACATCTTGACACAATGCTAGCCATGAGATGGAAATCTTTTTTAACTTGTGCGTCTTTCTTTTTATTTGGCAATTGTACAAAAATCAAACTATCGAGATGTTGGCGCTGTGGATAAATATCGCTTATGTGGTACACTTCCAATGCAACATAAAATCAAACTAGTTTACACACAGATTTGAGAATCTCAGTGGCAAAGCCGAGCTCAATGTCTCTGATGACACATCGTCAAATATTTCTGTAACATTTACCAGCCATTGTCGCAAATTAAATCCACATGTGCTTAATAATTAATGAGTTCTGCTTGTAATTTCAAAGCTGTTGGATTGCTACCTACCTCATAGAGGTAATAAAGAACATAAATAGTTAATTAAATTTCGATATGCTGGTGGTATTTTAGTTTGTTCATTTCTGAATAGTTATTTGGGTTAGTGGTTTTCAGGGTATTGAGTACATATTTCTATATATTACTCTCAGTAGTTGATAATTTCCTCCAGCTCCCTGAATGTGTGCAATATTTGAGTGATATTGTCGTACTGAATGCGGAGATTTCATTTATAGTATTGACGGAATTGTGTAAATTCCTCCACCTACGCCTCCAACTCCACCCTCACCAACTTTACCATAACCCATAATGACTCCACTGCACCCACCAGTACCACCACCACCACCACCTCCAACACCACCCATATTAACTCCAAAATTACTCCTCCATCACCCACATAAGGACTCCAAAATGACTCCACCACCACCAAATGACTCCAAAATGACACTAGAACTACTCCAAAACAACTATGCCTCCTTCACCTCCTCCTCCTAAGCACTCAGAGACTGACTCTTGCCCTCGACTTATTCGGGTGGGTCATCTACAGCAGTGCAGTAATCGACGACTTCATGACATCGACAATGCCATTGACCTCTTTGGGTGGGCCACCTACAGCAGTTCCATCGGCACTGCGACCCAAGCCAACAGTGCCATTACATTTGATAAATGTACTGTGATGAAGGCTTTGCGATTAGCTTCAATGTTAGACAATACAAAATGCATAAATTTAAGATGAACATGTTCCTCGTGGCATATAAGTGTAGGAAGTGCCTTCGTCTGTTTGCTCTTACTGACAAGCTATACCAACATTCGAAAATATGTAAAGAACTTGTTCCCCAAGGAGTGAATCAAAAAAATGTAATGTCATCGCCACAAACCTGTCATGGACTTACAAGTAATGCTGTGTACAAATATGATGTAAACATGTCATTGCTAACTTATACAGCATGTGATGATGGAATGATGCTAACATCTGTAAGTGGGGATGTGCATGTAAACAGTATAGACAATTCGCTGTCAATATCTGCTCGATAGCTGAAAAATCTTAAGTAAAAGCTGTCATGCATGTAGGCACAAGAAGAGTGGTAAATGCACGAAGAAGGCAGAATGGACTTATTTTACTCTTGTCTGGCACACGTGTGATCGTAAGTCCACATGTTATGAACTAAAAGGCATTCCAGATGACATTAGACTTGAAGTACATGACCATCAGAGAAAAAAATATTATGAGTAATATAACAACCCTGCCAAACAGCGTATACCTCATGCTCGAAAACCTGTCGATTTTATACGCAAACCTAATGCCACTGGATTTTTCTGAAGCAATTTGCATTCAGGGGCATCCTGAAAGATTACATTGCTCCGAATCTGTCAGATCCATCGGAAGATGTTTGCTCGTTCCTGTCAAGTATGAAAGAAAATTTAATAAACCTACTTACAGAAGAGATTGATGGGCAAGAGCCTCTAAAATATTATATATGGCTGTTATGTATTTACACGAAACCAGAACCGAACCAGGACGAACATTGCTGAATGGCATTCAAGACCCAGACTGTACCACTCTGTAATGTATGACACCGAAAAGAGGGTAGATGATAATATAGAAAAGGTATGTTGCGAGGAAGAAAAAAATGACGATGAAGAGTTCGGGCTGGACACTTGATTCGGTAAATCATCTGCAACTGAGAACAAATGCATTCCACCCTATTACGAAATAATGTGACGTCCTTTCTTGCTTCGAAAATATCATCGCTAATAATTTTTTGTATCTGAAGTTTTGTAAAGAAAATGAATTTATTAAATAGGTTTTATTTAGATTATTTTATTTAAAAACCCCCTTCATTTTATATAAAATTTAGTTTAAATAAAGATACTTTCATTAAAAAATAAAACAAATAAAATGTAAATGGTAGTTAATGTATTTTGCAGGAATTATCGTTGTCACCATTCTGTACAGACCGATAGCAGGCATCACAATCGATACTACCTATGTGTTGAAAATATATAAGCCAACATGGAAGGCGCCGACAGCACAACATATAACGGGGCCACAGTGGCTGAGCGATTAGCACGCTCGCCTCCCACCAAGGCGAACCGTGTTCAATCCCCGACCGGGTCAACGGATTTTCGCAATGGGAATCGTGCCAGACAATGCCATTGATCGGCGGGTTTTCTCGGGGATCTCCCGTTTCCCCCGCCCCTTCATTCCAGCGTCACGCCATATTTGCTTCAATCACCCTCGTCGGCTATCAAAACCTTGCTGTTAAGAGCCACCCAAATCTCTTCACAATTTAAAAACATAAACAAATATGGTTGCTGGCTTGTGGGTGAATTAATACACTAGTGCCACCTAGGTGATGAAAATATATGAAATCTTATATTGTAGTCGAACGAATGTGAGAGACAAACTCCAGAACAACTGACAAACGAAAAAAAGAATCAATTTGGTGCCGTCCAGCAATGTATAAACATGTTACAAACGAAAAAAAAAAAAAAAACGAAATGGTGGCATACGATAGAATGAGTATGGCGAGGTAAATGTTGGTGAGGGGGTGGAGACCCACCGACTAAACATCCAATAGCATTTGGCGACAGTCATTTGTTGGGCGTGGTGCGGGGGGACCTCTGTAAATGTAAGTTTTTTCAATAAATTTTAAAAACACATTTTAATAGTTTTAAATAATAAATGTTTTAAAACTTTCCATAAATTTTTTGTTTTTTTAAGTATCTTTTGAAGATTTTTTTTTGAATATTTGGGTTCAAGGTCAGTCAAGTTTACAGGTTTAAGGTAAAGATCACCTTTATCCAATAATTGGTAGTCAGTGGCAAAAAATAATTTCTGACCTTCATGCAATTTTTTCGCGAGTTTTTGTTTTCAAATATATTCTAAGTCATGGGGTCAAGGCTAAGGTTATCTGCATCCAATATGGTGGTAGTAGTCTGTAATGTAATATGCTTGTTGACTTTTAATTATCTTTTCTCGATTTTGGTTTTCAAGGACATTCAACATGGCGGGGTCAAGGTTAAAATTATCTGTATCCAATATTGTGGTAGTCTTTAACATAATATGGTTGTTAATTTTTTGCATTTTTCTCGCGTTTTGGTTTTCAATGTCAATCAAGATCATGGGGCCAAGGTCAAGATCATCTGCATCCAATATGGTAGGTACGATGGCTGACAGCACCAAGATGACTGACTGGATATTGGCGAGGGGTTGGAGGCCCGCCGACTAATTTGTTTGAGCGAGGGGGATAGAGAGGAACATCAGGAAAATTAATTTTTTTAATACATTTTAAAATAATTTTAATAATTAATTATAGAATCTTTTTTTATTTTGGAATTTTTGGATACTTTATTTAATGTTTTGGTTTTATGGGGTTGAATGTCAAGGTCAATGTCAATGGTCATGAGTCCCGCTTGCCCTGACCCAAGGTCTCCTGTGTCGCTAATCTCTGTCACCTGGGTCGCTGATCCCTGACTCTAATTGGCTGATCCTGGTCTCCAGTACTGGGAATAAGGGAATTTTTTTTAGGGAGAAAAGGACATTTTCAGAGAAATTTAGTCGATTTCAGGAGAAAAAAGAGAAATTTTGAGGGATAAAAGGAAATTCCAAAATGGTGGCTGGCGGCTCCTGCTCCTGTGCCATGTAACGTTGGCTCTCAATGCTATTTTTCCTACTACTAGTTGGTTTTTGCATTTTGCAACTATGAATCTCTAGGTATGTAGCCCCCGAAACATATGCACAAACAGTTGTAATAGGCCCTGGTACCTTAGTTGTTTTAAAGATGTTTATAAGTCAACATCGAATAGGAAGCTCACTCTCACACTCTACTGGATATGAACGGTTCGTCCGAAGAACAGTTTTGAGAAATAAGTGACGAATATAAGAGGAATTTTTGAGAAACGAATGGACTGGGAGATATTTGAAAATGCTCGTAAAATCAATGAGTTATAAACATTAGGTAAACGTTTCAGATCTCATATGTAATTAACTGTGCTTAATAAACTGCTTACGGCGTAATGTATCCCGTGAACTTTTACGGGTTGGTACTAGCCTGGCAAGTTCCAAGTTACAAAAACCCTAAACCAACTATTCGCTGAAAAATGTACGACATTGCCTGTAAGTTTGTGGTTGTCATAGCGGTTCTAATATTCTTAAAATATGACTATACCAATTGTTGCCACTTTGCTTAGCAAGGCTTGACTTACTTGTAATAAATATCTTTAAAAAACTATCTAGTACACATCAATACAACAAAAACAATAGAAGTGTCTGTCTGTGATTTTCGAACTTTCCACTTTTGGTTATTTTTTCATATAGTATAATTGATTACTAAGCCACATCGAATGTTAATTTTTTTTGTGTCTTTCTGTCAGTCTGTCTGTCCGACCGGATTTAACTAAGAACCACTGAACTTATTGACACTAAATTTACACAGTATAGAGATAATACACCCAGGCCCAACTTAGTCTTTGTTTCATCGAGATATCTCAAACAGTTCCGAAAAAAAATGATGATCAGGGATGTAAATATGTACAGGATTCAGCATTTCTTAGAATCACTGCATAAAAAATAGCATTGTTAAAAGAAATTTTCCGTCATTTCTACTTTCTTTTTTG
Organism: Dryococelus australis; assembly: GCA_029891345.1. Taxonomy (NCBI): domain Eukaryota; kingdom Metazoa; phylum Arthropoda; class Insecta; order Phasmatodea; family Phasmatidae; genus Dryococelus; species Dryococelus australis. The sequence goes on from CM056998.1 coordinate 124,571,875, forward strand.
TCTATGGGCTGTCCTCCTTTCCTTCCAAGAAGCCGTAGTGTCCCAGTGGCTAGAGTTATTCAAAGTGAGGTCGAAGTGACCCACTGGATAGATATATATCAAGTGGGGTCGCAGTAGCTCAGTGGCTAGAACACCAAATAACGGGGTCGCAGAGGCTCAGTGGCTAGAGAACCCAATAAGGGGGCCGCAGTAGCTCAGTGGTTAGAGAACCCAATAGTGGGGCCGCAGTATCTCAGAGGAGAGCACCCAAAATGGGAGCCGCAGTAGCTCAGTGGGTAGAGAACCCAATAGTGGGGCCGCAGCTGGTCAGGGGCTAGAGCACACAATAATGGGGCCACAGTAGCTCAGTGGCTAAAGAACCCACTAGTGGGGCCGCAGCTGGTTAGGGGCTAGAGCACCCAATAGTGGGGCCACAATAGCTCAGTTGGTAGAGAACCCAATAGTGGGGCCGCAGTAGCTCAGTGGGTAGAGATCCCAATAGTGCGGCTGCAGTATCCCAGTGGCTACAGAACCCAATAGTGGAGCCGCATCAGGTCAGGGGCTAGAGCACCCAATGGTGGGGTCGCAGTAGCTCAGTGGATAGAGAACCCAAAAGTGGGGCCGCGGCTGTTCAGGGGCTAGAGTACCCAATAGTGGGACCGGAGTATCTTAGTGGCTAGAGCACCAAAAATGGGGGCCGCAATAGCTCAGTGGCTAGAGAACCCAATAAAAAGTATCTAGATCAATTCAAAGTCCTAAATATCATGCTAAAATAAAACATGTGCGAAGCGATGGCAGGGTATAATTTAATAACTCCATTAAACCTGAAAGAAGAAATATTAGTCATATAAGCATAAAACATTAATGAGAATATGGCAAGCTTGATTTTAAAAACTTTACAAAAATATAATGAAAACGAAGTCGCATGGGTAAGCTCGTTTTACATAAAGTGAAGTACCTTTTTACGAATGATGGGTGGACATTTAGAAAAACGATTGACAGCAAAAAAAAAAAAAAAAAGAAATGAAATTCACGAAAAAAAAATTAAATGTGGAATAGCTTCTATAATTTTACAGAAGGAAGCCTTGTAGAGAGCATCATAAATTAAATACGTAGTTCAAACAAAGGGATAGTGACAAACCAAGTAGGCTGGTTAAAACCTTTGTATCCATACAACTTTACTGCCCTCTCTGGTTGGTAAAAACGCTACCGACATTGACTTAAGACAGTCATTGGAGGGTATGATTCTAAGCTATATACTGAAAAGCCGAGGGCACTACCGTGCTTACCCAAAACAAGTGAACCTCCATCCTTCTTACTCCCTTTCGAAATACAGCAGAGTCTAACGGCTGCAATATGATCTTCAATCTTGAAACAAACTTGCATAATATTGCCAAACTGCATATGGATATTTTCAAAGTTAATTATGATATGAGACAGCTACACTGAAGATTAATGTAATAGTATTGTGAAACTATGTTAGGATTCGATCCACAGGCATTTTGCTTCCAGTCTATCTTATGTAAAATAAACCCGAATTTGCCTTTCCAGCAAGAGTTAAGTAAATCAGTAGTAGGGGCATGCCGATCCTAGATGCAGCCTTATTCCATATAGTGCAAGATGCTACTACTGGTGGTTCACCTCCCCTCTTAACTCTGCTAAATAAAATAAAACTATGTAAAAAAATTACACCTGGAATTAAACTTTTATTGCCTTTTCCCTGTACTCACACTATAAGTAATACACTCTTACTAACATCCAATTATAGCCAAAATCCATACTTAAATATCAACCCTTAAACATCGTTCAACAGCCTTAAACTTCGCTAAACACTCTCAAAATCTTAAAAATACTTAACAAATATTCTGAAATGTGAAACGATTTCATTTGATTTTGAAGAAAATCATTCAGTTTTGATAATTTTTAAAGCAAATTCATTCAGGAGTAATGATATACAAAGAAATTTCATTCGGCTGTAACGACTTATAAACAAAAATTATTCGATTCTAATGATTTTTGAAGAAAACCCATTAAGTTTTAGACACTTAAAAAAATCATTAAGTTCTAATGTTTTTAAAGAAAAATAATTCAGGTGTAACGATTTATAAAGAAAAATCATTCAGCTCTAATGATTTTTAAAGAAAAATCATTCAGGTGTAACAATTTATAACGAAAAATCATTCAGTTCTAACGATTTTTGGTGAAAAATAATTCAGGTTAGACGAGCTGAATGACCAATCGTTCAATTTGATAAAAATTTCTTTCAATTGTGTACAATTTTGTTAAAAATTTAACGAGATCTATATAAATATTTTACAATTTTAAAGACCAATCGTTCAATTTATAAAATCTTATTTCAATTGTTAACTATTTTGTTAAAAGTTTAACGAAATTTTTTAAAATGTTTTACTATTTTAAAGGCCAATCAATCAGTTTGATAAAGAATTTCTTTCCAATCTTAACAATTTTGTTAAAAGTTTAACAAAATTCATACAATTTACTCAAAGTTTCAAGAGAATGCGAAAAACTTTAAACGAAATACCGAAAACCCAAACCGTTTATATTTAAAATTATTATATTACTTAAACTCTTGTAGCGAAGATGTTGGTTGATGAAGGAGACCCCAACCCAGGTCAGTCGGACTGAGCGTTACCCCGCTCCAACAGGTAAGCATCGGGATGGCCGGCTGCTCGCAATCGCTTCGAGAGCTCCATGCGAGTCTAGTCCGGCAGTCTAGCAAGCTGTCGAGCGAGCTCCGAGGGCAACTTGTCCGGCAGGAGAGGAGGGTTGGTTTCACCGTCGCTGCAGAAGCATTGAGTAATGTGGGGGGGGGGAGGGTGAGAGGGTCCTTGCTCGCAAAGCCCCGCCGTGTCAGGTCCCAGTATCGGCTGGTGGACGTACATCTGGTACCCTTGACCTAGGCACTGCAGAACGGTTCACTGGCTGTCCGCGCGCATGAGAGTAGGAGATGTTTACCCTATGGAGTCACAAGAAAAAATGAGCTCCAGTAGGTGGGAGGTGATATTTATACCCCAACAGCCTCCCTTGTTGCATAAATTAAAATAATGCTATTCACCTGAAATGGATATAAAATAGACAGTTGACACATTTTAAAACTTTTAAGATGTTTTTAAGCAATTTTAATGCATTAAAAATAATTCTAGACATTTTTTTTTAAATTTAGCTTGGATATATTATAATTCAACGAGTATTTGTCTGGTTTTTAACCAATAGGTTTAAATTATCTTCTTATTTAATGATTTCTTACACGAACAATTGTCATTACAATATGAACTTTTTGCACTACCAGGTGAAGTCAATTTAATGCTACGATTGAACACTCTTTCTCCCTGTACGAATTCCTGAATTTTCTATAATTTATTTGTGATTTTAATTGATTAATCCTTTCAGTTAATTTGGTTAACGAAATACAAATTAGCTATTATCAAACAAGGCCAAGTCTGGAATAGAACACAGAATCTCTGTATGTATATATACACTGAAAGTGAGAAACAAGATTACAATAGTACATGATTTAAGCAGGAGGCGAATCCAGTTTACATCGACCATGCCTTAGCCAGGAATCGAACCCGCAAAGTATATATTAGAATTTACCATGCCTTACCTGGAATTCGAACACAGAGCCTCCTTAGCTAATCTGATAACTATCAAGGCAGGCGACATTCAACAACTTATTTTATGCATTTTCAATTTTCCCAGCAGTCATCTTTTTCTAAAATTCAAATATATATCTTTAGTTGATTAGTATTTTGTTCGCGAAGAAATAGTCTAATTTAGTGTTATTTTCTTTACAAGACGCTTTCTTGTTAATGCAACATACATTTAACAGAAAATTATATATATATATCTTTTACAACATTTTAATCACTTTTCCCTCTCCCTGGGGAGTAAATGTTTTTTTTACTGACACAAGATCATATTTATTTATTTACATATATATTTTAAATAAATAAATATGATATATATGTACAGACACAGTGTGATCCAAAAAAGTCCTTTTAACACTGAAGCATCATACTATGTTCAAAAACATATTTAAAGAAGTAGAAAAATTTTGCTCCAATCATAAACAAATTACTCACTTGTTTCAATCATTTTAACACTATCAAGTACATGATGTCCCAAAACATTTTAACACTACCAAGTACAATTTGCTCCAAACATTTCCATGTTAAACAAACACAAGTAAATTCACAACATATTTACTCATTTTTTAACACTAGCAAATACAGCATGGTACAAAACATATTAGACAATTATTTAAAAAATACAGGTAGGTCATAAACTTTATGTACAACAATTACACCTTGCTCCTAAACAACTACAGGATAACACAAAAAATTGATTAAATTTATATATATAACATTTTTTCTTTAAAAACAAATATTTAAAAAAATTTTTACAAAGTTTTCATGCATTTTCTTAAAATTCGATCCAGATTCCCTTCTTGGCCTTTGTTTTCAAGGAGTGTTTCTTACGTGCTGGTTTTAATCTGTCTGTTTACACACAAATGTATCTACACGTAAAACAATGCTTTCAACCAAATCAGGATAGGATTAAACATAATGAGAGTATACATCTTCAATACTAGATTAAAGCGGTGTGTTTGTAGTCATATGAAACACTGGACATGATATCTTCTGATATTACTTCTGCATTTGTTAAAGTTTTTTAAATTACCTTCTGTGTTTTTTCAAGTAGTCTTCGAGCAACACATAACTTACATATTAGAAACAATTTTTTTAAGCTATGTCACCAGAGTCCGATTTCAGGTTATGTATCTCGTAAGTCATTTAAACTTCAGGTTTTTAACTATACCAAGGTCTGGGAGATTTAAAGCATAGTACTTCAGAGTCATTAGCATTGGTTGCATAAGGAATAGCAAGCTCCTTAATTACAAAGGAGTTGTCTTGGTAGTATTCGAACCCCTGAGTGTAGCACATCATTTATACGTAATTTCTTTTTTATACGCTATATACAAAAAAGACTCTCTCATAAATTTTTATAAGATGACAGTACTCGCCTCGGAATCTTCTTCACTGATTCCGGAATCGATCATTATTATATTTGGAATATCTCTAGTTTCAAGCAACTGTTCCAGTCTGCATGACATACAATCCCTCCACATATGCTGTAAGTTGTCATCATTAGCAAAGGAAGGCATGCCACAAGGACAGTCTTCACAAGGTAAATAAGGTATGATATGCTCATCGGCTTTTAAATGTTCAGCCAGGAACGGATACACTAATTTGGCCCGCAAAACAAATTATAAATTCTTTCACAACTCTTGCAGTTGGGAACACTCTAGACTTAAGAAGGTTTTTGCCTTTCCATAAGCTAAAATAGCTTTGAACATTTCAACGCATTCAGAGTAGCAATTGTCACAGCAGTAACCTTGACGCACTCTACTTGATGTAAAGATGAAATGCCTTGTAGATTCTCCGATGATGATGTTCTAGATGTAGAGAATTTAATTTGTAGTATATGTCTGGCATTGTAGAGGAGGCTTAGAGCTGTAATAGTCGTTATGGACGTCTGGTGTTATAGTTGGCATGATGGACATATTTCTGGTGTCGTTCATGTTATCAATGCTTGTTCTTGATGTCGGTGCTTCCCGGATGCCAGTATTAGATGCCTTACATCATTATATATGCTACTGCTATGCACACGAATATCTTCGAAGTGATCTTAGCAGATGCCGAGTTAAGACTGAGAAAAGAATAATTTATCCCTCCTTATATACTGTAAGGATTCAAAATGGCCGCAATTTTCCCACGAATTTACAATAATTTGGACATTTTAGTAAACAAGTAAGAATAATGTTGAAATAACTATTTTGCAACTCCAAAAAACATGATTCCTATCTGTATTCATACTATTTCATTAAACTTACATTGGAAACTGTTAAAATATTAAATAAACTCAATTATATACATTTTATGCTACATGGAATACATTTTGCTGTTGGAAAGTTATTTATAAGATGTAAATAAAGGGGAATGCTCTAATTAAGCGGTTAGAATGTAACCTCCCCGGGCCGGTTACACCATAAAAGAAATGGTTTTGCAATGTGTGGATGTCGTGATAGACTTTGCTGTTGGTCGGCAGATTTTATCGGAGATTTCTCTCGTTTCCCTAGTCTCATGCGCACGACCTTGCACTTCTCCTACTCTGAAGGATTTCCCCTAATTGGCTCTCAAGACCTTGTTGTTAAACACATTGGCAAATCTCTCCCAATATTTTTCTCTCCTATATGTCGATTTGATAGTAAAAAACATTTATTAACATGTGAATAAAATAAGTCTTGTTTGAATACTTGTAAAAAATGTGTTTTGTATTTCTGTAAATATATTTTTTTAAATTTATAAGTTTCTTGGATTATGGTAAAAAGTTTATGTTGGAATGTTAAATCTGGGGGTTATCTAGGGGCTTATATTGGGAACTTGATTTCAGGGACTTGTAATTTTTTTTTGCTGGTCATATAGTCAACCTTTTGCATAAGGTTGAAGTGACAGCAAGTCAGGTGAAATCTCTCGGGGTATGCATTCTGAGGGGCATAGATCGAAGCAGGGGAGCCTACACTACAAAAAATGTGTTCTGAATACTCTAGCGGGGGAAGGGAGCGTTGTCATGAAACAAATACTGCAGGAGCACCAACTCACAAAAAAAAAGCATTCTCAGGGCTGATGCTAGGGTGCATAAATTCGGTTTTTGTGAACACCAGGCAGGATCGATAACAGATATCATCAGAAAAGTCACCTTCCGGAGAAGAGGTGGGAAGGGTACGTGGACAGGGGGTAAGTTCCTCTAGACTCGGGCCGGTCCCGAAGGGTGCAGGGTAGGAGTGGAGCATAGGGGGTGGCTACATCCGAGCTGGGTGATGTGAATGTAACTAATAAGTTGTCGCTATCTTGCCTTAGTGCCGAAAAAAATTGACAATCGCGAGCAGCCTGTGGCCACACTTCGGCGAGGGAAGGGAGGGGGTGTAGGAAGCACTGGAGTGAAGTGACCTCACCTACCCAGTCACCGCCATCTTCAGTTGGTGATAGAAGCTTGGGTTGGACAAATGTGTACAGCTCACTCTCATCTTCACCACACCTCTAGAAACTTGGCTGCCAATGAGATTATGATTGGGGGTTCCCTCAACTCTAGTGATAGTCGCTATTAACTCTTATAATGTACGCACTTTAATATAAAAGTATTTTCTTGGGAAAATATACATTTTTGTGTGTTAAGTCATTATTGCGATACGATTTTCAATTTCTGATCTCAGTATACGAAAATATAGTTTGTGTTAACAAGTGTGCTCTATTTAGAGAAATTTGTAGTATGTCCGTTATTTAAAAAATAATTTTCTCTTCGAGGATGTTTGTGCATTTGTTCCATTATATATATATATATAAATTGATGTCGGATTTAGCTCTATGCACGTTGGTTATTTTGAAACAAATCATTTGGGTAAAATTTTCTATCGTTAAATATTTTACTTATCAAAATAGACGTACATTATTGTGTCTGGTTTAAATCGTATTCAAAGATATTTTTTTGCCTTAAGATATTATTCACCAGGCTGAATCATATAATTTGTAAGTTTGAATGTGTTATTTATTCATACCGGTTAGATGGATTTGCTTTAGTGAGTTTACACTTGTCGACATCAGAAGTTGTTCACCTAGTTAAAATTCTCTCTCATGTAAATTATATTTATAAGCTCGAGACTCATGTAATTGCACTTATCATTCACGTAGTCGTTTGAAATTGGCGATTCAATGCATGTTATTTATTCATATGTAGAACACTCTGAAATTTACTAATGTTGAATTGCATTTCGAAATCAGATCTTTTGTCATTACTAGCATGTAAATTCCATCTTTACAAGTCGCCTGTCTCCCACCACCATCTACAAGCAAGAGCCACAAAGAAAAAACATGAAATTTACACTTAACCCACTTTTGCACTCAACTCAACACCTATATAAGACATTGCCACCAAGTACAAGTCAGTCGCCACCAGCACACTACACCGTCAATGTTGTACAGACCTCCTGCTACCCCATCCAAAAAGAAAGAAAGAAAATCAAGAAAAAATTTAATCACATTAAAATTAACACTTTTTTATTCACCTTTTTTTGATTACCCTTTAATTCAATTGAACCGTTTGAATCAATTTAAACCTTTTGGATTAAACAATTATCGGATTAATATCTGATTAAGGATTAATCCAATCAATAAACTCGATAGTCCATAAATAAAATCCTAAGTGGAGTAGGACCGGCACGCCCCTAATATCCAAAAGGGCAATAACATATGCCTTAATTCTTAGGGTGATTACCTTCAGTTTCTCGGCATCCAGTGGTTGTAGTCCGATTCTGGTTAGTAATCTATACTTCGTATTTCATGGGGCCGCGGTGTGTAGTGGTCAGACTACTCGCTTCCCACCTAGGCGAACTGGGTTCGATTCCTGGCGATCTTCGCACGCAGAATTGTGCCGGACGATGGCGCTGGTCCGCGAGGCTTCTCCGGGATCTCCTGTTTCTCCCGTACGTGCATTCCAGCGCTACTCCATGCTCACCTCGCATAAACATCATCGGCTCTCAACACATCAATGTTAAGAGCCGCCCAATTGTCTCCACTCTCCATTCTGCTTTCATTCATGATGTTTTTCTAAATTTTATCGGAAGCTAGTAAATTTTGTTTGCTAAAATAATTAAAATTTTATTTCCGCAGTTAGTTTAACACTGAAATGGCCATAGACTGTTATTTTAACGTATATTTTAACAACACTGTCATGGACGTCATTAAATTGAAACATAAAAACTCTTACAAGAGTTCATAAGTGTCTATTTGTAATTAACCAACTTATGTTTTTTTATTTTTTTCAGTAAGACCACGTACAGAACTAATTTTCATAATTTTCTGCTTTTATGATTCTCAACCACGCTTGGTGTCACAGAGGTAAACCGCAAGACTCGTAATTGGGAGGATCCTTGTTCGATTCTCCGTTCGGCTATCTTGATTCGATTTTCTTCCCTCGACCACCCGAATTGAATTCACTCACTTCCTTACTACAGGCTGTGGTTGATTACTTCCCTAATCGTAAATGTCTAGTGTTTGAATTTACTATTAAGTGCAGAATACATATGTAGTTTGAGGAGAGTGTTCATAAGTGTGCAGTTGAAAGAGGATGTGGCGAGGCATGTACTGTACTGAGGCAGCTGCATGTGTGTGTCACAGGTACTGGGCTGTCACGAACTTCGACTACATCCACAACCGCAACGGCTCGCGTATCGGCGGCATGATCGTTGTGGTGTGGACGGTGGCGCTAGTGGTGTCTCTGGCTCCGCAGTTCGGCTGGAAGGACCCCGATTACCTAGATCGCATCAACCTGCAGCAGAAGTGCCTGGTGAGCCAGGACGTCGCCTACCAGATCTTCGCCACGTGCTCCACCTTCTACGTGCCACTGCTCGTCATCCTCGTGCTCTACTGGAAGATCTTCCAGACGGCACGCAAGCGCATCCACAGGCGCCGCCAGCCCAGCACCATGGCGCCCGGACCGGCCAGCTTGCGCGCCAAGTCCTCCGGCAGGTTCGGCAGGCTGCGCGGATCCCGCCCGGGTAAGAAGTCCTCCGCGGCGGAGGTGCTCGTGTCCTCCGTCATGCTTGTCGAGGGCCACTCCACGGCGTCCGTCGGCGACGATTACGCCGACCCGGACAACCGCGACAGCTCGGCGTCGGCGGACAAGGACGACCCGCAGCAGGCCACCACCGCCTTCACCATCTCCTCGCAGGGGCTGGACGCCACCGCCAACAACGTGTCTCCCGAGAAGTCGTCGGCGGCGGCGACGACGGTGGCGGTGACTGCCAACAACGGCTCGGCGGGACACCAGCGCGGCGGCGGCGCCGAGTCCAAGGACAAGCTGGTCGCAAACCACGGCCGGCGCGACAAGAAGGAGTCCTTGGAGGCGAAGCGCGAGCGCAAGGCGGCCAAGACGCTCGCCATCATCACCGGAGCCTTCGTTGTCTGCTGGCTGCCCTTCTTCATCATGGCGCTGCTGATGCCACTGTGCGAGGCGTGCTACATTAACGACCACATGGCGAGCTTCTTCCTCTGGCTCGGCTACTTCAACTCCACCCTCAACCCCGTCATCTACACCATCTTCAGCCCGGAGTTCCGGCAGGCCTTCAAGCGCATCCTGTGTGGTGGTGGCCGTAGACACCACGCCAAGAACTTGCGCGCTGGTAAGATCAAGTAGGCCTCTTCTTGCCCAACCCCACACTTCCCACGTGCCAAAAATAATTTCTGTGTCGCGAACTCACCGATACACTTTCTATCTTGCAGGATATCTGTCTCCCTTATATATATAAACTGAAGATTACGAAAATGATTTTACATATTTAGTGCTGTCATTAGGTTGTAAATAACTATTTACTGTATTACAGTGACAATAGCTATGAATGTGATCGCAGACTTCCCGCTATTCGCAACATTTTAATAAGAACGGTAATTGCGTGATATTTTCCGAACTTTTTGATATCAGTAGGCATGTTTTAAGATATAATTATAATTTAATTATATAAGAGACATCAACAGTTCAATTTTTGTTTCAAAGTTCAATTTAATTAAGAAGAACCATTCAATTGTTTGGATAATTATGGTCTCGTTTTGTTAAATGGAACATGTAACATAGTCTCGCTTTTAATTTTCTAGGATATATGAGAGATGTTTCGTTGCAAGTGTTTTGAATGAAGTTGAGTATTCTGAAATCCAAGAAATTACTACCGTGTCTTTCCTAGTAGTGTGTAAATATTGGTGTACACGTTTTTGAGCGTCTTTTTATTCTGTCACTGTAAGTTTCCTCTGCATGTATAAATAACTAGGTGTCTGCAAACTTAAGATAATCAGTGTTTTAATTGTAATGATATGCCTAATTTTATTAGGCTATAAATGTTTTCGGTGAAACGGGCAAATATATCTTCTTCATAACAAGAAGAAAGTGTCTAATAGATAGTAGCATTGTTCACTTCCAAACCAACGGTACTCCAACCTGACATTTCTAACTGACCCTTCATCAAGCAAATCTTATATTTTAAACTAAGTTTCTCATATTTTTTTCTACGACAAAGATGTAATAACATATACAGGAATTCCCCTTTAACACTTCTTTTGTGACTTTCGAGATTATTTATAACAAAAATTCTACATTTATTGCACTTTTCTTAACAGATGACTGTTTTTGCTAATTGCGTGTTATCGAACAAAATAACGTTTAGCATGAAATAATAACTGTAAAGTAATTTGTCGCTCATTAATCAGTTGTCTTCTATAAACTCGAAACGTGGAGAATTCCAAGGTTCGAGAGCATATGAAATTATTGTTAAACACTTTAGAAAAAAAAAAACTTGAACTTTTTTTTTAAACCGTGACGTAACACTGTTAGATATTACAGAAACGTATGTCATATAAAGAGAGACAAAAATCATAAATCTGATATTTCTTGGTCATCAGGATTTACTGTATTAAAATTTAAACGCAATAAAATTGAATTTATGTTATGGTACTAATTAATTATATACATTTTATATAGATTCATATAAACGGCCCAGATTTCTATGTAAATACATCATTCTAGTGTATCTGATACATTCAAGTAAGTTTGTTTGTTAGTCTTATTAGTGTGTTGGTCTAATTATCAAAGTCTTGTGGAAAAGATTCTAAAAGTATTTTTTGTCCGGAATAATGGTTGTAGAAATTTTTGTTGAAACACAAAAACATATTTTTAAATCCATATTATTTATTTTATTGCAATAATATTACTAGGATTATTCATAGTATTTTCAGCCATCCCCAGAATTACTAACAGTTTGCTGGCTTGACAAACTGTAAAATAATTGCGTTTTGTAACAATGTTTTAACCACTACTAACATAAAATAGATGTGCCAAATCATGGTGCCGAAGTTGATTATGGTTTTCATACATGATCGCGAACATAAAAATATTAATCTAAAATAAAGGTAATGGTAATAAATATAAAGTTTCAAGTATTTTTATCTAAAAAAAATCAATATAATTTTGGCAAATATTTGGAAAGATTATTATAAAGGTATGGAAAAACAACTTTCTCTGAAATTTCTAGTGATTCGTAGAATAAACCTGGACACGAGGGCACAAAAAGGAATTCATTTTTTCTGATCTTTAACATGTTTTGCAATTTACAATATGATTTGCAACTTTAGCTTTCAACATATATCACCAAAAGTTGCAGTAATTTTTCTCTTACTGAATTGCAATCTAAATTAAAGTTTTTGAATTGTAACTATACGTACAACACTAACGTAAGCCAAACTTAGAAAGAGTATACTTGCGTAATTTTAACAGAAGATTCGATTCGATCAGGAATTTGATCCAAAAGTAAAGTTTGTGCTAATAGAACTTTCCTATTTATTGAACCTACACGAGGCTATAGTTAGAGTACAGCTTCGAAATGTAATTTTGTTGTTAGAAGTTAGCTAATTTTTTACGGTTTTCAATTAAAATCAATTTTCCCTAAAAAAAAAATAACTTTTGTACTTAAACACCTATAAGATAAATATTTTTAATGTGTTCTGGAAAAACAAAATTACTAAACAAATTTTTCTGATACTGAAATTTCTTGTAAAATAAATGAATTACAGATGGTGTGGTAAAGTTCTGTATTACAAAGGATGGTATTATAATTACAAATGTAATTTTTTTTCTAGTAACTCTTTCACTTCCACAAATGGCCACAGAATTGGGCATACTATGTAGCAAATTGACAAAATGTTTCTCTGCGTATTTATTCTTCTTCTGTAGTGTCACGCCTCACTTAATAGTGTGTGCAATTCATGTGTACATGTTAAGGTATCCACTTATTGAAACGAGGACTTTGCATGTCAGGTATTTAATGTGAGAGAAATATTTATATTTTCGTCATATGAAAGTAGCAGAACACTGTAAAAGTGCGGACATGTTTAACACGTAACATTATATCAGTATGTATGCTTTCTTACTACGTATATTCTTATTATAATTCACATTAGTACAAAATGTTTTTATAACTTCGTAATAAAAATGTGTGTGTAATTTCTTAGAGAAGACGTGCTGCGTACATTGTGAAATATATTTTTGAATATCGGTACTTAATTAATGCAGCATGTTTGACAGAAATTTAGATCATCGCAACTGTGTATGTGATTTTTTTTAAAGTTTGAACTACAGTGAAATATCAGGTTACGCCTGTGTAGACCCATGCCCAAGGACAAACATTGAAACTGTAGTTTTAAAGCCAAATGTAACATATTTTACAAATGTTTCTCATCCAGCGTTCTTAAAAATACATGCATAAATTTTAGGGTATAAGTGTATAATAAAAGGATAAATTTATTCGTTGAAAGGAGTCGACAAAATATAACTGTATAAATGTTTTAAAAGAATGTAAATACACATGTACAAAATAAATTAAATAATAACAAAATTTGACATTTTTTTATTATGTTGTACTATTGTCATCTGTATTAGTGACGTTACGAAAAACTCGGAGAAAAGGTAAGTTATGCATATAAGGAGCTACACCTGAATGGCATGCAGCCTGTTATGCCTGCTTAAATATTGTAAGGTGTTAAGACAATAGGGAATTCGAAGACTTGAGAAAAGTCTTTATGGTTTGTGGACAAAAAAGCACAATAATAATTACAATTTTTATGTCATATCTCAGGAAGCAATTAGCCGATTTCTACCAAATATGACAAATGAGTTGTAATATGGTAGATGATATTAACTCATGTTTTAGGAATGTATGATACTTATTTTCAAAATGGTGGCCATATATCTAACTTAGTTTTATAAGTTGTATCGTCGAACCTGTGTTATTAATTCCAATAAATCTTTGTGTGCTGGCTGTATACATTACAGCCATTAAATATTTAAACACTAAATCTCCTTTGTTCGCCATTTCTTAAACTAGTATCGCATGACAAATGGTAAAATTACATGACACCTCTGAAAAATCAACCGATTTCTACCAAATTTGGCAAACAATGACAGGCCTTGTAAACTGAAAAACTTTGAGAGAGTCGGACACTCATATTGTCAAAATGGCGGTCATATAAACATTTAAGCTCAGAATTGTTTGTATATGAAACTGCTAAACAACATAATTCAACTTAACTTAATATGCTGGCAGTATATTCGTGAGAATAGTCTATGGAAAGCCTATTTATCAGCAATTTTGTAAGACAGTCCCACATGAAACAATGAAATTTTTATGCCATATCTCGGGAACAATCAACCAATTTCTTTCAAATTTAGCGATAAAGTTGTAGGCCATATTGATTTACATGTTTTAAGCGTGTACGTATCTTATTTTCCAAATAGCGCCTATACAAACTTTTCAAACTTTTAGCTTAGTGTGCTATATCTACGAAACTATGAAACAGATTTAAATTTAACTTATGTTTATTATATTTATGACAATCATCGAAAGTGCTAGAAATTTTGTCCTCACATTTTTGAAAAACGTCACGTGTACAATGGAGGTTTTATGCCATATCTCGAGGACTAATAAACCGATTCATACAAAAAATTTACGAAATATTGCTAGAGTAAGGTACGAAAAATAACGCGTGTTATGCATGCAGCTATTTTTTAATGGGATTTATATAAATAATTAAGATTAATTTCTTATATCTATTAAATGTTTAAACAAAATTCAACCAAATTTTATACACAAACAGTATTAGTTGGACGCATCATTTATGCATACAAAGATCCCCTTTTGCCGGATGTTTTGCAAAAGAGTGTCAGGTGAGTAAATGGAACATTTTGTCATATTTCCGGAACAATTTAAATATTTACACCGAACTTCGCACACCTACAGAAGCCCATGTAAAGTTACATGATTTTAATGGTGTCAGACAACGATTTTCAAAATGAAAGCACATTTAATATTTTGATATGTTTGGCATATCTACTTAACAATTTAACAAATACAATCAATATTATTATGCTGGCAGCATCTAATCAAAACATCTTGTGCATAGCATTTTATTAGGTAATTTTGTAAGATATACCCGTTTAAGGAAATAATGTTTTATGCCTTATTTCGGGGCCCAATGAACCGATTTTCATCTAACTTTTTACACAATTAATATCATGGTAGGCCATGTAAACGTATGTGTCTTTGGTGGCTCAGACATTTATTTTTAAAACGATGGCCGTGTAAATATTTCAGGTGAGTGAACCCTATCATTTAAAACATTAAACTAATTACATCTGAAGTTGATGCTTTTAATTATACCTCCGTGATTCAATTGATTGCAAGCTAGCTTAATTTTATAAATTTATGAACTTGAATCCCTGGTAAGTCACTCGTGTATTTAGATTGTCTTGGTACAGTTTCACATTTTATGGCTTCATCTATAATCATATTGATGTCAATGAGACGTAAACGCCTACCTACCATCCACACTTTTTAAGAATTTCACTTAACATTTATTTGCACACATGTAGAGGAAAATAAGCTCGTTACATGTCAGTAACTTTTTTTTTCTTAAAATATTTTAGATATGTAGTGTAGTATGTGTAGAACTTCCTTAAATTTCAATATTTGTAATCATATTCTTTGTATTCTGTAAAAAGAATACACTGATATTTCATCTCGATATTTTCAAGAGATCATATTGTTGCAAAAGCTTGTATTTTTTAAATCGTTTTATGTATTATTTTTGTAACGAGAAACGTATCTGTTTGAAACACGAGCACTTTCATTTTTAAACGTGACAAAATGTACAGTTTTTTTTCCGTTGGTAAAACATAGGCATAATAAATAATTAAAACTTATCTGTATACCTAACTAAAAGTTGTTTATGATAAAGTGAGCACTTTAGATTTGAACCTTAAAAAAATGTCACTGCCCCTGCTTGCATACATTTTAATGTGCTCACTTCGTGGCATTCGCCCAATAAAGTTAGTAAGGGTAGATGGTAAGTAGTTCCATATCTTAATGTCGATTAAAAAGTGTTAGGTAATCATTTGTGATAACTTAAAATTATTTCTTTCGCTTTCTATTTTTTTTAATGCATCGAAGTGTAAACATGACTAAATTTGTAAGTATTTCCTTTCTTAATAATTTCACAGTTTCATTTCACCAACGCATGAATAAAGTGACAAGGCCAATATCATTGTTAATTTTACATAAGGCGGAAGAATACACAACGTATATACAAGTATATCTTAAGCAGGGCTTTCAAAAGTATTCATTTTACAGTGAACAGCTGATAACTTTCCGTCCGCGGCTTCACCTGAGTGTACTACATGAAGCAGCTACTCATTTCCTTTACTAAATGACCTTGTACACTACATCAGTGGTTCTTTGCTCAGGTTCTAGCCTCACCAGTTGGTAGGCGAGCTTACTGTAAAACCGGCCACGTAGAGCTGTCCATATGAGAAGCAGTCCTCGCACTAACATATATACCTGCAACCTTTAGTGATTGTCTCTGGACCTCACTATAAGCGACACAGATTTTGTGGGGAAGTTGCAGTATCTTAACTTCGAAATGTTACTTGGATAGAATGAGGGTATATACGTTATTAAAAGCTTATTTTCCAGGTGCACGTCCTGTGAAGACGTGAACCCCGATGACACGTTAGAAGGGTAGAACCTGTTTTTGAACTGTACAGTGTAACGGACTGTATCGCCCATTTTTACAGCTTTGTCCACAGATTTGTGCTGCAGTTCTACCCTTTCGAACAATCTAAGTAAACTGTGTTGTTGATTATTGTAATGATATATACTTAACGTTGCTCAATCCTCGTAACATTTTCTTCAATGGCAATTTTTGAACTATTGTCTACTCGTGGTTTATTTACACTTTTTAAATAAAACCTTTGAAAAATCACACAAAGTATTCAAGTGCTTGGTTTTTTTCTAAAGTTTCCATCTATCAGAAGTGTTTTATACTTGTGTTAACATAAAAGTGCCATATTTATGGTTACATTTAACTTTTACTTATATTTAATCTATAAATTATAATATTTATATATCAATTACTGTGAATAAAACAGTGATAAATAATTGGTGGGAAATTACTAATAAGAAATAGTTCTTATGCACTATTTTATTACACTGAATGTGCAGAAAAATGCTGTGCGCTGTCCCTTTGATGTAATTTTCTAGACTTAGTTAAGCTTTGTTTGCACGAGGCGGAAGAATATCCTGAAAGGAGAACTTTAGTAGGGCTTCAGAAAAGTTTGAAGTAACCGTGTTTGGTCTATAACTGTGGATTCTCTTCCAAACTACCGCTAAAAGAATGTATAATCTGATGATTGTCTTCTGAGAATTCCTAGCTCTAATAATACTGAAATATATTAATATTATTTCAAATATTACTGTAGTGAATAAAATATCAGGATTGTTGGAAAACTAAATAAAACAAATGCCCCGCAATTTTTATAGCATGTTATCTGCGCCGTCCTCTTGGTGATTCTCAATTGTATACTCGTGACAGTCCTGTTTGCAAGAAACGAATTAAAAGGTGCAACACAAAGACTTGGTACCGAGCAGCTGGAATAGGCACTATATCCCAATTCACTCTTCATCGAAAATTACATATTAAATTATTTACAGTCGTATAAAACAAGATTTCAACTCGAACGTAAAACCTCACAGGAAAAAGAACATTGCGCGATGTACGTCACTAACTAAATAATGAAACTGCTCAGTTCTGGCGATTTCTCCTGCAACTGTAAGGGAAATTAAAAAATATCTTCGGTAAGAATCATATTTAATATCTATTAATATAATTTTAATTACATCAGTTAAAAAAAGTTGGTTTCAAGATTATAGGCGTGTAAAGAATGTACTGTAGTTTAATTATCATGCTAAAACACTGTTCACCTTCTTAGTGATTTGAACTTGCAAAATTCTCAAATTAGTGTTTAGGTATTTATGTTGTCAATATTGTAAAGCAAAGAACCTAACGGTATCGAGTTAGGCCTGCTAGCTTTTGAGGACTCCTCAAAATCACATTTTATTACTTTCCACTTTCTTAGGAGTTTAATTTTAAAAAAAAAATCCTGAAATCAGTTTTTAGGTATTTGTATAGGCTAGCTTTGAAGCAAAAAGCAAAACGATATCCCATTGGATAAATAAGCTATTGAGGAGTCTTCAAAAATTTATTTATCCTTGTTTCACCTTGTTAAGGTGGAACTTCAAATCATCCTGTAATTACTTTTTTGATAATTGGATAGGCCACATTTTGAAGCTAGGTGCACAACGATATCTCATAGAATTAATAACTATTGAGGAGTTCTCAAAAACACACGTTGTCCCTTTTTACCTTCTTAGAATTTCAATTGCGAAAAATATGGGAGACTGCGTCCAAAATAGATAGCAACTCTGAATTTTAATACTTTACCGTCCAGTAGTTTGGGCTGCGCATTGATGAATGAGTGATTAAGTCAGTAGTGAACTTCATTTTGAAGAACAGATATATTAAAGTTATACAGCTCTAGAACAGATCAACGCACATGGATTTAGATGCAACTTGTAATTTCACAACAAATTTCACATTGTGGGTTGTCACAATTGAGTCGATTCCATAAAGCATGATATTTTATTAAAATAAAGACAAAATAAATTGGTTTGCACATGTCAGTACCTCCATGGTTACTAGCGACATTTTCTGTATTACGTGTAAAATTCAGAGAGTACTGGCGTAGCGGTAAATATAAAACGTATTTCGCAAACGACGTAACAAGTTGCAGCACACTAAAAAATATTGAACCATATAACTAAAAGAATATTCCGATTTCACAAGGCTGTAACTTTAACATGAATGAATGCGGATACGGCCTAGCGGCAAATTATAAAATACTTATCGAAACATAAGTATCCCTTGGTGCATGTTGCACGTCACAGGTTCACTTGGTTGCAGGTAGGTGTCGTCCTGGTGTCAGTGCGCTTGTTCAGTATGCTCCGGGATGGCGATTACACAGCAACACCTCTTAAGCCGCGTTTGCACCGGAGTTGGTAACAAGTGTTCTTAACAATTGTTGGTAACACTTTGAAAACGCTTTTGTATTTGTAGCCAACAAGCTGTGTTAGCAACATAAACACCATCTTAGTAACAAAAATTATGTTACCAGCTGGAAGTCGGTAATCAACGAATGTTGATAACATTTGTAAGCAACACGTGTTACCGCGCCTCTGCGATGTTAGTAACCACCCCCCCCCCCCCCGAATCATACCGCAGCTAGTAAACGTCCTACATTCTTGGAATCTTGCGGCCAACTGAGGTTATGTGGCCACATTGTTATTAACAAAAGTGAATGTCAAACTGGTGTCATGTTTCCAACATTTGCTCTCAACATCTGTTACTAACAACGTGTTGGTAACAAAAGTTATAAACATTTGTTGTTAACTATCGGTGTAAACGCGGGTTTACTGCGCCGAGCATCCGATGGTGGCACGAACAGTTTCAATAGATCGGTTGTTTATGTAAAGGGAAGTCCACATGTCACCCATGTGTGCCTGAACAAGACGTAGAGCTCATCCGGCAGAGTTTTGTACGGAATCCAACTTAAGTCCACTCGTCGTGGCAGCCGAGATATGACCATCTCCCATATGACTGTCTGGCGTGTTTTGCGGTGACGATTGTTTTTCAAACCATAGGGGATACAAATGCTACAAGCCCTTTCGTGATGGTGATAAACAACGACGTCTTCAGTTTTGAGATTTAATTCTGGGCATGGAGGTGGACAATACTTTTGTTCATGTTTGGTGTCCAGCGATGAGGCCACGTTCCATATAAGTGGAAAATTGCACCGGGTAACACAGCGGCCAGATACCATAGTCGGGCATGGGCGTGGCTCTCCAAAGCTGAATGTTTTGCACCGTTTCCCGAGAGCAAATGTCCGGTCCGTTCTTTTTGCGGATAACACCGTTACAGGAATATCATATCTGGATATCTTGGAGATCTGGCTGTTTCCAAACGACGAAAACATTCAGACAATTCCATTTCTCAACAGAATGGAGCACCACCGCACTGGCACCTGCATGTCAGGGGAATTTCTCAACAGTGAGCTTCAATAACGATGGATCGGCCGGATGCGGCTCATGGATCGCGCATTGCACCCCTGGCCTCCAAGGTCACCTGATCTCAGCGTATGTGATTATTTCTTGTGGGGTTTGTGAAAGACTCCGTCTACATGCTTCGCCTTCCAACAATTGAGGGCGAACACCGCATAGCAAAAGCAGTGGCTGAGGTAGCACCTGATATACTCGCACGAGTATGGGACGAGTTTGACCATCGTTTAGAGGTAAGCCGTGCGTCCGGCGGAGGGCACATCGAACATTTGTAAAAATATTAATAATAAATTTGTATTCTTATGTATTTTAAAATTCACATGAAGGATTTATGAGCATTCATGTAAAAGTTATAGCCTTGTGAAATAGGATTAAATATTTTTGAGACATGCTGTATGTAAATCATTAAAATACTTGTACCAGATATTCGTTCTCATTGCATTCCTGAGTATATAATAAAATGTTGTTGGGCCTTAAAAAATACTGCTAACTAGCTGCCGAACATTTATCATGAAGTACTGTAGGAAAATTATAAAAAATCTCACAAGAAACTGTACAGGAAATCTACAGAATTTAAAAAAAAAACTTATACAAGCATGGTTTGCAAACTCATACTCCCAGCATTATAAAATCTCAAAAACTAAATGGCGAAGACTGTACAAATATTCAGAATAAGTTGAAGTGCAAAAATTTTATGTGTGCATCTATAGGAAGAAACTGAAATTTTATACTCCATTATAACACAAAATTTGAAGAATATAGTAGGTCCAACAAGTAAAAATCTATGAGAGAACCAAGTTTTAATTATTCATCAGTTGCTCTGGTCACATGACGTTGCAGAGCTTTGCTGCATGTCAACAAAAAAAATTTAAAAAATCAATATAACAACAAAACAAAGAACACTTGCCATCAGTAGTTTAATAACCAGCATAATATCCTAGAGGGAAATTAAGCAGTTTACAGCAAGGTGAATGAAATAATTACCAACAGTGAAACCTCGTTATAAAGTCAATAAATTGTACAAAACTTGTCGCAGCGGGTACTCACTACCTACATGTATGTATTACCTCACATTAATACACTAGCATTGAGCCAGTTATCGTCCCATTAATTGTGATTAGCCAAGTTTGTTAGTGGTGTTCCATAATCGCCATATGTTTTAAGAGGATAAATTGTGTTTTCAAAACATTAATACTTAACACGGTGCACTGGAGTAATATTTTCAATTACTCCTCTCTCGAAAATGTTTTTGAAGTCATACCCAGGAGCCTGGGGTGAAACATTAGCATAAGTTAGTTTGTACAGAGGGACACGCCTAACATTAGCAGCTATCTCTAGTTGAAATACAATACGCATATCAACACACCACCTAGGGTAAGTGGTAAATAAGTACGTATTAAATTAAAGGAGAGTAATTATGCTATAAAAATGATTTATAACTACATATTTTCGTAAACAGGAACTAATACTTATATTGATCGAAACTAAGGAAATAATTTGAAAACACAATATATACACAGCATGTTGAAAATTTTGGTAGGTCCGAAAGTCCTTTCAAAAAAATTATTGCTTCTTCTTGTTCTTTATACTCATTGTTTGGAATGAGCATTAAATGAGCCTATTCATGGAAAATTGAGACACCCAAAATATATCACTTAAAAAGCATTCCTTTTCCGAAAATATTGCAGAAAAATCCAGAAACTGCTATATATAGGAATATTATTTTTAAATACATAAATGCACTGATAAAATCGATTTATTTGTTCAGTACTGAACAGTTACACAGATACGCCTCTCGTGTAATTTGATATTATTTGATACAGTCCACGGGACCCGTATTCTTGCACATCACATCGGCACAAGAAAGTAGCACTACATAAAACGTATCAAGTTCTCAGTTATGACTGGTAATTGAAAATTCGTGTTGTCTGCTAGAAAAAAACATTGAACAATTATCTTTCAATGTAAAATCATTTCGTTTGCTTTGTAAAATACTAATGTTTACCCCTTAAAATCTAAAAGCACACTGAGACGTAAATACGGCCAATTCTGATTACATCAGTAGCTGTCTTCACACACCCCGTTTCCTTTTTTTTAACAATCCAATCAGTGCTGACATTCTCATGCATCAGGTGAATCAGCTAAATTATCACGGAAGATTTTCGGGTAGAAACGTCAAAAATAATTTTATGATTTTACTGTAGTAAACGTTTACTTCGGGCGACATGAGTTTCAAGTTTTCAAATACGTAAATCCTTTTATTGCTGGATGCAGCTATACCCTTAGTTTCCCATACATTTAGTTTAAAAGTTTTTATTTAAGTTTATATGCATTTTTTAGCGTTCCGCATGTGTCGTAGTGAAATAATACAATTTGGAAAAACCCACTGTATTAATCATTTGAATATTTTATAGGTGTCAAAAAGTTTCAGGTTTCTAACTCTAAAAATCATCACATTTGTGTTAGCATATGGTGAACGGTCTGCTTGAATTTAACTTTTTCTGCCAGATCCTTCTCCTTACATAATTGGATTTTACTTTCGAAATTGTGCATCATGACATAGACAACTATGGAGTCAATGTAAAAAAAAACATATATTTTTTCGCTTATCAGTGAATATACTGTCAACTGCTGTAGCAGTCAATATACAGGCGCTGAAAAACTTGTTCCATGTATAAAATAAAAATAATTCAGAGGGAACTTTTGAAGTTTGTTAAGTGCACCAACTACAAGGAAGTCAGAACACAAATTGAAACAAAACAATAATGTTAAGTATAACAATAGTGTTTAGCGCATCTTGCTTAGAAAAACAATCTCGCGCTATTGTGAAGGCGTAATTTAGTTAATTACTGTTGTTCAACTAAAACGATTAATTTTTTAATACAAGTACGTGAGAGCATAGTATCAATTTTCAATATTCATGTTTCTAACACATAGTATCCTTACCCACTAGTTTTTTTGTATGATCTTGCTGGCAGTTATTGTAAATAAAAGAGTAATTGTGTCTTCACTTCACTCAGTTATAAGAAAGGTACAAATTATTTTGAAAAATATTGAAAATACGCTGTAAAATGTGAGTGAGTGAAGAGATTTGGGTGGCTCTTAACTTCGAGGTCTTGATAGCCGATGAGGGCGAAGCGAGGAGTAAGGATGGAGCAGCATCGGAATACAAGGACTGGGGAAACGGCATAACCCCGAGAAAACCCGTCTACCAGCGGCATTGTCAGGCACGATTCCCACTTACGAAAATTTGGGGGTTACCTAGCGAGAACCGAAGCCGGTTCGGCTTGGTGGGAGACGAATTGTATAATTACACTATGAAATGAGTCCATCACACTACTATTACTAAAAGAATACCGTATACTTTTATTAAAACATGGGTCTGTAACTTAGAGTGTACCAGTTATACTTTAATCGGTCATCCATAAGTGGCAGGGCAACACCTGTTGGGCATGAAGGAAAAACCCAACAAATCTGGCTATTTTTATTTTCATTGAACTAATGATATAACATAATAAATTCTTGATGAATACTAATTCATGTTATATTTCAAATGAGATTTTAATTGTCGTAATAGCTTTGTGTATCCATACGCAGATAATTTGGAAAAAAAATTCTCTATGGCCACTTATGCTGTCATTTGTTGGCGAGCTGTGGACTTACCGATTCTCTGAAAAGCATAATTGGCAAAAAAAAAAAAAAAAGTATCATCTAAATAAATCAAAATATATAATTTATTTATTTAAAACACTACTGGTTACTATCACGAAATCCATTGGAATAACTATAACTAGTATACTGCAATTTTACCTAATAAATATTCTCTCACCGAAAAATGAGTAAAATGCTGCCTTCAAGAATAAAAGTACCTACATACTGTAGGCATTCAGTAACACAGATTAATTAGGCCTACCGCAATTTCAAATTTATACAAATGTATAAATATAGGTTTTTGGTTACCAATGAACATATTGTGTTTAAAGTGTTTCATATAGGATGGATATAAACTGAATATGTACACGGCATGTTTCAAAGATTATATAAAAATGCTGGGATACACTTAACTTTGTTGCTTACAGAGTATGGAATACGCCAATATTTACTCATATTTATTGAGAAAGGAATTGTCTAAATGTGGTTTTATATTAAGAGAAACAAAATCGTCCTTCATTACGAAATATATGAAAATATATTTCTTCCATCTGCTTAATGACAAATTTTACACTTCACTGGCTACTTTGAGTTATCCGTAGGTTTTCCAGGCATTTGCAGTTTTCCTTCTTAATATCGGGGTCTAATTACATTTTAACAATTGATATAGAAATTCCACATTGAAATATTTCTTTTAAAAATAATTACACCTATTTTTATCGTTCTTGAAATACATTTAAAAATCCTCAACAAATGTAAATTGAAATATATATATATATATATATATATATATATATATATATATATATATATATATATATATAAATCTACCCTGTCTATTGCCGAAAATATGCTTAAAAAACCCGCCAGACAAAATCCCATGCAGATCATGAACAACAAATGAGTAGGAAATATTGACGAGCCTAGTAGTCAATACAACTTGAAGTAACGGGGAAATTGGAGAAAAACTACAATGAACTCAACATCAAACTGCAATAATGAATCGAACTTTGGCAATATTAAATTACACAATGTAACAATAATACCGAAAACTCAAAGGAAAACAAATAAAGTTTAAAGAGCTACAACGACCATTTCTATCAAACTTTAAAGATAAAGTAGTACAGAAATTTTGGGCAAGTAGGTAAAGAATGGCACACTCTTTACATATTTTCTCATCATTTCTGTATGTTCAAAGACACGTACGACAAATACGGCATAAGCCTTTTGGATTACTGTTGAGACACGTGAGTAGTAGGGCATAGGTGGTTCATGACCAGGATTCCAGGATCGGGAACCGGTGAGCCAATGGCCATCTAGGATTCCGCTATTTTTTTATCACTTGTTTTTACTAAAAAATTACTTCATAAATCAATTATTTTACCCAAAAATCGGTATTTTTTCTCTTAATATTTCCCATTTTGCCTAGCTGCAAAAAAAAGACTCCCCAAGAAATTGTTTCAAGGGGTTTTGGCAACCATATTGAATTTTCTGTGTTTCTTAAAAAAAAAAAAAAAAAAAAAAACAGTAATTTTAATTTTGAAATTAGTCTTTTTCCAAAAAAAAAATCCCTCAAATTTCGTTCTTTTTCTAAAATAATTCTTAAGAACCAAAAATGTATTATTAAAATTACTTAGAATTATAAAAATAAAAATAAAAACCGCAAATTATAAAACATCTATATTTAAAGACTTGCATTTCCGGAGGCGCCCCTTCCCCCAAACAATACTCATTCTGTCGTATGCAGCCATATTGTTTTTTTTCTTTGGTCATTTGTTTATACATTGCTGGAGTTTCATGTTTTCACCACCTAGGTGGTACTAGTGTAATAATTCACCCACCTGGTAGCAGCCATATTTGTTTATGTTTTCTAAAGTACAGGTCGCGCTTACAGTACCCTCCATATTGGATTCTTCTTTCAACACACGTAGGTAGTCTCGATTATGATGCCTGCTGTTGGCTTTTACTGAATGGTGGCATTAATCATTTCTCCAAGTATGTAATGTGTCAAATTTTTATTTTTATTTGATTCCTAAATACAAGTATTTTTATTTTAAAAGAATTTTATATATAGTGGAGGGTTTTTATATAAAATAAATAAAACACAAAATATTTTTCAAAAACCATTTATTTAGTACACAGTCAGTACACAACAAATTTATAATTAAAAAATAAGAGTTCATGTAATTATCTAATTTAGAAGACGATTACATTCATGGATAAACAGTTCTGGAATGATGGTAAACACCAACGTCTTGCGAAGCATCGCACAAGTCTCTTGATTACAGTGATGTCCATCAGTTCTCGAGTGGTGATCCACCTCATCATCGCTGTGCAGTTCGAGTAATTCTGTTCTTCGCTAAACAAGCTGGCGAAACTTTACGACGACCAGCACTGACACGTCTGCAACGTCCTACAGGTCAGAACCTGTCTGGAAACACGTGTAGAGGAACGCACAGCTGCTGCGCAAATGGTATGCCTCGTCCTCGGACCGTTAATCTGCTGCCCATGACTAAATACGAAGTCATTCGAAATATATAAAAGAATTTTGGTTTTCATATGGTTGCGCACCTGATCATCTTCCGTATTATATACAAGTTGAAACAATCGGTGTGCTCATTTATCTGCTGTCTCCTAGAGGTCTAATAGTCACCATTACTCAATTCTGTCCTACAAACATTTGTGTGAATGCCAAGCCTGACTATTGCAGCATTGAATATAGTTTCATCGCAGAAGATGGATATCTGCACACATACACCAAGACCTGCGATGGTAGCGGCATCCAAAATAGGTGTTTCGAGCATTATCCAGTCGTCTATGTACCAACGCAGTTTCAACTGGATTGTTCGAGGCGATCGGCCCTGCATCGTGTTCCACATGACGCCGCAAATGCAGCTGCCCTGCACCATCGACCAAATCATTGCCTCAGCCCAGAAGCCTGCTACCATCCACGCACGAGTCTGTGCCGCAGAGCTGCCCCTGGCGAGGCACGAACCTTCACAGCATCCCGGGCCCAATAAGAATGCTACCAACCAGACAACCAGAACTCGCTGAGTATAGCGTCGGTGCCAGACACTCGTGACGGTACCCACCATGGATGTTTCTGCCTCCAGCTCAAGATACGAACCTGCACCTACCCGTCCACGTCACCCAGCAGTGTGTTTTCTTAGAGCCGTAGATGCCGGACCTGTTGTTGTTGGTGGTCCCATCATTGGAGAGGCAGAAGTCGTGGTGCCAACTGTTTAAAAAGTGCAAGATTTGCTGTGCGGCTATGATGAGGTAAATGCCCAAACCAGAACTGATGGACATCACTGTCATCCGGAGACTTGTTCAATGCTTCGCAAGAAGCAGGTGCTTACTTTAATTCGAGAACTTCTCAGCCATGCATGAAACGGTCTTCTATAATAGAGAAATATATGAACTCATTTTTTTAAATTATGAATATGTTGTGTGTTGACAGTGTACTAAATAAATAATTTTGGAAAAATGCTGTGTGTTTTATTTATTTTATATAAAAACTATCTTCTTTATATAATTTTTTTTTTCAAAATAAATTACTTGTATTTAAGAATAAAATTAAAATATGGCAGTTTACGTACTTTGTAGGAATGGCCCATGTAACCATGCAGTAAATGCGATAGCAGGTGGCATAATCGAGACTACTTATGTATGCTGAAAGTAGAATCCAATATGGAAGGTATCAACAACATAACCTATACTTTCTAAAACATAAAAACATATGGCTGCTACCTGGTGGGTGAATTAATACACTAGCGTCACCTAGGTGATGAAAACATGAAACTCAGCTCTGTACAAATGACAAACGAAAAATCAATATAGCTGCATACGATATAATGAGTATTGATTTGGGGGGTGGGGGGGAGGGATCCTCCGGTAATACAAGTTTTTAAAATAACTTTTTAATACATTTTATGGGTTTTTATTTTATATAATGTTTAATAATTTTTATTGATGATTTTGTTAGAACTTTTTAAGGAAAAAAGTGAATTTCTTAGGAAATCTTTAGGGAAAAAGACTAATTTCAATGTAAAATTACTGATTTTGTTCGAAAAATGGGAAATTCAAGTTGGCAGCCAGAGCCTTCTGAACGAAATTTCTGGGGGAGTCCTTTTTTGCTGCTGGGCAAAATGATAATGATTTGGGGGGAAAAGACCGATGTGGTTGGTAAAATAATCGTTTTCTGAAGTGATTTTTGGTTAAAAAAAAAAAAAAAAAAAAAAAGTGATGTTTGGGTAAAAACAAGTGATTTTAAAAGAAAATTTCTAAAATGATGGAATCCGAGATGGCCATTGGCTCCCCGGCACCCCAACCTAGAATCCTCGCCATGAACCAACTATGACCTATTATTCGCATGTTTTTTTTGTAAATATGCGAATAGATGATATACTTCTCTAGTGATTAATAACGACCCTGACCCTAATTGGTTTCAAGTATTTTTACCTTTATATGGTCTAGATCCAGGTAGAAAAGTACTCCTGATAATTACGAAGGGTATCCGATGTGTAAGTTACAACTGAAGGTTAACTAATACACGCTTACACTCGGTACACACGAGCAGTTCCGTATGTTGCGACTCACTGCAGTTTCACTAAATTCACTCATATGGAATGCTGCATTCCGAGTAGTACATACAACAAATATGGTTACAAGTAATTTTGGAAACAATAATTAATGAAACAATATTATGTATTACTCTAATTTTAATTTTGCAGTACTAACTTTGCATGCCGTTGAGAAAAGTACTAATGTTAAGAACACAATTTAATTGCAAGTGAAATTTTCTGTTTTTTTATTTGACATGTTGTACCTTAGTGGTGTGTTGGTGAAGCCCCTCACTTCCCTTAACGGCTAATAAGATTCGATTTCCAGCCAAATTAAACCTGCATGTTCGTATGAATGGATTTCGGTGGTTTTCAAAAGGCAATTCTGCTCCCCACATATTCGTTTCCATCCCTGCTACATCCTCACCTCACTAAATCCAGATCGGTACTAGAAAACCTTGTTTTTTAGCTTTTGTACTTTTCTTTGGGACAAGGAGTAACGGAGAAAACACACAGCAAATAAAATGTATTATTTATTTTCATAAAATAACAATGAAAATGCACTCGAGTTCTGCATAAATAATTTACCAAGTATTCTTTGGCTTGTATATTTATTATTCAATGCAAACACTAGAATTATATTTTTTAAACCCCTTATAACGTGTTAACATAAGGCAGTATCCCCTGATTTTTTTCACACTACGATGAATGTAGAATGGCTATATACATACTTTATATAAGAGAACAATAAGTAATTGACAAGCTGGTAATAAACATAAATAAAACCCCACAACATGGGAATTCAACCTGGTCCACTAAACGGTGAATATTAATAAATATTTTACTAGCCCAACAGGGACGAGAATTCTGACGATGTGCTTCCTCAATTTTTATAATCAATTCACAATTACCTAACAGTCTCACAGCTGCTGCCCATAATAAAATTAATGCATTTTAAAGATACGAACACACTGAACTAATTAATATAGTGTGACACCACAGTAAATGCATATGAAAATACTCATTAACCATAATGTTGCAGTAAATATGTATGAAATATATCTGCCCGCTCACATGAACCAACATTGTATTTAGGCTATTTTCGTATAACATAATTAATTCCATAGTACGGAAAGCACACTGTCGTTTGCTCAAGCCAGAACTAAAAAACGAACGCCACTGCCACTTAAGTGTTCCTGGCCCACAGTTAACACATGGTATTTTATATTGAGTTATTCTCCAAAAGTGCAAACACTTCGCACGTAGACGTTCTAGGGTTTGAATACTCTCTTAACTAGCCATTACAGTCCCACGTAACGCCAAAGATTTCTTTACGCCAACATTACCAATTACGATCAGGATCCCTCTTGATCACCAAACTTTTTTTAAATTAGTTTTGTGAAAAATACCCTGAGATTAGAAACCATTTTATGAACCTTGCCACTTCTGATCCCAACAAACACATTTACGACAAACTAAATACGTAGTGGTCAAGCGAACCCAGTAAGTCCTTCCTATATAAATGCTTTCACTCATTCTGACATTTTCTATAATGTTTAATAAAAACTGTTAAGGGCAGTCAAGAAAAATGACAAGATCGAGTGAAAATGATTATCACATCAGCAGAAATGTTAACGAAAACCGAAAAACAAGACACGGGTCGTGGTGAAGCAAAACATTACCAGTTGCAAGGTACTAAGCTAACGAAACGGGGCATGCAGAGTGCACCTACGTTATAGCCAAAAATTTATTTGAACACGGGATTTAAACAACATTTAGAAAAACTATAGTCCGTCTCACTCTTAGATTGCAGTATAGGACTTATGGCGCTCACTGTTGCCAGATTGCTTCAGCTTTGTGACGTAACTGGCAAGCTGAAAAACAATAGGGGGGTGAAGGAGACGGCTTGATTAAGAGAATTATTATCTGTTTACCTCCCTGCCAACTCGTAAAGGAATCCAATCCTGGGAAGCAAAGCTACGCGGCTCCTTTGAAACTAAAGCCTGTGAGGTACCCTATCATTGTGATTGGACAGCGCGCACGCAACATAGATAGTTTTATTTTTCGAAGTTGCAAGAAAATAACGTAAGAGGCAACAGCGCCCGCAGAAACAAGGACAGCGTTAAGGACAGAAATCGTGCATTGGAAAGAGAGAGTGAATGTCCATTACACTGCAGACTGCAATCTAAGAGTGAGACGGTATATAGTCGCACTGCACATCCCCGAAAATTAACTGTTACCCTCAACACTTCACTTTAACAAGTTCTAATGCACACCACGACTCCGACTCACCCTTTTGAAGAATCTAGTAGTACATGTCGCCAATGCTCTCAATCATGCGTCGTTCGGAAAATTATACAAATAATGTGTAATCCCCAAGCAAGCGTGTCCCCAGCGTTAAGACACGATCAGTAACCCGACGGAATGAAGACTAGACAAGACTAGGAGAAAGCGAGATGCACAAGCTTTTGCAGTTTTTCAAACACTCCTGAAATGATCATGCCGCTGGTGGGGAAGGGTAAGGGGAAGGGGAAGCTAGGAGATGGAGCAGGTAGAAAAAAGGTAAGGTGTTTCAGACTGCCACCAAGAATGTCTGTTTCCAAGAGTGCCAGCGACTTTCTTTTTTAACGACGACAAGGGCGCCGTGAAGCCGCTCACTTTATCTAAAACACTGCCGTCCATTTCAAAATTTACATGAAAAAATTTTAATTAACAACTGTAAATAATTTACATACAATCATGTATTGATAGAACATCCAACTAAATCAACTGACACTCATTATTTTCAAGTAATTTAGCCAATAATTTTATCTAATTCGAAGTCCGTAGTTGCAAGAACAATGAAAAAGTTGACAACTGACTTGCAATTCATTTTTAAAAAATGATTCACCCTCTCAAACAATGGCAAATAGTCGCAAGAATCATAACGGTCACATTGGTAGCATTTATCAATGATGCAGACTTTATAAAACTATTACATATCACTCAAGAACTCTTAACTTGTAAACAAATAACACTATTACATATCACTTAAGAACTCTCAACTTGTAAACAAATAAAACGTAAATCGCCACTGAAGTAAAATATAAGCTTAACTAAGACACAGCAGAAAACTTTAAAATATGTTTATGGGTATTTTACAAATAGTTTACCAGGGAAATATAACAAGGCTTACAATTGAAGGAGTTGATTACAATTCGAATGGGGGAATGGAATTTGTCGCTTTTAAGAGGTGAATCAAATCTCTACAAACTGCAAATAATCTACATCCTTTACCATATCTACATAAGGGACACAATGTCGCAGTTTTCTCCACTTGGATATTAGTCTCTCCTTCCATTAGGCAGGATAGTGGCGTTAAAGTAAAACTTGGAGCACGTTGGGATAAGTTTAGAGTGGTTGAACGTAGGAGTTAGTGGTTTTATTTTACTGTTACTACTGCAGAACATTTATAAAGGTATTAATAATTTAATTTCACTCCTTGTTAAAAAGGATAAAATTATGCGTTACAATAAAGTATATGACATGTGCAAAGACAAGTAAGGCCTTTTTTCACAATGCGTAATCGACGGTCGGCAGTCGAAGCGATATTCGCAATTCACTAGTTACAGCTTGTCAGGCAGGTATTTTTTATAGGATATAGTTATTTACAATTACGTATTTTACATTATGTGCATGGTACAAACTTTAAAAGAAAAAGGTTATTAAAAAAAGCCTTGCAAGTGGGAAATCATTTAATAAAAATGCCTAAACATAAATAAATACCTATTTAAAAATAAAGGCTATAACAATTAAAAATGTCTAGATATAGCCCAAAATATATATAACAATTCGAATAGGCAAAATCTTATTAAAACCATTATAATGTTATCACAAAGGCAACTTTAATACTTTCTTCGAAATAAAACCGTGTCGTCAGATACAGTATTTATTTCCTAATAATTACTGTCCCAAGAAAACTTGCTTATTGGCTACTTAATTAAAACACTTACCCTTAATAAAAATTCTACATATATTTTTTCTGATATAAACTACAATAAGTTATCATATCTTTGATAGAATACAGAAAAACTGGGTATACGTCTAGAAAATGTTATAGCTACGATCTCAATATTGTTTAAATCACGTGATGAGTTACATCACACATGATTGGCTGAAATGTTCCTCCAGAGGCCATTCGAGGAGTTGGGGATAAGATTACCCATCTCCGACTCGTGAACTGCGGATAGCTGGACGGCCCACTGCTAACTATCAATACACGTATGTAAGTAAAGGCAATTTATTTTCAACTGCCTACTCCGCATTTACAACGTCAAACAAGCGGGGATCACACAGTTCCGTACAAAATACATAAAAACGGACTTGTGCCCATAAGTATGATGACCAGATCGTCATTTTGTTTATCATTGTTGCTCAAGTTCTTTTCTTAATACAAACATGTGATACCATAGCCTCAATTTTCAATACCAATATTTCAAATACACACAGTACCCTTGCCTTCTCGCATTTTGTATGATCCTACTGGCAGCTATTGGTAATAAAATATTAATACGATCTACATTTATATACACAATTTGTATTTATTTTTATCATTTGTGTTATAACGACTTTAGAGCTAAAAATAGTACCAACTTTTAACTATTTTCTTTACTTCATTGCAAAAGTATACAGTACATAAAAACTAAGTTACTTTTCCTACAAGTATTTTATGATGGAATTAACTGAGATGTTTATTATATATGTAAATTCTAAATAATTGATACTCACGAATTTAGGTACATTAAGCAGCGTAGTTTTAATGTACGGATATCAGGTCGTTTCTTGTCTGACGTTAACTGCCACTTTAGATCAAAGTTAAATGTGATTCAGAGCTCCCACGCAAACATTGCAAATATCTTCTGTAATTTTTCAGCCGCAAATTGTCAAACTTCTTCACATTTAAAACTGCGGAGAAAGGATATAATTTAACAACAAAGTGTATTATTCTTGTTCTGTAGCTCCTCGTAATTTTCCAGAATAATTTTTGTATTTCTTATTAAAGTAGAAAACATTTCAAAACTAAATAAATGCAGCCAGCAGACCAGCTTTAGTGTGATTACCGTAGCAAAATCTCCTGTTATCAACAAACTACAATCGAAGGACTGCTTATATACAGCAATAATAAATGCTTCCTTGAGATCATATACTTGAGAAATATCTAAAACTTATATTTGCAATTATGAGTTCATAATAAAAAAAATATTTACAATAATTATTTCACAAAATGTTACATCAAACTTTCAGAATAATAATAATTCTGGTATTATGAATTGAATATTTCACTTAAGTCAGCTATTTCTCATATTCTCAACTAAGACATCTACCCTAAATGATGGAGGGTCGTTAAAAATAATTTTAGAATCAGTGATGAACCCATGGATCCTGCCGTCAATGCTGTACTCCTGTGGATTACACGTCAGTCCTAGGTTTTTGTGAAATCCTAACGATACAAACGTGAATAAAAATTTTATCCTGGCTCTGTGTGAATTACTAGGAAATTCTAGGTTTGATAATATCGACGGTTCTAGTGATTCTAGTGATAATCAGTGATTCGCAGAAATTCCTATTTTAGTTTAGGGAAATGTGTTTGACCAGCACCTATGGTAATATGAGAACACAGTAGTTATGTTCATAGTTATGCATATTGTTATTTTGCTATCACGATCTCTTAGAAACTAAAATAATATTGGGAGAAGTTGAATAGAAGGTCCTTAAAACTATTTCTTAAAAGGATGACTGATTTCGTATTACTGAAAGAGCGAGTCTTGTTTAAAAAGTGCTACAAAAATATTCTAACTAGGTATTTAACGAAGTTTTGTACTTCTAAGTAAAAAAATGCCCTGTTTTCTACAGCTCTAAGTATTAAAATGCCCCTCTGTAAACAGCATGAACAATGTAGGAGCATTTACAACGTGCAACTAAGGAATATGTTGTGATTTATAGTCTCGTCGCATATGCCATCTGGCCCCATGAGTTTCTCAAGGATAACTGCGCACGGTACTGTATTTTATGCCATTATAAGTGATTTTTCTTCCATTTTTCAGCAAGTCTGGCTGGATACTGCAAGAGAAAAATCAATCCTGCCACGAACAGCAGTGCGTTGGAAATTATTCACGGAAGATGGAGCGCCTGGTTGCGCTATTACATGGAAAGCAGGATTGCTGCGCGGGTTGTCGAACTGAAGTTGAAAGAAACAATAGCTCTGTAATAAAAAATTTTAAGAGTTTTCCCGCCAGCCAGAATAACCCTGAGACTTCAACTATTATGACTGGTTGCGTGTTATGGACGATTATAATAAGGCCTGTTCTTCCAGATTCCCTGATCCAAGCATCTTTTTCTGCTGGGTTTGCGTGGAGGGGAATCAGGGCTGTAGTTATACGAGTGGAGCGCCATGCAATGGGTCAGATTGTGTGCATCGTACGTCGAGCAGTGGACTTCCCTACAACCTTCAACTGTACCAATCAGCTGCTGCCCTAAGGAATAAATTGCTGCACAATTATGTAAGTATTCGTGTGGAACGTTATTTTTTCTCAAGATTATGTTTCACACGCACACACACACACACACACACACACACAGATATATATATATATATATATATATATATATATATATATATATATATATATATATATATATCGCGTGAATTTCATGTTTACACAATTTTCTTCCTTTATAAAGGCTTATATGTCCCGACACTGCGACTTCTCTAGCAGTTCGCTCCTGAAAGTAACTCGTAACTTCCCAAGACAATGTCATAAATACAATCTTGGCGGAAAATTAACGTTCCACACGAATACTTTATATATATATATATATATATATATATATATATATATTATATATATATATATAATATATAATATATATATATATTAACGTTCCACACGAATACTTATATATATATATAAGTATTCGTGTGGAACGTTAATTTTCCGCCAAGATTGTATTTATGACATTGTCTTGGGAAGTTACGAGTTACTTTCAGGAGCGAACTGCTAGAGAAGTCGCAGTGTCGGGACATATAAGCCTTTATAAAGGAAGAAAATTGTGTAAACATGAAATTCACGCGACGATAATTATTTTCTCGGGAAACGTATACTTAAGTGAAGAGATTTAGCCAGGTCTTTGACACTAATGCATTGTAAAGGTGACCCAATCGCTCAGCAAAGAGATATTTTGGGAGGCAGTCCATAATATGGACCGTCGATATTAGAAGAGAGATTTTGTGAGTAAGAGTATGTGGACCAATGAGTTCCACCTATATCTTTTAAAGTATGGTGAAGCAATTACCCTCGCTTTTGAACTGTGAAATATGCTGTCAAATGATCCTGGGGCTAACAAGTAGTCCCAGAAAAAATTTGAACCTCAATCTCCATCGAAGCCAATCTCAGACATCCTTGATATGGGGACACCAAAACTTTTTCCTGAACGAAATATACCTTAATGTGGAGAGGTCATGCATTTCCTTCGCTGACGTGATCAAAACATTATTTGGTTTTATTCATATTTTATTTTATATCTTTTTTTATTTAAATATACATACAGACAATATTTCAGAAAAAAATATTCCACATGCAATATTTATGTTACAGAACGTATACATTTGTCTTGAATATCTTCATTTAAATATGATGGTAAATACATCTAAATTTGTGAAAAATTTAAAAAGAATGACAATGTGCAGCAACTTTTTTGCGAAGGTGAGAGAGACCGCGAGAACCATAAAGCTACAGCAAACCACAAGAAATTGTGTTAAATTTGGTTATATAGTTCTAATTCAACTTTGAAACTGCATATAAAATGAAAATGTACACTTCCCGTCCAAATAAATGAACGACGGAAAAAGTTAAAGTCCCCTTCGGCAATCTCTGGATTTTGACAGATGGTTGCCTTGGTTCTTAGGCAACCATCTCACATAACTATACGGCCAATGGTTCACCGTTTTAACTGCGCCAAGAATCTCTTTAGCTTCTATTGGAGTATCATTCTAAAATCAGTGTCTTCAAGTGAATATAACGTTTTTTAATTGGATGAAGCAACTCGTCCTGCGATTTATTCAGTTAATGCAAAAACAGAATATCTCACATAAACTCCTCACTGGAAGTCCGTGTCTCACGCGCAAACAAGTAACACTTAGGGGAATAAACAACCAATTATAAAGGCGAGCTGAGCTACAGTGTTGTGCAACATAGCTTGTCCTGAAATATTTTAGCGGAATTACTTCACATGAACTCCACACTAAACGTTCGCGAGTCATGCAAGCAGCCAGCGGAAATAAACAAGTCGTAAATGTGTGCTAAGCGACAGTGTTGTGCAACATAGCTTGCCCTGAAATATTTTAGCGGAATTACCTCACATGAGCTCCACACTAAAAGTTCGCGAGTCTTACAAGCAGGTAATATTAAAAAAAAAAAAAAAAAAACCAATCATAAAGGTGAGTTGAGCTACAGTGTTGTGCAATATAGCTTGTCTCGAGGTATGTAAGCAACATTCGATACTTCAAACAATGAAACAGTAAACGTATGTGAAATGACTATAATTACAGATAAATGTAAAAGAGAAATCCATAATTCCTCTGTTAATAATTAAACTATACCCTATTATATGTAAGACGTTAAGTAGTTTTAATATTTGTCTTTTATTAACGATACACAGAAATGAATTTCTTGCTGTCGTACGCATTTGCGAAAATTGAAGATCACACTTTAGCGGAATATATGGCTATATTAATCAGTAAATAAGGCCACTAAACATTAATTAAGCAATCGGCGTATGTTGCAGATGTAATTATTGTATGCGCACATCAAGAATGTTTCTCTTGCAACTAGCTGCTGACTGCATAAAAAGCCACGTCCTATCTAACCGTGCCAATTTCTACGCTGCCAAATCAAATCCTTACGTAGGTTTCGTGTTATCTACTGTAGCCGGCAGACGTCTGTGCATGTCTGAGCGGACGGAGCGTGTTAAAAGTGCAACCAAGGCGGGGGGAAAAGGGGGGGAGATATGAGCACGTAGGTCTGGCCTTACTATCGGCTATTGTACTATCGGCTATTTCACAAACATCAGTTACGGTGGGCTCAGGTAGGTACATGTAAGACAATATAGGACGAAGGACGTTCGCAGAGGTACAGGAAATTTATCCTCAGTGTTAAAAATTTGCACTTGACAATTTTTTTATATAAAACCAAATATAAAAATATACAACTGGAATACTACTTAGTTTTTAACATACAGTGCAATTCTACGTGAATTAATGTATACGCACAGTTTATCAAAGTATAACAAATCAGTAATTAAAGGCCAGTGCTTTGCTTTTGAAACTATAGAAAATGTTTTATATCTTTATTTACACTAAGTCGCGAAAATGAGCGTTTTTACTCATAGTGAACTGACCCGCACTATAAAGAATGCATACACACAGTGTTTATAAAACAAGTAATAAAATAATGCAATTACAATCTACAGCATAATGTTCATCTACTTCATAAATTCCACCCAATTAATCTGTGTGTAAGCATTCTTGCCGTGCTAAATGGTAGTTTATGTGAAATCGTGGTCTACATACGCCTAGGTGTTCAAATTCAAAAGCTCACGAAAATCGCAACAAACATTTCGAGTTTATATAAAAAGGTGTTAAGTATCTTGTCGGTTTATGTATTTTTTCTGGAATTCCGATTTACGTGCAAACTTAATGCCACCTGTAAATATGTTTTTCCAAATAATGCTGGCTTCAACAGACGGTATAACCAATATATAAATATTTCTGTAGCATTTATGTTACAGTTATTTGTACTAACTAAACAGACCATAATAAACGTTTGTCTATAATTTATGCCAGTAAATGTTATTCCAAATGCAATGTTCATTAAGAGAAAACATTTTTTCGATAGTGAAACAAAGATTGTGCAAATATGTAATCCTATTCGAAATTCATTAAAAACTAAAACATTAGCTGTTTAAAATAATACGCCTGTCCAATTATTACACAAACAGATTTGAAACTAACGAAATCGTTAGGCTATAGTAATAAGTAAATTAGTTTGTTGGTGTTGAAGTTACGGCCACACGTATTTGCTCAAGAAGTAGTAGGTTCGGTTTCTAGTTGGAACGTATTTATTTAAATATAATATAAAATATAATAATCTTTGTATTATATTTGTGGTATTAATAAATATATATTTGAAGGTATGTTATATATTAATTTGGATTTTCTATTTACAAATGTGACTGAAATACAAGCTAGACTGTAATGTTAAATATTGGAAGTGACATTTCCAATGAAAGGCTGACTCCTACGGACAAGCATAAATCACACCCTTGCTCTACCCGAGATTCAAAACCGGAACTACTCACGCTCAACACTTAACCGACTGCGCCACAGGGGGTAGTCAATAGGTCAACCAGAATACTGTCAGTGGTTATAAGAACATATTTTAAGTGAACAAAAAGCAGCTTATTTCATTGGAGATAATTTCTAAGTTACAATTTAAGTAATATTTTGTTACGTGCTGCAGCTGGCACCAACTCCGCTGCCCCGCGCCGTTATCGGAGACCCACCTCGCCTTCCCCTCTTCCTGGAACGAGATGCGCTCGTGGCTGTCTGTTCCTCTTCTGGGAATCCCGCGAATGCCGACAGTGGCGAGACTTGCTGGCCTCACAGACCTCCTCTCACCTGCTAGAGTTTCCGATACGTTTAGCGACGATGCAAGAATGTTCTGGCGAGACTGGCTGGCCCCTCAGCCCTCCGCGACGTATCACGCGAGTTGGGAAGATTCTAGGTGGTGGCCTAAGACCTATATATATATTGCCGCAACCCAGTGGCTGGCAGCCTTTGACAGAGGCCGCCTGGCGAGCGTGCGCGAGCGGATGGGGTGGGGACGACGACTGGAGATTGCGGGACGATGGCGATGATTGAGGTGTTCGTGGTTGAATGGACGAGAGGGTGTGATACCGACAAGTGAAGCCTACTGTGCGTGAGGGCACTTGGAGGACTCTAGAACACTACGACTGGCGGGACATGGACTGAACTGAGGTGGGACTGAATGGAAGTGAAATACTGATTTTATTGTAAATATTCCAACTCCCAAATATGGAAGCATAAATTTTCAAATAATTGTATAGTTTGAGACACTGTATATTGAGACTGATCTTTAATTAATTAAATTGATTTATTTGTCCTAATTATAAATTTAATTAATTGGTTTAAATTGTGAACAGTAAGAGATTTCAATTTATTGTGAGAATTTGAGTTTAGAGAATTTCGCTGTGGTTATTGTAAATAAAATAAGGCAATTCTGTTATTTGAAAGACCTCCATCCATTAACGAACTTGGTATAGCCACTTAATTTCTAGAGAGAGAAAGTGTAACAATATTAATTACTTGTTGCACATTGTACCTATAATTTACTGCCACATTGGTTGGTATTCGCTTGCATATATTTGCTCTAAATTAAATGCAGAAACTGCAGACAAAGTTTTTATAGTTTAGATTAACCTTCATACGTCACTCTTTTCTTTGGAATAAAAAATTGACAGTAAAAATATATCTTCATCCTTCTCTCAGTTCTATTTTGTGTTATTGTCTAGCAGTTAATGTACTAAATATTCTTTTATAATTTAATATAACATTATTATAGTTAAAATGTTTTAAATTCATTGTTCATTATTAAAATAAATTTATTCGCTGCTCCGTATTCTGATTGATGATTTCGACAAAAGACACAATTCAAGAATTCTATGTCATCAAAAATATCGTGCCAAAAACTGTGGATATGTTACGAAATTACATTCGGCACTGACTAGATAGATGACAGCTATGTACGACATTGTGTGTTAATATTTACATGTTTTGGAATTTTTTAGAAGTAAAACTGCCATTCTGTAAAATGTGTTCCAAGTTGGCTTAGTATTATGCTGTCTCAAGCCTCTCAATGTTTGCAAATTTTGTAAACAAATGTTGTCTTGAGTAATGCATTCCCGTTGAGATATTTCGTACGCCACGCTGTAAACCTTCAGATCAAATATTTACATCCTCCACTCACCCCCACTTTAATGGTGAAAGATATCATGAAAATGTGGAAAAGGAACAAGTAATCTGTTCATGCATCAAACCACAGAAAGTATTTCACCTCCATTGTTATTACATTTATATAACATGATTTTTTTAGATTCTATTTAATATTTGAACAGAAAAATTGCACTCAATAACAGAAAAGCAATTGTATTATATCGAACAATGCACGCAGATGGTAAAGAAATCCTCCAGCACACACTGTCACAAGAGCGCTGCTACCTGTTGTCGCCAGCAAAAAGTCTCCATGTCCAGTTTTGCATGTGCTGTTACTTAAGACAAAATACTGAATGTTTTAATGTCTGCATGAATACTGCTGGGATGCAATCTTGTCGCTCAGATAGAGACCGGATCGTGCCGAGCTGCAGTCTAGGAAATAAGATTGGACTCGCGTGCACAGACGTTTGCCGGTACCAGTAGATAAGTCTATATTTGTAGCCATTTTGGAAGACAGCAAATATAATCAAATATAATGCTTATATAGCATTTCTCAGAAATGTCTCAAACAATATGGCATCAGTGAAAGTAATGAGAGCATTAAAAAGCTGTATATAATTATATTTCTAATGTAGTAACCACTATGTACTGCATTTTGATACATATCTTCAAGTAAATCTTTGCATGTAGTAGTATACAAACGGTCAATTTAATAGGGCCTTGGAGCTGCGGGCAAGGGAACTAGGGAACCAATATCTTTGATGACACCATATGGGACAAATTTTCCATTTTCCCCAAACAAATTCTCTATTTTCCTTCATACCCATGGTGGCCATCTTGGATCCCAACCTCCAGCTCTGTCAATATGATGCAGGGTGTTGGAACCCTTACACCTAGCGTCCTGGCGGGTGCCGAGTCTCATGCTCTGACATTCCTTTTGGGATCTGTCGACCTAGCACCATAATGCGGTACCGAATAACAGCATCGGCTTACATGCTCACCAGACCTAACATATAAGCATAGTTGACTGTAATTTTCGAACCCCATAAGATATAATTGTCAACTTTATAACACAGGCCGACGATGAGAAGGGTCGCAGGGCCAGGTATACCCCATGTCTACTTATAAGCATATTTGACTGTAATTTCCGATTCACATAAGATTTAGTTGCTAAATTCATAACATAGACATCACCCATGACTACGAGGAGTTTCGCAGGGTCAAGTATACCCTATAATCTACTTATAATCATAGGTGGATGTAATATCCGAACCACATAAGATATAGTTGCCAATTTCATAACATAGGCATCAATTTTCAACAGAACTATTCGCCATTAATATTCACAGCCCTAATAATGCATTTTACAGTAGCTATGACCAATAAACATGCTAAGGGAAAATTACACCATGCCTATCCTACTTAAGCAGCACAGTTTTGCATGCCTTAATATGCCAATACGTTTGAAAAGGATCTGGTTTCTCTATCCACCTAGAGTACTTTGATATCACAAGTCATTGCTGGATACACCATTATTTACAAGGAAAAAAGTCGTAAGTGTTAAATTCTAAGAATTGGAGGAAAAATATGTTTTACCAGCTCATTAACTCATTGTCATCACCATATTAATAGCAATGCTTAACATACAGCTCATTGCCAAAAATGGGCCTTGATGCAATGCCAGTAGAAATCATCAGCCTTGTGAAAACTCATAAAGAGAAATATCTGATAAAAAAAACATCAAATAGGCGAATGCTTTTCCACATAGTCCATAGTGAGGTAATTGGTGCATTGAGACAAATAGGTGAAATTTTTTCAAGCTCACAGCATTTTTAATCTGTTATTGGTTTCTATGAAAGATGGGACGTATCCCAGACCTGCGACGGCTTACCAGCTGCTAGCTGTATTTGTGCAATTGAGGGAAGTTTGATAATCTTGAGCAGTTCATGCCGAATGTTTCGGTTTACACACTTAGGCATGCAATGTCTCAGTATCAGAATTCGATGATAGTGAGACCAGAAATGACATCCACATAAATATTTGCGAGGCGAAATGCATACATATGTATTGTATAGCCCAGCATCTGTGGGGTAATATTCCTGATTCTATGAAACATAACGAGACTCTGCCACGATAAAACACCGTATGTGCATTCGGGAGGACCCAGGTTCGGTTCTTAGTCCATACATCCTGATTTGAGTTTTTTTCATGGTTTCTTGAAATCACTCCAGGAATACACTTAGATGGTTACTTAACGTAGGTCATGTTCGATTCCTTTCTCCGATACTGATTGTGTGTGCTGCCTGGTTGAAAACAAAGTGTAAAATATTTTTTCAACAAATGGCGAAGCTTGTTGGATGCCTGCCATGGTGCTAGGCAATTTTATTGCAAACTGCAAAAACAATTTACTTAAT
Organism: Dryococelus australis; assembly: GCA_029891345.1. NCBI lineage: Eukaryota > Metazoa > Arthropoda > Insecta > Phasmatodea > Phasmatidae > Dryococelus > Dryococelus australis. Next base: position 124,614,652 of record CM056998.1, read on the forward strand.
AAGCTATTAACTATACCGTGGGACCTGTATATATGTATATATACATGTGTATATTTATGTATATATACATATGTGTATATATATGTATATATATATATGTATATATTATCTATATATACATATAAGTATACACGTATATACATATATATGTATATATAAATTTCAAAGCGATATTACTAATTAAAGAATACAAATTTCAGCTTTGGAAGACTACGTAACTTTACTTTAAAATAAGGGAACTTTATTTTAACTTGTGACCCACATGCACCATTATCAGTACCACGTGTACCACAATCACTTTGTATGCTCCACAATTGTTCCACATCCTCCACAATCGCTCCACATGCGAAGGATTGATGGAAAGATTGAAGCCTACCGACTGACTCCTGCCGACGTCCCTGTCGCTGCTACACGTAAGGTATAAAGATAATATTCGATACAGCTTCTATTCGCAAAGTGTTTTTGTTACCCCTAATCCTTAATATAATTGTTAAATTCATAAATAATTAAGTTCACACACATATGTGTGTATATATATACACATATAAATATATATAAACATATAAATATATATACACATATAAATATATATACACACATACGCATAATGGCTAGAGTCTTATAAAGCTGATATTTTAAATTAGTCAAATATATGTTTTTCCTTTACCAACAGTGTTTTGTAAACTTTCGTAAGCAGTAGATAACTCGAGATACAAAACATTTTGGATTAAAACAAGACACATTTATTTATGCACACATCACACTCTATTCTTCTTCAGCATAGCAAGTACAATACAAAGAATTGCTTTTTTTAAACGAGTTTTATCTATGAGTCAAGGATGGCATTAAACACATAATAATTGTTAAATGTACCATGGATTTTCATAATTCCATAGTCGTTGGGCTTCTGAGTTGCACGGAGCACAAAAATGATTTTGATTTTGGCACACATGACGTCTTGTGGCATACGTCTCGACGAGCTGTCGAAACGGCTCTCAGCATAGCTGCTTGTTAAGGTCAAGGACGTTCGTTCCGATGGGGCACGGATTGTCAATCGCCGGCTCTTGGCATATTCTAATCACATACACAGAATACTATCTGATAAGGGACACCTTTAATATGCTGGGAATGTTTTCGCATGGAATAAGAGTTTTTTTTTTTTAGGGGAAAACAATAGTCCGCGTTGAATGACTACTGATTGATCGGAACGAAGGTTTCTGAAGAGACACGATTAATTAGCCAATGAGAACCAAGAGTGGTGGTGGCGGGGGTTGAACGAAACTAAGAAATTTGCCAATGAAAAATGTGGGTGGGGATGGAGGGAATCTGTGCCATCGCTCACCTGGCGGCATAACCGAGAACATAGCACTACCTAAACCTTGAAAATAGAATCCAATACGGAGGGCGCCATCAGCACCACCTATACTTAAAAAAATATTTAATTATGGCCGCCACCTGGGGATAAACCGATCATTTATACACTAGCACCGCATAGGCGATGTAAATGTAAACATATGCAATCCAATATGGTGGCCTCCAACAATTTATAAATAAAATACACATAAAAATCCAAGATGGCAGCCTTCAGCAATGTATAAACAAAGACAAACGATAAACCAAGATAACCGCATACGACAGAATGGGTATAGGTGAGGAGTCTGGGGGCGGTAGGTGGGTAGGTAGTTGGCTTAACTTATCGTCAACAGCGAGGTATTTGAGACGAAGCAAATTGCACAGGAAGGATTGAGGAAGGCGTCGGTCATGGCCATTGTTAAGGAACGATCCCAGAATTCGCCTGGAGTGATTTCGGTAAACCATGGAAAACCGAAATCAGGATGGCCAGACCGGGAATCGAAGCCGGGTCCTCCCGAATGCTAGTCCAGTGAGTTACTACTACGCCACCTCGCACGGAGAGTGGGAGTGGAGGGGGTCAGTCGTCTGCTGAGCCTGGTCCTTGTGGACTTCCGGAAATGTGTTTTAATAGTTTTGAAGTAATGTTTTTAATAATTCTTAAATAAATAAAGGTAGAAGTAATATTTTACAAGTTTTTGTACTTATTTTGGATTTTTTAAAAATGATTTATATTGTTTTAGATGTTTTAGAAATATTTTGTAATTTCTGGGTTTTCAAAGTCATTGTTCATCGGGGTCGAGGTCAAAGGTCTTGATCAAGGTTAATGGTCAAAGTCAAGGTCAGCTACTTCTAAAATGGCAGCCAGGCGATCAGAATGGCAGAGAATGATCATCTCTGATGATCCGATCCCCTTACCCATTGTGCAGGCTTCCCCAAATAATCCTACTTACTGGAATACTACAAAGGTAATCAATAAGTACACATATCGCTTAGTACACTGCTGGCCTTTCTAAATTCATCACGAAGGACGCAACGTATTGATCCGATATTGGGAGACTGGGTAGCATAGGGTAGAAGAATGGCATAATTAGTTGTTCGCCGAGTGGCACCACGCTGTGAAGCAGTATACAAGTGGAGGTCGGAGAGCAACTGGGATGTATTGGCTGTATGTTTCGCTGCTGTTTGTGTGCACGAACGAATCAGTATGTAGGTCCGGAGAGCACGGCGACCTCACAAACATGTTTCCGCTTTTGGCTGCGGAAGAATCTTAACCTATCAAGATTGTGGTTTATCCTAATGCGATATTGGTCCTCGGATTGTAAGAGGTGAAACTACAGCGAAGCAGATATGAGATCAGTGGTCGAGGAGGGACGGGCTGAACGATGTGCAGGAAACCATAACGGCGCCGTCACACCAACAAACGCCAGGGCAGACATCTTAGAACGCATGACGATTACAGACCATACAGTCACATCAAGCATTCTCGCGCGGGATGTCAGGTGTCTGGTACATCAATATGTGTTCTCACGCACAGTTGTCGCCGTCTAGACCATCGACGTCTCATGTCCAGGCGCACATACTGTAGGTGCCTGCGGCTGCAATGGTTCGTGAAACGTCGCACATGGACTGACGAATAACTTGCCATAGTCTTCACCAGCGAGTTCCGCTTCTACCTGTAGCATGACTATGGTCGCATTAACCTTTCGCAGCACCGTGGTGCACGCCTGATCGAGTCCTACGTAATGCATAGTCATACCGACCTGGCACCTGGAATACTGACATAGGGTGGCATTGTATTCCAGTCCCGCTCGTGCCTAGTCCACATCGCTGAGGTGTTGGAACCTGTTGTCGTCCCCTTACCTCAGGGCCAACTTGGGGACATGTGCGAATAGGACAATACGCGATCTCATGTGGCACACATCGCCCTACCGCTGCTGGATGACCAACACGTAACACTGCTTTCCTGGCCTGCGTGTTCACCACCAGATCTCTTGTTAATCAAAAACGTGTGGTCCATGGTCAAACGATGACTGGGCTGTGACAGGATTCCCGCCACTACATCGGATGAACTTTGGGCACACATCGAAGCCACGTGGGTGTAGCGGCGATTAATTCTGTCTGAGAGGGGTGGGAAGTGGGGCAGAAAGTACTGATTCCCTACAATCCATACGTAGTATCGTGCTGCAAGTATAAACATGTCAGCCGTGAATGATGGCTATTCTTGTCCAATATATCCGGTTGTGATCTCTCATGATCTTCATGGTATTGAAAGTTTTGTGGCCAGCAGTGTATTAAAGTATCGACCCCTTTAATGTTATAGCATGTTAGAGTAATATATTTGCAGATGTAGAAAATGGTACTCCATAGAAGAAAACCAGCTTAGAGATGGTTTCGGAACCAACAAGGCATGTAATATTTGCTTTGACCTCCTTGTTCACCAGATCTGAATAATATGATATAACGTTTGTAGCCATAACTGAAACACATTATGGAAGACAATCAACATGACTCCACAATAGACTCCATAATATATACGCATGATGTACTATGGGAGGACAAGTTTCATGAACAGGAGTAGTTTGAATGCAGTTTGAATTTCATGTTAAAAAACATTAGTTAGAATGATATGTAGGACCGAATACACTGCCCAGGAAAGTATTGTATGAATATGGTTGTGTATTCCAATATTAATGTAAAGACCAGTTTTAAAATTGGATGCTAATAAATATCAACCTTTTAATGCAACAGAGAAATTACTCGTCAGAATAAAAATACTATTAAGTAGTCATTTTTAATGTATTACTTACTCTATGGAATAGATTTACTGGGTTTAGTCTTATAATACTTATGCATTGGGTTGATTTCACGAATAACTAAACTGCACATTTTTAACCGGTGCAACCGTGTAACATACTTAGCACATAAAACCACAATCAAGGCAACGTCCTCCTATCTGTTTAGAACATAATTACAGTGGCAACGTAAAAAGTTTTTAAATTTGGTTACGAACCTTTAAACGCATTTAGTGAAGTTATTAATCTTTGCTATAATTTTATTATTATTTACATGACGAAATTATTAGTTCTAAAACTATATTAGCATCACGAAATAAATACCGTTTTAAGTAGTGGTCACTGAACGTATCTTCACAGAATTTATCGAATCCACTACGTAGTGACAAATTGAGAATTTCGTTGGCTACTGCATTGACGTTTTGTCTTTTCACTTTCGAGACAAATAACTTTACACAATGCTGCGACTATGGTCCAGGAAAACTATTCTTTAGCAGCTACAGTATCACCATTTACACACTGCCCACGATTAACGAAGTACAATGTTGAAAGCCCTTCCCACTTTCTTGTGTCTTTCGTATCATGCAACATTGGTGTTACTATACGTCAAGTGACTTGTATATATATATATATATATATATATATATATATATATATATATATATATATATATATATATGTGTGTGTGTGTGTTTATCATGATATTGAGTAAGTATGTTTATCAAACAACACTGTTAAGTTATTTGCAAAATTAACGTGTTTCTACGCTGCCACTTCTTGTTCCGTAGTAGGCCTGCACAAATTATAGGAATCGGTTTTCAGTGACCATTGGTTTGGAACATGACAATTATAATGCGATGGCGAAACAAAGAATCTGTTTACGTGAGTCATGGCTAGCATTACCGCAGTACCTCAGTCGGTGCACATATTGAACTATATGCGGTTACGGGCACTGTCTATTTGCAAAAGCGCGCAACTTACAGCGAACAACCCGTAAACATAAAAACCCCACGAAACAGTAGAACGAAGAGGCAATTGTAATATTAACAACCTCCTGCTTGCCCATTTAGACTCAACATAGTCACTAGATATCCGTATGGAGTGAAAACTAAAAGATTCCTAGCGATCGTGGTATAATTACACAAGAAAACGTTTAAAGCGTGATTTTTAATATGATTCAAAACTACATTCCTATAGACGTTACTTTGAAAAATGGTAGTGTTGCCGTAATATTTATTTAGGTCAGTAAAACTAAAACAGAAATAAAATTGTTGCGTGTGTGATTAATGTGAAGGAATATACGAAAATGCCTTCATAGTTATAGTCGCTGTGTAGTAAATTACTTTGCATATAACACATTACGCAAACTGTAGAAATAATGAACACAGATCCGAACACAGTAACATAGTGTCTAATAAAATACTCAGTATAACAAACAATTTGCCTCTGAACAAATCGCAAATTCATTACAAGTAAATATTAAGAGTGATAATTACTCGCAGGTATTTTAAAATATCCAGTTAACGCTTGAATATTTCTGTTTTATATCGCAAATGAACAAATTTCAGGCCACTGCTAACAATTACTGTGGATCGTGACCTATTAATTTTAATGATGCCAGAATACTGCTGCAAAAGTCCATGTTGCCAAGTCAGATGACTCACAGAGAGTGTGTGTGAGTTAGTAATTCTGTGTTGCCTGTTCACGCAATTATATCGTTTTGGCGTGAGCTCTTTTTCGTTTATTAGTATATGGGTGTAAAAATAACTGCAGTGAATATACCGTCAACTATGGTAAACATAGTCTATGGAGATCAGCTGTTGTCTTCGTACGTGGTGTTTTTATTGGGATAAAGTGTTATCGAGAAGCTACAGACCTCGATGATGTGAGAACACCGATTGGGTCTAGAGCTCATCCTGTGTACTTCTACATACTGATAATTGTCAAGAGCAGTTAAATCAATACGGTTACTTGATCATACACACCACGATCTTTATTAGGCTAGTGCAACTACTGTACGTCCACTGCGAATGAGCATATTTAGTCTAAATTGCCTCAAGATTGGACTATGCGTCTTTCTTCTGCCAGTTCATCACAAAAACACGGTTGTGACAATACTAAAAAACATTTTCATAATTATTCTTCACAAAACTGACATACACTCTCATTGTAAAATATAGGAATTTAATAAATAGAGAAAGTGAAATCCTCACGCATAATATCCTAAACAGAGTAATTATTGTCATAGGTAGACAGAAAATATGTTTTTATGTTATGTTTGGTAAGTGCAGATAAGCTATATGTGTTTGGATTGTATTATTTATTTTATTTCACACACTATTGTAATTTGAATATTAATTTTCGCACATTTCTCATATGTAATGGTAACATTTTCAAATCACGTAATTTATGATTTATGTAAACCACCAGTCCACTTAATGTCTATATTCTATGATAATTTTCATGCAGTATTGTTAGTTTTGACACAATGTTATTTCCATATTTGTAGTATTATGTTTATATTTTAATTTTTGTTCTCAGTAATTATTTATGATTTTAAAGCTTACTTATTTACTTTATTCTCTTATTTGTAAGATTTTTAATTTTGGTTTATTTTATTTTAAGGAGGACTGGTTGGAAGTAGGCCTCGATTGGCTAGTCTTGAATGGAGATGCCGGAAGGCTTGCTTCTGAGTGAGACTTTCAACATGGATGGTTAATTGTATTTTCGCTGAGATTTCAACCTTAGGGAATCCCCAGCGCCAACCTAAGAATAAGTTAGTAATAAGTCCTGAAGTAGTGATTAGGTCACTGCCACAACCGATTATAGAGGAGGGTTGATGGCAGGTGTCTAGCTTATTGTATTAATGAGTTTTGTTGGAGACGCCAGGACACCGATCTCTAGACGCCAGGCGCCATGTCAGCCACGTTAGCGGCTCATCAGAATACAGGTGACACCAAGGAGTTTGAGAGTCTGGGTGCAGACCTATGTGAAAGACTTCACTTGTAATCTATTTATACGAACTTGTAGTGTTTTCAGAAGAAGATTAACTTACGGAATTAGGCATTTTCTGAACTTTAACTTGTGTATCATCAGTAGCCCTGAGATCCCATATGAGCTAGTAATGCCGGAGCACATTAACATCTAAAAACTATTGAACTCAGTGTAATCTCATTTGAGCAGAGTTCAACTGTTTAAGGGAAAGTGAGGAGTAATTCTTCTGAAGTATTTAAAACTTAAATAGACATTTTCAAGTAAAGGTTTGGATCATGAGAACTGTAAATGCAACTAATTACTTAGGAGCTTAGTCAGTTTCTTAAAGAGTAAGAAATTGAAGAAAGCTTCTTCCGGTTATGAACAAAATATTATTTCTGAATTTAATTTCAAGTTAGTTGTCAGTTAATTTTGTAGCAGCACTACAGTCATATTTTATTTGTTATCTTTTAATTTGTTTTTATTTCCTTGATTTATTTAACTCTATTCTGGATGGTGGTACTTCAATTTTGGTCATCAACATAAGTATAATTTGATTTTCTAGTAAAGTGATTTTTCTTACACACATTTAAAGTTTAATAAATATTTCACATCTGAATTTTACATCTTGTTGAATTGCATAACACATTTGGTCTGATTTTATTTATTTTTCATTTCATTAATATATAAATTATTCAGATCTCACATGTTGTATTTTATATGAAGTGCTGGAACTGTATGCAAGTTGCTTCTGTGCATGTTTATTTACAGTGATCCAGATGTCCTCATTTTCTTGTATGGTAAGCTAAATGTTGCAAAATTATTAAGGTGCATATAGACACGTACAAGCCTACGTTTGACACCTTCTAACTCAAACTACGTCCGACCTATACTTGTGACGCACACATACATATTTTAAACTTCTTTCCTTTCCTACCGTGCGTTCACCTAACAAATAGTGAATGCAACTGCTCTCCGCACACAATTCTCTTAACTTCCAAACCTCTTTCAGAGCTTTGTTGCGTACCTGCTGCTCGTTTTACTGCGCTTGGCACACGTAGCAGTACTGACAGCACATTTATGTTACGCTGATAATGTCCATTCATTTAATTTGTGTGAAATAAGTAACAACCTACAGAATGTATGATATATTCTAAGTAATGTGTCAACGCTGACCGTAGTAAAATTGTTGACTACGAAAATGTATACTTCGAAGTTGTTTTATCAACTAGGCAATGTGAGGAATATGAATGTATATACATATATTAGGTAACTTTGTGATCTGACACATCCCGAAGCGCAATCCCCAAGGAGGCGGTCGATTTTATCTGCATGAAACCTATTTCTTCGTTTACTATTTTTTGGTCTCTGTAATAGACTGTTCATGGTAAAGTGAGCACTTTTTGAGACCCTCCCAACAGGCATAAACCAATAATAAATATATCGTATTGCAGCCTTAGGTATTAAATTTTTAGGGCACGGAATGTATACACTGGGTTTATTGGTCACATTGCAATGTTTATATTAAAAAGCAGCAGGAAGAGGGAAATTGGATGAAAGGAAATATTTAGGAGGGCCTTAAAAAGTGCTCACTTTACCGTGAACAGACTAAAATAATACTACGTTTATCAGATGTCTTGTTGGTGTCTTATATAGTAAATCAAAATATAATATAAAGTTAATTTATTGACAAAAAATGGGTTACTCTCACACAAAATAACATATCTGTGTTTTACTGTTCATATCCGTGTCATTATACACCTCTGTGTTTGCACGGTCCTGCGATGGGTAACGAAAATAAAAAGCATCAGATGATTTGACAGGTGGTTTGGGCATTTAGCGTGCCCTTCCAAAGTCACAGAGTTTGGTCCTGATTGCCCATGCATTTGCATCCCTGAACTTCGTCACGTGATCAGTTGAGGACCTTACTGCAATTTCGGACATGCCTTATGGTCTCCCTTTTTAAACAGATATCATCTGACAACATACACATTTTGCACATCTTTGGTCCCCATTCTACTCTGGACATGCGTACCTTCTACGTCACAGGCATATACAACAGTTTTAATACACTTCATCGTGTAGTGATGTCTCGCCAGAGCCAGGCGGTTCAAGGAAGTGAAACGTCATTCTGCAGCGATGTCTCATCACAGCCAGTCGGTTAGGGAGAGAGTTATAGGCCTTGTTGAGGCGGCAGGTTTTACCGCCGCTGAAGCAGGCCGACGTGAAGGTGTTCCAGAGAGCACTGCGAGTCGATGGGTACGACAGTTCCGGGACATGGGTTACATGACACGTTGTGGAGGAACGGGTTCATGGAGGGGGTCGACTGCAGCCGAGGACAATAGTCTGATTACCCAGGCGCAGTTGACTCATTTCAGGATCGCCATTCAGCTAAAACGGGCCACGCACTTTCCTGGTAGCTTGAGTACCGTGCTTAGGCGCTTGACGGCGGCGGGACCGAAATCCCGGTGTGTTTCAAGGAAGCAAAGGCTCACAGATGAGCATAGGATTTATCGACTCGCATTTGCCGAGGACAATATTGACCGTGACTGGTCAGATGTTGTGTGTTTTCCTCTGCTAATGATGGGCCAATATATGTCTTCAGACCTCGTGGGACCCGGCAAGATCAGGCACATGTGGCCGAGGGCTCGCGCTATGGTCATGCATCCGTTGCGTGTTGGGGATGGATGAGGGCATGCGGGACAGGCGTGTTGCACAGAATCGACGATCGAGGTCTGCATACACGCGGCCTCAATGCCGGGCAGTATTTACATATTCTAGAGAACTTTATGATTTCCTCGGTGCGACTTTTGAATCCCGATGGTGTGCTGCGCTTCCAGCAGGACCATTCTCCGATACACACTTCTCAGAGGGTTCAAGAATGGTTCGCAAGACAAGAGCAACTAGAGCTCGTATATTGGCCACCTTACAGTGCCGATTTGAATCCAATTGAGAATGTCTGGTCGGAGACGAAGTGCACGATGGCGGAAAACTGGCCTGGTCCACAGCCAGCAAATAAAGATGCTCTCTGAGAGCTAGTGGCGGAAGCCTGGGATGAAGTAGCTAGTAGCCAACGCTATGCTACTTTTCTGGTCGCCTCTCTACCACGACGACTGCGGCAGGTGGTTGAGAATGAGGGATACTGGTCCTCTTATTGAGGTTACACCATCTGCCCTTTTCAGGGCCAAATAAACACGTAAAAACGTGACACAAAAAACCAATGGCACACCACGTGGCATAATGACCACATTGAGATACAAATTGAAGGTGCGAGGTGGTTTCGAACCTGAAACAGCGGATGTCAGAACCATACACACAAGACCATCTTTGTTTGATACATGTGTTTTTTATACAGATGCAAACATATGTTAACAAATAAAATACATTCTATGATACTGTAACATTTTATATTACAATGATACAAAATAACATAATCAGTAGGAATGAAATTCAAGGTCGAACTCCAGAAACCTAATGGTATTCAATTTCTAACATGGCAGTGACCCCAAGCACACTGTGAAATTGATCGTCTAGAACACACCCCATATGCCATACAATACCCAATCACTCTCACCTGGCCCGAATCCTACTGAGAATGTTCTGGATGAATAGGAGAGGAGTGAGAAAAAAATATATTTTTTTCCACAAAACACAAACGAGGCGTTTCTACCAAATTTTAATAGCATTGGCTCAGACATTACTAGAAAACTGGTTAATTTAGAGATAAATAAACTCATGGACGTTGTTTGCAAAAAGGGAAGTTAACAAATAACTGTGGAGTGAACAATGATCAACACTTTGCTGATGTATGTCCAACGTTTATAAGAACTGGAGACAGATGATGTAAGTCTTATGCAGTGATACCGTAGCTTATGTTGTTTGCTTTGTGTGTCATATTATACCTAACTAAGTAACATTAAACATAGCTGATAACCTATTTTCTGCCTTTAGGCTAAGCTTATCTACGAATGTCACTAATTGCTATTTACCACTGTCCTTATACTTCTGCCCGTGATCGCATATACACGACGTTTAAGTTGTTTTTGTTTTCAGACTGAAAATATTCTAGATGTCAGTGATAGGCAGATCTGTGTCTATTAAGTCTAATGTCAGTAGTCTCTACTGGCTTAAAAGTTGTTCAGATTGCATAAGAATTTAAGTAAGGTCAAATTGCGAATGTAGCTAAATCATTCTTGTGTTTGAAGAATACCGCGGAAATCATTTTCAAATAGAACAGGCCCTAATATGTATATACAGTGACGATCACAAATATTCATACGTCCTGTTCCTTTCACGACTTCTGTACAATAAGCAATTATGTTGACACACGTATGCGTCCAGCTGTATTTTGTTTTCCATATCATCAAATACAACAAATAAACAGCATTCCTAATAGAAGAAACAAAGTAATATATTACACAAATGTAAATAAATGCACTTTTTCCGAATCAGAAATGTTCATACACCTTCATACGAAGAACAAATGTTTTCTGACATCAACATTAACTAAATAAATTCTCCACTTAATATTTGGCATGCCCTCCCTTTTGCTTCAGAACGCATCTCAAACGCGCTGTCATTGACATTACTACCGTTTGTATGACACTAAGAGGGATATTGTTCCACTCGTGAAGGATTTTCTCCTTCAAGTTCCGCGTGCTTGAAATATGATGTTTTCGTAGCTTAATGTCTAAGTATGCTCAAATATGTTCTATTGAATTTAAGTTTGAGGATTGGGGTGCAGTTTCTATTACACGAGGACAATTATAGAGCAGCCATATTCGTGTTGCACAGGATTCACGCTTAGTACCATTATCCTGGTAAAATGTGCATTACTACATCAAGTTGTATGGAATTAGGTCGCAAATTATGTTTAAACTGGTCAATATAGTTTATTGATCCAATAGTCAATATATAAACATCAGTTCATCTACACCACATGCACTCATGCACCCTCACACAGTAACTGAACCCCCACCATGCTTGACGTAGGACGAGAATTTTGGGAATTTATCTCTTTATTCGATTTTATCCACACTTCTAGCGGACTGTCATGATCGAAAACCTTTAATTTACTATAATCTGGAAATATTACGTCTGTCCAGTAATCGTTCTGTATATATACCTTTGCGAAGTTAAGTCTCTTCTTATAATTACATTCGCCTATGTACGATTACTTCTGTGGTGTTCTTGCATTATAGTCACTATTGCTGAACACTCTTCTCACTGTCATTGGTTACAGTGACTTTGAAAGTATTTTGTAGGTCTCTTGCAATAGCGCATGGACTAGTACAAGATCTCTGACGGATTTGTTTCACAATATAACTTTCTTCTCTACGCGAAAGTACGTTTGGCCATCCACTCCTCGGTCTATCTCAGCATGTTTGTACTTGTATATCATTTTACGATACATTGCACAGTTGCCTGGATGGGAAGTACTACGGGAGTCATTAAAACATATGAAAATATTTGTTACTTGTAATGGTTCGTATGAATTATTTGGGGTTTAATAATTTTTTTAAAGATGTTATTTTATGTCTTTGTATGTATGTATGGACTCAACGTGTTTCTCAAACCTACATTTTACACTTTGTTTTATTCACTTTGATTTTTGTTAGCAAACCTTTCCTACAAAATGTTTGAAGTAAGATACAGAACAGCGTGGTGTTTGTAAATCATTAATTGGCATTGTATGTCTTTTCTACCTCCCCCTTCACACGCACAGGGAAAGAATACATTCAGTTTAACTGCACAAACCTCCTTTTCAAGAGTCTTTCTTTTGTAAGTTGGCGTGTATCTGCCTATGCCGTGAATGCTTGCATTTTATAGGCCATACATGGTAAATTGAGCACTTTTGAAAGCGCTTTCATTTGGAAGAATAGTCAATATATATATATATAATATATGCATTAACTTCAGAGTGCGGTATAATATTTACACTACGGTTATTACCTACATGGCCATATTGAATTAAAAAGGTGGTTAAAAAAATAAAAAATGGCTGAAAGATAAAAGTAACTAGTGCCTCAAAAGTGCTCATTTTACCATGAAAAGACTTTACCAGATAATGTACGTATGTCGGCATGCTTGCAATAAAAAAAAAACAATTGTTGAACAGATTTCCCGATTTCTTTACGACGCAAAATCGAGCCACGTCAATTTCAATATATTTTCGCCGTGGTTATGACAGATATTAAAGTGATCTCTTTTTCCTCATGGTCAGGGGCAATTAAAACGCCTTGCCACTCGCCACGTGCCTCGCAGCATGAAGTAATGGGTTGTCGTTAAGCTCCTGAACATTGACTCACACTGATTTGTACACCTGGCAACCCTGCGAGGTTCTAGCTCTCTGTACACTCTTCCCTTCTATCGTCGTGTATGCTAACCACGTTTATGGCGTCAGTTCAAATGCAGTGGCACTTTGATCTGTGACGGACCCACGTAGACAGGCAGGCTGCTTTAACAGCCTGGTCAACTTAGCCTGCGCCATCTAACGGCTGTATATGCACTGGTACCTGCCTTGAGCTCTCCACACGTCGCTGCGTGTACTGTCCGTAATCATGACAATACATACTGTATGTTTACGTAGTCTGTATGATTTACGTTAGGGAATCGCATTCCTGACGTCGTACACTCCACACAAAACTAAACAATCATAAAGTATGACTTGTAAATTCATCGTGAATATAAGCAAAAATACGATTGGAATATGATTACATAATAAAGTATCCCCACGCCAGGGATCAGTAAATATTTGTTGTACCGGATGCTAAGCAAGAGCATGACTTACTACTGCATGTTTTAGAGAAGACAACAAAACATTTTGCAGCGTGATTCCAGTAGAGGTTTTTGTATGTGGCGTAACCTAAATTAAATCTCAGGTGGAAGCAAACGTTCGTCCGCCAGACTCATTATTCTCATTGTTTTCTTCTGCATTAGTGTATGTAGCATAGAGTCAAACTGAACGTTTGTGTTTAAACGGTAGCCTACCTCATTGCATCGCTGAACCAACATAATCTTAAGTGCATATCATAAAGCTATATTATTTAAGGAAAAACGAAAATAATGACATCCACAAAGAATTCTGTGAAACCACGTCAAAATTCAAGGAAACCTTAACAGGGTACGCCACACTAGTTTTACGAAACACTTTCTGTATCAATTTAATCATAAACAACAATAACAACAACAAAAAGGAAGAAAAAAAAGGAAAGTTTATACACAGCTTATAATACTTAAACTGTTTCTTTATTTTTTCATGTGAGACATTTATTTGCGGTCGTAGACAGTTTATTTCGAAAATTAATGTTGCTGCTAACAATTGTTTAATAATTCTAAATAAATGATAATCCCTCCGTAATTTCTTGATTAACTTGAAACATTCAATTCACTTTCACATCCATTGAATGTTAAGCTACTTTTCTTTGAAAACTGAGCTTATATAATCATGCAAATGTCTGTCTGTGATTTACTGTATGTCCCCTCATAATAACATTCGATCCCGTGAAACATATGTCATCAAATTCGGTGCACATATTGAACTTAGTAAGGACATCTGATTTTTATAATGTTCTGCAAAGCCGTTTGCTTGATTTCAAAAGGGTTGTTATTTTAATACAGTAGGCGCCATTTCATATCTGGGGAATTATTTAACTACGTAAAACCAAATCGTGTATTTTCACAGTTAATCTTTCACGTCTTTGATCTAGGAAGGTACGTTCTTATTGGTTCGCCATCGTGAAAACATAAAGCTTTTAACATCATATCTCGGAAATTACAAAATAGATTCCTGCCACATTTTGCAGGCAACTAGTACCTTTTAGGCCTATAGAAGGCAATGGTACCATATACAACAAAATTTTGCACTTACTGTATTTTTACAATGGCGTCATACAAATATTTGTTTTTAAATTTGGTATGTGTGTGTGTGTGTGTATATATATATATATATATATATATATATATATATATATATATATATATATATACATACCAAATTTAAAAACATATATATATACATATTAGACTACATTTGATATGAAGAAAGTATCGACTAAAGGCATTACTGTAAATATGCCAATAAATAACCATTTTCATTCACCATTTTGTAATATAGCGCACCCATGAAAAAATAAAGTTATTGTATCGTAACACGAAAACAATCTTCCTATTCCAACCAAAGTTTGCAAATAAGAATTATGCTGATATGAATTAATTGATTCAGGCATTTAGTTTTAATTGGTGGCAATATAGACATTTTGATAACTATTCTGTATCTATGAAACAGTGTGACCAATTTCAAGCAATCTTTGTATACTGTATACTATGTATGCCATGATAACATGTGCGATTTAAATGTGTAAGAAACTTAATTTTGACATTGTGACTATATGAATATTTTAGGTTAATTTGGTATACAGCATGTAGCATACTGTTTTTGGCCAATTTCAACAAAACTTGATGTGTTGAACGTATCACCTACAAGTACTAAACATGCTGGTACATTGTCTTTTTTATTTGCAATATTGTAAGGTACCGCTACAAGAAAATATATTGTGTCAAATGTCGGAAAACAATAAACCTGTTACTACCTAATTTGGCAAACAAGATTCACTACGCTGACCAAATAAACATGTATGTTTTACGTGGGTCGGTCACTTATTTTTAACATGGCGGCGACATGAACGTTTTGATTACTATTCTATAACCACAGAGACGTGTAACCAAGGAACGAAAAAACAAAAAAAAAAGGGGGGGGGTCATACACTTTTTAAATATTGCACATGTATTAGTGAATGTTATCAGAAATTTGATACAAATAACACAGCATGTTGTAAATAAGCAATAGAATGAAATGAGACTTTATCAGTGTTTTAAACAAAACATGCTATATATTAGAAAATCACTGGAATAAATAGTTTCTGGACCGATATTGGTACGTTAAATGTGGTTTAACATGAAATAATACAGGAATTATCAAAGCAATTCATCTTACCTTTCTTTTTATCATTGATAAATTGGGTATTCATATGCGCAAATACACTGACTCTTAGGGTTTAATTGTGTACATATTCTCAATCATTAAAATATCGACTCAATGAATGAAAACATTTTTTGTAGAACGTTTTATTCTCTTCATTTCTGCTCTACACAATTTCCCATGCAGAAAAATATATTATAGCTGTTTGTTAAAAACTAGATTAAATATTTTGACCGGCAGCAAGTTCGCAAAGAAATATATTACAAAACTAAGAGGCTCGAGGGCATTTCGCTTGTTTTCTGACAGCGTTAATAAGTTCAAGTGCCAGATTTAAAAAATGTATACGCTAGTTCAATTACCCTTACAAAATGTGCATATTTTCTTCGCTTTATACGATAACTTTTACAAAGTACAGCGCTCTAGGAAACTGGAGAGTGAGGGTTGAAGGAACTGTCTGTGGCCTTCTACGATACTGTAGCCCAAACATAATGATGTGGGTTGCAGGGTTTGTTTCGCTGCTGCATGCATTTCCGACCTGAAACCACCTCCTTGCAGCCATGCTCAGGAGAATTCTGTACATTTTACTACCATGGATATAATAGGCAATACCACGGCCATTTTCACGCTTTCGTGCTCTGTAAGTGAACTTAAAACATTTTTAACATGCATGTCAGCCCAAAATTCCAACCAGGTCAGCTTGCACTATCTGCGTTCAAACATTTGACATAAAATTACATTACAACATTTGACATAGAGGTATTCAAGTAAGTAAGATTATTTGCCTTTCTTGCTGACTTAACAAAGCACTGAAATACAAGATAAGTAACTTTAATATGGAGCCTCACGTTTCTCTTGTCGCTCTTACAATAGGATAGGAAAAGTTATTCTTCTGGGAATACCAGCTCGCCAAAAAAAAGGGATGTGTATTTTTAAAGTTTTTAATCGCTTGTAGGAGCTGTGGTGTTGTAACTGTCAGACTACTCACCTCGCACCACGATAAATAGGGGTCACATCCAGATTTTCATGTGTAGGAAACGTGGCGGGCGTTGCTGTTGGCCAGTGGGTAGTGTCGGGGTACTCTCGATACTCAGTTTTCTGTCGCTGCTCCATCTGTACCTCTCTTCTTCATTATCAGCTCTGCAAGATCTTAGTTGTTAACCGCCGCTTATGTCTCTCTCATGTCACTGTTGTTAACTTAGAGCTGTGTTTCACCTACATACAGTATTTCACATCAACATTGATCGTTTAAAGAATTACATACATTTTTCATCTCTGTTCTCAGTTAATGTTAATTTCGTGGCAAACGAATATCATACATTAATTGCTGATGTCACTTAGATATGACGTGCCTTCAAATGTCCCTGTCATGTTTCAACTTGCCGACTGAATTTTGATTATGTTCAGAACCATGAGCCTTGGGGGGAAACTTTTTTTCTTGTGAAAGTAGCAAATACTCAGCTTCAGTTAATCTTGTGGTTTGTAACACAGAGGCTCCAGTTCCCTTGTCAGTATTAATACTTCCAGCCCTACAATTAAATGTTTGGTGAGCAAATAAAAACAAATATCAAACATGCAAAAGAGAAAACGTATGACAAGCGAAATTATATAGAAAATAATATAATGTATTTGCAGTGTATTACATTTAGTCAAACTGTGTTTTTGTTCATCTAATCTATAAGTGTAACTAGGAATAATACATTATTAAAAACAATCTCAACATGTTTGCACCCTAACCTTGCTTTCAAATTTTTTTTTTCCCGAACAAATAATGAAGTCAATTTTATTTCGTAAGCGGTAATTTGTTTGAATAAATAACCCAAGTAGACTTTTTTTTAACAAGGCGTGCCTAGTGCCGAGACAAAATGAACAGGCAGTCAGGTGGTTTCCCCATTCAACTGCTTCATAGTCCGCCTGGCTGTGTGCGGTTGCCATTGCTTGCAGCTCGCACTACTGCTCGCGCCAGATATCGTGGCCCTGTTGAGCGCCCCTCGTCCTTCAGTAATGCGATGGACACGGACGGGCGCTGCAACGGGTAGAAAATACTAACGGTACGATTACCTGTACTCGTTACTAAAAGCATTTTCAAAGGTTTCCCTGCCTCCCACCAAAGCGAACCTGGTTCAATCCCCGGCCGGTTCACCGGATTTTCGCAAGTGGGAATCGTGCCGGACGATGCCGTTGGTTGACGGGTTTTCTCGGAGACCTCCCGTTTCCCCCGCCCCTTCATTCCGGCGCCACTTCATACTCATTTCAACCATCCTCATCGACTCTCAAGACCTCGCTATTAAGAGCCGCCCAAATCTCTTCACTCACTCCAAGGTTTCCGTTGGATGATTTCACACTAAAGCCTGGTTCAGTTCACGTTCGCACCGATCACGCCAAACGAAGCCGTCCAAATGTAAATAGATATTCGGCATTGCCGTTTTAGTGAATGTGCGAAAGCTCAGTTTATGAATATAGGATTACGACGTAAATGCACGACAAGAAACTAAAATCTAAATATATATTTAATTTATTGTTTGGTAATAAGAAAATGTAGCAAATATTTTATGAAATAGGTTTACTTTTTAAGTTATCTCAGACGTACGTTTTGAAAGAAAGACGGCCTTGCACATAGAGACGATGATGCATGTGATGCGCGTGCCTGGGTCGTCCTCAGCGTTTCAACCATCTGGACAAAATACGTCCTGGTAGGCGGAATGCTTAATGAGCGAGTGAAGAGATTTGAGTGGCTCTTAACACTGAGGCTTCGAGAGCCCTTGAGGGTAAAGCGAGATGAGTATGGAGCAACGCTGGAATGCAAGAGTGGGGGAAATGGGTGATCAGTGAGAAAACCTACCGACCAGCGGCATCGTCCTGCACGATTCCCACATGCGAAAATCCGGAGGTGACTTCGTCGGGAATCGAACCCGGTTCTCCATGGTGGGAGGAGAGTTGTTTAACCACTAAACCACCATGGCCCCAGGAATGCTTAACGTTCAATATCCGATTATAGTTGTTATGTCTTACATACGCAATGACGTCGTAACAACAAATTTGTACTAACATGCTAAAGTCAAGTGTTTTTACGTATGTCAATATTAACGCTACGCTTTAAACGGTTATATCTGCCTAAAAGCGCTTACTTTAAAGAATATTGTATTAAAAGGAATAAAAATTATGTAGCTGAAGAAACCAGTTTAAAAGAATAGTCGCAAACATGACTTTGCTATGTCATGAACTGAACATAATCCATGTAAATTATCTGTAATATTTAGGCGCGGAAAATATTTCGAAATGAGACAACACTGCTCGCCCAGTTGCAGGGATATTTGTACGAGAATGACTGAAATCTTTCCAAATGACCTATAGGATTCTTTGGCCTAGTTACGGGGCAGACATGTATACGCTCGCTCGACCAGGTACGGGTCAACGTTCAAGAAGCACGCTACTGTCTGCGCCAGACGTTGTGGCACTTCTCTGAACGTAGGTGCGGGGGTTTGTTTGGGGAGAGGTGGGACAACTACGTACGCGGCTCTGGCTTTGTAGCATCCGACCTAGAAACATTACCCCATCATGTGCAGTTTAACTGCAGATTTAGTTTTCAATAGATGTAAGTGAATATTTAGGAATATATAAAAAGGCTATTTATGGAAGTGAAAGGGAAGAAGTAAAGAAGGATGAGTAGGTTTTATGACCACGAGGCTAAATAGGTATGAGTGTTAAGACATACCGATCAACAAAGTAGCTGATAGGGTTGCCAACAATTCTGGCATCAGTAACAGGTTTATCCAAAGAATAATGAATGCTTGTGGTATGGTAGTCCATATATATCGCCTTGTTTGATATCACGAGTGATACATATGAATATGGCAGCTATAAATTCTGACTACCAGAAGACATAAGATATAATGGCTAATTCGCCTTGTTCAAGGTCACAAGTTCCAGCTAAGTCATAAATTTGGCAGCGATAACTTCAGTGGATTGAAAAGGACATACAACTATACATACAAGAATTCTAAAGCATGCAATTTTTCTCGAATTTTTATTTTCAAGTTCATTCAAGGTTATGGGACTAAGGTCAAGGTTGTCAGTATCTAAAACGATAGTAGTAGTTTGTAAAGTAATATGGTTGCTGACTTTTATGTACTATTTCTCAAGTTTTTGTTTTTAAAGTCATTCAACGTGACGGGGCTACGGTTCAGGTCATCTGTATCTAATAGGTGGTAGTTGTTAGTAATGTAATATTTTTGTTGTCTTTTATGTATTTTTCTCGCGTTTTTGTTTTCAAGGTCATTCAAAGTCATAAGGTCAAGGTTAATTTTACCTACATCTAATATGGGCATAGTAGTTAGGAATGTAATATGCTTGTTGACTTTCATGTATTTCTTGTCGAGATTTTGTTTTTATTGTCCTCGATGTAATGGGGTCAAGGTCGAGGTTGCCTGCATCTAATATGGTGGCCGTAGTGTGTAATGTATTATGCTTGCTTACTTTTATGTATTTTATTAAGAGTGTATTGTACAAGTTCATTCAAAATAATGGGGCTAAGGTCAACATAGTCTGTATCTATTATGGTGGTAGTTGTTACTATTGTAGTGTGCTTGTAGACTTTTATTTTTTTATCTAGTTTTGGTTTTCAAGGTCATTCATGGTTATGGGGTCAAGGTTAAGGTATTCTGCACCTATATGACGTTAATAGTCTATAAAGTAATATGCTTGATGACTTTAATTTCTTTTCAAGGTCATTCAAGGTCATGGGTTTGAGGTCATGGTTACCTGCATCCAATATGGCCGACAGATGATATCTATCAAGATGGCGGTCGTCTATCAACATGGTGGCCACCTATCAGGATGGTCGCCCTTTGCACCTACCAAGATGGTGGATGTGTATGGGTGAGGGTGACTTCTGGAAAGTTCATTTTTAATACATTTTAAAACGATTTTTAATAATTATTCAATTAACTTTTAATAATGATATTTTATAGATTTTAAAAATGATTTTGAATACATTTTAATAATATATTTCTTAGTGAATATTTTTAAATTTATAAGTAATTTTTTATAAATTTTTGATGCTACATTTTCAATAATTTTTAAAATACGTTTTTAAATATTTTTTAAACAATTTTTAGTGCACTTTTAATACACTTTTTGGGATTAAATTTTTTTCTTTTTATTTTGTCGAATTTTTTTCCTTTTTTTTTGGATTTTTTGGGTTAAATGTCAATCGTCAAGGGCAAAGGCCCTGGCCCTGCTCTTCTACCCCTGGGGTCTCTGATCCCCGTCACCGGGGTCGTTGATCCTTGATCATGGGTCGCTGATCCGTCTCACTTCTCTACCCAGGGTCACTGATCTGCCTGGGAAAATGGGAATTTTTTTTTTTTTTTTTTGAGAAAAAGGGACGTTTTTACTGAACATCTAAATTTTTAGGGACAATTAGTTCATTTTAAGGAAAACATGGAAATTTTGAGGGAAAAAAGGGAAATTTCAACATGATGGCGGGCGGTTCCTCTGCTCCTATACACCATCCCTTTGCGCCAAAGTAATTTTTATACAGTACTCATAACATTACAAATTAAATTGTTATTGTGAATTTATTCATTTTCTGACTTGCACTACCCAATCCTAATAAATGGAGAAAAAAAGGGTTAGAAAGTAGAACAGATTGGTGGTAACTGATTAAATATTTTTTAACAACCACTGCGAAATAGAACTTGAGTGGATCAGGATGGACCTTCCTGTACCACATTTTGGAACTCTGGCTCAGTAACTTTTCATTTTACTGCATGTCATATTACTAACATTTAAAACGTACCTCCACTCTCCCAACCCTTTACGTTACTATAACCTCTACGATTGTGGTAGGTATGAGGTCAAGGTGCGGGGACTTCAAAGTCAGATGTTGATAGATGTGTTATAAAGAAAATTCAATTCTCTATCTCTATTTGTTTACCTATTTCGTACAGGCACTGAATACGGTCTTCCACCGGTTAAATTTTCTGTTTTTGGTCAACCAGTCTGGACTCAAACTTAGAAACTGCAATACCTTATCCCGCAAGGAAGGTAATTCTTAAAGAAACATTCATTTAATAAGTATTTATATGCGTGAATTTTTCGTGTGTAGGACAGTCCAAGATGACGCAAGTATCAAATTGGTATATATTTTGCTTATTTTGTAGTTGTGGGACTGACAACGATTTATATATATATATTTATAATATTGGCGAATCATGTTTGTGATCACAAGGTGAAATATTATCAAACAAATGTTAGTTGTGTACGCCACAATGGCTAGCATTCGCATTGGCGCGAAACACTGAGAGGCCAATTGTTAGAAAGCGCACTTACGCATGTATCCAACAATCAGTTAGATGCCTGGGCGGTGTGGTGTCTGCCAGTCACCAAGTATTTCAAATTCGGTTATTCACCATTACTAGCATGAATCGCCAATGGAGGCAGTTCGGTGAGAAACCACATCATGACAAAACACTTCGTGTTGAACTGTCGTGCTTAGATGTAACGGTATTATAGACTGTTCGCGCCAAAGTGAGCTCTTAACACTTTTCGTAATGGTGCTATAACACACACATGAAACATGCAAGCAATTTAATTTATACTTCTGTTCGTGTATAAATGAAAATAAAAACTGAGTTACGACTTAATACGTAATCTTTATTGACATTTGGGTGCATGCGTCCATATATAAAGTGCGACAGGCGTCAAGAAGTGCTCACATTAATGCGAATAGTTTCCTTCGAAATATATCTAGTAGCTCGTTGCATGTATTCTATATGTTATTATGTTTTAAAAGATGAATATTTTGAGTATTTTTAAATAACCGTAAGTCTTTCAAGAGATTATAATCACACCCGCAGATACTACTGTAGTAAATTAGTGTCGTAACACTTTAATAATCAATAACTATTTACTGTAATCCAAATTTGGTTAATACATGTCGGTGCATGTAAAACTTTATGAACAGAACAAAGCAGGAACAGGAAAATTGCGCGGATTATTTTGAGGACAAGCTTAACTTTACACACTTATAGACCTAATCTACCTTTGCATTGGATTATAGTTCACAAGGCTCACTCAGGAATGTGTGAAGTAAATACGAAACTGTCACGGAAAGACGTTTAGGGATCACGTGCTGTATGTTTTAGAGTAATATTGGCCACTAACTGGTGAAACGAACAGTGAATATACAGTAGTTGATCGGGTATTCATTGGACTGTGAAGTCTAGACTACAGGCCATTCATTTCGAGACATTTCATGGTCTCTCATTATCATACATATGAAAACATTATTCCATATTATGTATTATTGAATGGATATTTTTAGTGATTATCACTTTATGTTTTCAAATATCTCGTGTGTGTTGGCAAGGGGAATTATAACCTAACACCTCCTTTCATATTTACAATTATGCATGATTTGGAAGTAATCTTTTCCAGTGGTCCAGTGCGGTATGTTCAAATTTATAATTTACTATTTATTTCTCAGATCTGGTACAGGCTAGTTCATAATTCCGAAGGTTTCGCCACTTATTTACTTTAACTGCATTACATATAATGTGTTGGAATATATGCGGACAAAACTGAGCTCACAGAACTATTATTCGAGATTTGTATCCTTTTTCCTCCAAAGCCATGTGTTGCTGTAGCTCTTAGCCACGCCCACTCCGCGGCACGTGCCTGTGACTTGGGAGGGGGCAGCCTGCTGAACATACCCGAAGGGGACTTAAAAATATTTTCAGCTACACGATATCGCTCATTTTTTGTGACGAGAAGTGTACATACCCTAAGCTTGAAAATTTCCGTTTAACAAGATGGTAGTCTAAAATAACTTATAAATACTACAAGATATGCCGAGAGGAAAAGGGAAGAAATTGTTACTTTAAGATACGCTGGAAGTGACTAAACTACAAGGCGCGCATAAACAACACAGAGATAGCCAGGGAGTGGCTATATCCTATCCGTGCAGTAAATACAAGTGAAGCCAGTTTTTTGTGGAGTTAGACGGTTGTTTTCCGTTGTGAAGGTCACGTGATAATTAGTAGCCCAAAACATTGTATCAGCTGATCTTTCACGTGTAATTTGAAGTGTATTAAAATCGACATAAATTAACATACCTCTATTTTTGACCTTAACGATAATATATAGAAAGAGTATCCGTGTTTGTCTCAGTTAACTAAATATAAATTTCTCCGTTAAATATTTAAAAGTATTGATTAATTACATTTAACATGGAAGTAATGTGTACTGCATTTTGGCTGATTTGCTTCCCATTCCCTATATATTTGTTTTGAAAACATGCCACGTCATAATTTTCTAATGACTATAGCAGCTTTTAACTTTAAACGTCCTAAAATAAAATATAATAACAGCTGATATTATTAATAGTGGTCTATTACTGTATAAAAATCGCTGTTTATATTCTGAAACAACTAGAGTGCAACAACACGGGAATGTATTTAGCTGGAGAAACCCAGTATGACATAATTCATTTATATCAAACTATTCTATTATTGTCAGTTATGTCAATAAAGTTGCGGTATATCTCTCCCAGATGTGTAACCAAGAGAATGGTAATTAATTAGTTTGGATGACATAATCCGCCATATGAGCAATTTTTTTAATTTTTGCTTCACTACATTTATTCTTGCCCTGTTTTCATTGGTGAAATTATCATAAGGGCTAGTATTCAGGGCCATACAGTAGTTTTGTAGGTGTGTGATTAGTATATTTTAAAATATGGCTGACCGAAAAGCAATTATAGCTCTAGTGGAGGGTTTCAAAATGTTATTTCCTCAAGTGTATAATGTATAATTTTACTAAATAGGCAGTGTACCGTAAACAATTTGATAGATTAATTAATAAATATGAATATCAAACACACTGCAATTCAGCTCAATAACAGTGTATGTGGGCCCCGTAATAAAACTGAAAAACAAGAAAAAAACAGTACCAGACACTTTTACCAGCATTGTATATTTAATGCTCGTTTAGTTTAAAATGTCTCGTATTTTTTCTGCCTCTATGTTTATGCTGATAGTTATGCATTGGTCAGCAGCAAAACAAGAACTTATACTTGTGGGAGGAGAGTGCGCATGCCTGTGGGCACCCTTAAAAATTTCATAAAAGGTAAAGTTTAGCCACAAATTTGCTATACATTTTATGGTGCCACGTGGTAATAATGCATAGTTATAAGTAGTAGGATGGTGTATGCCTATGTTCTGAGGCAAGGGCATCGAGCATTGGAGCCGGAGCCGGCCGGCAACCATGCTGTTATGTCACCCACCCGCCATCTTTGACCAATACTATATTTACCCTGACCTTTGACCCTGACCTTGACCCCGGTGACCTCTGACCGAGAAACCCAAGAAATTGCGAAAAACTATCTAAAAATTGCTATGAAAAATATATTTTAAAATTTAAATAATAATTGAATATTAAATAATTTGATTTAAATTGTTTAAAAATGTATTATTTAAAATCTTACTTTTTTTTAAATTTATTATTATAAATATTTTTTAATGTTTAAAAATGTATTACAAAAGCCAGAAGCCGGCCGCCCGATATCATGCTCTGTCATTCTAGAGCCCCATCCGCCATCTTACACCCATATGAGCTTTGACCTTGACCTTTCACCCCAATAATCCAAAAAATATTAAAAAATAGAAACAATTATAAAAATACCAAAAAATATTAGTAACAAGAATTAAGAAATTGATTAAAAATGATTTATAATTTTTTTAATTATTCAAAATGATTTTCAAACTATTTAAAAATTCAAGTCCCCAGTAGCCATTTTCCCTAACAAATTTCCCTTTTCCCATAAAAGTTCCCTTTTTTCCCTTGAAATTTCTGTTTTTCGCAGTCTAGTATGGTATGCGAACGAAGGTGAAACACATATTCCTAAACAAATGACAATAAAGAATAAACATGGAGGGCTGCACCTAGCAATATAGCTGCCTCCCAAAATGGTAGCCTCCAGTTACATATGTAAACAAATGATGTGCAAAAAATAACAAATGTAGCAGTAGAACGAAGTGAGATAGATGGTAAAATATATACACTAGAGTTTTAAATACAAGAATTAAAAAAAAAAGTCAATTAATGTACTTTGCAGTATAAACGATACTACCCATGTATTGAAAAATTATAATCTAACATTACGGGAGTCGAACTGAAGTGAGTAATTAATGGAACGAATGTGGTGGAGGCTTGTCGACTAAACACCAACTAGCCAATGAAAAACAACGGTGGGGTAATCATCGCAACCTATAATTTAAACACATATGGCTCTCACATGGTCATACGTAGGCGATGTAAACATATGATATATAATATGTTAATCGAACAAGAGTGAGACACGAACTCTAAAACAAATGTCAGAAAAAAAAACAAACTTGGAAGACTGCACCTAGCAAAATGGCTGCCTCACAACAGGGCAGCTTCCAGTAATATATATATATAAACAAATGATGTACGAATAACAAATATGGCAGTCGACCGAATGTATGTATGTATAAACAAATCACGAAAAAACAAATATTGTCACTTCCAGTAACATATAAACTAATTTTGAACAAAAAACCAATATAGTGGCATACAATAGAATAAGTATAGATGGGGGGAGTGGGGTTGAGAGGGTCAGTTGTCAGCTGGGAGTCGAACGAAAGTTAGTAATTAGTGGTACTGGGAGGACCTCCGGAATTGTAAGTTGTTTTAAAATAATTTTTACATGAGTTTTCTAATTTTTGGGGACTTTTTTGGAATTTTCTTAGGGGAAAAAGAAAATTTTAAGGGGAAAAAAGGGCAATTTTACAGAAAAGGGGAAATTGTTAGAGAAAATTGCTATCGTGAATAGAATTTTTTAGTAATTTTTTAGTAATTGTATTAATATTTTGATATAATTCGTTTTTAATAAATTTATTAACAATTTTACTAATAATTCATTTGATACTTTCTGAAATTTTTTGGTGATTTTTTTTTATTTTCTATTTTCGGGGGTGAATATCAAAGTCAAAGTCAAAGGTCGTATGGTTCAGAGATGGTGTATGGGCCACCGGAATGATGGAGCATGATGCCGGGCGGCCGGCTCCTGGTTTTTTTTTTATAAATATCTTAACAAATTTACAATTAATTTTAATAATAAATTTTTTTACGAATATTTAATAGAAAATTTTACTAACTAATTTTTTAAACAGTCATCAAATAACATTTTAAAAAATACGTTTTTGGATTTTTTTTAGAATTTTATCGCATTTTTTTTGGGTTTTTAATGTCAGGGGTCACTGGTGTTAAGGTCAATGTCAAGGGTGAGAGGTCACGGTCATATGGGTTAAATATGGCGGACGGGTGACGTAAAAACATGGGAAAAATCTCGTAAGGGGTTATTAAAGACCTATGTCCCTAAGGCAGTGAGACCAATGGTGTTTGATTATTTTCATAATTCGTAATTGGGTGCCCATGACGGACAAGAAAGCACCCTGCAGCTTGCAAAGCAACATTAATTTTGGCCCGACATGCAATCTGAAATTTGAATTTGGGTAAAACAGTGTGTTTTGTGCCAGCACACTAAAGCCCCCAACAATAGAGGTCAAGGGCAATTTAGCGATGCACCTCCTACCTTTGTTTGAGAGAGAGAGAGAGTGTACATGGATGTGTTCGGTCATCTTCCCAGATCTAAAAAGGGTTTCAATTACTTATTGGTACTGATAGATGGTTTCTTCTAAGTTTGTTTTGTTATTGCCTATGAGAGATGAGAAGCCTATTACTATCTGTAGGCTTTTGCAAGAGCAGGTGTTCTCATATTTTGGTTCACCAGCCCAGGTAGTTACAGATAATGCTAGAAACTTTGTATCCTCTGAGTTATCTAATCTAGCGTTTTTTGTGGTAGTTCTATTGGTCCATACAACACCTTAGCATCATCAAGCTAATATGGCGGAGCGGTTCAATCGTACCATTAAGGCGGCCCTTGTTGCATTTCACCGTGATGTACATGCCGAGTGGGACAAAGAGGTGAAAGTGATAATGTTGGCTTTAAAGTCTTGTATGAATGCTGCCACAGGTTTGACTCCACAAGAGCTGTTTTTCGGTCCCAGATTGCTGCATCCTCTTCTTAACGCCTGGGGGCTCCATTTCAATGTAGATGTAGGGGAACGAGGTGAGTTTTGGGAAGAAGCTACTAAACATCTGAAGGAATACCACCGACAAATGTGCAAGGTGCAAGTTGAGAAATACGTTTCTGTTTCGTATGCTGTTGGAGATCTTGTACTAGTGAAAACCCACTATCTGTGTAAGAAAGCTGATTCCTGTACGATGACCCATATTCAATTATTAGTTTCCTTATGCCTATGACAGTGTTGTTACAGGAACCAGGTACAAATGGGTTTTTTAAGAGCCATTTTTCTAATAAGAGTTTTCGTCAGCTCCCGGAAGTCGCGTCATCCCCGTCAGTCCCCGCGCCTTGAAGAGGAAGACTGTCACCAGTCGGGGTATTATATGGTAATGTAGTTGACTCTACTGCAACGTAATATAAATATTTGTTATACGTGTATTATTGTTTTTAGATCATGTAGAATGTTTTAAAGAGCAAGCCGTAGATGTTTTAAAAGTAGGAGAAAAACCACGTCATGTTTTTTAATTACGGTGAAGAATTACAAATCGGCGCAATTGAGTGGTAGGTTGGTTTAGGGGGACTTTTCCGTCTATTCCTTTTCCGTATTCCGTATTCCTTTCATCCCTGCCAGAAGTACTCACAAGAGTAGAAGAAACGGGGAGGACCTGGGCAATCGTTCTTCTATCTTCAGCAACTTTCTTTATCTGGGGTCCAGACCACCAGGAGAGCCAGTCGTCCCCAGTGCCTCATCTGCAGCGTGAGAGGATTAAAGCCTTGCTTCAAAATTGACACGCGTGTCAACTCATCTACTTCAAGAAATTATGAGTGTGTACTCCATTTTCCTGCCAAAAAAAACCTGTTCTGCTAACCCGAAGAGCTTAATTCCTGTCCCCCTTTATGGTGCTACAAGCTGTGAAAATATACGTCAATATATTTAGTAATTACGTGAAGTATCTTTGAACTGGTTTAAAATCAAACTAACACTCACAATGTTGACTGGTATGAACGACGCACTACGCCTAGTGAATTGGGCCGAGCAAGTATTTAAAACTGTGGTGGAAAATAAACTTCTAAATTGGGACTGCAATATAGCCAAAGTTGTTAAAATTAAATGTAATCATTACTCCCCTGCACGCACGTTTTCACGAAACTACGCATGTAAGTAGATGTTTCGTTTACGTAAAAATTAGACTCAAGAAACGTGAAAATAGTAGCCTGCATTTTTAACACTGCTTATAGATTATTTAAAAACTTGAGTACTGCATGTGGGCCTATTGTTAGTCAAGATTTATCATTACACTGGTGCGGAAAATATTTTGCAAGCTTTTCTCAAGTTGACTCGTCCGCCTCCAAGCAGTTCGGCCATGCACATCTAACCTCAACCAGGCGCTTGGCTAATACTGACGACGACGCGCAGCACTCGCAAGGCCGTCAGGTGACCCCTCGTGGCAGGACCCGGAACTACGCATACGTCTGGCATGTTCCATAAACTCCTTGTACTTTCTTGCCCCTCCTTGATATACTGAGACACATTTTCGGGCGTATAAATAAGCGCTTGCCAGCCTGAATAATCATGCAGTCTTCCTCTACGAGTGATGTGGGCTGGCTGGCGAGAGGATGACGTCGACATTTGAATCCACAGTTAGGCTTCATGGTGTTAGGCGCGGCGATTCGGAAAGTTGTGTTATTTGGGTACGTTGCCCTGGGAATTGCCAAATTACTTACATAGTTGGAATGTTGAACTGTAGAAATATTTATGTATTCCATGTGTTTTGAAGTGTAGGTCTTTTTAAATAATTAGTTTTAATTTTCTGGTGTCTCTTACAATGTTCGGGGAAGTGAATCTTCACCGTCAATATTATAAGAAATATAAATTGGTATAAGTTTTTTTTATAAGAGGTGAATTGTTCTGTGATACGAATCATGTGTGGTCCATTGAAAGTATTTTTATATGGAAACACTTTTTGAATATTGGTATTTTTTGAAGAGTCGTAGCTACCACAGTTTTCTCATTTCTGCCAATAGAGGGCATCATAGTATTTTTTATGTAAATTTTATTGCAAGGTTTTGTGTTTTAGGTTTTGCTTATTACGGTTTTGCTTCTTTTGTATCTCATAGTTGATTTTGTAAGTGTTGCATATTCTTTCCTGTGATTTTGTTGGGACATTTTGCTTTTTCTGTATGTTGCAGTATATTTTCCTGCCTTCCTCCAGTTTGGCAGCATCAAGTAGTATTATATTTGATAAAAAAAATATTACTTTAGTGTAATTTATGGTTCAATATATGGGATTTTTTTTCTGAATTGTGTGTCTTGTGGTAACCTTAGGTTTGTGTACCCTTTCCTGCCTTTCCTATTCCTTGCTCCATCCCAAAGGGGCGTAACAAATACCTACAGCAAGTCTCACATTAAATTAAATTTACATCTCGTCTCACAATAAATTAAATATATATCTTTCACCTTATTTTTTTCAGACGAAAGAAAATAGCAGGGTGACAGCATTTTCTTTAGAGCTGAAAAATGTCAGTTTCCAATTAGTTTCTTCCCATTTTTATAAATGTAGCTATACAGCATCAATTGAATTATGAGTCATTTGAAAATCAAATTCAATTTTCACTGATACAATGTGTGTAGCCTAAGCTTTGCCGCAGCACTGACAGTTACTGCTGCAAGCAGTATTGCATGTTCAAGCTAATAAACTTCTGCTAGCGACAAAGCTTTTTCTTAGAGGGGTGATTTTTTTGTCAAGTTTCTGCAGCGCGGTAATGATATAATTAAAAGGAGTATTTTTAATGTATACAGATGAGAATTTTACACAGAAAATAATAATTTCACGAGTTGGTAGTTAACAATAAAGAAATGTCAAAAGTGTTTCTGTGGACCACTTTGAAAGTGGTTAATTCACGTGCCCTTATTATCGACAGCATTGCGGTGAATGCATCTTCCACCCATTGTAGTTCAACAATATATCCTAATCTAATTAAACTACCCAAAGTAACCTAAATAGCTGGTGAATAAGTTTTAACACATTTTAACCTAACCTTGATAATAGGGCGATTGCTGCATTATCTCTAAAAGTGTATTTATAGAAATAATATCCCATCGTAACCAATTCTTTTGTTTTCATATAAAATAAAATGTGTTTCCCCTCCCCAATATGACATTTTTTAGCATGCTGGGCTGAGCTAAAATCGTGGCTATTGACAGACTAAGCCCTTGGTACTAAATTGCACTTTTGGAGAAAAATAAAACACAATTTTTGTAGATATAGAAAAGGAAATTATCAAGAAATGTCTCCTGCCCCCTTTCCCCATATCTTTTTTGTTCTGAAATGTTGCTCAATTACTTCATTGACCAGTAGAGATAATGCAGTAAGAATTTTAATTTCAGTGTTTTAGTTATGTGCAACATGTTATCTAACCCTGTCCAACATTGTAGATTCAATAAACAAAACTGTACCCTAAAATAAGAGATAAATAAATATAAAACTCTATCTGAACAGAGGACTAATGTAACTTAAAAGGAGGGAATAACTAAAATCGGATTTGAATTTATCTACCAGAAACCATTTATTATATTGGCATACATTAAATATGAATACAGGAGATGAAGTCATATTGGAAACGAAACTCTTCAGTCGTTGTCAAAGTTAGAAATAAAAAATATGAAGGCCAGCAAATAACTACTTATTCATGGCTCAAGAACATATGAGCTTTGCCTTCCAAAAATTCTGCTAGGTTACTGGTCGAATTTTTGTTGCACTCATTACTGATAATCAACCTGCAAATCATGACCCAACAACATTTGCCCACTGCCACATTAAAATCAACTTCAATGCCATGTCTTTGTAAATTCGAACACTTTTATGAAAAATATCCATTTTTATTTCGTAGTTTAGTTCTAACTTAAATGTCAACATCAAAATGTGTGACTACATTAAAATTTGTGACGTCTCCCACATACCAGCAGGTACAGTAGGTATATTTCAGGAAGACTATAATTATTAAAACTGGAGGTAAACTATATTATACTACACGGAAACGGTAGCACGCTTGTTATGCTTATTTAAAACGCGTGCTTATTGTTGTCCATTACCGAATACTGGGCGTATGTGGTCTCACGACCAGTAGTTTTATGGGAACATTATTTGATTACACAACTAACTCAAGCCAGTAATAAACTAGTGAATCTTCACGAGTGAATTGTAATATATATATATATATATATATATATATATATATATATATATATATATATATCTGTGTGTGTGTTTGTGTGTGTGTGTGTGTATTTAACTATCGTCCTCTTTGTTCAACGACAAATGCTACAAAAGTAACCTTTTTCACACTGTCATATTAAGTAAATACAATGTTTTGGGTTACAGTCAGTAGGATTCGTGGTTTGTTTTAACCGTATCAACGTTCCTGTCACAGCTTGCCGAGATCGTGAAACGACCTCATGACCAATTTCCAATATGGAGGCAGCGTCGCCATTTTGTAACCAGACCTATATAAATCAGGCTCTGCTACGTCAACCAGCATCCAGCTTGAGGCAGACAGACAACATGACTGTCTTAAATCCGGCAAAATTGTATCTTTACATAAAACCTGGACGTCGCGTTGCCTATAGTTACTGGTCCGGTAGCAAGCTCAAGGTGTATGAAGAGGTGTGCGACGAAAATTTTCACTGGATCGGTGCTTTAAATCCCGACTCATTCGAGCCTTGCCTGCAGGTGATCGATATACCCCAGGCTACAGCAAGTGTTGTGTGTACTACATGTGCGAAGACACCAAACTTCCGTGCTCTCCTGATGACATGATAGCTGCTGCAATATGTCGAGACAAGTCACCCGTGCATGCGTCAAACTGTGCGTCATCGACATCAGAGATGCATACCCTGAAGGCCGCTATCGCATATCCATCCGCATCGAAGTTGGTAGACTCATCCAGTGCTGTACTGCAACCTGTCACCTCGCATCAACGAGCAGTTTCTCACAGACCTCGCTCCAAACGCAAGTCTGCACCCGAACCCAGTTCCTCCCAGATGGATAAACATCGACGAACATCTGAAGCTGACCTCAGCATCGATGACGAGGTGAATTTGCTGCTTCCGGAAGCAACTGGCACGCTTCCGGATGTGAGTGATTTAATTTACAAAGCCGATCATAAGCCGATTTTAAAATCCGTCCTCGGTCAGTTAATCGATGCTCTGTAAATTTTTTGCTGCTACTGCTGGACAAATGTAAGGTGCCATTGATTTAAACGCCAACATTTACGTTTATGTTAAGCTATGCATTAAATACTGAATATAAAATAACTACAAGTTACAAACATTATATTATGTTTGTGTGTTCTTGTATATAAATTTCTGGTTCATGTTTATACATTGCAAGTATAAATCTTTCTAAATTATTTTATTTTGATCGATACCTGTGTCGCAATTAAGAGTGTGCTGATTTAAGTTTGCTTGTAAAAACGCATAAGTATTTAGATAGTCACAGGTTGACCCCTCGCAAGATTGACTCCTCGCAAGACTGGACCCTCACAAGACTGACATCTCAGTTTCATCCAGACAAGTTCTTCGCTCAGCTTGAACTCATGGCCAAACTTAAAGCAGACAACTGACTAATGCAAGACCCACCCCTCCTGCTCCGCAAATGACCGTTAAGTTACCACAAGCTGACCCCAAAATGGCACCTAAATAAAGTCTAAATGGCTCCTAAGTAACCCCAATGTGACCTAAAAAGGACCCCTAAATGACCCCTAAATGAACATTAAATCACCCCTAGGTGACCCTAAAATTATCCCATAATTACCCCTAAATCACTCCTAAGTGCGGTGCATGAAGTGCTAAGTGCGGTGCATGCGATGCTAAGTGCGGTGCATGCGCTGCTAAATGCAGTACATGAAGGGTAAATGCGGTCCATGAGGGGTCATGCCTGACCCTTCATGGACCGCATATGCAGACTGGAAGACATGCTTGCTGGAGAGGCTGAGAACTGGCTATCGTGTCGGCTGCCGCAGTTTATATAGCCAAAGGCTTTTCAAGATGGCTGCCGCCTCACGACGTTGTTGCTAGATAGACATAAGTGGTGAGCACAAGATCTGCCATACAGTCCAGGATGGTGGTCTGCTGGTCGCCTTTACAATGTACTCTCTATTTAATTGGATCATGGCTACCGTCTGTCTTTAGCTAGTAACTGATTGTTCCTTCACCCCAAATTTGATATCACGTTTCTTATTTTGCACGCGATATCAGTTGACTTTAAGTGTCAGTCATCGACGCTTATAGCAAATTCACCTCGGCGAGGCCGGTCAAGACGAAAAATGCATGCGTTTTCATCGAGGCCATGGGTTTGAACATGTACGACATATTAGTTTCTTCCTCGCTTTCCTCCTCTCCTACTTCCCCTCCTCGTGCGTCATTATATTGCTAGGGTGGGGTTTTATTGCGGCGGTACGTTGGCATGTGAGCCTGCACTTCATTCCTATTCAGCCCTACAGGAAGTACAGGCCTTCCGAGTGTGCCGCCACCTGATCAACACGAGCGACGACTTTTATGTGGAATCATTGTAGCTGTAACCTCGCCAGGTTGTAAATATGTGAATTTGAGCGGCTTGTAAAGGTTCGGCCTGATTATTCAAAGTGGTAAGTCGTGGACAGCGGGGGTTTAGTTTTGGGATTTTTGAGTAATTTTGGTTTTCTTAGTGTCACTTAGTAATTTTAAGTTGAGTAACGTAGTTTGGGCTAACGTGCGTGAGTAGCGCTCTACTTGTGTTGCTAATGTATCGTGCGGGGGTTTTGTAATTTAGTAGCTTTAAATGATTTCTCCTATGGGTTTGGATTTGTTCATAAAAACGTGTTGCCTCATTTGGCCAACATCGGAGATGCTGTTGTTGCAAATCGTTGGTGTCATCGTCCACGACGCGTAAGCTAGGGGAATGTGCTCTTTAATTTTTAAATTGAATGTCTCTCGTTTTTTGTACGTTGTATAACGTTTATAATGGTTGGTGCTATATTTACCCATCTATATTTATTGATGACTGCCACCCTCCACATTTTGATGCATAAATTTTACTCCAAGTTTTAGAATGTTTAAATGTGTCACATGTAACATAACGATATGTTTTCTAAATCTAATAAATATAATTGGTGGAGGTAACATATTTTTTTTTGTGTTTAGAACTATATTTGAAGAAAGCATATTCTAAATTTAGCAAAATAAGATGTTATACATCCGAGTCAATCCTAGGCCATACATTTCAAAAACTTATTAAACAGGCATATTAAATATTTACATATTTGATATATTCGCCTCACACTGTTAAGTTTGGACATGCACACAATGAACCCACCAATAGTACGCGCACTAAATGTATGGTACTTGTAACATAAAGTCATTTTGTATACCACAACTCACTTACAAGCCGTTCATACTACTGCGAGTACCATTGTATCACCTCATGCATAACATATTTTCGGCATGTGCTCTGTTACTCAATTCTCTTACACCGTAAAGTGCTTAAAAGCCTATTCTGCTACTGCAGGTTAGGTCCACATCTTCCTACATACTTCGCCTGATTCACTGACGACAGAGAAATCCACAGAACCTGAGGGTTACTCCGACCGCGGGTTCTGCTTCTGTGGGTTCTTTATGCACATGACACCTGAGTCACCCGTTCATAATAATCCCGAGGAGTTCCACGGGCACATTACATGGTCATCTTATGAATAAAGAACGGAATTTTGGCGCTCGAAAACGCGAAATTCGGGGGTTAGCAGGGCCCCCTTTCATGGACTGGGAGGACTTAATCTCCCCAGTACCTATTCCCATCCTTCCACTTTCCATCTTCTTCCTTCCCAAGGTGTAGTAGGGAGTACGCATTGCCTCTTCCTATATACGTTCACGTACTGTATCCGCGCCGTTCTGCCTATCCACGTAAAAATAGCAAGGGGGCGTCTGTTAGGGCTCCCGCCTAGCTGGAGCGTTTCTCCGTATTTGAGGCTGATAGGCGCAAGAGCGATAAAGGTGAAATTACATCGATCGCACATCAAGTACACCATCGCCCCTAAGCGCAAGGCTCTAAACTGACCTGAAGTGTTCTCATCGCACGGCGTGTACCTATAGGACTTTCAGAGGTGAACCTATTACTTTATTGTCGGAAAATCTGTAGGAAGATTTAATTCAGGGCATTTGAGTAGGTTTGTATATATAGGACGCGTATATTTTGATATATAACGCTTTGGAAAAGCCGTTTTCAGCCAGTTTTGAATACTCAAAAATGGATTTTCTAATTTTCGTGACTTTTTGAAAGCACTCAACAGCCTTCGTGTGAAGTGTGTGTTCTTCAGTAGATCGGACGCAATTTTAATAGTTTCGCAGAAAAACATGAAACGCTAACATTCTGTAACGCTGTTCAGCGGCAGATAGACGGGAGCTTTAAGGGACACGCTTACATGTCGCTTGAACAGCGCTACATGATGTTATTAAAACATGTTTTCCTGTGAAACTACTAAGCCCTCGTCCAATGTGCTGATGTACGAAAAGTGCTTTCAAGACGTCACGCACAACACAAATTAGATTTCAGAGCACTCCGAAATAGCTAAAATCTGTTTTTTTTTAATGATAGTTTCTGGGAATATACGTATTTGATACATACAGTGATACACGAGGTCCCTGCACTGAACCATGCTGCAGACTTTCCATAATTAAAATGATAGGTTCAGCACTGATAGTGCCGTGGTAACTTTTCTGACACTTTTTACTGAAAATTCCTCAAGCCAAAAGGATCGATAGGCCTTGATGTCGCAGTCTCTACACATACTGAGTGTCAGGATCAAGCCAGATTTTGCCCTTTTGCTCCACGAGATGTTTCTGTCCACGCCGAGCTGGCCTTAGGACACCTGCGTTATAATTTGACAGATGTACCGCACCAGTCAAACTCCCCGCCTGGCAGTGTGCTTGGATCGGATCACCCGGGGGTATATGCCACCCGAACACACGCCACAATGCCACAAGGCCGTAGGACGGCATCGAGTTCCCTTGAGCTCTTGGTACCAAAAAACTGAGACGAGGGTCACATGAGGTCCAACATTACGCGCTCCGGTCAACCAAGTAAGTAGGGGAGTGAGAGGCATACGATTTTCAGAAAATAGTTTATATCATGAAACCTATAGGCGGTTCACGGTAAAATGAGCACTTTTGAAAGCCCTGCTTAAGATCTACTTGTATGCAAGTAGTGTATTCTTCCTATTTATGTAAAATTAACATTGCCATGAGTCTCATCATTTTGTTCATGCGTTGGTCAGGTGAAAATATGGAATTATTGGAAAAGTAAATATGTTACAAATATGGTAATTTTTAAACTTAGATGCATTACATAAAACAGAAAGCGAAAGAAATAATTTAAGTTATCACAAATGACTACATAACAATTTTTATTTGACGTTATTATATGGAACTACTTTTCCTCCATCGCTACCAACTTTACTGGGCGTATGTCACTCGGTGCGCCCGTTAAAATTTATACAGGTAAGAGCTGTGGTTTTTTTTAAGGTTGATTTCAAAAGTGCTCACTTTATTGTGAACAGCCTTTACCAGGTATTATATAACTATTATTGCTGAATCTATAAACCAATCATTCATCTATTGATTCAGAAAAACAAAAATATAAAAAAATACACCTTTTTCCCACAACAGGCGTTTTATTAAAGAAGGTCGGTTATTACAAGTTGTCCCGTGTTTGGGGCTAACTGTAACAGCAATGGAGCAGGTAATAACAATTATAAAATTGTGAAGTTTTAATAGGTTGGAGCGTTTATTTTGAATGATAAGTACGAAAAAATCATTTTTGGGAATCATATTTATGTAAGTATTGTAACTTGTTTTTATTGAAATTACCAACACTTTGTTTTTAAAATAATATTTAAATTTTCACATCAACAACAACAAACAACAAAATTAACTTGGTACGTCATATAAACTTTTTCATTTATACAACTGTCGACATTTTTGTTCTTAAATTTAAAACAAACTTTGTCATCAACAATCAACTGTACAAATTAAACAGCGTTTTATTAGTTTACTTAGCTTCGATAGTTTGTTTTCTAGGTGAAGCCTTTGGGAGGGGTCTGATATTTGATGGCGAAATATAATTTAACTTTTGCAAGCCAGATGGACCTGGAGTTGGAGAGGCAATTGCACTTTCTTTATTTAGCAAGTTTGAGAATTCTGAAGTCAGTTATGCAGTTGCAGTAGTATTTTTATATTTTCCGAAAAATCGTTCACTTTGGTTTTGTTGAAAGATGTTGCTCGACTTAGTGAAGTTTCTTATGGTGTTCTTAACGATATTCGAGGATTCCTGCGCATGCAATTTTGAAACCAGTCTTGTCCGGCCATGTTATTCTCATGCCAGGAATGGGGGATGTTTTTTTATTTCAAGCATTACAGCTCATTGGTAAGTTAGCTTCCTGACTTCTGTAGACAATAGCCCAAAAGATATATCTGAACATTTCAGTATATGGGAAGCCAACTTATCTACTGATTCCTGCGTAAATATCAATCTAGGTTTGACATAGCCAACAGTAGGACATTAATTTTTTTCTGAATGTACCAATATAACGCCACGTGGCACAAATTAAACGTTTAACTTGCTTTTTGTATGCTTATATTGTTCTCCAAAACTTCAACTGCAGTTAACTCATACACCTCTTGACTTTTTGAAGCCCTCTCAGTTTTTCTTTTGTAGTCTCTCATACTAAAAAGGAAACAAATAATACATGATTGTGAAACGCATCTAATAAATAAACTATCACACAAAATCAGTCACGCAAACATAAACATCAGGGCCATATTATACCATGTTACAACTAACCACACGAAATTGTTACTAATTGCCCCATGGCATGCATTTCTAGGTTAATTGAGATTATCATTGGGCTATGTCATTAGCACTAAAAATCAATTAAGCAAAGTTAATGTAGATATATTTAGAAACTTAATGCTCAAAAAGGTACTGAAAAAAAAAATTGGTATCTGAAATCAAAATTTACGTAAATGATTTTTTTTTCGTTACCTGGCCCGATCGGAGCGCGTGCTCACAACCTCTCGCTGCGTGCACCGATTGGCGGAACACTGGTTGTGCTTACGTAATACGGGGAGTTATAAGGGCAAGATCGAGTCAAATAGTCGACGTCGAAAACTTAAAAATCCCGGTA
Source organism: Dryococelus australis (assembly GCA_029891345.1). Classification (NCBI taxonomy): domain Eukaryota; kingdom Metazoa; phylum Arthropoda; class Insecta; order Phasmatodea; family Phasmatidae; genus Dryococelus; species Dryococelus australis. Next base: position 124,654,073 of record CM056998.1, read on the forward strand.
AAAATACGTGTTACTATTTACGCTTGATATATCAAGCCCCTCGTTCCACCAAAGGTGCAGCAGGACAAGAACACTGCATGCCAGTTCAGAGCCGCGTGTTTAGTGACGATGATGTACTTGAGGCTCATAGTGTATCTCTTATCACTCCTGCGCTTCTTGGCCTCTTATGTATAAAATAAACACCTCACAATAAGTTCGCACTATACATACAGATTGCAAAAAGTATGGAATATACATAACAGAGAACATAGCAATTAGAGGTTACCAACGGTATCGGTACAAGAATTGGATTTCAAAGTGTTTCCAACAAAAAAAAAGAAGCCCTATATCACAAACGAATAAACACGAAAGAGCAACAAACATAACGTAATGGTGTCTCTGACTAGTGAGGGTTTCTATCTTCCCACTGCAGCTTAGTACCGCGTATGGCCTTCATGTGCATTACACATGTCCCTAACACGCCGTGGCATGCTTGTTATCAATGTATTGATGCCATTTTCAGGACAAAGGTCTCATTTCATCTGGGCAGTCCTTATGAGATCTGGAAATATTTCTTAAGGTTGTGGACGATTACAAACTGCGGTTTTCAGATTTTCCCAGGCATGTTCAATGCGTTAGTGCACCCTGTGTTGATCAATAAAGAACTACTTAACTCCTACCACCCAAACTACCTTTTCTCACAATTTTCCAAACATTTTATAGGGTGTATAGCTCAAAGGTATGTATGCTTCTTAAAGGGGAGTTTCACCAACTCACGGAATCTCGAAAACTGTGAGATTTTAAGACGCGAGAAAGGCACTAGTCGATTCCTTCCATTTACAAAACTGTTTAAACTACATTCTTTAAATTTGATATGAGTCATTCCTACACAGAAAAAAGTCTACCATTGTGACAACAGTATTAATGATACTACTAAAGTGATTTTTTGTTATCTGTGAGCAACCGAGAACTAATGTTAATGTAACATTAATTACTTTTGTAACAAAATTGCCTCCTGCAGTTCTGTAAATATTAAGGCTGTGTTCATGTTGCATAAAAACAAATTTCGTGTTGAATTAATTTTAAATTGTAGGTTAGAAATTTTCTTGTATTGTCACAGATTATAAGGCATTCTGATGTAAAATAAATTAAGTACAATTATTGTCTCACAAAAATAAATATTACCAACAGAAAAAAAACCTTACGGCTGGGAGAGAAATCGAACCCATGCATTGAGTGTTTGACTTTCTTCACTTACAGAACTTGAAGTCCTTCAACGGGTTCTACCTTAACATGTCACATAGCATTTCATGTTAAGGAAATCAGTAAAACATAACGACCAACTGCAATACTATTTCGTTACGTGGAAATATTTTATTCTCTATAAATATATGCAGAAATGTCACACGTTGTAACGGTGCTGGAGAATATCACCATTCCGACTTCAATATTTTATTCCACCTAATCAGCTATCTGCCATCTGAGAATGCTCAGCTACCAGGGTTATGGAGACTTACCAGTATGCTGTCCCCTTTCGATGGCGAGCGAGGAGCTGACTGGCAGCGTGACTGCTCTGCTCAACTTTGGTTCCAGCACGGCGAGGCGCGACCAGCTGACTCCCCACCCCCCTCCCCCCATGTTCCAATCCCTAGCACTGTCACGATGACTCCCACCCTTCATTGCAGTTGGCCGTTGCTAGGGCAACTATAAGATGCCACGGCATACGTCATCAAGAGATCTAAATTGACTGATTTTTGTACTTCCGGCAAAACCTCCATACTGTTCTTCCATGTTCCTCCACGCTCTACAGCACTAAATTTGGACTATATATGATGGGTGTTGATACCCTGACAAGGACACACAGCGCTGGACACGCGACAGGAGGAAACACACACCACACTCACATTTAAAATGTGAAAGGGGAAAACAGGCAGAAGGCATTTTCCTGCCATGTTTTAATACAGATATTTTTAATGCGCATATTTTTAATACAGGGCAAAACAAAAGTTTCGGCATTTATATGAAAGTTAAGAAATATTTCAATTTTTGGTAATGATTTTGTACTCAATTTTTTATCAATCTTTATATGTATTCCTTTTTGGGAAAAGTGATAAATTGAAATGTATTTATAATCACGTGCCCCTATTGGCACCCTTTGTTTTCTTGGATCCTGTTTTCAGGCATAATTGTATTTAACAAGCTATATGGAACCTGTTTTCAGGCATTATTATATTTAACCAGTATTTATAAATTCTGTATAACGAATTTTTGGGGAATTATATGAAAAAAGAAAAAGAATTTAGTCCAATACAGTAACTAAAACTATATTTGTGGTTTGCTCATTTTTCACAATTTTGGGGGTAAAAACTCTATAGTATGAATGGGATTGTAAAAACCTTTGTTTTTAAACTCTGCTAAACATATTTTTAACTCTGCTGAACATCTAGAGCTTGATATGACAGTTGGTGAGAGCTGTGGTCACTGCCACGGAGTATGAGTTTCCTTCCGTGACAACGTAAACTGCTTTGCAAGGCTTGAGATATGGTCTTAGCAACATTTTGTTCTCATACGATGCTTTAAAATTTAAACGCAGTGGTTTCATTTCATGAGGTCATCGCTGTTTATTGCTATTCGCCATTTTACAATGGCAAGTCAGTGTAAACTTGTGTAGGTTTGTCATTTCTTTAATGTCACAGGAACACAAAATATTTTATTATTCCTGTTATTTTTAGCGAAATACGAATTTTGGATGCGGCACCATTACTTAGAGTCTCTATTAACATTAACACTTCAACAATATATTTTCACTACAGAAATATATGCCTTTGTGAAGGGTTAACATTATTTATTTTGACACATTTTTAATTTTACTACAGCGTTTAAAGAAATACCTCAGGAGTAATTTTTGTTGCAAGAACATTAAACTATTTTCTGTGTACAAGTGTTCATCATTATGATGCTTATGCCTGATGTCACCTTATCATAAGCTTTAAGCGATGAGTCAAATTTCTGTGATTATAGGGTGAGAGCTTTTTACCTACTATTGTGTCGTAATTTTCGTGCATTTGGTAAAACATCATATTAATATATCACATGCTGGTATATGCACCATAATTAACGTATATTTCGCAAACAAACTATTTAAATTATAGTGTGCAGACTTCTATGGCCTGTCCTGAGGGGAATCAGGTCATACATTAATCAGGGGAATTAAGGTAGCTAGATGGACAGAGCACTTATTCATAGAAACACTACTTTTAATAGTCAAACAGCAATGCAAAATCCACTATGCAGTAGCGGTCAGCAATTAACAAGAAAGGCACAGAGGCTAGACTACTCTGCTCAATAACTCAAGATAGGAGGTTTTGATGCTACGTCTTCTTGTAACAAATATTTAAGCAACGAGGCCATTAAACTGCTCTTATGTAGCTTACTCTAGCCTTCGCTTGTCCCAAAGTCTCTTGTGCCTTAGTCCGCCCTACCAGGAAATATAATTACCCTTATCAGGTCGACGTCAACGATGAGGCTTTCTCAACAGCAGTATCAGCGGACGTCGAACCAGGACCACAGACAGGGGGCCCTCTCAGTAAGACGGCCCTCGGGATGAGCCTTCGGCGTCTCAGGCAAGATAGCGCCCAGAGCCGCCATTGCCCCGGACCTCAGGCTCATTCCCCCGGAATTTGTTTCCACAAACAGCGGCTCGGCTGGCCGAGGTCGCCCTGTGCTTCACATCAGCTCGCCGCTTGCCCACCCTTACTGTGGCCAGCTGCAGAATGACTCACCTCCCCTCATAGAAAATCCAGACGTCCTCGTCTGGAAAATCCGGAGGTCATTCGCTGCGGGGGAATGTCAAGGTGAGGTAGGGCGGTCAATGCAGGAAGGTAATTTTGTAGTTGAGTGGAAGGCCAGTTCCCCTGGGTGGAGGAGTCAAACCCACCTGAAAGAATTTCCCTTCTTCGTGGTTGTCCGAAAGGGTACTATCAATAAAATTAAAAGTGTCCTTCGCTCACTGCATTGTATATATCCCTAGGACGATGTCAGGCACAGAGTTTTGGGCAGGCATTACATATAAGGCTGAATTATTTTACTGGTGTTTTTATGCCACAGTAGGTGAAGCGATATCATATTAAATAATTTATACCAGTTTTATAATGCTGAGGAACTATGCCAAACGTTATCTGCAGTGCAATAATTTTTATATATAATGTGATGACTGTGATTTACTTTTTCACATGCTGTGTTGAAGTTTAAGTCTCTAACTTAGTTTGTCTACGTTATAATAAATACTATTTACAAAGAATTGTATTCACACTGTTTACAATTGTGCCAGCACTGAGATGCTACTTACAGAAGGCCGCTATTGGTTCCTGTTTACTGTGAGGGAAGGACAGAATGTGCTCAGTTCTGTGATTGTATTAAACCCCTTTAAGAAGAAATAATAATGTAGTGAAAAACCGCTGCCAAACACATATGGGTGGGATTTGAAAGTGTTGTGCACCAAGAGCATTCAACAATCCGCAATAGCGCCTTAATAGAATTTGTTGTATTGTGGAACTATATTTGACATTAAAATTCTCTATACTACTACTTAAAGTTCTGGAATTTCAGTCTTATTTATTTATACAATGTTGACGTATGAAATACCTTACTTTATATAGATCTAATATTTATTTTATTTCTGGATTTTATAGATTTTTGTAGCATAGAAACTAGTTCACTACTAAATTATTATAAAACATCTGAAAGTGACATGGACAAGAGTTACACAAAAAATTTTACGAACATAGCATTAAAGTACAATTTTAAAACATAGAAAAACTAAGAATATAAAATTTAAAGGGGCCCCGTGTAAAATTGTTAAAGGTATGGCGCAACCGCCGCACGGCATTGAAGTACCGTCTAGCGCTCTCTAAAGCGAGCTTAAGGAACTTTTGTAACTACGTGCGTAAGCTGCTGCGCTCGGCATGTAATTTCTGCAGCCAAAGTACTGCGGTCGCAACTGTTTCAACAGTGCTTATTCTACCTGGTGCTAGGTAGCGCTAACTGCATCGCGGCGTCTTCGTGCGTGTAAACATTTGAAATGCCCTGCACGGTATTGCGTGAGCCGTACCTTAGCTGATGGGAGCGGTAGGTAGAATAGTCTTTAGTTCGTAACAACATTAATGATGTGTCTAATTCATTAAATGACCTAACCTATTTGATTTGACTTTCATTAAATGATCTAATCTATTTGATTTGACTCTCACTTAGTTGCGAAGCAACTTTAACTCACATGCTCCTATATACCCAAAAGTGTAAAACCGTGTTCAACATAAACCTTTAAAGTTACATTGAGCTTGCAATGAGAATATTTGCAATTAGCTTATTCCCTAATTTAATCTCTTATGTAGATTAGTTCTACCTTGGTCATACAAAATTTGTACGTTAGTCCTAATGTTTAGTCTCTTATTTATCTCCTTAGGTAAAATTGTTCTACTAAACATGTTAGATGTATGGAATGACTGCCTGTCTGTTAGTTGCCTCTATCTTATATAACACATAGTACTATTACGCAGCCTGTGCCATGCGGTCCAATAACACGGCTATTCGTATTAATTTGTACTACATTAATCCAAGAGCGATGATGAGGGCCACAATTATGGAGCAGCATAAATAATTGTAGTTCTCTTGTATTAAAAGAGAAAATAGATGTGTTTGCTTGAAGGACACCTGGTTCTCTATATATTGAATTGTGGGAAGTTCTGCGTGTTGTATCTTCCATTCTTTATTTATACTGCTATTGACATAATAGGAGGAGATTCCTTCACTAGCCTTAAGTTGTTGTGCCTCGAAATTGTTGTTTTGGAGTAATTGTACTGGCAAAATAGTGTGGGAAATAGCATTTTTTGGACTTTTTATGTCGCAAATGTGTGAAGCTTTGATGAGTGTTATCTGATTGGATGTTAACTCGCATCTGCATGGTATGTGAATTTCAATTGTGCCCACCCTTGTGTTAGGAATTTCTTTCCTTAAGCTTTTATTAGTGCATCTTAGAGCAAAGTTGTCAGGAGCATTGGTCACGACGTAATGATGCGGTTCAATAGCTTGAACTGACAAAGTGTTACCAGGCTCGCATTGTAATTTACAATATTTAAACAAGTTGTTAATATCGTCAAGGTTTATTGCTGCTTTTAAACAACTGATTTGGGGATTTTCTACTGTCTGTTTTGAGAGAAAATAAATATATTTTGCCTCTTCAGGGGTGTCATAGAGTTCTCTTGTCTCCTACAAATTTAAGTCAATAGCAATTATGTTCTGTGGAGTGGCTATCTGACAAGTTTCATTTCTATACATATACTTTGCTTTAGTCGTTCTAAAGAACTGCCATGTATTTTTTACTGTTTTGTAGGAGGATTTGGATTTTCAGCATCATTTGGTTGGGTGACAACATACGTTCCGTTAAAGGTAGAGTGTAATATTTTAGCATATTCTTAATGGGAATGCTCAATTTAAATCCAAGGGCGTAAACTTGTTCTTGTTGTTTAGACAGGTCATTATGTAATGTTTCTTTAGATACAGCTTGCAAAGGTAAAAATTTGTGTTGACATTGCTGAATGTATGTGTTGATCCTATGTTCGTTTTCAATGTTATTTATGAGCTCTAACACCATGCTGGTTAACATTTGTTATTGCACAATGGATGATGTGAGTGAATTAGTTTTGTTTTCTACCTGGTTTTTTAATTCTGTCACGCTGTGAATAGCATTATTTAGATTTTTTTTTAGCTGTTATAACATTATTTTCTAGATCGCTAAGTTGTACTGCGAGCATCTCATCATTAGCTAGAAGGGATTTTAGGTGGCAAGGTTTCTTCTAAGGCTTTGTAAAATGATTGGCATGTCGCAAATTCCTTTTTGACATTGTAAGTCTTGTTGTCAATGGTTATCTGTGTAGTTTCGACTATACCTGTTGTTGAAATTATGCTCATCGCATCTGCGAGTGTGTTTAGTTTGCCCATAATTATTTTTGTTTCCAATTTGTATTCTGTTAGAGGTCTTGTAAGTTTTTGTATTCCGACGTTAGGTTCCGCCATCGTTTTTAAGTAGCGGAGGCTGGCATGGTTGGTCTCTATAGTAAATTTGCGGCCGTACAGGTACTGTTGGAATTAAATTACAAAGTATTTTATTTCCAATAGCTCCTGTCTTGTTGCTGACCATTCTTTTCGTTCAACGATAGTTTTGGACGCAAATTCAAAAATAGAACAGTCTTAAGTGCCGGGGATTTCCTGCATTAGGACCGCTCCTATTGCAGTTTGGGAGGCATCACATACCAAGATGGTTTGTCGGTGTTCGTTAAATTTCGATAATATGGGTCGGTTAAGTTATGCTACTTTTAGGTTATCGAATGCTCTTTGTTCTGTTTCTGTCCATTTGAAAGGTGTGGCATCTTTTGTTAGCTCTGTCAGCGGCTCTACAAGTTTTGCATAATTGAGTATGTATATTCTTAAGTATGAAGTTAGTCCCAGAAAAGTTGTCAATTGCTTTACATTCGTGGGAGGTACAATTTGTTGTATGGTTGTGATTTTCATGGAGTCCATTTGGATCCCTTCCGGTGTAGTGTAATGTCCTAAGATTTTTATTTCTTGCTGTGCAAAGTTGCATTTTTTGCTATTTATCTTTACATTTTACTTGCTCAGCCTTTCAATAACCTTGCTGATGTTCTGTAAGTGTTCGTCAAACGTGTTTCCTATTATGAAGATGTTGTCGATATACACGATAGCTATGTTCAAGTGCAATGGGCCAAGCATTATGTGAAAAATTTTTCAAAATAATTGGGGTTTTTAGCGAGGCCCATTGGCATATGTGCGTATTCGTACAAACCGATGCCATCGATGTTGAATACAAGGTTTTCTCGGTCTTTCTGACATGCCGAAACTGCGTAAAAACCACTGAAAATGTCTATTGAGGAAATATACTTGGAGTTCTGCAGAGTATTAACAATGACTTCTGTTTTCAGTATTGGGTACTGCACTTTTTTAAGATGTTGGTTTGAAACCCCGAAGTTCGTTAGGAAACGCATGCTGCCTTGACGTTTTTGAGTTACAGGACTTGGTGTTCATAAGGAGGTTCGGATGAGGTTATAATTTGTGCATCTATCATTTGTTGAATTTGGGCGAGGACCTACTCTCGCAATTTATTATTTATTCTATAGGGTCGTGTATGAATTGGCTTATCAGTCGTTAGCTTAAGCTTTATCTCATAGTTTTTGGTTTCTGTCAGTTCTGTAATCGAGCTAGTGAAACGGTCTTTGTATTGTTGGAGTGCTTCTTTTATTTGTTCATTTCCGTGTGGAGGTAGTACTTCATTAATGTTTCTTATAGCGTTGTTGAGTGTTGGGTCTTCCTGTACAATATACATACAATATATACAGTTGTTCATATCATATTCAAGTAAGTTAATGTTGATTGGGAGTTCAATAATTTATTTATTATTGTATTCATATACAAACATCATGTCTTTTGATAATATTGGTACCAGATCATATATTTTTTTTACTTTTTTTGTGAAGTCTACTACCAATATAATGTCTAACTTCAGGTTGTTTAGTAGGAGGAACCCCTGTTGAAATTTGTACCCTGAGTTATTTATATTGATATTTGCTTTGTACTTTGGCAGTTCAATGTCGGTTGTGGCCCCCACTAAGGTGAATGTTACCGTCACTGGTTTTCGTTTGTGTTTATTGATCAGTGTGGTGGCTGTACATTAATGCAAGCAGCCGGTTTCTAGTAGCACATTATGTAACCTGCCACCTATCCGGACAAGGACGCACGGTGTTGATGTTTCAATGTAGCTTATACTACATTCGTCTGTGCCGATCGGCGGGCATGTTTATTTGTTTGTCATGAAACTGACCCATGGCTCAGTTTCTGATTGTGCATTTCATCACTGCCACTGGAGTCCGTGTTAATGTTATGGGTTGTGGTTATTGACTATCCATTAAATTTTTCTGTGGTTGGGATACGAAGTTTGGTATCGCCAATGCCAAAATTTTTTGTAATTTATTGAAACGTGCCTTGATGTCAGTGTGAAATGACTGTGTCTGGTTGGGGAAGAGTGGGCACACGTCATGGCCACCACCAAGCCTGGGTCCTATAAAGGCCGCACCCACTGCGCTGACATAATGGCCATGCTGACTCGTGCATTTCTCAGGGCTGCCCTCGACGCACGCCGCTGCTTCCATGAGGTGTAGCATGTCTGTTCTCTTTGGCGCTGTATTTTATTTGTACGTATACTTGTCCTTCTGGGAGATGTCAGTGTTACGGCTGCTTTTCCCTGACCAGCATTTTACTTCTCGAAATGTGATGCAGGATGACCTGTTTACTGTGTTTATCTGTTTCTCAACATTTTCTTTAACTTGAATTGTAGGTTGCTGTGTCATTTGAAAGTTTTCCCCACGAGAATTGAACTTTGCGATTTCCGCATAAGATCTTGTGGGTATGCATTTACTGAAAAGTACCTCGCAGGCGTTAATTAATCGCTGGACTTTAACATCAGGTTTCACACTTTTATTACTGTCCTTACTTTGAAACTTAGTATTCCGTGTTTGTTTCTGTTTTAATTTTGGCTCCTCCAAGGTCTCTGTTTTTCTGCTTTGGCATGGTAGTAATCCCTGCGTACATCACTCTGTGGGCATATTTGGCTACCTCGCTCAACCCTTAAGAGGTCTGCCTGACTGTACTTGTGTTTGTGATACTGTTGCACCTTACTCTGTGTTTTATCAATGGGGTGGCATCTATTGCCCCCTTGTGAAGTAGTTTTTTTGTTGGTAGTTTTTGTTTGTTTGATTTTGATAGTGCCTAGTTTCTGTTTGGAAAAAAGGGAGGGGGGGTTGTTTTGTGGTTGTCTTGTGTTTGAGCAGAAGTGAGTGTTTCTTTGGAAATTGCCATGTGGTGTTGGTTTGCAGTTTGAAGGGTGTGGGTTTTAATATTTTCATTGTGGGGGGACACATTCCTTCATGACAATGTAGGGTTAGCGGTTTTGTTTGTATGTGTTGTTCCGGTATTGATAATGTGCTCGTATGTTGGGATACTGTTGGGTTTTTGTGTAGTTGGTGTTTTTCTGAGTTTGTAATGCTAGGTTAGCTATTTATTCTTTTAGCTTAATTACTGCCCTCAATGTGTCAGTGTCAGAATGGACTTGGTCTCCCATGATCGCTTGATTGTAGAGGAACAGCCCGAGTTCTACTCTTTGTATGTTCGTCATGAGGTCTTGGATTGTGTCATTTTCCAACCCTATTATTTTACTATTTTATCTACTATGAATGGCAGGAGGAAGCACCATACTATTCCAATGAGATCAGAGTCACTCACGTGAAGATTGTATTTTCGGCTGTAGAATAGTAAATTTTCTGTGTGTTTTTGTGCACTTTATTAAAAAATTTTTTTGGAGGTGTATAGTAGCTGTTTTAGTTATTCGTTTGATGCACGGGTTGAGAACGCACTCTTTTGTTTAGTGACTACATTATTCCATGTGATTTGTCCTACATGTGCTTGTAAATAGTTTTCCAATGTGTGTTTTGCCGACGCTTTTTGATAGTATTTTAGCCTATGACATTTCTCTGTGTCGTCCCAATTGTTGTTTTCTGCTGCATGATTATATTGTTCTAAAAACTCTGGCCATTTTTCATTTTTATCTCCATGGGCTGTTGAACGATAATGTTGAGTGGTGGCAGATTCGCCATGTTGGTGTTTTGTTGTGTTGTTTCAAGTGGCAATGCTAAGGGTAAGTTTTTGTAAACCAGTTCTGTTGTAGTGATGTCTATTTGTATGGGTGTAATATAATCTGTTGGGTGGTGTTGTGTGTTTTCGTATGTGGGTGGTGGTGTTGTTGGCAGAAGGCATTTATTTGTTATCTTTGTGATTCAACTATGTGAGAGTCGTGTAGAGTTAGTGTTGAATTTTTCTATGAGTTCTGGGTTCTTGTGTAAGAGCTTCTCCGCTGATGCTACAAGTTGGTGAAATTTTTCAGTGCTGCTAATGTTTTGTCCTTGTAATTTCTTTTGTGTTTCTGAAAGGTCGATTGTGGCCTGTTTGAGAATATTTCTCGCTGTTTTGGCAAACAATGTAGTTGGTCTGTCAGTCATTAATTATTTGTGTTGTCTGATAATGTAACACATAATCTTAGATGTTACCATGCGCACACAAAGCTGGCTAATGTTTGTTTTCCACGTATTCTTACAATCTCTGTAGAATTTGCGTTAAGTGAAAGATAAATGGTCAGAGAGGTGGAGCCGTGGTTTGGGATGCATTAAGCTTAAAAGGAAAGCTCACTCACACACACCATTTTACTACATACTGGGCGACTGTATGGCCGGGGTATTTGCAACACGGCAGTTCCTGCTCGCGTGGTCTGGCGCGGCCGCAATTTGCTGAGTAGCGCAACATACTGGACTTTGAATGACTGCTATCAGTGTTACTACAGTTTACTATGTGGGATACATTGCCCTGTAATTTGCGAGGGAATTTGAACCCTGGGGCAGGTGAAAGGCGGTCAACGTCTCTACGAATTCCTATTTAATTGTACTACAATGTACTTTAATTATTACTGTGACTGTAATTTACAAAGAGAATGGGAAACCAGCCTCCTTTATTTACTCTCTTACTGATTATACCGTGAACTTATCGTTTATTCAAGTTACAAGCTAGAGGGTGGGGGTTGGAAGCGATGGCGCCTACGTCATTTGCTGGGGCCTGTCCTGAGGGGATCAGGTCACACATTAATAAGGGGGATTAAGGTAGCAAGATGGACAGAGCACTCCGTTATAAGAACACTACTTTTATTAAGCAAACAACAAATACAAAATCCGCTATGCAGTAGCGGTCAGCAATTAACAAGAAAGGCGCAGACGCTAGACTCCTCTGCTCAATTACTCAAGATAGGAGGCTTTTGATGCCCCGTTTTTCTGTAACAAATATTTAAGTAAAGAGTCAGTTATAGTGCTCTTAAGGAGCTTACTCTAGCCTTCGCTTGTCCCGAAGTCTCTGGTGCCTTAGTCGCCCTACCGGGAAATATAATTACCCTTATCACGGCCCTTATCACATGTCAGATTATTAATTAAATATGCTATTGTACATGATTCGTGTTTTAATGTACACCACTTTTTTCATGAGTATCGATGCTGCAAATATTCGTTGTGTTTCACAGAAATCCTTCAGTAAATCGCAAGCAACCACCTGTCTGCTGCACAATTATAATGTTCTCACACTGATGTGTTATATTGTTTCTTTGAATTTTAAACTACACGTGAATTCAATACTATAAAACCATTTACTTTTGCTGATATTATTTTGAAGCCATGTAACAAAGCAAAAATCATATTTTACAATACGTTTATAGAATATTACACCAGCTTAAAATAAGCGAAACTTAGATAGTCGACTGCAGTGAACTTTACTACAAGTTTACGTTCCGCCAACGCGTCAGTTTCACAACGTGAATTCACATGTTTTCACGCAGTACGAAGAAAATAAATCTCACTAGTTCGTTGTCTTGCTCATTAAAATTATGAAACATTTTGTGCACATACTATTGTCGTCATTAGTGCTTTTATCCACCTGTTCTCAAATATAGAAATATGTAGTTTCTTATATACGTACACGAAAGAGGGCATGATAGTGAGATCTTAGAGTCTAGTGACAAAGATTGATAAAATAGTGTCGCTATTAAATATAACGCTAAAATCCTGCCTCCAAAACACCACCGAAATATTGTAGATGGTAGTTTTAACCTAAAAATTGAGAACTAGCTAGATTAAAAACTTATTTTTAATTATTACTTCTCTTTTTCTTTTGCTTCCGTATCGACTGAACAAAGAGTGAAGAAGTTTGGGTGGCTCTTAATATTGAGGCCTTGAGACCCGATGAGGATGAAGTGAGGTGAGTATGGAGCAGCGTTGTGATTTAAGGGCGGGGGATACTGGCGAGCTCTGAGAAAACCCGCCGGCACAATTCCCGCTTGCAAAAATCCGGAGTAAACCTTGCGGGAATTGAACCCGGTTCGCCTAGGTGGAAGGTGAGCAGTCTAACCGCATAGCCACCGTGGTCCCTACTGTACTAGTATATATATGGCTGCCCTAGCTATGAATATCTTTAATCGCCTTTGTAAACACGTGTATACTTCTCGAAATAGATATTTGTCGATTGCGAACTGTTAGGCAATGCTCACTTTTTACGAAATCTGTGTTAGCAGAGAATATTTTAGTGTCAAGCCATTTTCTAGAATTATTATGTCTAATGACCCAGAAATGTTCGGACTTCAGAAGCTACAACATTATGTTTCGTAGTAACCTTAGTCTTTTATAGCAATCCTTGTCCCCATGATTTTAAATATTCCATGTCGATTTTCGCACATAAAAAACCCTGTCACAGTAGCTGCTAGAACCAGACCGCAGTTTGTCTCAGACCTACAGGTCGCTTCTGGAATTTTTCCAATTCTTAAAACGTTATCCGTTCCGCCTGGTCATTATTTGGAGAACGCTGAGATTTTGGTCGTACTGTAGCATTCTTGTGTTTGTTCCAACTGTAGTGCAGGTGACCTATCATCGTTATCAAAGGCGTAATGCCGTCGCAACTCCTCGTCCATTGTCCTCGCACATAACTTTTAACACCCGCTATTGTTTCTTTTGTGTCGACGGATATAAACAATATTACATTTCATTTGACCGCACGACGACTTGAAATTAAAATTTCAAAGCACAACTGCGAAATACCATGGTCCATTTCTTCTGCTCAGGATAACAAAGTATAGAAAATTATCGCCGATAAAGACATGAGCAGCGCCGCAGATTCCCAACTGCCCAAGGGCACTCGATTAATGAAATGGAAAAACATTCATGAGTGCGAGCACCAGGGGCTTTGCAAAGTGCCCAGTGCAAAACTCTTATACCTACTGTTTGCGATATGCTGTTCGCCGCCAGGCAATGTTTTACATACCCTCCCTCGTGAGCGAGGCTGGACAGCGGATGTATAAATAATATTCTCTGCGTGTGAAGGCAGCAACCTCGTTTTATCCCCCTCCAACCCTCGGACGCCTGGCGAAAGACCCGAAACAAACCAGGTACCGTTAGAAACGACGTAATTCTCCGGCCCTCGCATCTTTTCGCGAGTAGGAAAAGTCGGAAAAAACAAGAACGGTATGTAAAACAGACACACGCAACCTAGGAAATATCCCTCGCACTACATGGTGTTCAAAAGGAAGTTATAATATGAACAGAATATAGATGTCTCGTTGTTGAAAGAGCGATTCTTAAAAACCCTTCAATGTTTCTTCATTCTGGCCGTTGTTTACTTCCGTCAGATATACAATTTAACATCACTGTGCGCCGTGCGGCCAGTGTCCGCGCTTTATTAATTGTCCTCTAACTTCCCTTCATCTACTGCATGAACTATACTACCCTTAAGGAAGTATAACACAGTGAAATAGTAAGCTAAATAAATTCGTGACTTGAACCTGAATCCCCCATCTAAAATTGACAATAATTTTGGTACAATTTAACGACCACCTTTAAATATTACACTTTCATACCTAATTTAAGATATACGACCATTGCCCTATCTTCTCTAACAGCAGTTCCCCAATTTATAGTATTTGATTGAACGACTATTTTGCTGCAAAAACTGACCATGCAAACACTAGCAATTCTTAACAACACTTACTATATGTTGTTCCTGGAGTGAATGGACAAAGAAAGCGAGAAAAATAACATATTGTTAAGCATGTACCATCATGTCCTTGATTTGAACAAGAGCCAAATACTATAGCTTACACTAAAGTGAAAAATATTTCCATTTATTTACTTCTGCAACGATTATTAAAGTCATTAGCAACCCAAAGACACTTAGTAATTTAAAACATTATTAATTCTTGCCCCACATTGGCTTTTCAGTCTGCATTACAGTTGAACGATACTGCATGATTTTCTGGAATAACACTGCCACTTAGTAATCATTCCTGTATGGGGTATGTCAAGTAAATGAGATAATAGCAATCAAAGGAGCATTAACGCTGGTGCCATTTGGCATGAATCTGGCACACAATTTTTAATTGGTGGAAATTATAAAAATTAGCTGCTATTTTATGGAAAATATAACCGTTGCAAAAATACACCTACCATTTTATAAATTTGTACTGCTGTACTTTCATCAGAAAATTCATTTTTTTAAACTGAAAAGTGAATATTACTTTGGGACATTCTTGCGTGTATCTAAGATGAACCGTAATTACGAGGGTCATTTATAAAATAGTGGCATCATCGGCAATCCAACGAGTTTATTTAATTCACGTGCAAAACTGCATTACGTCTCTAGAGTATAGTCACCGACGAAGTCATGGACGTTTTGCAAAATGTATGGGAACCGTTGTATGCTGTCAGTTGACCACAGTGATGGCGCGCTCTGCTGTTCAAAGAGCTGATGGAATATTAGGAAACATTGTACACCTGAGAGGTTCCTTAAAAAGTGAAAGCAAGTCAATAATACAAGGAATCATGTCACGGTAGTACAGAGTATGTCCCAAAATATCCTAACGCCATCTGCACAACAGGGAACTATCTAGTATCGCCACATGACCACGCGCATTGCCATGCACGATGAAAAATGGATTTATGCAGCGGGAAATGTGGATGCAACCGCCACGCAGCCAGGCGAGGGAGTTCTGAAGGGAACAGAGTTAGCATGCTGCTCTAATACGGAGTCAGAATGTCCGCTTGAGGGTTTTTGTCAGTGTAAGTGTATTTAGCGGCCATACCACTCGTTAGCGGTGCCCAAACCTCAAGAACTAGTCTAGGACGAATTCCGATAAATGTATTTTGTCGCAGTGCAAGAATTGTGTTATACAAAAAAGTAGAAGCAACTTTTTTTACGGTAATTCTATCCTACCGAATTCGAAAATCAGAGCTGCAACTCAGAAATATTGACTGAAAACCCAAAATCCAACATGATTTCCATTTCATTGTTAATCAATATTTCGCCTTTATATCTACATGTACAACTCACTCAAAAAACTGGAGGTGGGTTTTCGGTATCACCAAATCCGAATGAATGCCAATTAAATTACGTACAGTATAAGTAAAACTAGTATTATCGGTTACATGAAAACTAACCTTAAAAGGAGCAACTGAAAAAAAAAAACTGAAAGCAATGCGCACAACACTGGCCCATGCCAAAAATGCAGCGCCACCGCATGGCTACGAGCCAGGTCGTTAGTGGCACTGCAAGCACAATGAACCTGGCCTGTGTGTTATACTTGCTGCTACACGTTATAACGTGTCCACCAATCATGCGTTGTTGGAAATATTATTTTGCTATTGAATTTATAGATGAAGATTGTTATAAAGTTACGAACAGTGAGTGAAGAGGCAATTTCATGTTAACTGTTGATCGTACTAAGTGATGATGTAGTAAATACGAAGTAAACAATAACATGAGAATACTGCATCGTTTAAGTTAGAAGCAATTCGGTTGTGTTTGGACTCTCCTCGCAACGTTTAATACAACAACAACTTGTTACGTTAGTTCATTAATATTGTGTTGTGTTTGTGTGCATTGATATTAAAATATTTCATTTTATTGAGGATACGTTTACAACAATGCATTCCTTACTTGGCTGCTCTGGTCCGGCCAACTGCAATTTGTACTATGTATGTCGAAAGAGAAAGTTCAGGGTAATTTAAACTATCATAATTAAAGGGTGAGAAAAAAGAAATACCTTAAAAGTATGCAAATTTAAGATAATAATCACATGATACTGAGTTCAGTTTAACAGTTGTTGAGATCCTGCAAGTGCTGGACAGTTGTAAAGGAACTGTTAAAATCCATTGTTCATGCTAACCAAATTTCGCTCATTATTTGAGACTGGAGAAGAAAACAGAACCTGTTGAGGGGGAAAACATATGAGGAAGCTTCTTCAACAAGATACATCTAGGGGCCAGGCTGATCGAGTGGATATTCTGAAGTTTATTTTTGTCAGACAGATAAAGAAAATCCATTAAGACTAGTGATAAAAAAAACACATATACGCAACGATTAAGATGCTTTCTGATTATGACTGTCATCCGCACCGCGTCTACGTACTATGAGTCATCTTCTCGTTCGTAAAGGCTACTGTATGCAAAATACTAAAATTAAAAAAATATCTTCATACTATTAAATGATACATGTATTAAACTTTTAAGTTACTCTTTGGGAGAATGTTCATCGCACCCATCCAGAACTGTCATACCCAGAGAATTGTGGTTAGAGAATGTATCAAGGCAAACACGCCTTAGTCCTTATAAAACTTCAGCCAGATCCTAATAAGTGTACAGACATTTTGATATATCAATGCAAGACCCAGTTTGCCCATAGAACTTGCATTTGCCGTAAATCTGAATCGCCATGCACAAGACTCTCTTTTTGGAAAGCCTAATATTTGATATATGGAGCACTAATACCTCTTAACTACTTAACCAGCATTCTGTTAAACTATCACTCACCGACTATATTATTTCGTGTTTTTTGTTCATGTTCAAACGTTTTCTTTCATGTAACAAATGTCTATTGTTTTGTAAATGATTATACTCGCCTTGCTGGAAACATTTTCATTGTTAAGCTCAAAGACAAAATTTTCTGTACTCAATAATTTGACTTAAAATTAATATTTAAATAGTGTATCATTCATTAAAAATACATAATTATTTAACATTTTACCACAATTGGCGCCAACAAATACCCTCGCAGCTTTTTGAATGAGTTCTACGAACCGATACATAAGCGAAATATAAATAATGAAATGGTTTGGATTCCAGGTTTCCGATCAAATTTTCAAACTGGAACTAGGGATTTTTAAATTCAGTCGGGTTCAAATGCCAAGTGGAAGTTATTTCCTCAACTTTGGTATGAAGCGTCCCTTGAAGCTCTATATCTGGAAATAGGACGAGTCTAAAATAATTTTTATGCCTCTCACTCAGGTAATTTTACTATGTATTCTATTTTACTGTTGACGAGTGACAGTCTCTTTTCCGTGGTTTACGCAGTTAATGTGCGACTATTTGCGGTTTGGTAGATTCGAGAATATTGTGCCCTATGTGTTTACCTTTCTTAAAATCTTGTTCAATTTCCGAGTAGAAGAGTTTGTGTTCAACTGTCTTAATCGGATGATCTGTGTTGCAATTTAAATATTCAACTGATTATTAGCTGACTAAAGACACTTAGATAAATGTTATCCATAGTATACGAAATAGTGGGTGACGTAGCAATTAACAAATAATTTGCGGCCAAGAAATATAACGTTTGCGCTACGCCCAGGAATATAGGTATTTATGTCCTTGTTAGCTGAGTGGGTAAAATAACCTGACAAGTGTAAGGTAATATTCGCAAACTTGCGAGGGAAACATAGTTTTCCGTACGTGTAAGGTAAAATTACCACACTGTGGAGTAAAATTCACCTACACGGTAGTGAATAATCTCCTATATGGATGGGGAAATTACCATACGACGTGTGGATCTCATAGTCGATTTGTAGAAATTTGATGATTGTATAATATATATTTTCCACCTAAAAATTTATTTTTGTTGTTTAGTCATACAAGCTGTCAAATATGGCTCTTTATATGTATGGTATAACTACCGCACTCTGGAGTAAAATTCACGTACATAGCGGTGGAAAATTCCATAAATGGAGGGAAAATTATCTTACGACGCGAGCAACTCTTCAGCATTTTCTCAACATCTAAGTGGGAGAACGGGCAGAAGAAACAATCTAACACACTAATATTGACGTTTAGTTTCATGTTGTCATCGTGGTGTAATGGATAGCGTATCGTCCTACCGCGATAAAGTCCCATTGTTAGCGCCCACCCTCCGGTAAGTGTTGCGGATTTTAGTGTTAAGAATTCGGTTACTATTGGTCCGAGGATATTGGTAAAAAAAAAATTAACAGTACTTATCACCCATGGATTTTTTTATATTATATTATTATACAATATTGTTGATATTACCTCACTGGTATGGGATTTTCTCCCACTTTTGTCTGGTCCTTTTCCCATTCGATTAGTGAATAGGACCTTACTTGTAATGTAAATTGACTTGAAATTCGACAGGTAATTTAACCTTACATGTAGAGGAAATTAGCTTCCCTTACATGTAAGGGGATTTTACCTCAATTTTTTTACAGTGTGCAAGTTATTCTTCAAGTATAGCAAAAGGAAGAACTGATCTATACGTGAGTGAAATTTGGTTTATGGATTCGCCACCGCAATCACAATAGAACTTTCCCGACCAGCATATGTATTTTTGAAAACAGTGGTCCAATGTGCATGGTCTTATGTTCACGGTCATTTTATCAACGGTGGCAGCAGACACTACCATAGAATCTTACCCCCTTAACTTCATTTCTCAATTAAATTTAATTAACTTGGCATGAAGAGTTTTTACTACAGTAAGAATCAGATAGAATAAAGTACATACATACTCCATTACACTGAAAAATTTTAGCCTGTTGCACAACATACCTAATTATGCCAGTTTCGTTGTCATATGCGACTATCACAAATGACTTTGCTCTACCTAAGATCCTATCGATATGTGAATATATGTGCCCCTGTCGTCCCTTCCATTGTATTGCTTGTCCATACGGACACCAGGTACTACGTAGCACTGTCATGACTGCACTTATGTCAAAGTGACGGTCACTCAAAACAGATGGATATTCCCTCATGTTAAGTATGTGAGCTTCAGGAGATCGTCTAGAGTCCGTTATGGTAGGGCATGCGCATATATGCAGCATAGCGTATTGTGGACGAATGTTTATAATTGCAGTGGAAGCTGTTGCACAATGCACATCGGGTTGGACGACGTATAATCGTTTTCTTATATCTAATATGGCCAACAGGCAGTCCCGTAGATATCGAAATGACTGTATGCTCCAAGTCGACTTATTAGAAAGTCAGAAGAAGGTCGAAGTGTGGCTAGTGTGAGAGAGCAGTTCCGGATCGCACAAAGCACCATATCTCGACAGCATTTCTAACGACAGAAACAACTGTACGAAGGTTTAGTAGTGACCGTTCGTGAGCAAACACGGTGACGGAGTTCCGGTATATCGTCCTATAGGCAAGGAGAGATCGACGGCAAACAAAGGATAAAATCGTAATACACTGGACAACTGATATCGCGCTTTACCATGGCAAAAATACTGCACACGTGATTTGTTCGTTTATCGATCAGTACAGTACGTGTTATTGATGCCTACCGATCACAGATCGTATTTTCTGTGGTGCGAAGAACACTTGGACTGGTGAGCTAAGCAGTGGGGTCGAGTACTCTTTGCAGATAAAATCTGATTTACTCCCACTAGAGATTCCGAATGGCTATATACCTGGATGCGGGGATTACACAATCATCACTCTGACATCGTCAAATGGCACCGATTTGCATGTGGTTGAGTCCTCATTTGAGGAGGCATAATGCTTCGTGGCAATATCGATCTCCACATATTCCAAGGATATCCATTAGTGGCAGGTAACAGCTGTTGTGCCGAAGTTTTGTCGTCTTGAGTTTCTATTTACACACGAAAACTCTTTACCCCATCGTACAATGGCCGTCAGTGAGCTGTTGGAACGTAAAAATATTCGGCGCATGGACAGTCCCGCACAATCCTCGGATCTCAATACAGTCGAACACATGTGGGATGTGATAATATGCCTGTCAGCACGTCGCGGGCCACCAGCAACGACCCCGCAGCTGCGATATGCCCTTCTAGAGGAATTCCTCAGCTCGTCGACAACCTCATATTGAGCATGAACAAACAGTGCACACCCTTCCCCGCAGCCAGGAATTGTGATATCCCCTACTCAAGACTGCACTTTTCTTACCTGCCGACTGCCACATGGACGTTTCTTTATTCTTGGTCAGTATTGTGTACCGTTCATACACTTTTATATCCCGACAATGTTACGGCATGATTTGTATCTATGTGAAACACTTCGGCCGATGTTAAATATAAAAACCTATCCCATTCTTTAATGTTTGCAATTCGGTGTATTAGATCATTTTCCGTCATATTTAACATACTTGTAAAATAATGGAGCATAAAAACGGTTTATATATTTTTCAAAATGTTCGGATTTTCTAATATTTGAGGTGAATCATAAGACTGGAACTATTTATTTGGTTTACTTTAAAAATTTTTTTTAAACAAATCATGTATATTTAGAAGGCGGATATTTTAAGCTTTCTTTATTTTAGAAAGAGGATCTAAAGAAAATGTTCCTTGCATATGTATGTGTGTGTACCCGTCTAATAAAGTAGACCATCGCTAGATAAATTTTAGTTAAACCTTTTCTAGCAAATTTGACTACTTTTAGATGAATTTGCGCAACTCTAAATTATTTAATAAAAATATTGGATTCCTTTCAAAATGTTTTCGTACAAATTAAAGTTTCGTGGATGATAAATATTTCGTTTAATTTTATTTACGTATTTAATACTGTCTGCACGATTTTCGCAAAATTTCCTTTTTCCCATTCGAGGTTTTAGAGACCAGCGCCATACATTTATGAATAAATTTGCTTAATGTGTAATATGTGACTGAGAGCGTAGACGAACTCGTTCATTATGTTTATTATTATTAACATTGAGGTATTAGTTATAATCTGTATAGTATAATCTGTATTCGCTTCGAAAAGATTTTGTTAAAAAAGGAAACAAAGTCTTTGCAAATACACCACATGTTAAGCCTAACTAACTAAATTTATATAAATTACTGTGCATAAACGAAGGTAGAAATATAAGGTCGCTGAGTTGCAAAAAGGTAACATTACTGAGGTTCTCGCCTGGTACCACCAAGCTAACCATCTGTGTTTAATAGTTTAAGTAATACATTTCATGTCTTAACTCGCGTGTTAGTGCGTAATGAAACAAAAACATAAACAACGGTATTTCTTCAAATGTATTCTTATTAGGAAAACTTGACCTTTCTCTAAAATGGGAACGTACTGAGTATTTAGGGACAGTCTTGTGAAATATTTCCTCATATCTTGCAAAATTTCCAATGTCAGCAAACATATGGAGGACTAGGGAATGTTTCCCCAAGAAATGATTTTAATTGCACAATTATTACCACATCAAGAAGCAGAAATGTGAAATACGTATCGCAGAGCTGTATCGAAGCGACGACCTGACAAATATCATGTATCGCAAAGCTCTAGGACTAATTTGTAGGTGTTGCTATCTAATTGGTTCAAATGGTGTTATATTAATAAATGTGCCACATACATGTATTTTTACAATAAGTATATTTAAATTTGCAGCCACAATACAAGTACGGTGTTTGTGTTCACGGCGTAGTTAAAGACAAAAATTATTTTAAGCAATAAAGATTAATTCCCATTGCTTATTACTTTGTAGCACTCTTAAATATACGAAATACAATAATGGCGCTAAGATTAAGGCAACTGTTCTCTACAGTTTTTCCATCGTACTTTGCTGATGTACCTTGGATGAGCCAGTTAATTTTGACGCGTAGAACAGACAAGAGAAAACATAGTCAAAGTTCTTTTACATTCCACGCCTTAAGAATTATTGTCAGAAATTTTAACGTGTAGCCAAGCACCCGAATTCCTTTTGTGACGGTTCTAAAAGGAATTAAAGCGTGCGCAATTAATCTCGCAAACTAGAGAGAAAAACGGATAAAAAATATAATATTACTTGGCAGTTTGATGTCCAGCGAAGAAAGTAAGAGGGAAAATAAAAAGTATATACACATACAATTTATCATGGAGCAGTTGTCGGGCGCAAGGGCACAAGAGGGCGGAGATTAATTTTCTTGGAGAGTTTCAGAAGTGTAAATGGTTAAGGTGGCAAGTGGAGGAGGGAGGAAGGACTCCCCAGATCGCCGGAAAACGAAGCCAAGCAGGTAATTAATTGATCTCTAGAAATGGAGGGCGCAGTTTGGTTCTCTCGGCCAAATGAACGCTGCAGCTACCCCCGAGGGTATATTCAGAGTTACGTTCCTAATACACATCTGCGGTTATAACAGTGATCTCATCTAAAATACGACTGTCTCTGATTACGCACAAGCTTTTTGGAATATGATGACGAACTACATACTACGACACACTAATCAAAGATTATGATTACGGTACTATGTGCGATACGTTTTCATTACGTACTCTATCTCATCATACCGTAATAACATCACACCTTCCGTGGGCTGTGTTTCTCCTGTATCCATGACACAAACATTCACGATGATAGACACATGAGTATAATACACCAGACCACGAGTTTATTCCTTTCTGTGTATTTTTACGCTAACTGAATGCTTAATTTAATATGTAAAATTTAAACCCTCGAAAAATGATACCAAAATAATACACTCAACTTATACAACATGGTAGTGTGTGCACTTTTCATAGCTTTCTGTTTTAACGTAATTTATAATTATAGTTTGACCGAATGAGGCTCTGTAGTTTCAGATGATTAAAATTCCTCTTCCAAATGTAGAAACACTATCGTTCTGTTGATTTAGAAATTATTCTATACGATACACACATATAACTTAAAATTGTATTAGAAATTTATTTATAGCATTACGTTTTATAGTTGTAATGTTATTAATTTGTTATACAGCAAAAAATCTTCCTTCCGGTCAATGTATTTAAATTAAAAGACAAAATTTGGATGGTCACTTTGCTTCGGCTCGACTCGGGATATGCACAAGTGTTTTCCACTATCAGTCTAACATCATATCAGCCGAGTTTGTTAACGATTATACTGGGCCATCAGGTATTTCAGAAATAAAGGAACTACCACGTCTGCGAGTTATAACTTATTATTAATGTTGCTTGTTTCAACATTGTTCAAATTTTTGAGCCTCGGGATTTGTATCTTGTCACTGTCCTTGGTCCTGTGCTCCTGTTGTGGCAGCAAGCAAACGGTTACTATTTCTACTTTTATCCTGTGTTCTAATCGTATTTTCCAACCCTTAAGCACTTCTCTGATCAATCCCCCATCATCCAGAAAAATAACCAGAATGTGTGTAAGTTGCGTAATTTTTGTGAGTTCGAATTCCGAACTCAGACGCTTGCACAGAATTTTTCCTCTAGGGATTGCATTTATCGCTATAATAGTTGCATATAATGATGCACATTGTCAGAAATTCACGTAAGCTACTAATATTGCTAAAATGTTTAAAAATTCCGACTAGATATCTGAACTGTGGACCTCAGGACTCGCCTTGACGTTTGTATTCCTCATGTATAACTTGTGTTTGACTTTTTCTGTGTTAGCTGATTCATTCTATAATACATATATATACTAAACAATAATATAGTAATACATTTAATAATATTATAAATTAAAATTGCGTATGAGACAAAAATGCTGGAATAATTGTTATTCCAGCATTTATGTATCATGCGCAATTTTTTCTACGTGAGATAGTAACGCAATGTAGTAAATTCTGGCCTGGCATACTGGAGTAACGATTGAAGATTCACTAGGCCAGCTGTTGAAACACGCTCATTCTGGTTGGACGCCGACCATGTTGAGTATGCTGGTGGCCATTTCAACTTTGACCTTGATGTCCTAATGATTATAAATCAAAATATATATTAGAGGAATTTATGAAATTCGGAAGGAAACATTTTTAAGACACGTGGTATAAAAATTACTTTTGAAGACTCAATATCTATTTCAGCCATTAAATTTATTCTTATATTCTCACTTAATAAAATCATTCCTTCTGTCACTTCGCACACGACATAGCAATTATTTTCTTCATTTCACTGCTTTATCTCTAACTTAGCTCCTCCCAGCAATTACTCACTTTATATGATTTTCCGTTTAGTACTTTCCTCTTCTAGTTTTATCTGCCAAGATGAATTCATATTATGTGTGTATGTATATATGTGTATATATAAACATATATACATTTATTTATTTATTCAAGCCAATTGCATAACCTTGTATGATAGAGTTACATTTTTTTTCAATGCGAATAAACAACATTATAAAATTTTTTAAAAGTACTATGAAAACTAAACAAAAATTGGGTGTAAATGATATTTTCTTACCAGCCTTTAAGTAAATATTAATTGAAGGACTTAATGTCTTGTTCTTCTTTATCGTATCACGTAGGCCAGATTTTTGCAGCAATGGTTGCTAGGAGTGCTGACGGAAGAAATTTATGATGTTATAGTAGCTGGTTATTCGTTGTTGGTAATGTGACAGCTTGGCTTTGAAGCTATATAAGGCCACTGGATTTGCGCTATGTCTCAGTTTTAGTAATACGAGAAATGTGATTTAGAAAATTTGCGTTATACATAATGTTCTCTATCACTATCAACTTTAGGACATATGTTCTTAGGGATATTGTGCGTTGTTTTGGGGTTTGCTATCCACTCGTCGATAACTTCCCACATATTTGGGAACATCCTGTAGTATATTCGCGGCATTGTGACACTTTGTGAATCAAATATTTGACCAATAAATTAGTTTTCTTAAATTATGTTATGTATTTAGAGCGCTTCATACTCCTGTTGACATGAAAGCATGTTGGTTTTGTTTAAATAGAATTTTTTTATATTTTATCTATAAATGTAATTTTATAGACCCAAGTAATAAGAATAAAAACAGACACAGTTGATAAGTGTGTCGGTAGTGTTTAGTTAGGAGCCATGAATTAATAGTTTTGGCTCATCATATTATGATGCCAGGAGTAATGCTGGTATAATGAGGGGTAACACATGAGGACGCAGGATATCACTAAAGAACCGCTTAATCACCAGGATTCCTCTAATTTAATACATACCAGAGGTGACATGAATTAATACCCTTGGCTCGCCACATCATGATGGCAGGTGTAATGCTGGCGTGTCTCTCCACAACATTTGCAGGATATGTCTTTTCTTCTCAGCATCGCCTTACTAGTGCATAATGGACATGCATGGTAGTGCAGAACCGAGATCAATCGTCGATCATAATGCAACACCTTTCGTAATGACGCCATGCACCTCTCAAATATTCCGTCTCTGCTTTGGTGTTAACAACAGCTTGTACTTGCGATGGTGAACCTATTGTCAGCTGTTGGCAGTTTCCTAGATATGTTGGCTGGACGACACCGGGTGTTGTAAATTGTCTAGTAGACGTGTCCGGACGGCAGACAACTACGTCATGGGGTTATTTAATGCATGACGTACAATACAGCGTTTGGTCTGCTTTGTCCGACCGAAACCTTCAAAACATGCGTGGACACCTTAACGTAAACACTGGTTCCATCAGTGGAATATCGTGATATTGGAATTTCCTATATGTCTGGCAATTGCACGATACGTTCACTCGATATAACGCAGACCCACAATGTTGGCCCTGTCAAACTCTCCAAGTGCTGATAATGCTGTATTATATTTCTATGATGTATATAGTTCGATAACTTTCCCTCACTCTATAAAATAATTGTCTAATGCTCGACACACGCCTTATAAAACTGTCGTTATCATAGGGGTGGAACTAATAATATACTCTGGTTGCTATTCTGCACATAACCGATTATTACGAGTCTAATTATTTACACACACTTAGTGATGGTTTCCACGTTTACTAAATCATACTAAATTTGGACCATTCCTTCTGGTCTTTCAATTTATCTTGTCAATCTGACTATACAACGAAGTAAAAATTATTTAATAAAATGTAATAATTATGGCGAATCAGTTATAAATTTGTTCTGTTGTAATTCATTTAAAACTGTTAATTATTATGTAGAATAGAAATATTTAATTTAGGTAGATTTGATTGAATAAATAAATATATCGATTTCATAATACACTGCTATTGACACAGTAATAAAAGTGAGCTATATTAGTGAATTCCCACAGCCCTCTACTTAAAAGTTTAAATTTAACAAAAAAAAATTTATTGCACATTTATTTAAAATAAAACTATAATGTTAACTCCTCATATTTTTTAATAACAGTTAAAATTATTTTTTCTATGTATATTAAGTGTTTTAAAAAAATCACGCTTTATTTGATTTAATAAATATAGTTACCAAACAGGCTGCATGGAGTATCTTTTGCACATATTTAAATTACTGAAACAAAAATGGCTGTGTTTTGATCGGAAAATAAAATATGATTTTCGATTTCTCACTTGTTATGCTTCTAAAGCTAATATGTCCATTGCAGAAACAGTCTTTAGATCTCGAACACCCAAGACGCCTATCGTGTACGCAACACGGCCGACGTCCGAGTTAAGAGAACATGAGTATTCGGCATACTTGTTGAACAGCTCCATATCCCCGTATATCTGTAGTCTGATTTAGAATACAAATGCTTGATTCCCGATTGTTTCACTACAAACGCATGCCTCTACAGTCTTGTGTATAGGAGCGGTACCAAATAAAAAGCGAAGCGCCATGACGTTGATATGCTTCGTGAACTCAGCATGTAAATTTTAGTAATTTAAGCAGGTAAAGCTGCTGCTTACCCACATTGCCGTTCCATTCCAGAATTTCTTAACGTGTCGATTAATATTTTTTTCTGTATAACTACGCCCATTTATATGAAAATATAATTTTGCGAGATAAATATTTCTTGTAAGAAGACTAGCCTTTGTAACTAACTAAATTTCTGTGTAAAAAAACCATAATGATTAATACAAATAGTCAAATAATCTATCGTAGTACCAACCTTTCAGACACTAAAGTATCATTTTTAAAATACTGAAATGAACATAGATAAAATCAATAATTAAAAATACTTTTAAGCATTCTTGTCAATATTTTATTATATACAACTACAGTAATTATTATAATTGCCCTACTCGACGAACATTGTCTTGAAAAATATGCATTATAGAACATCGAAAATGGTAAAACACTTATATTTGAACAGTAAATATACTATTATAAATTTAAATCTTAAACCTTTGAATGAGGGAATTATAGTAAAATATTCTTTAATGTTACAAAATATATGCATTGTTCTTTCAAACGCAACATAAATCGTACTACCCTAGCAATTTTGGAATGGCGTGTGTGTGTGTGTACTAGTTTATAAATGAGTTGTGGGCATTGTAAAGTCGGCTTCAATGCTCCAGTGGAAGACACGCTATTTCTGGCTTTACCTGGCTAAAGGGCGAGTGTGGCAACCGCTAGACCACGGGCGAGTCCTGCTATTTAGGCGCCATTTCGGAGATTGGAGTTTGCAGGTCGTGTTCCCACTGTGTGCGGCTTCCTCTCTCCCTCAGGGAGTGCGGCCGCATTAACACGGAGACCCAGGTGCGCGTGAAGGTCGCGGCTGATAAATGAGAGAGCGAGCAAGATCGTGGAGAAAGAGAGAGAGAGAGAGACCCCGAGTCTGTGTTCGGCGGGGAAGATGCCTCGCGTTGCCCCCGCAGTTACGTCCCTTCCTCAGTCGCTTCGCCCGCTGTTTTATTCACGACCGGTCCCCCGTCCTTTCGCGAACCGCCGACGGAGAGACGCAAGTTGGTTTTTCTCCTGGAAGTAATATCGTGCTCCATTCGAGCTACGCGCCGAGGCAGATGCCATTTATAGGCGAAAGCTTGTTGCCGCCATCCTGACGTCGTGCCGGGTGAGTGAACTCGTTTCAGACGAGCTGTGAAGAATGTCCAACACCCTGTTCGTTGTTACATTTTAAGTTTTAACTGCGAGAGAGGTGGCGCAGTGGGAAATATTCGGACTCTCACTCGGGAGGTCCTTGGTTCGATTTCCGCTCCAGCTATCCTGATTTTGGTTTCCCATTTGTCCCCGTAATCACTCCAGGCTAATTGTTCTTTACTACAGGTCTACTGCCATTCCTTCCCAGTTCCTGATTCTTTCACATAGAGTTAATACGACATAAAATATAAGGAAAATAAGTTTGTGTTGGTAATGCCTAGTAAAGGCTGTTCACGATAAATTGAGCACCTTTGAAATCAACCTTAGAAAAAAGTCACTGTTCCTGCCTGCATGGGGCGGATTGAGTTACATGCGCCAAGTAAAGTTGGTAACGATGGATGGAAAGTAGTTCCATGACTTAATGTCGAACAAAAAGTGTCAGGTAACTGTTTTCTGTTTTTTTAATGCATCGAAGTGTAAAAATGAGCAGATTTGCCAAACATTTTCTTTCGCAATAATTTCACAGTTGCGTTTGACCGACGCATGAATAAAATAACGAGGCCCATGGCAATGCTAATTTTGCATAAGGCGGAAGAATACACAACGCGCATTCAAGTAGATCTTAAGCAGGGCTTTCAAAAGTGCTCACTTTACAGTGAACGGCCTATACAGTCCTTTCACACTTAATTCAAACTTTTCTGAACAACAAAAGAATGAATAACAACACCTGAACTATGTTCAGGTGTTGTTATTCATTCTTTTAAAGATTGTCAAGATATTCGTTGTTTTCAACCAATTTATATCTTTCCTCCACTTGTTAATGTAAACCCTGCCATGTGAATAACAAAAACAGTGTATACATTCACCATACCCAAAACCAAAAGTCCGAGGCCACAATGAAATGTATTTATTGGTTATTATGTTTGATGAAACAGCTTCAAAAAGTGCTCACTTTACCGTGAACGGCCTATACCAGAAATTTTTCCATAGTCGTACAGCAGCAGGCTACCCCCCCCCCCCCTCCCCCAAATATTCTCTCTATACTGGAACCACAGTCGATTATTTACAGCTGCCGCAACCAGAAACCTTTTTGATGCAAACGAAGGTACGCAATAATGTTTCTCGCTGTTGCTACCCACTTATTACTAGGATATACCATCAACAGAGTGTCATAGAAGGTATCGTACAGCAAAAAGTTTCCTATGTGAATAATTATCAAACATTCCTCTCAATTTAGTATCTTTAAGGAGTTACTGAAGGACCAAGACAGTATGTTCACGTGTTTAGAAACATGTCTAGCCAGAGGAAATGTTTTCACAATGTTTTATAGTGACCAGTCCACTGGTTCCTGTGGTATTTTGTGAAGACTATAACAAATTTTTTCTAGCGTCAGTACCCTACACATGGGCGGACAATTAGTATTATTACTATGTTAATATAAGTAAGTACTTCAGCATACAAAAGAGGAAAAAT
Organism: Dryococelus australis; assembly: GCA_029891345.1. Classification (NCBI taxonomy): domain Eukaryota; kingdom Metazoa; phylum Arthropoda; class Insecta; order Phasmatodea; family Phasmatidae; genus Dryococelus; species Dryococelus australis. Next base: position 124,684,155 of record CM056998.1, read on the forward strand.
CAGTTTAATGGTTCCATGGCGGAGGTATATAACACTAAACGAATAACCCTGCCGCTTCGAAAGTTAGAGAATCACATAGTAAAATTGTTAGGTAGCCTTCCATAATATCATGCGCTGGTAACTGTCTACTAATTTACATGTATGGCATTTGGGTTTAAAATTTTAGGTGACATCTCTCAATAACATATAGTGTACTTAGTGCACCCAGTAAAATATATTAGCATATTGGCTTGGGTTCAGAAAATACAATATGCAATACAGATATTAACGATACACATGTTTTTTTTAAAAGTGAGTTGTTCATTTAAACGCTGGAATGCGTAACAGTTACTTGTTTTGGGTGGGGGAGGTGCAAGTATATGTGTAAATGATATATTATAACACGAAGTTACCAATATATCTAACGATCCTACTTTCCACAACATAAATACAAATTGTGTTGATTAATTTATAAAAATCTTATATGATAGGTAGGACTTAACAGCTCATTGATGACAATGTAATTGTAGATTGTACTAGATATATATCTAGCATTACACTAGTGGGACCAGTACAAATACTCACGTGCCTTATATGGGATTAGAACCATGAAACAACCGTTCCTTCAGCCGGCGTGCGATCAACTACACTATAGGGGTAGAATTCGGAGAATGAATTTCGTTTGTAATCAGGGTATAGTAACTTAAAATATGTCAAGTTCTGTAATTTAGAAAATAAATGTCTGAGACACTTAAACCATGTACATGATCAACTTGTGTGCAAAATTGAATTGAGAGGTTGACTGGTTCTCGAGGTATGATATAAAATATCTATATTCTCAAAGGCTTTAAAAATTACACATATATGACACATAGAATATGTTATCAGCAGAGAAAAGTTTTTATGAAATTGGTAAAATGGTTTCATAGGGGGAATTATAACCTTATTTTTTATATAAGTGTCTAACATGTCCTTCTGTGGCACTACTAACGTGTAAAATCTAATGAGAATCGGTATAAAAAATGTTTCATTAATGCGGCGTTATCTTACATAAAGGCTGACAAAAGGGGTTACATGCAGAGAAATTTGGTGGCTGTACAGAAACAGACACAAAATGGGGGTCAAAAGAGGTTCTGTGTAGACATTTAGATACATTTTAGAGTTGTAATAGATAATGCCATCATACAAAGTATAGTTGAAATGAGTTTCATAGTTTCGCAGATATTGCATGATAGTCTAATATGTCTATATGGCCGAAGTTTCAAAAATAAAGTATTACACACTAAAACATGTCAGTTTACATGACCTACTGTTGTAATACTAAATTGCAAAATTAGGAAGGAATTTTTTGATTGTTTCCGGAGATATAACATTCAACCTTAATTTTCATGTGGCACTTCCTTACAAAATAGCGGGCAAACGAGGACATAGGACATATATTGACACATTTTATATTTGTGAAAGTTTCTTTCAGCATAACGAGTTTGGTTTAAATTTCTCAAACGGTGAGGTAGATACTGCAAATGAACTTAAAATATATTAATTGTTGCCTTTATAAAAATAAGTTAACTATCCATTTAAATTACACATATAAACATGGCCACTATTAGTGTTACTTATATGCCAAAATTGCTAGAAATCGGTTGTGTAGTTACCGAGATATGATGTAAAAGCTTTAATTTTCATGTTAGACTACCTTCCAAAATATCAGATTAATGCCATCACTTTCAAAAGTTAATGCTTACATCATGCACTGCAAACACATAAAATTAGATTAGATTTGCTAAAAATGTACACGAGATAAAACCTAAAAGCTACATTTTAAAATATGCGCTGTCTCTCAAAATGGCGGACGGAAACATTATCAATTTCTAAATTCATTGCTTACATCATGCACTGTGTAGTACCGAATTTGGTTCAAATTGGTAATATTGTTCTAAAAATATAATGGAAAAGGATTTATTTTTCATTTTGTACTACCTTCCAAAATGGAGGAACCAATAACATTATCGCTGTCAAAAGCAAATGTTTATATCATACACTATCAGCTTACCAACGTTGATTTTAATAGGAGATATAACATAGAGTCCTACATAAAAATTACTGCCATTTTGAAGATAATTACCAGTCATGATAAAAAAAGTATAAAAAATCTGATATCCTTCCAAAATACTATGTGCGGACCGAGTTGGGTGGAATTCAGTTTTTGTTTTTATTGTTATTAGGGAGGACATACATTCCAGACAGATATTCGGGTGATTGTATTAGCCTAAATTTCCTTCGGAAAGTAGGCAAAAAATGTGTATGTTTGAAACCAAGCTTACTTTAAAATGAAATTAAAAGTTTAAAAAAAATTAAATATATCCAAACGACTGCCTAGAAGATTTCCGTAATATTACAAAAATAAAAACGTGGCATTGAAATTGGTATTATTAATATATATAATCCTTTTATATAAATTTTGGTGCACAAGGGATACAGGATAAAGACCCCCCCCCCCCCCCAACGCATGTTTTAAAAGGAGGTATGTTGATGGTGAATATAGAATTTGCGGTAAAGGACTCAGGATATGGCAACATACAATGATGGAACAATCGTATTGCTTACATAATCTAATAAGGTGAAGAGGTATGGGAGATCTCAAGAGAAGATATACAACTTTGCACTGTTACAAACAAAGATCGAAAAAATATATATATATTAATTCTGGCAAATAAGACATGGGAGAAGTCAACAGTGTTCTAGGAAGAAGTTTATTCGTTATATGTTATTTTTTGTTTTCCATATCCTATGCCACGATATTACAATAGCAGCGAGGAATTCCAATTCATGTGAGAATGTTCAAATTGCAGAGAGGAAAACTAACAGGCGATATTCCAAAGCAGTGAAGAATGAATATTAAGAGCATTTGAATGAAGATATAAATTCCTGTTCAGATGATGAATAATTTAAATGCTAAGCAGTTGAGGATAGTGATATATATACATTAGCATAGCTTGAGCTCTGTTCACGTTATCCCAGAAAGTGACACTTCCTTGAATGTGTTTGTTTTGCCAGAAATATTAGTACCAGTGTTTGTGTAGGGTAAAAAAACTGGCCTAACACTGCTAGTTGACTCTCTTTGGATATTTATATAATCTGTGCTAATGGCTCACCACAGCTGTACAACTGGCACCTTGTAGTGCACTCCAGAAACAGGCGTTCTTACTTTTGTAATGAGTTCCTATGGATCGCTTTTGATAGACACTATTAAGGTAATAAAAAGTAGATTTCTTCTGTTCAAAAATGTCAAAGCGGAAGGAAACGATGCGCTATTTGAACAAAGGTATCCGTACACTCACATAAAACTTCGGCATGTAGAATTCATTTGGCATTCGCCACCCACATTCCCTCCCATCGGACTGCAACACCGCGTCGGGTGATTCATCACTCTAAATAACGTGTCTCCAGCCATCCACATTCCAGTTGTGGCGGTCTACAACACCAGACTTAGCTCATCGCGTTAACAAGCGAAATGTGCGGTTTATGGGCAGGTGCCGGAGTTTTGAACCACAGTCGTATCTCCCGACGCAAAGTCCTTGTGATAACTGTACAATTGCACAATTAGTGGCACTGCGGAATTCATGGGTGATGGTATAACATGGTGACATACGATATTCTCATACCACTATCTTCAATGCTCTAGGGTCCCTGTCGGTTAATACTTATGGCCTGACCGACCATAGTTTTGTTGTGATTGTGCCTGCCTTTCTCCACTTCACAATCACATCTCCGACGAACGACTTAGACAACTTGAGAAGAGCTGTATTGGTCCCAACAAATTGCTTACTTGTGTGGCAATCAATAACTACACCCCGTTCGAAGTCATATAGCTCCCTTTCCCCAATCAGTCTGCCAGTATCGCATTGCACTGACCACATCAAGCCATCTGTCTCCTTTAATAGAGGCAGAAGCGGTCTTGGTGAGATCAAGGCGCGAGTTTACATTTTCAAAGGGGTGACCCGATACTTTTGATCAGATATTATAAAACAATTTGGCTTTAGGCATTAAAGTCGAAGTGGATTGGCCACTGTTAATCTGTACATTTTCTTGGGTTCTATAGAATGAGTGAAGTAGGCTTGTACAGTTGTATTTTGCGAGGCTTGTAATTGGGAGCTAACCTAGTAGACTTAGTAGGTTTGGAGCATGTGCTGACAAATATCAATGGTATGTACCCAATTCAAAATGTTATTGTGTAGCTTCATTCTATGAATTTTCCAAATCCCAGGTGAGGGCCGAGAATCCCCTACTCGAACCTAATACTATGATATCAACATCAGATTGTTTGCCTCCCACTGCAGTACTCAAGTTCAGGACCTCAAGCAGCGATGGCCGCACCAGGGACATGGTTCAAACCCAGTCCCGCTATGACTCACATTGTCGTTTACAAAGTCATTTGAAGACCTTTGCAATCAAGACATTCCATTACATTGAAGTAACTTTTCCACTGGTAGGTGTTTTTGCGAGCATTGTGACATCACGTGCTCACTGGCACTCCAAGATAACGTTCATTTTCTTATGATTCTGCCTTTTCTACTACACATCAGAATATGTACGTCCTGCTTGCACGGAAAAGTTTGCTCGTGGTCGTCAAATAGGAGTAACTTTGTAGCATACCATTGTTCAAAATACTGTTGCAAGAATGCCCAGCCTTTCTTGTAAACAACCTAACTACATGGGCAGCGGTATGAACTATCTGTCCCTTTCCTCTCCGAATATCGGTTGCTAGGTGGACCTATTTGAACTCCAAGCTCAAGGGGGAGAAGGATCGCCTCAAGATGGATTGCTCTGGACATGCCTGAGAGACAAATTATAGAAGCTCTCCACAGCCCGCTGTTTGACAGACTTCAACTGTGGTGTCAGATATAATGTCGTGCTTACCGAGTACTAGCAGTGGAATGGCCATTTTAGGTCCTGTGCAGCGCTGTGCGACTTGACACACCCGTAGAATTCCCAGGTTGCCCATAAACAACTAAGAGCTCGGAGAGTGCCCAACTATTAAGCCACAATGTCCATGACATGAGCATGTAGCAGGTGGACCCTTTTCGTCGATGCTGTGCTCAGAAAAGAACCAGTATCAAATGCTGTTCGTGACCTCCTTATACGTAATTTAGTTTATGTGCTCCTCTGCATCTCTATGTGGTAGTCAATAGCGCTTAACTCTCAGCCCGTGTATTGCGGTTGCGTAACGCCAATATGTTAAAAAAATAGGTGGCTAAATTAATGCGAAATGGAATTTGGGGTTCTTTTAACGTCAGCATTCTGATTCAATTAATCATTGGAGCCCTGAGAACAGACCTTCTAGCATGATTTGCTTCACATTACTGTTGTGATAACTTCCTCGTGGTTTTGGCCTCGTCTTTTGGCTGCTAGATATTGGTATGTCGAAATATATATATTATTTAATATTATTTTAATATATCGAAGAGTAACACAGAGTGCGCCAAACGAACAATACGTAATTAGTATTAATTGTGAATGAATTAACAATTTATATTTAAAATGTTTAATTTAATTTAACATTATCTTTTGAACTCATTTATATTAAGCATTCTTTAATTTCTATCAGAACATTCATATTTATTTAGAAGGTGTTCATAAATTAATTGATGCAGATAATACTCAATTCAATGAACATTGCAAGGTCAGACAATAACAAATTTATTTGGGTAATATTTTGCATAGGAATCCACACAAGCATCAGAAAAATTAATAACAACAAATTTATTGGGGTAATACATCACAGTAGGAATTCACACAAGCGTCTTAAAAATAATAATGTGACTGTAAAAAGAGAGCGGTATTAAGAAATCACAAGTACAAATTGCTGTTTATAAGAAGGCGACAAAAAACGATGCAATCACATATACCTATGTAAGCAAAATAACTTACCGACTTTCGACAGCTTAATATAAATACACATTTATAAAATGTGTACCCTCTGTTTACACAATTTATTTTTCAAATCTATTTTATTTACAAATAAATAATGCAATTACTTACATTTTAAACAGATGCACTTACAATCTTTAATAGTTTATCACAATTTTTTTACATACGAAATTCGTGAATTGTGAAACAAAAATTAAAATTAAAATTAAATCTTAAATGCAGGAATTTAAAAATTACAGTCTCATTCATATGTACCGCGACTAAATTGCAAAAACTTAAAAAATAATAATCATAATGAAACAACGAAAAACAGCAATTTTAAATGAACATTTTCATAGCTCAGGAACTCTTAGTTATAACAGTTTTAATCAAATGACTAGATGACTTTGAGTTACAAAATTAACCTCGAATTCAATAGAAAAGAAAGTAAACTTTTTACAGTAAATACAATTTAACTTTGTTAGAACATAAGCAATAGAATTGTTTTATGATCAAAAATCTTTTTTAATTGGTTTTAAATTCCAATCAGCATTAAGTAGCCAAATTAAATTAGAATAGTTTTCTTAACATTCGAGAGAAGAATGCTTCAAGAAGAAGGAATATTTAAATTTTATGCGAAAGAAAAATGCAAAACTAAAATATGAAGAAACGAGTTGGGAGATCAAGTAGGAGGCAGGTCTCGTTAAAATTTCATAAACAAACAATACACACATACGGAATATTTGTTATAAAGCATATCTTGAAGGTGTGTACAGTTAGTTCCCCTACACGTGTAGTAAGACAAGGTACTTGAAGATAGTGGTGGAAGTTGATGTGCTGGGAGGAGAGTATGTGGCTGGCCTGCAGAGCGGAGTTGCCGCGGTCGCTGGAGATGTCGTGTGTGTTGCACGAGGATGGTCAGTAGCTGCTGTTCTGCAGGAAGTGGTCCAGTCGGGGCCGGTGTTTGATCATCTCCAGTTGGAACGGCAGGGACATCCTGTTTCTCGGACTCCCAGATGACGTCACGCTGCTCTTGCCGCCCAGCACCCTGCGTCAGAACACTACCATCACCGTCGCTCACCACAAATTACTCAGATCGCAAACTTTATACAAGCCCGAATCATGCTTTTAATGACAAGCCTGTTGTTAAAGCGAGAAAGCTTGAATCAAGCTAACTAGTCTCCTTGAATCAAACTTGTTCCAAGCTTGATCTGTAAAAATGTTTTGCAAGCCTGCCTTGAAAACTATTTATTTAAACGATTGACATTAGCATGTGTGCGACAGTCATGAGAAATTTTGCTTGAATCAATCTTGAGTTACGTGTATTATGACAAGTTTACTGGACAATGAAAATTAAAGTAAAATGGTTAGCTTGCCACAAGCTTCCACGCTATCTGGGAACGTACATTTGAAATCCCTTTCTACACTCTTATTTTGGTCTGTAGTGTTTCCTTCCATGTCAATGTGTAAAAATTAACGTTGTCATACGTGACAATACAAAACTATAACACATAAATTTCTCAGTATTGTAACACATTTTATACTGAAATCCACATAAACGAACAGACAGATATAATTTACCATTATATAAAACGCTAATACTTTCAGCAAGACGTAAATAAATGGAACTACTAAATATGACGAATTGATAACATTACTGCATACCCCTCAATGTTAAGGGTAGATTTCATACAGTCAGGGAAACAATTTTTTTATTATTTCGTTTTAAGGTTGAAGTAAAGCAACTGCCTATTGATTATTGCACCTGACTGTACAATGTGTAGAACTAATTAAAAATTACAGACACCATAAAAATAATCAGAAAAGTGTGATTAATACTGTGTGTGAAAGAACAACGTATATCGTTTGCAGCATTATAAAAAACATTAAAATATACGTTTTAAATGTAAAAAATTAATTGATTAAAATGGCCTGTATTTTTAACCAAAATTAAGAATATTTCCTTTCTGGATGAATTAGAAAACATAATATGCAAGAAAATCTTGGTCCTGGAATATTGTTTACTATGATTGTGTGTAAGAAAATTGTAATAATAATGTAGGGAATCATTTTTGTATTTGATTCTATGTGCGTGAATTTGTCACCAACATTAATGACTTAAACTGACGTAAATAAAGTTGATTATAAAATTGATATGATACATTATTATTAATATTTTATTTTATGTGATCACAGTAAATATTATGATGATTTTCCTTGAATAACATGTTCTTGTAAATTCTGCTTTCCGAAGCATCCAAAACGGAAATGGGGTAAAATTTTGTTAAAAGTGTGGACTCTATCAATCGATTAATTTTTTACATTTAAAAAAATACACATTAGTGTACTATTTTATAATACTGCAAAATATATACACTCTTCTTTCATATACGGCATAAATCACATTTTAATGACAATTTTTATGGCGTCTGTATTACTTTCTTATGAGTTCGTCACGTTGTATAGTCGGGTGCAGGGCTCCATAGGCAGTTGCTTTACTTAAATCTTAAATGTGTTCTCTTAGCTGCTTATTAACTAAATAAATATAATACTTGCCACTATGAGCAGATACAAGTTTCTCGCAAAGTTCTTATAATCGGTAAAAAGTAAATTGCTCCAAATAACTGTAAGCAGCAAGGAAAAATTTACGTGTGTGTTCTAGTTGCAGAAACTATTACTATTTTCAGATTTTCGTTCTAATATATGTTATTATTTCTTTATTTTAATTCTCAGTGTTCGTAATTTAGCTCAGCCGTTTGTAAAACCGAAACTCTAACATTTACGACCGAGGATAGTTTCAAGGTTACGAATATCAAACATTACCTCTGCCCGTTCGGAATGAGATATCGCGTAAGCACATCTGGGCGGCATTCTTCAGGTCCATCTCATAAATCCTGCGCCTGAAGTAACACCTTTATACTACACGACTGATGCCAATATGAGTCACATAAATATAGCAATACATTTGGAAACGTGTTATTATTTTCCTTCTGTGAAATATAACGTGTTGATGCATGAATAAGACACGAATTAACTTCTCCCGTGAAAAGACAATTTGTATAATTAATGCCACTCTCAGAATATCTCCTGTAATTTTATGGTTAAACTCGCAGTTTTCAAGATAATCCTTAAAGTGTAATTCGATCGTGTTATTTTCCCAACATAAAGAGCAGTCGACGCCCCTAGCAAGCATTCATTAATAAATCACAGTCAGTTATTTTTATTACCCGTACGCATTATATGTTTATTACAATTACCACTTCCCCAGTTTGACAGTATAGCCATTTCACGTATAAAACATTTGAATCATCCTTTAAAGAAATTTCCTTGTCCGTAACTTATTTTAATACGAACATATAATTATCTGCAGCAATGTTTGCAGGAAATATTCAATGGTTGTATGTCTTAACGTCTTGTTGAAAGTATGATCTCATATTATGTAGCCACTAATTTTATTATACCAACTCATACTCTGAGAAGTAAAAAATTGGCCACATATTAACATATAAATAACTTTATGAATATATGTATATCTATCAGGACTACAAAACCGCCTATGATTACACGTGGGTTACGAAATAACTCTTAACGACGTAGACAAGGAAAGAAGCAGGACTTTCAAACGTGATGAGCTGATTCACTTGCATAGGTAGGTAAATACATGTGTGAGCTCTGAGAATGAGGAACCAACTCTTTGTTGACATAGTGATAGTAGCCACGTAGGCTACGTAGATTATTAGTGACATCAAAACCTTGTTAACGTTAACAGAAATGCTTACACCACTCTTTGTTCTGGTCGTACCTGTCATTTTACGTTGAACTAACTGAAAATATAATGTCTCGTTGACAGCGAGGTCATTAGATATGGGGAAAGTTGCCCAGAGAAGCAGGCAAGGAGAAGAAATCGACCATATACTATGTTAAGAAACCAATCCAGCATTCACCTGGAGTGATTTCGATAAAGCGACGGAAAACCGAGATCAGGATGGCTGGACTGGGAATCGAACCCGTGGCCTCCCAAATGCGAGCTCGGCGGCTTACCACAGCGTGGCATAATGGTAGCTCGGCAAAAGAAAAATATGGGAATATTTTGTCGTCACGGTAACATTTTAACTGCACTAAACAAACAAACCGATAATCCTGATGGTAAAAACGAAATCTAGAGTGGTATCGCATTAGCTAATATGTCCGCTTGTTTCATTTTCCAGGTGTTAAGCTAGATAATTTCAAAAGCTGATACCTATGTCAATTTTCAGGAATTTATGAAACAATATTCGGGTCCATTGTAAAAAAAATATAAATACTCTCTTAATTGATACACAATAAAATACATTAATGCAACTAGACCTTGATCATTATGACTCATAAAACCTTCAGTCTACTCTCCTGAAAAATGTGACATAACAGATTATACTACACCACTCTAAAATTTTTCTTCTTGCTAACTTGATAACCGTAATGGAATTTTTTAACATGTGCATGTAATGGGAAATTTACAACACATCGAGCTAAAAATATAGGAGTGCTACATAACAAATCATTGTAATATATTACGAATTTAATATAGTTTGCTATTAATTAAGTCGTTAAGTTCTGATTTTTTTGTAATTTATTTTAATACGTTGTCGGATTAATTGTTTTAATCACAAAACTTGTTTTGGATATTAAATTTTTTTTTCTTACTTAATTTAATGTGGTGGGGTATAATTTAGGCCCAGCCCACATTGCTTTACCCTCAAGTGTCAGGTCACACACTGCACACTCAGATCCACATAAGCTTCCCGCTTCACTTCTTGTGAGTAGTCTTAGGCTTGGCGGCAGTCGGAATATTCGTACCCGACCAATGAGTGAGTGAAAAGAGTTGGCGGCTCTTAACAACTCGATATTAAGGCCCAATGAGAATGAAGTGAGGTGAGAATGGAGTAGCGCTGGAATGAAGGGGCGGGGGAAAAGGGAAATCTCCGAGAAAACCCGCCGACCAATGGTATCGTCCGGCACAGTTATCACTGTCAAAAATCCGGAGTTACCTGATCGGGGATTGAACTGGGTTCGCCTTTGTGTGAAGCGAGCAGTCTAACCGCTCAGCCACCACGGCCCCGTACCCAAGTAATGTTCGGAGTTCCTGAGCCAGGGATATTTACGAGAGGTGTGATGAAGAACAACTCGTTATTTGTTAATCTGCGTGCACGGTGGTAAGGCAAGTTTGCGAATAATATCCAGGATTGTAGGGGGAGGGGGATGTGGGTGGGGATGGGTGTGTGTGTGTGTACTCACCGCGGGAGCGCTAGAACACTTGTATGCGGTGATTTTCCCGGTCGCAGACCAGGATGTTGCCGTTGGACATGACCGCGATACCCTCCAGACCCTTGAACTCGCCGTCGCCCGACCCCCAGCAGCCGAACGCTCGCAGGAACGTGCCGTCCGGGTGGAAGATCTGGATACGGTTGTTGCCCGAGTCCGCCACAATGATGTAGCCCTGGTCGTCTACCGCCACTCCCCTGTCGGCAAGCACCAACACAAACACTCCGACAACTGCTCGTGCTCTGTCGCTGCCGCCACAATGATGTAGCCCTGGTCGTCTACCGCCACTCCCCTGTCGGCAAGCACCAACACAAACACTCCGACAACTGCTCGTGCTCTGTCGCTGCCGCCACAATGATGTAGCCCTGGTCGTCTACCGCCACTCCCCTGTCGGCAAGCACCAACACAAACACTCCGACAACTGCTCGTGCTCTGTCGCTGCCGCCACAATGATGTAGCCCTGGTCGTCTACCGCCACTCCCCTGTCGGCAAGCACCAACACAAACACTCCGACAACTGCTCGTGCTCTGTCGCTGCCGCCACAATGATGTAGCCCTGGTCGTCTACCGCCACTCCCCTGTCGGCAAGCACCAACACAAACACTCCGACAACTGCTCGTGCTCTGTCGCTGCCGCCACAATGATGTAGCCCTGGTCGTCTACCGCCACTCCCCTGTCGGCAAGCACCAACACAAACACTCCGACAACTGCTCGTGCTCTGTCGCTGCCGCCACAATGATGTAGCCCTGGTCGTCTACCGCCACTCCCCTGTCGGCAAGCACCAACACAAACACTCCGACAACTGCTCGTGCTCTGTCGCTGCCGCCACAATACTTTGTACAGTAGTCAACACTCACCGTTACTTACAACTTTCCCGAAGCCCTGCTAATGTTCTACTTCCAGGATATTCTTCCGCATTATGTAAACAAAGCTTAACTTAGTCTGGTAAATTACACCAACGGGACAATGCGCCGCTTTCGTGCGCATTTAGTTACAGAATATTTTGCATAAGAACTATTTCTTACTATACATTACCAAAACACTCTTATTTTTTCGCTGTTTTTTCATATTAATTATAAATGAATTGTTATAATTTACAGATCAAATATAAGTTAAAGTTCAATTTATCCTAAAGTGTGGTACTTTTACGTCAACACAAGAATAAGACGCTTGCGATACATGTCATAGTTTGGAAACAAGCAAACACCTCATGCAGAGAGTGTTTATTTTTAAGGTATAATGCAAAAAAATGTGAATAAACCGCTAATAGAGAATACGTACGTTGCAAATTGATGTCGGCAACATACCACTATATATAAATAATGAAATGTAAGGAACGAAGCCAAAGGAGGCTTCTTGGGAGTTTCAGAACTTGTTTCGTGGCCCAGCACAAGATTATGTTTGACTGCGGCATCGTCGCGAGGCGACGGCCATTGCTTCACTCCATCACCAGCACTCCAGTTAACTAGAGGAGAATAATACTGATGTTCGTCTTCTGCTCATGCCTGCCTATATTGTCTAAATCATCGCCAATAGTGATGAACGTGTTTGATTACGTTTGGCTGTTCAGCAGACTCGCCATTTTATATGAAAAAAAATATGCCCACTGACTGGAGTATAACTTGGCTGCATTGAAACTAGGACAGAGTAAGCGTAAACACATTTCAAAGCACTATACACATACATGGTCTTCTAACCTAAAAGACTTGACAACTTTCGCATGTATGTGTACGTCCGTATCCGGAGAAAAATCTAATACATCCCGTAACTGTTTTTGTCTCTTTTTGTCGCCGCTTACAAACTAAACTAGTGGTATTCAGGGTATAGTATACGATCGCATGGAATTGTACGTGTTTGTTACAGCGTTATGCTAAGTTAATCGATTGGGACACATCTTCAAAGAGTGAGTAAAAAAGTTAAGATAATAAAATTTAGAGAAGAAAAAATACGATTACGTTTTGTTTCATCCTTTTAATATAGGATATTTCCGTTTATTATTGTCTATCATCAATAATAAAGTGCTACGTTATTTTTTATAAAACACCAACATACTTTGTCCGTACGAAGAACATAGCAAATAAATTTGTAGTTAAACGAATAAAAAAATATTGCATGCAGTTGTACGAAACAAATATAATTACTTAGGCCAAAAAGTTAATAAAAGAAATCGCAGCCTACATTCCTCCATGCCATCCCAATGTTATTTATATTTATAAAGTTTAAAGTTATAATTATGCATCTATATTTACTCAGTTTTAATTTCTGTAAAAGTTTGCTCTTCATCGGAAGCTTATATGACGCATCAGTACTTTCTGATCAATTAGAGTTATGTCATATGCCAGCTTTCAGATTAGCCGAATAAAACTAAACGGAACCGATATAACTTATGAACCTACTTTTCTCTACGTGAAGCAACATTTTTTGATGGAGTTCTTAAAAGTGTTCATTGTAGGTATGCCATGACGTTTTGTTGATATATATATAATTACAGATGGAACCAAGAACATATGCAATACTAGTGAGATAAATACAAACAAGGACTTACAAAATAATTATTTTATTGAATGCTAATGTCTGTAATGAATACCTATAGCTTACAAAGTTTGGTCAAAATTTGTTAAATGTCGTGATAGTTATGTAAAATTACAAAAACATTTACATGACTCTCATTTTAAAAGAAGCACATTTTCTATTTAAATAGCATAAGTTTACCTCGATTACAATCATATTTCTGATATTGCAAATTTTGTGGGGATTGGTTGTGTTGTGTCCGACATATGATGTAAAATTTGGTGTAAATCGGTTAGATTGTTGCCTAGATATTGAATAGCATCCTAAATTCTATAAATGGCCGCCAATTCTAAAATAAATATTAGGCGTCGTCGAAAACTACAAAATTCAGATGTTCTTACTAAATGCAATATGTGCACCGACTGAGTATTGTTAAATTCTGTTAGCTGGTTAAAAATATCTTAGGGTGGGGTACATACATACAGGCGCACACGCCGACACACCTAGACACACATACACACAGACACACGGCCAGGAAGGTAATCTCGTAAGTCTATCTTTCCTTCGGAAAGTAGGCTAGACTTGGTAGTACTTTAATACTGATAGTTAATTTCTATTAATGTCGCAATCTGTACGCTGAGTTGTATAGGAAGGGTGAAAGAAGATTTCAAATTCACATCCCGCTCCTTTACTACCGATCCAGCTCACGCCTCATCACTAGGCTCAAACATCCAGAATGACGGCCTGGCAATTCAGCAACATCTAGTTAACCATTCCAAGACCAAAGAGCGTAAAGATGTGTATTTCTTCGCCCTCGATTCTTCCCACAAATGTCAATTGATTACTAAATATCACAAGAAATAAGAGTTCTTGACAGCCTCATCCACACCTCAAACATAAACAACCTAGCACGCCAGTCCTCACCTCCCCACTACAACAATTATTGAAAAAAGGGAGTTGCGAGCAAACATTCATCGATACCCAAGTCATCATTGCCAGTGCACCTACCAATAAAGCCACGTTTGATCTTCAGCTCAAACAATCCTCCCACGAGTTTCCCATTGAACTCGATGTGTTCTTGCTACTCAATAATTCGATAAAATACGGCAAATACACCGCCCCTTCTGGAAAAACCATCGTCATTTAGTATCGCTGCTCGTATGTCTACACTGCAGACACCACAAAATTAGACCACTCATTATCCCACTTCACCTCCTCTAGCCCACAGGATAATAAATCAAAAAGAAAAGTGGACTCACAATGTTTTGCCCAGTCTACCGGACATGTCCAACCACCCAAACCAACCCACTTGCCTCCCATCGCCTGTCTCATAACCATATCCCACTAACCCTTCCTCAATCCCATATGCCTAGACCAAGGAGAACTCACTGCACTCTTCTTCATGATTTCATATGTGTGTTATCGGAACTACCATAGCATTTTCTCTCAAGTGCTAAACACAAACAAGTGTCTAAAGTAGAGGAAAAATAACAAAAAATTGTTTCAGCCTCGTATGCTTGTGGCCTTGTAGTCTCCCTCGCAGCGGATACCCTGATATACGCAGTATCTTGACCAATGCGATCTTGAATCAACAAAATCACCGCAGGACCTGGTGCACTTTAGTGATGAGTGGCCAACACATTAGCAATTGTAACACTTGGGGATTCTGGATGACCCATGATATTGCCTTTTGGTGACCCCCTAGCAGCCACTGGAGCAGATCTGGAAACATGGTAAAGTTTCCCCCAGCACGTTGGTGAAGAAGAATGAATTGGAACAGTGTCTTCTAATGTTCTGAACCAGGTCACAGAGGACACTTACTTGGACTTCAAGGAGTTCTGCTATTATTTATTCTGCAGTAAGCATGATAATATGGAGCACTATTCTTTAAGAGCATGTCGGTTTTTGAATTGGTTGTTGTAATATGTATGGGGGAGTAATCTGAAAAAACCAAGTACAACTTTGCGAGAGAAGGAAAAGCAGACAATTGAAAAAACACACAGATATCGCCTTTAATATACCATGCACTGTAAAAAAAATTGTGGTAAACTTCCTAAAATGTAATTAAAGTTTTTCACCTACACATTGTATAGAAATAATACCACGTATTCGACTACAAATATGGGAATATTCAGTGTCACTGCTATACAAAGTTGGGAACGTTCCTATGGATTTGACTCTTTCCTAAGAAATTGTAGAAGCGCAACGATGAATGTATGGCAAACAACTTTACCACTCGTGCTTGGCCATTGTACTTATACACTAGTGTGATAATTTTAGGTATGATTTCTTATAGTGTGTGTATAATATAATAGTTTAATGTGCTTGTAAGCATATATTATTCATAAAATATATACATAGAGGTATAAAAATTTTTGAATTTATTCCATATAAAATTATTATGTATAACCCTACATGATATGTTTTTATAGGTGACATTATCTGTGTGTTTTTCCAACGATCTTGTCATTCCTTATCACGCGATAGTGTACTTGGATTTTCTCAGAAACTCCAATTTTCTAACATTTCAAATATACGGCGGAAAGCCTTCTGTGAGAATTAGCAGGATTCCTTATAAGGGAAACACCAGAAATGTTTCACCAATCATACGAATCGTTCGCAGTTTGTTTCGTAAATTGATCCAAGAGGGCGAGTTCGTAAAATATATTAATAGTTGACAAAATTTTTCACAAAATGTTTCGCAAATGCTAAACAATTTTCTGGCCATGGAAGAAGCCTGCTTGTGTGCCGTCAGCTCGAGCCCAATCAGATGGGATAACATCTTCGGTCGTGGGCATGCTATCGACCGTGCGATGTCGATAGTGTGTTCTCGAGCGTCCGTTCGTCTGGCTCAAAACTTCATCGGGAAATAGCTTGCCAAACAGCATAGACCATGTGCCATATGGCAGAATGATAAGAGTGAAGACTTCCAATGTGTCTTCCACAAAGTCTAAGCCAAGACAAATTTAATATTTTTGGGATCATGAACTCTTCTGAGATAACGATTTTTTCAAAAGTCTTTTGCATTACCTGTGCCCATGGTGCGATTCGTATCCTTGATAAGCGAAGGTAAATTAACTTGTTTTAACAACCTCGACTGTGCTGGAATATGATTTCTGTAAAACTAGAACCTGCTTCCTCGTTGGTGAAGGGAGAGGAGGGGAAGGGTGTGTAACTTTCCTCTGTTGACACATAATTCGCTATACAGAGAGTGTTATTAATAAATTAGCCTTGTGTGGCTCAGCTGACGAGCGAATCATATATGCAGACATTTTAGCCACATATTTCGCGCTATTTGCAACAAAAATCTTTCTGAAATGGAAGGTGCTATTGATGTGCTGGTTTCACAGAATTTATGTTAAGACACTGGATTATAATTGTAGCCCAGACACATATTGTAATAATATTAGAATGTGTATTCCTTGAAAATAAAAAATAATAATTTTTTTCAAATGGAAAAATTTATATTAACATCAATAAAAAAAACTAGAGGACATTAGAAATCCAGTGATGTGTTTTGTAGGATTTTAGTGTAACTAGTTTACAAGCTTATGTAATATGACAAGGGTAAATACCTACAGATGTCTGCTTCTTTTGACTGCGCCATGTATCAGCAGTCTCTTAAAAAAGAAACGGGAAAAAACAAATGCTGTGAATTCTGAAGAATAAAGAGAAAACTGTCCTTCACAGGTTAATGAGGACCTCCAGCTACAATACAAGCTCCTAGTATGTCATATAAATGTTACTGCACATGTTGTATCATTTCAACAGAAATTTCATAACAGGCAACTGTAATAATTTGTTTCGTATCTTCTGGTGTAGTATTCCCCACAGAAAAATCTCAAGGGGTCAGATCTAGTTAACGGACAGTCCAATAGACAGGTCTAAATCGTCCAATCCAACGATTTTGAAACAATCGGCGAAGTCAAGCTGTAGTACGTCTTGCATGATGCGCTGGGTAATCATCACACACTACACATTAACACTCGTCGGACGCTGACGTTCCACTTGATGGAGCCAGTGGGGATTATTTACTTATTACTAGTGCATGTTTCTGAAGTTGACTTGGTGATGATATGTAAACGTTGCTTCATCACTAAACAAAATACATGACAAATATGATATGTCATGTCTTAATGCCCACGTAAAAAAAGTTAACACCATTCTCTATATCGTTTACATGTAGTTATTGACGGAGAGAGACATGATAGCGCAGAATGCGTAGTACACTTCCCTGACTCATGCCACTTAGTCTTGTGAATGTGCTGGAGCTGGCTTGAGGATCTACAGCAATATATATCACTGCCTGTATAAAATTAATTTCAGCCTCTTTTCTAGGTCCTCTGTTTCTGTTACGTTCTCGAGCTGTTAGACTTCTAGTTTCCCGTAATTGGTTAAAGAGGTAAACAAATAATTTTCGAAATGGTTGGCGTCTATTGAGATATCGTTCAGCGTACACACTACAAGAAAAAATAGCATTCTTCCTACATTCGACATACACCATGAGCATGTCTGCTTTTTCAGAATTAGTATATACCATCTCCCAGGGCGTCGTATGTCCAGGTAGTATGAGCTATAATAAAGTACTCACATGGAGATCCGAATGCAGTCAGTGTAAAGGTAACAGAATCTAAACCTACAAACGAAAATCGTAGCCTAGTAATTAAGCAGTTAAATTGAGCAGACTACTGTCTGTAATTGCAATTTTCGTATTACGATAGCACGTAAACTACTATCATTAGAATGCTTCAAAAACACCACTAACATTATAATTTCGTCTAGTTCTAATTTCTAGACATGAATAGGAACTGTTCCATTTT
This sequence comes from Dryococelus australis, assembly GCA_029891345.1. Classification (NCBI taxonomy): domain Eukaryota; kingdom Metazoa; phylum Arthropoda; class Insecta; order Phasmatodea; family Phasmatidae; genus Dryococelus; species Dryococelus australis. Next base: position 124,702,675 of record CM056998.1, read on the forward strand.
AAATACTGCAACATTGTTCAAGAGATGCCAATTAAAATACTTATTAAAATATGTACGGTAATGATTCTGGAAAATATCACATTACCTACTTCAGTATTTTACTCCACCTAACCAGCTATCCGCCACCTGAGAATGCTCAGCTACCAGGGTTATGAAGACTTACCAGTATGCTGTCCCCTTCGATGGCGAGCTAGCATCTGACAGGCAGCCTGACTGCTCTGCTGGACTTCGGATTCAACACTGCGCGGCGCCGCCAGCTGACTTCCCCCCTCCCCTCACCACCTCATTGGCACCCACCCTTCATTGCAGTTGGCCGTCGCCAGGAAAATCTATGACGCAGCGGCAAATGTCATCAAGAGATTTAAATTAACTGATATTTGTACTACCGGCGAAACCTCCATGCTGTCCTTCGATGTTCCTCCACATTCTACAGCACTAAGGTTGGACTATATATAATGGGTGTTGACACCCTGACAGGACACACAGCGCCGGACACTCGCCAGGAGGAAACACACACCACACTCACATTTAAAATGTGAAAGGGGGAAAAACAGGCAGAAGCCATTTTCCTGCAGTTTTAATACATATATTTTTAATGGGCATATTTTAAATACAGGGCAAAACACAAGTTTGGGCATTTATATGAAAGTTAAGTAATATTTCAATTTTTGGTAATGATTGGTACTCAATTTGTACTAATTTCTATATGTAGTCAATTTTGGGGGAAAGTGGTAAATTGTAACGTAGTTAGACTCACGTGCCCCTATTGGCACCCTTTGTATTCTTGGAGCCTGTTTTCAGGCATAATTGTATTTATCATGTTATATGGAACCTGTTTTCAGGCATAATTTGATTTAACCAGTCTTTATACATTTTGCATAACATATTTTTGAGGCATTATATTAAAAAAGGAAAAAAATTAATTTAGTCCAATACAGGAAATAAAACTATATTTGTGGTTAGTTCATTTCTCAAAATTTTGGAGTAAAAACTCTACAGTATCAATGGGATTGGAAAAACCTTTGTTTTTGAACTCTGCTAAACATATTTTAACTCTGCTGATTATCTAGAGCTTGATATGACAGTTGGTGAGAGCTGTGGTCACTGCCACGGAGTTTGAGTTTCGTCCGTGTGCTCCTACTTCCATGACAGTACCTGGGCTTCAATTATGGGCCGTTATCTAAACTTCACTTCTGTGAAACTAGCACTTCAATAGTACTAGCACCTTTAATTCCAGAAATATTTGTAATGCAAGTTTTAGAAGATTCAACCTGTATATATGGATACACAGGCAGCAGTTGCCTATCCCTCTTTTATAAGTTTATGTGGAAACATCGATTTCGAAGTGCTTACTCTCCTTGTACTGAAATTATTCGTGCGCACGAAGGTAACTGGGTGTGACGAAAATGTACTCAAGACCAACGCATTCATCGTCGAATCGGCGACGGTACCGATACTGCGACAAAGTTTATGCTTTCTACTACAATGTGCGGCGATATGAGAACAACGAAGGTTTGAAGAAACCATAACTTGTGATTTTCTGCTGTGATATCAATGCTAGGCAGTTCGGTGGAAGTGATAACTTGAAAAGGAACTTCAATGACTGCAAGTATAGTGTTCCTTCACCTATCGAGAAATATAATGTGTTGGACAATGCTTCCTCCTACTGTTAATTAGCTGCATACTGTTTTCACAGATGGTGAGCGGACTACAGGCTATACTAGCTAAGATCAGCGTGCCATACAGTCGTTTCATGCGAAATATACACTTGCTAATCTGGCACGTGAACTGGACGAACGTCAGAAGAATAATCTAGCACAGCAGCTGTAAAGACTAATGTTGCCAACGAGACTCCTCCTATAAAGCTAAGGATACCTATGATGTATGTGCTGACTAAGAAGCCTCTATATAAAAAGAGAAGGTTGGCGAAGACGATAATGAAGATAGTGTTGGCGGTGAAGCAGGTAATGCCTGTGCAGAAAAATAGAATGTTTATGAAGGCGATTATGGAGACAATTGTTGGCGATGAATACAATGAATATTTTCTCAATTCCCTCACACACATCTTCCTGCCGGCGTTTCTGTAAAAAGTGGTATAAATAAGACAGAAGACGAGATGAACACCGATTGCATATTTTCCGAAGACATCTATGAATTTGCCAATAAACTTTGTATTTTAATCACTTTTTAAAGAGGTGAAAATTTTTTCTCACATTAATGAGATATCTTTAATCGCCAGTGAACTGAAGTACAGGGGTTATATCAAAATATACGTTTGGGTACTATCCATGATACACAAACATCTGAGGAATGCAAAGATCGATGTATGAAATAAGTAGAACAATAAATTATATACACATTATAATATGGGTTCAGTTCCTTATATTGTCCATAATGCTTTTGTAAAACACTTATGGATACAGTGGTTTATGCTATGGTTGCAAAAGTCTTTTCGAGGAAATTATTTTAAAAAATGTACATGACCCAGCAAACACAACCTGTCGGCAAAGTGTCGGCAATTGTCGGCCCAATGCCTATACTGTCGGAAACTGTCGTTTGAATGCTAGAAGATAGTCATCTGACAACGGCGTGACGTCTTTTTGAGTCAGTATGGTTGCAGTTAGAAGAAAGACAACGGCCCACTGTATTTTTTTGGATAACAGATGGATATCACCTAAATGATGTCGGCGTGATATCTCACAGCCAACATGTCGGTAATAGCAAAAATTATATTCTGGCCTGATTCCGATAGAGCGTCTATATTTTTCGGTAGGCTGGCCATCATCTTATTTATTCCGGCCCGCTAACATTTTCGAGACGTGGTTCTTTATCACAATAAAGATACAAATATGATGTCTTTTTGCCGACAAACTTTTTGAAAGTGTTTTTCGAATAGGAAAAATGTTAGCTGGCATGATGTCTTTTTAAGACCATGTGTTAAAAGTTTGCATGTTTTTTTTTTTTTCATTATTATATACGTGCCCATGGCATTTTTTACTTTGAAATTTTTTCATTTGTACAACCATCTGACAGATATATTAAAAACTAACAAAATCTATTTTGTTTGCAAGCCTCTGAAGAAACAAAGAAACAGTTTTTAAATAATCAGTGTTTTTAAATTATTTGTTATATTGTCATGGAATTTATACATTCACTTATAATAATTTGTGTCATGAATAATTAGAAATTACTGGATAGTATCAGCAACTTATTCCGTCGTGTATAGGTTAGCATGCTGGACTGTTAACTCAAGGGTCTTAGGTCCGAATCTCGCATTTGGCAAGCAAAAGATTTTCATATCATATGTGTTGAGAAGTAAATGAAATGAATATATGTAAAGAGGAAATAACAATTACTAAGATTTTTAATCCAAAAGTTAAGGTTTTTTCATGGTTATACTGCTTATTTCTGGACATCATGCAGCTGCAGGCCTGGCATCGGACATCCAGCCGTCGCTGGCCCAGCATCCAGCCGCCATAGGCCAGGCGTCTTGCTGCCATCCGGCCATCGCAGACCCGGCGTCTTGCCGCCATCCAGCCGCCGCAGGCCCGGCGTCTTGCCGCCATCAATCGAGCCGCTTCCAGCATAATACAACAGGGCCGGCATCATCTGGCCGGAGTTAGTCGGCTATCTTTTACCGGCCCGATTCCGGCCCGTACTTTTCGTGTTTGTTGGGGAGGGCTATGGTTCAATCTTAAGTATTATATCTTTCTCAGGACGTTTAAGAATGGTTGAGTTATATTTGGGAAGAAAAAACGAATAAACTGATGAATTTTTTGGTCAGTAAATGTTGGTAAGAAATTATACAATTTTTCCCAACCTATACGATTTTTCCCGAATGTTTTGTGATTTTAATAAATTTGGGAGTTCAACGTCACTTGGTGGTAAAGATCGTGTTAATTCAACATGGCGGTCGGGGTAAATAATGTAATGTTTTCTGGTCTTTTATATTTAAACAGAATTTGGTTTTAATTTTTCTGGAATTTTCTACTTCATCATAATGCCAAGGTCATCATGATGGCAAGGTCATGGTCATCCCAGGTCAAGGTCATTCCAGGAAAAGGTTGAGGTCATTGACTTTCAAGATGGTAGTTTGCTGGCGTCACAACATGGCGGCCAAACGGCTCGTCTCCAGCACCCAATGCCCATGTAACAGAATGAATATTTTCATTCTACTTCTGTCTCAGACTATAAATACTAGTTACCCAAAGACAGGTATTCGACAAGACGCACTTAACTCAGATCCGCCACTTCATAGCTGACGTCACAGTTAACTTCAGACAACAGAACAACAAATATACCAGTTTACTAACACAGCAACTTGATTGGGTTGTATTTGTTTATTATTTCACTACTTCTTTACTGAATTAATTCTAGTTGATTTAAGATACAAATCCACCGACTACCTACTCGAGGCATTTACTACATTAAACGGCTCAAGAGAAAAGAGAACCCGGAAAGAAAAGCAAAAGGAGATGCCGTCACCAAGTACAATTGAAACTGACCCTGGCAAAGTTTAAGGGTAACCTTACCACTCAAAGCAATATTGCATTCTCTGTACTGCATTCTTTTGGTTTGCTCAATATTCTTGATATTATTTCGAAAATTATTTTCTTCAGTTATATTTTTACAGCATAGAAGTTTTTAATGTTTCCGTTGACATTTTACTTTTTGTTATGTTTAAGTTTAATACCACTTGCTTTTAATTAAAATGTAATTGGCCAAGAACGTTATAATTCACAATGTAGATTTGTGTTTATTAAAAGAAAATATATGAGTTCCTTGTACACATGCATGTTGTTTAGACCGTTTCACTGAACCAAAAAGAAAAAGGAAAATTAGACATCAAACGAATTTTATTTACTATGTGGTTGGAAAATGTCTTAATTGGCAGAAAAAAAAACTCTGAAAATACTAACAGGCAACCCACCACCACTGACTTCACACTCAACACACCATCTCATCTTTACAAAACTCAAACGAAAAGTTTCGTTCATATCATGAACGATTATCATGATTGTTAACTGTAGGCTGTTCACGGTAAAATGAGCACTTTTAAGGCTCTAGTTACTTTTTGCTTTCAGGTAATTTTTATTCTTCAACAATTTTTTTAAATAAAAATTTCCATGTAAGTAATAAACATAGTATGTATATTACACTGCACTCGAAAGTTAACGCCTAAAGCTAAATAAAACATATTTGTTGGCCATTATACCAAGAGAGGGCTTTCAAAAGTGCTCGTTTTATCGTGAATGGCCTATCGGTGTGTGTGTTCCCAAGAATTAGATTTTGCACAATATAACTTAACTGATTCGGATACTGAAAACCCCATTGGTAAGAATAATCTTCAATTAAAACACGAAAAGCAATAAATAAACTAAAGTATGGCTTAAATTGAACCGACTGACTACATGCGGTGAGCATAATTTATGGCAATAAATTGTGAGCAATTGCTATGCGGAAACTTGTGAGTCGATGACGTTGTGGAATGCGTCCTACCATAGCGTCCTGTCAGCTGCTACATAGCATTAAGTTTCTAAAGCACAGTAAAAAGTGAACATGGTCCTAGCCTTGAAGCTTGCACTGAGTTAAAAATATGCTCTTCACTACAACAATAATTTTAAATCGTGTCAACCAAACAATAAAATTGTATTCCAAACAAATAGCATATAATTGAAAAACACTAGATTATTTCTACTCATTATTTGGTTCGCAGAAAAAAAAAACACAGCATTATTCATCTTGACGCTTATACAGCATGTGTATGGCCCAGTTTGGTCCAGTTTGCACAATAATTTTTTTGAGAAGAAATACTACTGTTTTCTCAATGTCAGGACACGAGTGATCATTTTTCTTCAAAACTATCCACCAGATGCAATTTCTTGGTAGACACATTTCCAGGCCAAACGAATCAATCCCAGAATAAATACGGAAAAAAACTTTCACAAAATACCATTTTTAAGTTCGCTTGACAGTGTACACAGCATTAAAAATTTAATAAATCATGTGGTAAAAATCTAAATAATATGATTTGACGCTCACCAATAGTCCATAGTATCAACAACATACGTATGATATTTAACAGTAAGTTTTAAAATTAGCTTTCTGTAGAAAATTGATTAAAATAAATAGATGATGTGCCCAGTTACATTAAACTAGACTCCGAGTGATATTTAATTCATACGCGTAACGTTAAGGCTTTAATTAAGCAATGGTAAAAGAAAAGCTTATAATGAAGAATTAAAGTGCAATCCGTAATATATTTTGTAAGTAAAATTAAGGTAAGATATTTGTGCACACATTCTCATCAACAATTTAATAGAATAGTTCACGCTTCTTAGGCTAAGTATTTCAATAGTGGCGTCAGGAAATTCGCTTCATGTATAAAGTGCTATTTTTGTTTTTGTTTGTACAACTCCGAGCTCAGAGATTTTCTTTCCTGTACGTTTTCATGCAATTTTGGCCATTATTAATCGTTTGAGATGTATTTCATTCTCGCTTGAATGAATTAACAGTAAGCTAATTGCCGATGCTCTTAATCTTGTTGCTGTGTTCCTCTGAATAATAATTCCAGAGCACTTTCACTTGTTTTAACATTTCCATCTTTAACTTGCAACTTCCTGTATTCTTGCCTCTGTTTACAACCGTATTCTGGCACGGTTTCTCGATTTCGGCTTAATGGCCGACTAATGTTACTGAACGTCTTTCTGTATAAGCGAGTTGTATTTTTTCCCAGAAAATGTTATTTTGTCCATACATATTTAGCGTATCGTAAATGTAGATTATTCCCAGATATTTTTGCGAGTCTAATAAAATACCTCTGGGGAGCGTATTTTCCTTACAAATGTAATTACACGCATCTTCATAAGATTTATTTCTATAATTTTGTCAGTTTAATAAACGAGGTTATTTCTCGTATATAATAGCTGCAAAAATTATTATTTCAGGCATTTTTAGTCCAATATCAAGTTTCTTATCTTTGTGGGACTTGTGCACATTTTAAATTTCTTTATTCACTGCCATGTAGTCATAAGTTGGAAAAACAGAACAAATATAGAAAAAAGTCATGGTGACAACAGTATAACGAGACTGTGGCAGTAAAGCGTCATTATGTTTGATTTTCTTTTATAATAGGAACCACTGCAAAAGTTGTACTGTGCTGCTTTCAGCATTCCCTACATTTCACGTGCACATGAAGATGAAGCTACTTTTGAGTCTGTGAAATTCCCTTTCAATTCAGAAATAAAATAGAAAAATAACTTCAGCGGAAAATTTTTTTAATGCGATTCGCTGTAGCAAATATCGACGTTGAAAGCAGACTGCAAAGGAAAAACTGGGGAAAGAACTACCGAAAAGTTCCGAACTGCTTACCTGCAGGTAATTAAATATCTGCTGTTTGAAATAATTCAAGCCCGGTGAGAAATATAAGTAAGAATATTTTACCAATACCAAGTAGAAAGAAGTACAACGTTTTTCTCTAATAGATATTTTGCTATTAAGGGGAAACGGTTGGTTTTAAGGGATTTACTAAATTGCATTTATGTTAGGATCTAACAAATTTTAAAAATATAATTTTTCTTGTATCATAACGATGTATTATTCTAGACAATATTAATCAACTAAAATCATAAAATTCGTGTCACCATATATGGGTAAACTTTTTTGGTTGGAATTAAAACAACATTTCTGAAAATATTTATCCCAATTCGTGTAAAGTAAGCAACTAATTTAGTGGGTTAGACCCACCCGATAATCCTAAATATGTTAAGGATATTCTATAAATACCTAGTAACGTTTTACAAAAGACAATTTTTCATAGAGTCCGAAGGTTGTATGTAGATATAGTGACTGATGTATTATCAAAACATTAGTAGAATGGTACAAATCATTAAATAAAAACTTCTTTATAAGTTCAGTCTTTGCGGCTACAAAGGATAAAAATAGTAAAAGAAATACGTGAAGAATTTAGCCACTGTTTCCACAGTACGGTTACTAAACATTATCTAAAAGTGGTTAGTCAAATCAAAACTAATTGAAATTTTCCACAGTCTGAAGGCCAAAGTACTTTGTTCGTCAGTCTTCGGCGATTATTGGAAACATCACATTGACTCACCTATTTGGTTGCTTGTTTCTTAATTCTTTGTCGGTGTGTTACTTGTCATCGTATCCTCGCCGTCGTGCCGTTCTAAAGTTTTGGTTTCTTGGCAGAAATCGATGACTGTGCAGATCGCAATAAAGGAAGAAGATTGATAACCACCACGGTCCACAAAATACGCTTCATTTACTTACGATGGTAATAGATCAATATATTACAGGAAACCTAATTCTAAACTACATAAAAGTCTCAGAAAAGTGATCATCCAGACTATGGTGTTACTGTTATTGAAGCAGTATTATTTTCATAGTTAAATTTCATACGTGTGTTCAAGAATACATGCATGTTGACAAATGCATTAAGAAGAAAAAGCTTAACCTTGAAATCGATTCTTTATGGGACAACTGCGGGTACGGAGAACATCAATATGAGGAATACTAAGTTTGCAACCACAAAATCAGAACCGTTGTTCTCGGCCTACTTCTTCAACTTACACCATATATATTACTGTGTCGATTCATCGCAGTTACAACACAGAAAGTAGTAGTTAAATGAAAGGTATTTTTAAGTCCCGGAAACTTCGCACTATTTTATGTTATAAATTAATTAATAAACATTCCTAGCACATCATAAACGTTACTACGGTGTACGAAGTTATTACGCCAAGTTCTGTTCATTATACGTATTAAAGTTTCATTATTTAGAAGTGCACAAATATCGATTAAGAAAGAGGCAAATATTTTCAGCAGCCTTTGAAATTTTTCTGTTGTTTGTGTTATGAGACTTTCAAGACTGACTGTGCCATGTGTCATTCAGCCAGTTTTAAACCAAACGTTCATTATAATCCTAGATTCATAGAGGATGCGAGAAATAAACGGAGGTGTAACAGCTAAAACATAAAATAATTGTAAGTTTAGTTTGTCTCCATACTAATAAAAAGTAGGGACAAGTGTCAATAGAGCTTTGCAACCTAAATATAGACCAAATTTTACAAGTAGTGGACCCGGATTACTAATGATTCATTTAAGTCTGGGCAGTGGAAAAAACCATTGCAAGCTGGCAAACAACCTGCTTTAATATCAGCCAAATTCTGTTTTCCACACAAAAAATATATCTATTATTATCAATAAGGCCTATAGATATCAATTTTCTTGTGATGGTGACGAGAATACGTTCAGTGAATTAATGCGCGGTCACAAGAACGATCTGATCATTTACAATGCTCTAGGTTCGATCATGTAAGTCTTATGGTATATATTCTCAAAAAGGCTATTCAGAAATAAAAAATGTACTCCACTGCTAGAGGTCATAGCAGACATGTCCAGATTATTCTTGCGATTGCGCCCTAAAATAAAGCAGTAGACACGCAATGTTTTTATTGACATCAAACAATTATTTCACCCCAACAAGAAAATTAAGCCTTTTATTAATAAGATAGTTTCTTGAAGCACAGGTAACGGCTCAGCACAGGATTGTTAGTCACACATCAAACAAGGCTGCAGGATCTGTATTAGTTTACAAAACGGTCGGGCAGATTACCTCTCCATGCAATGCTGGAGTAGAGGCAGTGAGAGGGATTTCAAGATACGCGACAATCTTGGAGTGGTCGGTGATCGTTTACTCAGTTAACTGCGAGAATGTCGACAAAGTTTCATCGGTCAACCGTATTTACTGCCGTCAAGAAACCACGCAGACGTAATCATGGAGACTTGACTGTGCACTAAACGTGTCACTGAAGGAGCGTCACAGTCATATATGAGCTACGTGGGTTATTGCAGTTAAACGCATGGGAGGCCAGTAATTTTTTTACGTTTCTGTGCTTGCTACATTAGAGAGTCATAATTAAAATATAAATTAACTAATAACAACTAAATACAGTAGAAATGTCATTCTTCCAATAGCGTACAATTTCAGCAAATAATATGCATATGGAAATAAAGAATCTTTGGTAGCGATAGGTATTAAACTTCTTAACATTATAAAATCAAGAGTTTACTAAGCTCAAATGTAACGAAGTATACCCGTTTCAAGCAGGCTTAGTACATGACACAAAGAACTTTTCCCATGAATATTACAAGTTAATCTTTAAAATCAATGTTGCATATAATTAATTCTGTTAGGTAATTTTACTTGGAGGATGTTGACAATATTAGAAACCTGGAGCTTGAGTAACTTTGGAATTTATTAAATTCTTAATTACCTATGCATATTATGGAAATGTTACGGTACAACTTGCTGCATATGTAACAACGGTACTTTACACAGCTGGGAACTTCACAACTATTGTTAACTCTTTCCTGAACATATGTGGGAATGCTGTAGTGTACTCACGGTTTCTTCGCACTTTTTTTTTTCAACCCTTCGAAAAATCACCCCATGTAGTATGTTTGGTTGTTTCTTAAATATGTATTGTACCACAGGCATTTTGAACTTCTGTTACCGTAAAAGTATATTATTTATTATAAATAATAACTTTGAATTATATTCAAATTGTAAATTATAATATTTAATTTATAATAAATATGAATAAAAAAGGGATAAAATAGGTGTGTTGGTAATGACTATTTCGACATAGTTTTTATGAAAAGTATTATTAAAGTTTGTGCGCTTGAATGCGATGCGCTGTCTCTTCGGTGTAGTTTTCTAGACTCGATTAAGCTTTGTCTGCATGAGGCAGAGGAATATCCTTAAAGTAGAACTTTAGCAGGGCTTCAGAAAAGTGGTAAATAACCGTGAGTGGACTGTACCATGAATGTAGAGGAAAACAATTAACATTCATGCTTTGTCAGGAAGCATGTACAGTGATGAGGTAGATTTGAGAAATAGTTCTTTAGAGTGTGGGCCAACTGGCGCCGCAGTGAAGATATTCACAGCTCTCTTGACTTGAGAATAATGTACTCTGGTTGTCGACTGAGAGAGAGAGAGAAGAAGAAGAAGAGGAAGAAGAAGAAGAAGAAGTAGTGATGATGATGAGAGACGTGGTTTAGCAGCAGTTCTTCCTTATCCCTGGCTGGATCGAGCCCATGTCACACGGTACGAATAGTTTGTGGGAACATCGGCGAACCCGTGAGGTTGCCGAGGCACTCCGGGTAGCAGGCACCATACATAAAGTCGCTTTTCCTAACTGTAAGTGAAACAACTTTTAGGTCTTATTGCCAATTAGGAACTATTTCTCAATCAAAACTTTGCACGCATTTTATGACAAACAGTAGATTAACCCACTTTAAGAGAAACATTTTATTCAGAAATTGAGATTATTTGAATCGGCATCAGGACTAGTGCCTGTGGATCTGCTATCTGTTACCGGTGTTAAGACATTCTCTTGAACAGTACTTTTAACAACACATTTGAGGACAAACGACTGCAAGAAAAATTAATTTTTCTGAAGTTAAAATTAGGTGAACCTACTGTATATAGGTCAGACGCCTTTAGGTCTAGGTTTTAGGCGAAGTGACAGTGAATAAATGTTGAAGGTGAAGTGATTTTATGCCTAGTTTCTGCAGATGAAATCACTTTTAGGCGAAGTGACAGCTGAATAAATTTTGAATGTGAAACGATTTAAAATCTAATGTCTGTAGGTGAAATGACTTTCAGGCGAAGGGACCAGTGACACCACAAACTTTGTATGTGAAACTACTTTAGGCCCAGTGCCTGTAGACGACGTGACAGCTCGATTCTAATAGATATGATGGTAGGTGTAAGAGCCGCGTTTCCGGCGCTCGCTCTCACCTGGGGAACTTGAACTGGCCCTCTTCGGAGCCTTCGCTGCCGAAGGTGGTGAGCACGCGGCCGTTCACGTCGAAGATCTGCACGCGGTGGTTGTTGGAGTCGGACACGATCACCCGGTTCGTGCTCGACACGGCTATGTAGTGCGGGTGCTCCAGGTGGCCCGGCTTACTGCCGTTCGAGCCGAACTTGCCCACGAAGGTGCCGTCCGACTGGAACACCTGCGACAACCACCGTCAATACACTCCATCCACATCTCTTACGTCTAGGGAACAACAACGGGTGTGAGGAGCAGGTGGGAGGTCCTGGGCTGCAGTACCACACACTAAACGCTCATCACGATCAAGTGTGCACTTTTGAAAATATTATATTGTCCATCATATTGAAAGAATCCCCCCAACGGAGTTAACACACCAAAAGAAACATTGTTTTTAACACACTCCGTTGCATTTTATAGGGTAGAAAACAAGAATAATGCAAACAGTAAAAATTACAGGAGCACAGAATAAAAGCCATGTTGCACTGTCGTCAGTAGATATACAAAAAAAAAAACGAACAAGGAATTTAGTATGAAAGTAACATGAAAGCCTTCAAGTAGACACAATGGCATGAGCTTAAACAATAACAATTACAACCATGGACAACACAACGAATACACCACAGACGAAACACTTCACCGAAAAGGCTTCCAAATAAGCAAAGAAATTGAACGAAACAGCAAAAACAGTAGTGACGAACACTGTGGTATTCTACAAGCAAACAGATGGAACATTTGGAGGACTGCAATCTGTTTCCTTCTGCACGCACGTACATTGGATGGATTTATATTTTTGTTCCTTCTTCGGAATTCTCTGTGTTAGATTTTTGTACATCTACTCATGACAGCGCAACTTAATTTCTACTCTGTGCCTCTGCGTTGTTTTCTCTACTCATTATTCTGGTTGTCTACGATGCCCACTGCAATGGAGTATGTCCAAAATAATGTTCGTTTGATACATATATGGTACAATACACACATGCAGACAACGAACTGATACAAATAGTTCTAAGACTTGCCATATTGGAAGAGTAACTTGTAAGTTTATAGCTGCTGACGTCAGTGTGTTGGTTTTTATATCCACATAACAGCATGCATTTCCATATTAAACGATTTATAAATTCTCAAATAGCCCACGGGTTTCACTTATTTGACGCATGAATAAAGCGAGGTTGTTTTCATCTTGCATACAGCGGAAGGATACAGAATTTTAAGGAAACTAAATCCTTAGCAGGGCTTTCAAAAGTGCTACTTTAACCGTGACCAGCTTATTAACGTAAGTCACATACTTTCAATGGGAGAAATATAACCATATGTACTGACGAAAAAAATTGTTTAAAAACTTAGGTGCATGTTACCTCAATGTGACACGCGATAATTAAAAACCGCTTTCAGTTTATAGCATTCACAAACAATGCTGAATACCGTGTTTAATCTGTGGATACTAGTTTCTCAGCATTGGTGATGGGTCAAATGAATGGAACAGCAAAACACACTATTAATATGGACGAATATGGTTACTGACACACAACATGTATAACAATGATACACTGGAAAAAAATCGTGTTTACTCTAATAAAATAGGTTATACTTGGCCAAATGTTTTGTTGCGCCTACACCATTATGTGGTAGTAACTGCAAGGTAGATTCTTATTGATTACAAATTGGATGTTTATTTTGTAATAAATATCAAGTGGTTTCGTAGTAGTAATGACACTGCGATTTTGTTATCTACACAAAACTTTTGACAATATGCATCTTTATAGTATTTTTTTGTGAATGCACTTCTTTTCAGTATAGCATGTAACTTTCCCTGAGTAAATAGGCAAACAGGTTAGTGTAGATAACAGTTACAGAACAAGAAAGTCGATTTAGCCTATAATCAATATTATTTTCGTGGTTAATTTTGTAGTGAACACTCTATTGTTTCAGTGTAGGGTGTACAATTCAACAATTAACAGGTAAAACGTTTAGTGCTGGTAACATGTTAAGAACAAGGATAGGCTGTATGCATATATATAATATATATATATATATATATATATATATATATATATATATATATATATATATATATACATGTGTATATATCTATATATACATATATTTATAATACCTGTCCAGTGGTCTCTATCATTTTCGTGGATGTCCACTTCCTTTCTTCTTTCAAAATTTATATATGAATTTTTATACAAATCGTTTGCAATTTGATTAGAAGAACACTACTATCATTTCTTTAATCCATTGGAAGTGCAAACAATTTCTACTGAATTACAATTTATGCACATATATTTTATGAAAATCGGCACTATGCGTGATGCGAAAATGAAGTACGTAGACTGGAACGAAAAATAAAACAGATTTATATAAAGCTGGTGATAGATAATTTTCCCCTAAATTGGGTTTATTTCTGAAACACGATGAATAATTAGAGCTTTTAGATTTTAATTTTTATCTATTTCAATCGTCATTGTTTATTTTTATGCATATTTAATTCTCTCACATGCAATGATAAATACGTAGCGCCTTATGTGTTTTAAATGGAAAGTATGAAATGAAATAATACCTTATCTGTCGTTGGTTTATATTTTTCATGTGTGAAATACACCCTTACTGCAAAATTTAATAAGAAATTGCCCCCTATTAAAAAAAAATTGTAAGGGAATTTAATTTATGCGGGAATTAAAATCTACGCCAGATACAAAAGAAACGTTCTTCCGTGAAGTTAAAACCAATAGCGATAATTGCATGTTATAATTATATGCATATTAATATATAAATGTTTAATAATTTCATTCTCGTCAATTTATATAATTAGTGCCATTATCGATTAACTAATGAAAATATAGCAAAATTTCATCAACTAATTTCATATCATTACATATATGGAAAATAATTTATATCTTCCTCTGCTGATATTAAGTTGGGCCAATTTGTTGGATGCATAAACCAATAAATACAATTGCTTAGTATTAATTTTCGCTACATGGAATTTCAGTTATCACACCCTTCAAGTTCGCATAACTCACCCTCAGTATACTCAACATAATGAATATAATTCATAAATAATTGTCATTTTCGTGTAGGTTTAGTATGGACACACTTCTCTAACTGCTAACTGCATCCAGTTAAACACTGACTTCGCTTTAAAAAAAGCTTAGGATATTTTGAGGGGTATAAGTGAATTGGTTAGTAAAAATAAAATGTTAATAAAAATGCTGCATCGGTTGCATTTAGTACAAGCAGGTTTCCGAAATATCTCTTTTCAATATTCTTGTTTTTAGAAGTTTGTGGTTGTGAAAAACAGTGCACTATTTTTTAAGACATTTTATAAATAAATATATACATGCAGGTTATTAAAATACTTTTTTTTTCAGTTACATTGGCTGTGTTTTCCGTGCGTGTGTCACTTTATTCATACTACGGTATCTAACGAGAGAAGTCCTAAATCCTCACACTTTATTTGTGGTCGGCCGAAAAACAAGAACGATGATAAGGTAGGTAGGTAGGGCTGAACGTCTCGTTAACTGCGAGGTCATTGGAGACGGAGTAAGTTACTCAGGAATGCAGGAACGGGCAGGAATAGGCCATAGGCTATCGTAAGGAACCATCCAGCATGCACCTGGAATGATTTCGGGAAACCATGGAAAACCGAAATCAGGATGGCCGGACCCGGATTCGAACCCAGCTCCTAAGGAATGCGATTCCAAAGTTGAACCACTGCACCACATCGCTCGTTATGCTGACGTGCGGGAAATATTGTTACTACCACGTGACCACAGGCGCGTATGAGTGCGAGGGTTTCAGAACGATGTGGGAGTATGTGGAGGTCACACTAGGGTGCCACACTAGTGTCTCGTGTGTGGCCAGTCGTCGTGTTAGCCAGGGATTACCAGCGGCGATCACGCATATCTCCACCCTACGCCCACAGCGGCAGTGCTCAAATAATGGCCTAAATCGGCTGGTGCTTGTCAACGCAAAACAAACCGTGATGTCCGTAGATGCCGCGCGAACCGGAATTATCCTTTTTCTAAGACTACAAAGGTCTTGAATTTATTTTTGTCCTTTCTGCCTAAGGTAAGATTCTAAGACACTGACTTATCTATATCGTCCCTCTCGCTGCTGAGGTATCGGTTTCGCATGTATGCAGATGCACGAAAGCAAAGTATAACAGTTGATCACTAAAACATCAAAGGCGCTTCAGTGTTTTTCTTTATAAGTAAAACGTGAAATGCCAAGATCATAATTTCCAATAGCTGCACTTCTGGAACGTAATAAATGTAGCTGTTTCCACGCTACTCGCTGTTCTAATGACTACATTCCTATAAATTTATTTTAATTTAAGCATGAAACCATTTTCAATTTATATTTAATTAATATTTCTATTGATTTTGGTCTTCTCTAAGTGTGTTTTTGCGGCGCCGTAAGTCAACTGCAATGCCACTTCCTGCATCTGGCGCCATCGTTCAGTTGTAGGGCTACTGATATTACAAAGAATTTTTATTCATTGTGATGTACCGTCACCCGTCTCAGACATCAGACACACATATGACTCAAAATATTCCTAAACGGTTCTTCTTTAAAAAGACGAGTCTTGTCAAGATAATTTTAGCAAAGTGCTGTGTTTGGCCAAGTTAATGTTTATTATTTTGCAATGAAAAACTTTATTGTGATTATGGATACACTACTTGCCTTAATATTGGAGGAACATGAATGCATGGCGTTGAAACGTTAGCTTCGTTTTTTATGCAGGGGCCCGCACCATATTTCAGTTATGAAGGGGAAAAATATAGGCGACAGTGTATGCATATATATATATATATATATATATATATATATATATATATATATATATATATATATATATATATAATCTATGTTTTTCTTGTCGATTTTCGGTAGTTGACTCAATATTACACAGCCAGAGATGTTTCAATACTCTAGAAATGTGCGTACAGCCTGCGTAATAATGTATTTTAATACAACCTCCAGTAAAATCTATAAATACAAAAATATGACTATTTTAATGGTTACAATATATTTAAAAAGTGGAAATAATAATACTCCAGCTTTTAAAATTAATACAAAGTAGGTAAAAAAATAAGTTCACCTGCGAAAAATAGTTTTATATACCTAAGCAAAGAGAGATTAATTATTTTACTTAAATATTAAATAAAATGTCATCTACTCATTGGCTGTTATTGTTCGTGCATAAAACTGCTTGCGATCGTGAAGAAGTGAAATTCTTCATTGTTAAGTATTAGGAGCAATCAGAAATGCTGTAAACGTCACTACGTAGAAAGAATTTCGTTATTTTACTTTTGTTTCATGTTTCATACACTGCTCATTGTGTAGGAACTACTTTCGAAATTGTTTCCGGGAAATAATATATCATTTTGTACATGATCTTATATTAAAATGTTAATTTTATGGTTTTGAGAACGAAAATATAAATAAAACAAGCAATTATTTTTAGGATGAGCAATGTAAAGTAAATAGTCTTTACAGAAAGATGTTTTATAACAAAAACAGGGATATTTAAAGAACGAAAACATTTTAAGAAATTTATATGTAATAAGTTACGACAGTTCTGGAAATGCGAAAACTTATTTACAGAAAATACCGTCTGTTGTAAATGTTTTATTTTAGCAGATAGGTTACTTTTTATTAGTTTTAAGTATTGTTGCTTAAAATACAATAACCTGTTTTATGTTTGGACATATTAAATTAGTCTATGATATGTTTTAATTTCTTAGA
This sequence comes from Dryococelus australis, assembly GCA_029891345.1. Lineage (NCBI taxonomy): Eukaryota > Metazoa > Arthropoda > Insecta > Phasmatodea > Phasmatidae > Dryococelus > Dryococelus australis. The sequence goes on from CM056998.1 coordinate 124,720,290, forward strand.
GTATTAATTTATAAAATCGCAGAAAAACCATCATATCAATTCCGAATCTCAATTATAATTATGCAACACGAAAAAGGGGAGAAAATTTACATTACGATAACTATATTGCTTGTTCTGTCTGCATAGTGACCAGTGTTTCGCACAAATATAAATATCAGACTTGAAAGAAATTTTGTAGACTTAACGCCCGTGATGTAAGAGCCATAATTCTTTACTTAATTTCATAAAAGTATAATTCCCTACATATTTAGAGTAAAAAAAAAACTACGTCTATTTAATTTTTGATTGGAATATGATTTTAGATAAATTAAAATATGTATGTAGGTATTCCACGGATTTAGTATGAATATAAGAATGTCAGGTAGACAATGTGTGAAAGACGTGTAGCTTGTGACGTTGCTGGGCGACGTGCCGCCTCACCTGCACTCGGTGGTTCTCCTTGTCGCAGACGTAGATGAAGCCCAAGGCGTCCGTGGTGATGCCCCAGGGGTAGTTGAAACGGCCGTCCGCCGTGCCCTGACTGCCAAAGCTCCTCAGGAACCTGCCGGCCGGATCCATCACCTGCACACCAACAGTACATACTTCATAAGTACGCTCAGGCTTGGCTGTTCCTTGGATGCGGGTGTGCCCGTTCTGTGAGATTTCACAAAGGAGTAATGTGCGAATCGCGGGATGCTGTTTTGCAAGTAGGCTTTGAACAAGTTCGGGAATGATCCAGGTTTTGATCAAGAACACCTTTAAATTAATGGACAGAATCTGAGGTTTTATATTAATAAAATGAACATTGGATGACGGATAGCATGGTGTAAGGTTCAAGAATAATCATGCTGCATTGAGGGGTATTGTGTGAAAGAGCTTTTGGCCCCCCATTTTTTTAAATATTTTTTTAAATGAAATGTGATCATGGATATGTAGATTGCTCTGTTGAAGGGCCACATCATTGTGCCTCTCTCTAATGAGAATTAGGACTATCGTATGCTCCTAATCAAGATGAGGATCGAAATCACTACAGTATATAGGTGTACCAATGGCTGGATTAACAACTTCCTGGACATTGGATCATCTGGTGTGGTCAAATGGAGATGCAAAGTATGTCACCTGACTTCAGCCTCACATATTTTTGTCTGCGGTTGTACTTCAAAGCTTAAAAGGATCAGGATGAATTCCATTACATCACAGAGGATTGTCAGCAGTTTGCAGTAAATTTGTTTAAATGTGTTATCTTTGAGTGCCGGAAGGTGTGCCAATTTACTACGGCCTGCAGTGGGGATGTATTGAATGTACGATGTAAAGTTACTGGAAAATAACGTATAAATGTTTGCATGGAGATTTCTGCCTTACTCTATTCATACGTTTACAAAATTAACTGTAAAATCGAACATAACCGCCGAACGTTCTTGCTGTAGAAAATTGGAATATTTAGCCCAAATTTTTATGAGGAGAGTAATTTCTGCATTTGTCTTTCGTGAACTTTATACTACTTATTAGGTACATGACAATACACAATTGATTGGGATCACAGAACTGTACATGATCTCTGTTCTTGGGAATTCAGTACAATGTGAAGCCCCCGCGTGCTGCAATCAGAGCCCCTAAACGTGGTGGCATGGAATCAAAGAGGACCTGGACATGTTCCTGGGGAATCTCTCTCCACGCAGTTTGTATTCGCGTCCACAAAGCATCAACAGTGCTTGCTGGAGGTCCGAGACGAACAAGTCGCTCACCAACCATATCCCAGAGATGTTCGGTGAGTGACATGTCAGGTGAACGTGCCGGCCAGGGAAACAGTGGTAACCGTCGTTCATTTAAGAAGGCTTGCACATTCCTCGCCAAATTTGGCCGGGCATTGTCCTGTTGAAATATAGCATGTGGAATCGCGTGAAGGGGGGAGGGGGCAGTACATCGGGCTCTAAAACCTCCGTGATGTAGTGGTTGCTGTTCAGATTGCCCTCAATTCATAGAATTCGAGATCGCTTGTAGTATCCAATGGCATCCGAAACCATCACACTTGGCGTTTTTTACACTATACCACTACACAATGTAAGCTGCTAGATTGTTATCAGCACAGTAGTGTCTAACACGAATGCGGCCATTACTGTAGGACACGTTGAAGCGAGACTCGCCCGAAAACACTACATTTTGCCATTCAGCAAGCCAGCGATGGCTTTCACGTGCCCATTGCAGTCTGAGATGTTTGTGGTTTCTGGACAATTGGAGCCGACGCAATGGCATGCGTGCCACCAGTCCAGCCCGCGGCAGACGGCATCGAACCGTCGACACAGACAGGTCCACGCCATTTACAGTGCTCCAGTGTCGAGCCTACACTGGGGACGAGGATCTACGGTCCGTTAAGGCCATGCGGACAAGATGACGGTCATCCCGTGCTGTGGTGACATTGCATGGTCCAGTACCTGCTCGTCCCTGCGTACGACCCTCTTCTATCCTCTGGTTCCACACACACTTCACTGTCGTAGCAGCATGTCCACTACGAGACGAAATGTCATGGTATGACAAACCCGTTTCTCGAAGACCGATCATTTTGTCCCGTTCTAACTCACTCGCATACCGAAATGGTACCCTTTGACGTCGACGAGGCGTACTGGCACTTGCTTTCGCTTCGTTTGACGGCTCTTCACTGACTGGTCTTTGCGTAACACGGACATTTTCGGCTACACAAGAAAGGATGCTGCTGGGCCTAAGTGCACGTCATCTCTCTGCAATCGTAATTACTTATTTCTGGTACACTGTTTTATAAATCGTCCAAGTTTGGATTTATTCAGCCATTCTTTCTGGGTGTTACAATTTTCACAAACAATAGTTATTTGTGTTAACCGAAAACAGCTAAACTCTGATCTACCATGTGATTATGATATAATATGGAAATAAAAATGTTATAGATTCAGAATAAAATCTAGCATGATGCATAATATTCAAACTCCGTTTGATACAAACATGACGGATTATTATTATCTAACCCCTTTAAAACCACGGGGAAACGATTAGTGAAGAGATACGCTGTGTGATCCATGTGAAGCCATCTATAGGCTGTTCACGGAAAGTGAGCACTTTTGAGTTCTATTTACTTTTTATTATTACCCATTTTTATCCTTCCACCACATTGCTAAAGAAATATTGCCACGGAAGTAATAAACACAGTGCATATATTTCACCGGACTCGAAAGTTGATGTCTAAGGCTACAATAAAATGTATTTATCGCAAATGAGAGGGCTTCAGAAAGTGCTCACTTTACCGTGAATAGCCTATATACACATGTCTGGCGTACTAGTGTTAAAGCAGTACTGACCTGTATACGGTGGTTGTATCGGTCGGCGATGATGAACTGGCCGATGCGGTTGACAGCGACACCGGCCAGGCAGTCGAACTCGCCCTCGCCGCTACCGTAGCCGCCGAACTCCTTGACGAAGACCCCGCTGGGGTCGAACACCTGGACGCGGTGGTTGGACGAGTCGGCGACGACGATGGAGTTGTCGGGCCCCACGGCAATGCCGCGCGGCCAAGTGAAACATCCGGGCTCGCTCCCCCGACTTCCGATCTTGAACAGCTGACGGCGCTTCTGCAGGTACTGGCCCCTAGGGGAGGAACCTGCTGCCGCTGCTGCGAAACCTGCCGACACATCGACATCATCTCGTGCTTTCAAGCAGCTTTTATATGACGCAATATACGTGAAATACTCGTGCAAGATGGCACTCTCATACTAAATCTCATGCGAGAATATCTCGTGCAAGGCATTTCTCGTACGAAATCAGGAGATAAAGCATTCCCTATCTTCGGGGAAGTTTTGCACAAAACGAAAGATTCTATTTGTCGTTCTCTGACGACTGGCATTTGACCACCCGTGTATCAAACAGAGATATGAGAGAAAAGCAGAGAATATAGTTGTGAGAAGAGGAATCAGGCGAAAGAAAATTAATTGTGAAGAATACTTGAACGTTTTGTTTTGGAATTGGAGTGGAGATCAAATAGTGGTGTAAGATTGTTGGATAAGCACAATAAATAGCCTGTCCTATTTAATAGCAAATACTTTCAAACATCGTATGTTCAAGACATTAAAGTTATTATTATTATTATGGCTATTCCGAGGCCACCAACTTTTCTCATGCAAGGAGGTATTTTGCTGCGTATGATATGTGGTCCCATTTCTCATTAATTTCTTCTGATATTCTCGTGTAAGATTTTTTATAACAGGCCTGGTACAAAATCCATTTTGCGTCATATAAAAGCTGCATGATACTTCTACCCTCTGAATCACGTATAATTATATACAAAATATCCAACTTCGATTTCGCGGTGATGTCAGGGTTTGTAAAATTAACCTTTGAAAAAATATCACTGACCATTAACATCATAGATGCTACCGTGTACACTGACATACAGGCTCTTAGTTCAGTTGGAAGCGAAATACGAAAAATAGTTCCAAATTTCGACATCGTAGGTACTGAGAATGTGATATCTAAATTTTTAGTGAATCAAGTTAATTCATGCTTAATAAGCTTTAGAGTACGAAATATAATCTTAATAACACGTTTATATTCCCAACAACTTCACGTTGTTGGGAATTGTTGCATAATTATAATTGAGATTCGGAATTGATATGATGGTTTTTCTGCGATTTTATAAATTAATACTCTAAGAAATTAAAACATATCATAGACTAATTTAATATGTCCAAACATAAATATTCGCACTAGACGGGCGAATGAATAAAGTAATTAGGCCCATTGCTAGGTAAATTTTGCACATGGCGGGGTAAACAATATTAGGAGGCAGTAGATTTTAAGCACAGATTTCAAAGCTCGAAATTAACAGTAAAAAGTCTATACAAGTGATAATATGGTTGATTGTTAACAGACTGCGAATAAGAAAACGAGATTGTTTATAGGGCGTTGATTTTCTAAAGCGATCACTTTAAGTTGGCGGCAAATTAAGAAAGTCTCTTTGTGTGTAAAAGTTTATGATGTGTGTTCCGAATTGTAACACATACACGTACTTAGTTATGCCAAAATATTAAATATTATTGCTATTTTGTTTTTTATTATTTACGCCTCTCAGTGGTTGGATTTTGCGCTTTGGTAAACACACTTTATTTGTAAATAAATGTATAATAATCCCTGTAATTAAAAGGAATTTTTCGATTATATATTTTAATGATGTAACGTGTAAACGTAACGAAACGTAACGATGAGACTTCCTATTACACGCTACACACAATATACAACACTATGACACACTAAACTTAATACAAAATAATTATAATCTGAGGGAGAAAGGGGTTATATATACTTCTGTGTATATGAGGATGACTTTGCGACATCTGTAGTACGTGTAAAGAATATTCTGGGAGAATGCCAACTCTAGCTGCGCAGTCACGATCGTTCAAGTTGAGTACTGAATTGGTGTTGCTGTTAAAAACCAGGATTAGTGCTCCTTTGGCTCCTTAATAACACAAAATAGTGCGAGAACTGGCAGTAAGATTCACCTTACTGACGATTGAAGGCAGTCTGATGAGTTACTTTTGCCGCGCCCCGTCCAAACTGTAAGTAGGAATACAGACACGCTTGATGTTACCAATATGAAGTAACGTGTACCATTTTTACACACAGCAATCCTGTAGTAAAAATACTTGGGGACAGAATAAACACATGCACAAACAGAAACACTAGGAGAAAACTTACTGCTACTGCGAAATGACAATAGGCGACTGTGTGTGAAAAATGTCTGGAAGTTTAATTGAGCTCTGAATGATTTGACTTTTCCAGAAAAATAAAATAATTCATCCAGATGGCAAAACATATTTGCAGATTATCTGTGGCTTCGAAAATATTAGCCATATAATTGAAACATTTCTGCTTTGGGTAGCGGCCTTTGAAAAACTAGTGCGCTCGTAATGATTAAAAATTAAAATACTTGAAAATGTTCAGAAATCACGCTGAAATCTCAATTTTCCTACAAAAGCAATTATTTTAAATAAAACCTTTGCAATGAACTAGTGGAAGAGCAAGGGTTCAGGTCAGGTTTGCGTGGTAAATATCAGAAAAGTCGTGTACGTACGCAAAACAACATTGCGGCGTAAAAATATTCTAGAAGGGCTTATGAACGAAGTTAAGTGAAAAACTTCATATGCAATTTATTAGCTGGAATTAGTGTCCAAGTGAAGAATTTTGATGATCTTGTAGTTCCCAGTGATCAGATAAGCCGACGGGCATCTCTCCGGATATGCAGCAGCCCTAGGTGACGTCTTCCCTATATGTAAGCACGTGGCTTACTGTGCTAGCATACAGCTCAATGGCATCTTAAAAGGACGTCTCAAGAGTTCGGGCTAACCTCTCTGAATGCTACATGGAGGGGGCTAATACAGGCCTACTTATTGTTTCATATACTTCGCATCTTCGTTTGTAGTAGACGGCCGGCAATTTCAGGGATGCGAACTCGGAATTCCCTATTAAAAATCTAGTTTTAACATCTCGTGGACAGCCCACCCAGGCTGTCTACCTGACGTCACTTAATAATATGTCCATCTTCTTCGTTCAGAACTTTACTGAAGAATGTTCTTTAAACACTAGCTAATCACGTGGGTTACAATTGAAATTCATTTTAACTGCGGCATAAAAGTGCCCCAACCTTTCAAAATGCATAGTCATATGGCCTTGGAAGTACGCGTACACAATGTAAGAATAGATACACATACAAATATGCCGCCAAAATAAGAATAATGTTAAAAAATTTAATAAATATAAGGGATTCTGTTTCAAAACAAATAAAAAAATCTGGCCACAAAATGAAATAAATCACGTGGAACAAATTACATTGAGCCTGTTAAACAAAAAAAATACGTGTTAATAATTACTCTTCATTATAGCTCAAAAATGGTGTGTTAAAATTTTCACATTTAAATAAATTAGGTGTGTAATCCAACGTTTTGCTAAATCCAGTTTTTCGATAGAACAATATAAACATGTAACTTAATTTTTACTTAAACTCTAAGAGTGAATGGAGTGAAGTGTTTATTTCAGTTTTCGTGTGGGTTGTAACAAAACACAGGTACAATGATTTTACACGATATTTTATGATGATTTCAATTATCCGTGATGTTAGCACAAACGGGAAAAATCCGGTCGATACATGTGCAACACCAGTGATAACTGCCGGCGAAAATGTTGATTTACTAAACTAATATCACTGAGTATCTCTACTTGAGTGGAATAAATCGTAGTTTTACTCTGAAAGTCTCCGGGAAAAAAAGATCACGACAGCAGACACAATTCTGTACGTCGACAGAACTGGCCGTTTTCCATATATTCCGTTCATGTGTGACGTGTCTATGCCCAGTGCGCATAAAGAACATACTCGTTTGTCGCTGTGTACTAAAAAAACCGGTGCAGTGTCGCAATAAAGCTAAGCCAATACATTTATTTTCCCAATAATGTCTTTAATTTATATATTTTAAATAGTTTCGTGCGATTCGTTGAACATTTTCAGGCATTATGTCAGCCAAACATCACAGACTTACTCCTCATTTAACGTTTTACAACAAGCAGGTTGATTATTATGTGTACACGCGAACAAAGATGTGCACAATATTCTGTGATTAAAAAACTAATATAGTTGAAGTAATACATTAAATACGGAATCAAACGGACAACAACATATGGTACACACCAAACTTTCGCCACATTTTCTTCACATTTGATTGAGGACTTCTGAAAACTGTTCTTAATTTATTCTTCCTGCTGACTGTATATGATTCTGCTGTTTCATAACAAAAATAATTTTGGCATGAGTCCCACCTCTTGTGGTTAAAGCATAGCAAGGGAAATTCTATAATCGTTTTGAAACAGTGACATTATTAGCTATAAAATTTAAACTGTAATTTATATCAAACAAAAACCAAACCTATTAGAGGGGCTACAAATTAGAATATTACGCTTTTGATTAGATGCAAATGTTTGAAGAACTCTCTCACACCTCCCCATTCCCTTATTTTGCCCCCAACTTGACTTTTTATTAGAGAAGGTAAAATTTTAAGTAAATGATTTTATTTGCAGGTATTTCTTTTAAAAGACCAAGCTCAAATTGCTCAGTTAATCACTAAAGAGCTCCACTAAAGGCTGTTTACAAATTACAAACTGTGCCTTGATCCAAAGTTAATCAAACGTTATTTTGAAATCAAACTTCAAAAAAATCTCTATCATATAATTTAATGTAAATTATTGTACTGTCATTCTAATATAAATTATTCTGTATAAGGAGCAGTAATCAAATATATTTTATGCTACAGAAGTGGCAGTCACTATATATAAATATTACTTTAGAAGACACAAAAACATTTAATATAATTAATGCCAAATAAGCGACACTCATTTAGTGTAAATAATACTTCAAATGCGAGTTATTTATTGTAAATAATACTGTAGAAGCTACAGCCATTTAATATAAATAAGTATATAAAAGCGACAGCCATTTCATGTAAATAACACTGAAGAAGTGACAAAGCCAATTTATATAAATAATTATGTAGAAAGGACGAAGTCATTTGGTATGAATAATACTGTAGAAGGGACAACAATTATTTGATATAGAAGTAAATATTACTACTGTAGTGGCAACAAAGTCAGTTCATATAAATAATACTCTGAAAGGGAGGAAAGTTATTTCGTATAAATAATACCGTATAAGGGAGAAAGTCATTTGATATAAATAACAATATAGAATGGGTAGAGTCATAAGGCATTTCGCTACGTTCTTGGAGCAGACTGACTGGCCCAACAAAGTGTAATACTGGAATCGTTCCCGTCTGCACTTGCGTAAAAGTGAAGAGAGTCTTGTAACTTGTGGTAGCCATCAGTACATTTCTTCCACGCTCTCACTCCTACATTCAGTAATAATGGCGAATGTGTCTGTCTTTGTTACGAGGAGGAGTGATATTTTTCATGATGTTACTTAGTTGGTGCACAATGATACTCTAAAAAATAAATGTGATTACACTTCTATAAGACAAAATGGGTAGAATAGCTATTATTGCTTCATTTTTTTCTCTAGTATAATTTTGAAAACGCGGAATAGTTGGTCATAGTTTTCCTACCAGAAGACTATGAAGAAAGTGAAATCGAGCTACACAAAGAAAAGAGACAGTAAATTAGTCAGGGGCTATCTAGTGACTTGATGATCAAAGAGCTAGATTGAGGTATTAAAAACATGACATAGAAAGCTCATGATTTTGATTAACTATCACTGCAGTTTTCAAGAAATCGTACCCATGGATAAAAGTGTACGACTGCTTAATGCAGATATGTCACCCAATGATAAGAAAGATGGAAACTGAGTGTTTTATATAAAGGATAAAATAAAGACACATTCCAACCAAATTTCTACATACCACTCGCAATTATGGTAGGGGTGGTGAATATTTTTGAGAAGTTAATTAACTACAGACTGCTCAGTTTCTTAGAAATATGAGATGACTTGAGAATATGAAATGTTTACTATGGGAAAACAAATAAACTGAGAACGCATAATGGAGAATTTTAAACCGAGTTCTGATAACTGGTTTCTGGGTTCAGAAACAGTATGTTGTATATCTGGTAAAGGGAATGGTTAGTGAAGAACAAGACAAGAATAAAAACTGAAGGACCAGCTGCGAGAACAGAGAGTTTGCAGTGAGGTCCACAGGCCTCCTCCCTGCGGAACACCAACTCGGAATAAATAAGACTAAAGTAATTGTAACACAAATAAATTTGAAGTAGTTAATTGTGTAATATATGGCATAGCCTCGAATAGAATTCTGTTGTATTGTGTAATAGATCCCCATTCTCTGCAGGATACTGTGGTTGAGGAAGGGGGGATTGCAGGGTAATGTGCCAAGCCACTACTCTTGACTGCATTAAAGTAGTATTTGTAACAGTGTTAAAAATTACGAGAGAGCAAACTACAATCCTCGAAGTGGAGGAAAAGACAAATAAAAAATAATATGTGCCTACCAGCAAACAGACATTTTGAAATATAGGAAATGTTTTGTGCTTCTAGAGTAACTGAGGGCCGAATATAAGCAAGAGGGACCACAAAACATGTAAAGGAATGTACCAGATGTCCCTAATTAGTGTTTACACTCTTTGTACGTTAATAACATATAAACTGCTAGAAAAACTCTAATGGGACTGCCTGTAGTTAACGCAATAAGGGCAACATTGTGTGTGTGCGAGCACAGCTAACCGTTCAGCCATTGTCAGTGGTGTTTGCAGTTACTAGCGGTAGACCTATAGTTGTAGAGAAAATGACGAAAGTGACAAGGTTTTATTTCGAGCAATGTAGGTGTATTTTAAAATGCAGAGGTCTAAAGACACTGGAGGGCATAATACGATACTGGGCCACCGTCACTTGTAACAATGATGGCATGATTAATTGTCAATGTTAGGAGGGACTGAACTGTGTGTAATGTGAAGAAAGGACGGCGCTGCAATAAGAGAAAGATAACAGAAGAATGAATTGTGGAGGCTGTGTTGCACACATTCAAATTTTCCCCAGAGATGTCATTGTTCATGTGGCAAGAAGTATATGAGTCAGTTGTTAGCAGATAAAATGGTCATCTAATTTTAAAGAAATTAAATTGGAGGTCATACATCCTATGTTACTTCATGCTGTTCATGAAGACGACCCAGATAGGCATGTCGAATTCTGTGAGTGGGTTGTGAACATGTGCAACGACAAAAAACAAATTTACTGACATGTTTGTTTGTCCGATGAGGCAACCTTTAAATTGAATGAAAATGTCAACCACCAAAACTGTGTGTACTGTGGCGATGAAAATTCTCACAATGTGGTATATCAAGCAGTTAATCTTCCTAAGTTAATAGTGTGGTGCGGTATGTCTGCAAGAGGACTTTCTGCATTATTCTTATTTGGCGGGACAGGTAAAAGTTACTGCACCATGTTGCCGATAAAACATGGTACCAGCTGTTCAACTCTACCCAGATAACGTTTGCTATCACCCTCCCCCCCTTCCCGGCAGGACAGTGCTCTTCCATAATACCACCAAGACATACGGTCGCTCCTGGATTTAACATTTCTTGGGAGTTGGATAGACTGACGAGGAAGTGTTGAGTATCCGCTCAGGTCTCTATGTTTAACACCGTCAGATTTTTTCTGCGGGGAACTTTGAACAGCATTGTGTACACTATAAAGTCACTGGCACTATAGACAAAGTGTGTAGAAAAAAACGAGTTTCTGGGTACGTCTTTCACAAGTACTCGCTTAGCCATAGTACTACTTCATTACCTTTAAAGCACATCTATAAATGCTTTACTTAGAATTCGAATTCTTTGCTGTGCTAAGGTAATACTGCTCTGGGTTACAAGGCCACCAAACGCGTTTAATAATTTTATACCACTTATTGTCATAGGCACTAGTAGAAGTAATAATCTATTGCAATAATATCTTGTGCAAACGACTAGAGGGAGCATTTCTATCACATCATAGTTATTTATTGGTGACTCAAGAACGTTCATTGTCAGGGCAGCAGAAATTGCATTGCTCCAGTCAAAATAGTTACGTTAAGTAACGATGAAACGTATGTTGCAGACAGTGCACAGGACACTGAAACCTCTCAACCACGCCTACTTTTTCACAATAAATCACTATCATTAAATAATAGTGATATAGTTTTAAGTACGATAAAAAATTTATTTTGCAAACCCTCTGAAGTGCTGTTTAGTTACAAAGAACGTAGACATTGTCTGCTGCGTAACGTCCAGAAGGAGAACTCAGGTAACTACTGTGTTTCTGTCTCCTGCGTCGACAATAAAGCAGTCGAATCAAAGCTAGTTGGAGAAAAACCTGATATATACGGCTACCTGATTAAGTCTGAAAACCTGAACTCTGCAAAGATGTAAAACATTTCCTTTTTGAGGCTATTTTGCGGTTGCATTTCATAGAAACAAATATAGAAACATATTTGTTGGACAAACAGTATACACAACTATATGTAAAATTTCTATATTATTTGTAAGTGGAAGAACCGAAAGTGTAATTTGTATGGTACTTATAACCAACACAATATAATTGTAGGTGTTTTTCGTGGCCGAAGTTGGCAAGACGTCACATTCTTAGTGCGATATTACGGTTTCAATCCTGAGTAAGTCATTAGTTAAAATATTAATTTTTCAATTTTATTTGAAAATGTTCTTCCCGCAATATTCTACATACAAAAATGTCACATTACAACACGAGTATAAGACCTCTCCATATATGTTTTGAAGGGGAGGCAAAATTGCTTAGAAATAAGGAAAACGAATACTTTTTCCTTGTATGTGATAACAGTAACTTCTACAAATTATTTATCCAAAGTATTTCTGAGGCACAAAGTTCTTTTATTTTTGGCGCTGGCTTATGTTTCCAATGGCGACATACCTGCTGCTACCGCCGTAGCTGCTGTGGGGGAAGTGGGGGAGCCTCCCGGGTTTTTTGATCGTCATCGGAGCTCTCAATGCTGGCCGAGTTGTGGCGCAGTGGCAGGCCCAGGGAGAGGCGCCGAGCCGCCGTACTTGCCGCCGCTGACGACGACGATCCACCCGAGTCCTTGGCGTCCTTGCCGCCAGCCCGGGTGCCGTACTTGTTCTTGAGGTAGCGCGCCCACGAGCTGAGCGCCGCGCCGTCCTTCTCCGGGCCGCCGGCCGTCGAAGACGATCCTGCCCCGGCCCGGTCCGGCGAGCTATCCTGCGACTTGAGCGCATGCGTCGACCGGCTTCGCGCCAGGTCGTTGGTGGCAGTGCCCGGCCCGTAGCGCGATGCCAGGTACGACGACGGCATGGAGGTGGGTGACGTCGGCTCCTCGGCGTCGTCGCCGTCCTCGCCGGCGCCGAAGTTGTGCGAGCTTCGGCTGCGAGCCAGCTTCGAGCGCCGGTCTTTAAGGGCCTGGTAGCGTGACCTGCCGCTCGAGTACTTGCCCGAGTCGTCAGCGGCCGCCCCGGAGGACGCGCTTGTCACGGACGAGCCGGCCCCGTATCTCCTGGGCTCTGCCTCCTCGTCCGGCGGCACTACCGTCGAGCTTTTGCTCTTGTTGAGAAAGCGGCTCGTGTAGCCGCTAGACCCGTACCGTGATGGAGACTCGTCGTCCTGCTGGGTGCGAGACAGGTACCGGCTGGTGGGCTCCTCCTTAGTGCCGTACGTCGACGATGTTCTGTAAGAGCTGGGCGCGCTGTCTACGGCTGGTGTTGTGCTGAACCGCCTGGCGCTGTAGCTTCCCGTGTCGTCTCTACTGCCCTTCCTCTGCTGGGTGTCTGTCGTGTCGCGGGCATGTGCGCTGCGCGCCAAGAGAGGTCCAATGTCTGTCTTCTCCATGGCTTTTGGGGTGGCAGGTGTAGGGGTGGCTGTTTTATTCTTGTTATCGTCAGATTCCTCTTCGGAGTCCGTTTCCTCCGAATCGGAACTCGACTCTGTTTCTTCTTCCTCTTCCTTTGTCTTCTCTACTGGTGTCATAGAGGTTCTGTTCTGCAGGAAGCGACTCTGGAACCTTGGGGTGCCAGCTGTCGACTCTTTCTTGGCCGTGTCAGACCCAGTAGATGATATTCGAGTCCTTGGAGTCGAAGTTCCGCTGCCACCACTCTCCCCACCTTTCGACAGGTACTTCTGTTTGATCTCATCCGTGGAGAATACAGCACCGGTGTTCTTCACGGACGAGGAGGCAGTCGACGAGTCCGACGATGTCGACGAGTCCGAGCTCGCGGACCGAGTTTTTTTCGGTGTCTGGGAGGAGGCTACCGGGCTTGCGACGTCTGACGACGCGGACGAGCGACGCGACAAGTTGGCACTACCTTGCCTGCTGGCAGCGACCTTCTTCTGCGTCTGTTGTAAAGAACTGACGGATGAGCCATCGTCTGATTCTGCATCGCTCGATGGCACCTGAAAAATATAGGAGTGTATTGTTAGCTGGTTACGGGATAACAGGAAGTTAAAGATCTTTTAGTTTGGAAATTACAACAAATAGTATTCTGACGGCAGGACAATTGTTAAGTTATTTTAGCTTTCTAGACTGCAATTTTAACTTTAGTATTTAAGGATGAAATTTAGTGCTTGAAAGAATGTTAGAAATGATACATCTAGTCTCGACAGTTCCTGTGACTCGCTAGTGAATCTCCGCACAACCCGAAATGTCCATAATTTTTCTCTGTCATTAAATAATTATCAGCATGCTGCCACAAATATATTGACATTGTGTAATATTAACTAATAAATTGTTTGTACCAAACTGTAATTGCTTGAGATAGAATGCCAGAGTTTGGAAGTGACAGTTTTGAGATCTACATTTACATGTACAAGGTTTGTTATTCATTGCCATGTCTGTACTGTTCATATATCTTCATTAAGCATAATTATTTTACATCCAACTAGAATGCTCAGATTCTTTTCTGTAGCAGTGCATTAACAGAGGATACTCTGAATGAAATATGAGTATTGCTGTGCGGACGTTCTTTTAATTGTATCTTAGACTACTGTATATTCATCTAACAAATTGTCCTCTAAAAGAAGCCATACTAGACTGGATAGTGAGGGTAGAGGGCTATACCTCAGGTGCAGATGTTCTCGTGGGAGACTGCAGCTCGTTAGCTGGTGCTCTTCCAGATGTTGGCGATGGGGGTGTGCTGCTGTCGTCAGAAGCATTATCGCCAACTGGCCGCTGCTTCAGTGCCGCTACTCTCTCCGAAACAGGACGTGTTTCTGCGGGTGTCTCAGAAGCCGTTGAAGATGATGGAGCATTTTTGTTTTGTTTCTTAATTTTCGATATCTCATCATCTTCGCTCACTTGTCGTTGAGTTGTTTTCTTCGACGCAGGAGCCTTCGCCTGAGGCTGAACCGGCTGAGGTGGTGGTTCCTTCTCCTTTTTCTGCTTGCCCATCTCTGACTCCTGCAAGCGTTTCATAACGCGAGGGGAGTCGTACAATCGAAATATCCCACTTAGCGGTCCTTTCGTCACGTCTTCTGTGTCAAGAACCCTTTCTCTTTCCTTGTGCTGTGGATCGCCCGTAAACCTGACCGAACGTGTTCCTTGGACATCGTTGTCTGAATCAGCATTTTCACCATCACGATGATGCCTGGTGAAACGCGAACGGTAGCGCGACCTCGCGGACCTGTTGTCATTATCGTACGGAGACTCGAACTCGCCACCGTAATCACCTCCTCCCCCAGTTCTTCCGTATCTAGACGAATCGTGCCGATCATTCGCAGAGCGGTTCGCGGGATAACGCTCACCGAACTTCCTACCTCCCAGAGGGGAAACTCTACCCGAAGGTGGATCTCTGTCATCGCCATAGCCACGCTCGTCTTGTTGCCGGAACTGTGATGCAAGGCGGTGATCACTCTTCGATCTCATAAGGCCTGGGCCTCCAGGCGGTTGGAGCAACCCTCCAGCACTCGCGCTTGTAGTAATGGTGCCCGCGGTACCTGGCTGGTGTGGAGTGTTCATCAGCAACTCCCCGAACCCTGCGAGAAGTATCACCAGCTGATTGGGGTCGTGAGACATCGTGAACCTTACCCTTCTGTTGTAGTCGGCATTCTCGTATTCGAAGTTCCTGATGAACTCCACCGTCTTTAGAAATATTTCCTTGGCATCCATCAGCTCGCAGTCGTCCCACTCCACCGACTCGGTCATGTATTTGTCAGCTAAATCACAGTTGCTCTGGATGTTGGAAATTTCCAGCTCCAAGTTCTCCTTGAGAGTGAGCAGGCTGCGCTTTTCCGAAGTGAGGTAGCGGTCCACCTCGCCCGAGAGAAACTCACAGCGATCTTTGATCGCCTTTGAAAGTCGGCGTTGTATCTCGTTCACCTCCTCGGATACGGAGCTGCAGTTTTGTTGGAGGCTCACAGCATTCTTCTCGACGAGGGAGAGCGCATCTTGAAGTCGGTGCACTGCGCGCCGCACCTGGTTGTTGATGCGCGCAATCTCCCGTCTCAGTACATCCATGTGTGCCTCCTTGCAGTCGGTGCAGATCTTCTTCTCGCAGTGTAGGCACAGCGAGCAGTAGGACTTCTCGGAGCAGACGTTGCAACGCTCCATGATCTGGCCGCTGGTGGGGTCGGGCAGCTCCCCCGTGATCTCGATATGCAGCTCGAGGAAGCGCTGTAGGGTCACATTGGTGGGGTAGCCCTGCACGCCCTGGTAAGGGATCCTGTGCTCGGCGCGGCATTCCGGGCACTTCACCTGCAAGCAACGCCAATCACACTTTCTTACCACCTACTCCTTCCGATCTAACATCTAGCGACACCCACACAACCATAGGCTTACTGTTTACGCACTAATTAAATATCGACTCTTAATACAAGTTCCTTACGAACTACAATAATCAGCAGATTAATTTGGGATACGGTATACTTAATTAAACTTTTTGTTTTCCTTTCACTTCGTATAACATGGCCGCCAGGTCTTGGGTTCTATAGCAAAAATGTAGCCGTACAAATATAGCATTTGTATATCCCAAATAGGGTTGAGTTATTTCGATGAACGTTTTATGCATTCCCCATTTTATGCCGTGATGCTAACAGATGTGTAGATTTCCTAATAAACAGACTTAAATTTAAGTTTAAAAAAGATAGGAATATCCAGGTTACAATTAGTTTGAACTCGTAACTTCACAGTCTCAAGGTGCCATAATTATAAATAAATGAGTTAGCTTTAAAATATATATACGTGATTTGGGGTTCTATAATAACTTTTTAAGCTCTGAGTGAATAAATGAATAATTAGTTCTCTGGGTTTTCATAATTATCTGGTTTGGTGGATAGAAGATTCTCAGTCTAATGAGTTACACTCTCCAGTAGCGTGAAATAATAATATTAATCTGATCAGTTCCAAGACCGTCATTATATGTCCATATGTATTTTACTGTGGAAAAATTCTAATGTTGCGTACTTAGCCAAACATGTACCTCAAGTTGCATGGTAACCGAATATAAATTTTCCAAATTTCTTTTGTAGTTCCGAGATAACGAGTTGAGTTGAGAGATTTGGGCGGCTCTTAACAATGAGGTCTTGAGGGCCGATGGGGGTGAAATTAACTGAGAATGGAGCAGCGCAAGAATACAAGGACGGGGGAAACGGGAGATCCCCGAGAAAACCCGCCGATTAGCGGCATCGCCCCTTGATTGCCCCTTGAGAAAATCTGGGAGTGACCCGGCCGGGTATCGACCGGGATAACAAGGTTTAAGGATAGAATCCTAGGCAATCCACGCTTGTATGTAGCAAATTGACGCATATGGTTAAGAGGCTGCCACCCCCCCCCCCCATTAAGCTGACTGAGTTCATAGTGAAAGCACTGATAAGCACAATTTAAATTCTATTTATATTTCACGAGCAGTTATACTTCAACATACTTAATAGTATAAATTTATTACAATTTATTCTCTAGGAAATATATACTAAAAGCAATCTACTGTTAACCAGTAAAAATATTTTTCGATACAATGTATAGCCATTTAAATTATTGAATAATAATATATACAATAAGAAGTTGGACCCTAAAGCGTGTTTAAAAGCCACCTTGTGATATGCATCTGAGTAAGAAACCGTACCTCACGGCGCCACGTGAGATATAGCCTAGCACGGAGCAGCTATGGAATGTAAGGTAACGGAACTAAACAGGCGCTAACCACACAACTCCCGCTAAATTTCTCACGCGCTGTTACACGGAGCGCGACTTCACGTTATCCTTACACGTGTGTGTGTGTGTGTAAATCATGGTCTTTCCAACGCCATGTTATGATGCTTCACGTAGGCACATAAACATCGTTTACTAAATAAAAATGTCGGAAAAAAATTATTTTGCTTTTAAGATTTCAAACTATGAATATTAAAGTCATGAAGACATATTTATACTATGAAGTTTATGTGGCAAAGAAGAGATTCCGAAAGGATGGCGTTTGTGATTAATACAAAATTTGAAGACAACTATGAGAAAACCATAACCTCCATAATTAAATGTATCTGGGAAATGCAGACATATTTTACGTGCATATGCGAATAAATTGTCTATATTATTTATCTCAAGACAATTAATTTGCTTCGTGTGAAGCACAGAAATTTGCAGATTTTGTTGACAATGTTATACATTTCATGAAGTTTTTTGAATACTTTTAAGGAACATCATTAATAAACTGTGACAATGTAAAACTCCTTAGCAATTTACTAATTAAAAACAAATTAATTATAGCCTATCTTTTGTTTTACTTTCGTCCTCATTTTCAGGGCAAACTTATATATGTAGAGTAAGTTCTTCTTGCAGCTGCTGTTATCACCAGTAGTTAATTAATAATGCCATGCTGCTTGTTAGTCGATATTCCTGATATGTTTAACGTACCTCACAGTCGGGTTTCTTGAATGTAGCATCACTATCTGTGTAAGGTATTAAGGCAGTGGAGGGTAAGTGTGCGCAGGCGGGAAAGTGTGCGCAGTAACGCTTTTCAGTAGTTGGTAGCACTGGTGCATCATCTGACATGCAAGTATTGTAGTGAGTTGGAAAAGAAGTAAGCTGAATGCTCAGAGAAGATTTCTTATCGAACTCTGCGATTTATGCAGGTAATAAAATAGTTTTCACTATTTAGACTACAATATTTCGATAAGATAAGGGCTTGAGCATTTGAAAAGAAGTCAATCATGTTCTGGTTTTTGTCGTGTAGAAAATGGTTGGCGTAGGTTACGTTGGCGGTGGTCCGCTTGAGAAATTGTTCCTTATCATACCATCTAGCGGGACTTTTGTAAACCAATGTAGTAGGCTGGCAAGTGTTCGCGCCAATTTCGTTCGTGCGCACACTTGCCCGCCTGCATACATTTAGCCTCCTTCCAACGACAAATACATTAAATTAGTTTGTTATTTGTATTTTGCTATGATATAAATCTTGTATTGCAAATTTTTTTCAATTCTCATTCAATACGGGAAAATACAAGAGAGAAACCGACCGATAATGTCTTACCCAACATCAGTTGGAAGAAGCAAAGATTCGTATTGACCAGGGGATGAGTCTGAGGGCTGCAGCCAAAAAAAAATAGGAGTCAAGGAATCTAAACTTCGAAAAAGACTTAAATTGGTGAATATTCGTATTTCTGCTGTATTTAAGGCCCTTACACAACTGAAAACTTTAACATTCACTTTTACGTTTCCAAAATCGGCAATACACAATGCAAACAAAAAGTAAATAAATTGTAAGTTTTATATACTTTTAAGAACTAAGCCGGACAAATAATTTAATATAGAAACTTAATGCTTATAAACAAAGTATTTTTTCTACTGTAAGAAATTCAGTTAGATTTTCGGAAAACTGGCATCTTATTTTGAATTTAAATTCAAACATTTCGAAAACATAATAAACTCCAGAATCCTTTACTTTTACTTTGACAGTCTAGTTGTATAACTTAAAGCTCCATCAGGAACAACACGTGAAGATCTGTTGTAGAGTCAAAGATGTAAATTCAAATGTTACAGTTTTCAATTGTGCAAAGGTCATTAGACTGGCTTTGTAAAACAAATATAATATAATAGCTCTCTAGGTTTTCTTACGACAAAAAAAATCTCATGTTTTTTGGACAGCAGGCCAAGTGTACCGTAGAGAAATTATGGAAATGACAAGAAAGTTAACACCAAAATCGTTGCTGCCTGGATCTAAATTATACAACTAAGGCCTGGCCTGATTGCTCTGCTAATTTAGCTACCACTGTTCCAATATAACATGCGATGCAAACAGATTACATTTATGGAATCTTTTTCTGTGCTCTTAAGAAGCCTGTCTAGTTTGAGAAGCGCAATGTTGAAGGAATGAGATACTAAAGATTAAATTATTTTAATGGCATATTTTTGTTTAATTTCAGGGTACCGTCGCTAGTTCCATGGGGAGATACAGCGAAGTTTTCAGCAAGGAGATGGAAATTGCATTAGCCAAGCACGTAAGAGACTTTGAGGCTAGATTATATGGAATGACAAGGAAGACACTCATGAAAGTAGCTTACGATTTTGCGGTACCGGATGATTTAGAAAATCGTTTCAATGATGAACTGAAGTCTGCAGGTAAGGATTGGGTTTATCGATTTCTTGAAGATTCTGGTCTTTCATTGCGTACACCAGAGCAACGTAGCTTGGGAAGAGCCATGGGTTTCAATAACGTACAGGTAGAACAGTATTTTGATAATCTGAAAACGTGCTTAGAGAAGTACAAGTTCCTTCCTCACAGAATATTCAACATGGATGAGCCTGGATGCCAACAGTTTCAGGCAATACAGCTAAAATTGTAGCAAATAAAGGTAAAAGATCAGTGAAAAAATTAAGTCTGCTGAGAGGGGACAGCTAGTAACATGGGTATTTTGTGTGAACCCAACAGGAAACTTCATCCCACCCGCCTTAATCTTCCCACGTAAAAAGAACAAACCAGAACTCTATAATGATGGTCCAACAGGTTTTCTTGGTCTAATGAGTGAATCCGGATACATGAATTCAGAGCTTTTTCTGGATTCGTTAGAGCATTTTGCCAAACACACAAAGCCTTCTGAGGAGAATCCTGTCCTGCTCATTCTGTAAAAATCATATTTCACAGTGTTCTCTTTCAGAAAGAATAACATTCTCCTATTGGCATTGCCGCCCCAAGCTAGTCACATACTGCAACCATTGGACAAAGTTATTTTGCCCCATTTAAAAAGTTCTATGCAGAAGAAATTGAAAAATGGATGTGCAGTCATCCAGGTAGAGCTGTTACACAGATGGAAATGGCTGGCCTATTTGATGCAGTTTTTGAAAGAGTGGCAACAGTTGGTAAAGCAGTAGCAGCTTTTCGGGACACAGGTATTTGCCCGTTTAATCCCGATGTTATTTCGGAAGATGATTTTATATGTGCTGAGACCACGAGGATTGAGATGCCAGTTGCTGAAGACATTGATCACTCATCAGTTGCCAGCGAACCAGCTGAAGATGCTGATGGACAAAACGAGGGAAGACCGGACGAAGAATTGGCTGACAGATGAACAGAAGACGAAGTACAGATGCCAGAAAATACAGAAGAATCACAAATAGAAGTAATTCCAATCGCCGGTACTTCATCAGGACCAACAGTTTCAGTCAAATCAATTTGCCCCTTACCCAAAGCTCAGAAGCAAACCAAAAGGAAAAGAATTGAGCAGAAATCTGATATTTTAACTGCAATCCCTTACAAAAAGTACGCTCATAGCAAAACATAATTTGAAAGATGAAGAAACGAAAAAAGATGAAAATGCAAAAGCAAGAAGAAAACTAATCAAGACAAACACTCAGTTGGTGGAAAACAAATATGAAGAGAAATTTAAAAAAAAAATGAAGTAACATACAGCCAAACGTAAGCTAACATTCGATACGAGACGTGCTTCTAATCAGCCATCTACTTCACAAGTCTACATCTGCCCTGGATGTGACGAATCGTGCGATGGTGATGACTGGGTTCTATGTTGTGAGCGTAGTGAATGGTGGCATGAGTTTTGCTTATATTATGAAGGGCAGCGAGTTTTTTTCTTGTGATTATTGTGTAAAGAATATGCAATGATAATGACTGGGTGGAAGATAGCAAGTGTAGTCAATGGTGGTACAATATTTTCTCATAGTATAAAGAACTAAAATTTTGAATATATATATATATATATATAATTTATATTTATTTATTATTTATATTTATTTATTTATTGCAAAATATACTTCGGTCTATTTTAAATTACTAAATTAATTTTTTCGTTTATGCCACCACAGTACTTAATGAAAGTTTGCACCTTCTTCCTTCCTAAAATAACAATTTCACAACAGAATATATTTAATAAAAATTAAACACTTATTATAAAAGGAATAATTAACTCATGTAAAATTTTCTTATAGTAATTAAGTAACTGAATGAACACAGTTTTCAAAAATTTCCAAATATTTTTGACCATATCATCCGTATAAATCCAAACTTTAAGAAATACATTAGCCTCTTACTCAGTTTCTAAATAAAATTGAAGTAAATAATTTACGGCCTAACAGAAACTGTTGCGAATGGAAAACAATAATTTAGGGAAAACTTTATTTCATTATAAAATATCCATAATTGCTCCAATATCATATTACGCAACATTCATTTACGTGTAATTTAACATTAAAACATTTTTATCAGTCATATAATAAAAATTTTTCAAGCAAATATGGCAGAATATATTCGCTGTAAGGCTTGCTTGAAGAAAATAAATGTGGACAAGATAATTTTACGAGTTTTTATTCATCACCAAGAATATTTTAATTTGATTTGAGTATAAATTTTATCTCCAAAATATGTTATTCGGAAAATGAATAATTGTTTATTTATTAAGTAGAAGTAGAATCTTTGACATAAATATCAATTCGTTTCAAAGTGTGTTTAAAGTAAAGACCGCAAGAATTAAAAACATAGAATTGTTGGCAATATAAAATTTTTTAATTGGTGCGCATTTACCGAAATGTTGCGCACTGTGTCATATATTTTTTTCGTAGGTATTATTGTTTGCAACTTAGAATATGTATATGGTCATAGGATGTATACAACAATTTTAATTTCCGGAAAATGTTTTCTCATTCTTGCTTACATTGGTTCACCAACAGATAAGTGTCTAAGAGGCACAAACACACTTGCAGTGATTTCAATAATAATAATACTGTTAAAATACAGGACTTAAGTTCTTTAATCTTGGACTGAAAATGCGAAATTTACTATGATTAGTTAAAACGTCATAATGAGTACATTTTATAATTGCCACTACAGAATTCCAGGACTGCTTTTAACGGCAGATTATGTGCGCGAGCACACGCTCCCGTTCATTTCCATCTCTGAATTAAACGATTGCTGAACAGGATGTAAATGTTTGTGTATTCTCTTACGTAAACTTAAGTCCAGGATGTTTATAAGAAACTTAAAGAACAATTTCTTATCCTTGGAAGCAGAAGGCATTTTGAGCGGAAGAGGGCTCTTTGAGAAAGATACTAAACGAGTTAGAAACAAAACGTGTTTGGAAAAAGAAAAATTTGTATCCGGAAATTACAATTCATCCTGCCGCGTTTAGTAAACGTCCATTGGTGATAATTGTTCAGAACATTTAAATGAGTTGGTTCGGTCATCTGATACAGTAAACCAGACAAGAGCTAACGTCTCCGGTTTGATTACCGGCCGAGTTGGAGATATTTGCACATGCGGAAACTTTACGTCGGAGTTTTCAAGGCTTCACATATTACTGCCTGTTCACAGTATAGCGAGCGTTCTTGAACTCATTTGAAAAAATCACTGTCTGTTAACAGCATATATGTTAGATTACACACTGGCACGCAGATTCCCGGTTCACTTGGCAGCGAATAAAATAAAATAGTTCCAAGTTTTGATGTTGTATTATGAATGCAATGTCTAGATTTATGGCGAACTGAGTTTGTTTTATCTTGCTTTATAAACATTAAAGTACGACCTGACATACTGATAACGCATTTGGGTTGCCAACAATTTAACGTTTGCACTTCGTTGGTGGGATGAATAAAGTCGCGAGGCCCACGTAAACGTCAAATTTACTCATGGAGTAAGGGCACGAAAGAGGAGAAAAATATTTCTTGAGCAGGGCTTTCCGAAGTTCTCAAAAAACCGTGAACAGTCTATAATATCCCTACATTGTTATGCTCCAGTAGGCAATGAAAAACCAGACCATATGTATCCTGCTTATTACAATTTGGTTGTCCGCTAACAATTGCTGTATTCATCGTCATCTTTACTAGTAAACTTTAATGGGGTGGGGCAAACAAATTTATGCAGCGGGAAATTTCTATGAAGCATTTCGTATCAAGCTAATGCCTGAAACATGACCGTTATTTTTATTTACACTGTTTGACTCGACCTGAACGCCTCCGGAGATACGATAAACCCTCAACAAAAGTAGAACCCACTCTGTTATAAGACTAAAGCATCAGTATTCTCCTCACAGGTGGCAGCGGTGAACGAATAAATGTAACAGCAGGCTCTATTGCAGCAAGGGTTTTGACCGAGACTGTAACTATTTTTAAATATAAATAAGTAATTTTATTACGTTTTTCATATAAAAATATTACAAAAGAAACGAAATCAGAAGATATATTCATCTCGTTTATAGATTTATTATCCTTGCTCGACACAAGGAGGCAGTAGGCCTTTAACACTTTCGTTTGTCTGTGGCATCTTTGTCTGTGGCATCATTGTGCTGCGAGGCAAGTATTAACTCACTGACTAGATATAATGTGGTAAATATATTGATAGCTTTAAAATCTATTAATTTTTAAACAATATATTCACGAAAACTAATTTTTAATTGTATATTTCTTTGAAAATAAATTGAAATCGAATTTCGGAGAAATTGTATTATTACTAAAAACATTTCCGTACAGGAATCGGATGGGTATTTTTTTTATAACAAATGAACACGTTTGTGTACTTATAATTATTACAATTTTTTGTTTATCTTAGAGAAATTCTAATCGATTCTATCAAAAAATTAAATCTAAGGAATTTCTAATTATATTTAAATTATAAAATGACAACATTTTATAAATTAAATTTCCTTATAACAATAGTTCATAATATTTTTCGAATAAAATTTAAAAATTACAAAAAATTTTCTTAAAGGTAATTTTAGAATTTGTTATTCAAATATATTTATATTTATAATAAATTATATGAAGGAGCATTTTCCTCTCAAACAAATTCTGATGAAAATTCTTTTTGGTCATATTTTTTCTTAAGTTTCAAAATTATTTTGTTTTATAAATATGCAATATGAAATGTTTATAGTTTTAAACAACTCTATTTATGTTACAAAACTTAATGAGCATCGGATTAATAATAAAATCGTCAATTCTTAATATTTAACTGTTTTACATTATTGTATAAAATATTTATGAATTTCTAAACATTAATTTAAAATATATGTGTGAAAGGTGTACAGAAATAAAAAAATAATAATATGTACAAAGCTAAGAATAAATTTTATATTTATTTATATATCGCGCAAAATACATTAATTTGAAAAATAATTTATTACCATGAGAGAGTCGCGGGAGTACAGGGAAGGTTGCCACACGGTATCCTCATAGCCCGACATGTGTTCCGTGGTTTGCTTGCGCAGATATGTCACTAGAGGTGCATTCGACACGATTTATCCTAGCTAAATGAGTTTGAGAGAGGTCGTATCGTCGGCCTCCGAGAGGCAGGTAAAATGTTTTGGCGCAATGATTTCCCCTTGAACCGTTCTGACTACACTGTGAGTCGGTGTTGGACGCAGTAGGAACGGGAGGTACCACTGTGTACCCCCCGTTTCTCGACCCGACCGTCGAGAAAGCCCGGGTTGACCCCGGCGGACCAACAGAGCAGGGAGGGTGGTAACATCGTGCGACAGACTGTTAGCACTCCACGAGCGTCGCTGCGCACCGTCCAGGGACATGCCACGGTAGCTGGGGAAACGTCTGTATCCACTAGTGCCATATCGATGAGGCTAGCAGAGTGGGATCTGTCGTCGCGGTGGCGTCCCTTAAGACGTCTACCATTACGACCGGAATATCGCTGAGCTCGTGTGGCCTTCTCCCGAGATGAGGCAGAATAGCAGCTTTCGTATTGGAGACGAGCTGTGTTTAGGGACGAATCGCGGTTCTGTCTGGATACAGACGACCACCGAATTCGAATCTGGATACGTCCTGTGATCCACGCTTAATTGTAGAATTCACACCGCCCCAAAAAGATGTGTCATGGTGCGGTGTACCATTTTCTACGATTCCTGCGCTCTACTGGTGGTGATTGAAGGAGCGGCGAAATGTCCAGGAAAAACCTCGACCGTGTGTGCTCCCCTTTCTGGTGCAGTTTAACAACACCTTTTCCAGCAGGATAATGACCGACCTCACACATAACGGGAATCTCTGGACTGCCTTAGTGATGTCAACGTGCTCCCTTGACCAGCAAGGTCCCCAGACCTCTCGCCCATCGAGAACGTGTCAGACCATATTGGAAGGCAAATTCGGTCAGCGGCAACTACGGCTGATTAGGAGGGTCAGTTGCACCAGCTATGCAGGATCTTACTCAGGAGAACATCAGACATATGTATGCCTCCATGGCTGGCCGTATCATTGCCTGTCTCCATAATATGGATGTTCCAAGGCCTTACTATGTGCATCCTTCAGGTTTTAGCCACATGCAATACATGCTTGGTGTAGTAGAATATTATAATGTTTTCTGTATACATACTAACATGCCATGTTACACACTCACGTGTTCCTACGATGACATCTTCATTGTTATAAAAATAGTTTATACATATAGCTATTATGTTAATTTTTTATTATTATTAATATATTGACATTATATACCTTCAAATTGTATATATTTTTATATAAACCACAATTCTTTGCTAACCAAGCAACGTTCATTATATATATATATATATATATATATATATATATATATATATATATATATATATATATATAATAGTGAAAAACCTTTGTTCCACATAATTGGCAGTTCATGCCAAGTAGACTATCTTATATTTCTAAGAAGTATAATTTTTATGGAGTCATCATGGAAATATGGGAATTTTTATTTGATGCTTATTGTTTTATGCGTGTAATTTTTATGGTTTATAAATTCACAAGAGATTTGGAAATGGGGGAAATACGTTCACAAGATGAAAATTAATAACAATGAGAATAGAAAGTGATTGATTTTAAGGCAAAAGTTTTTTGTGCTGTCCCCCCTTTTATGTCTGCTATTAATACTATAGTTTCTGAAGGATTTATCTTATGTTCTATATATATATATAATATGATTTTCATTAAGCTATATATATATATCACATAATGAAAATCATATTCAAATGTTTAATATTGCAAACCTCGTAATAGTACTTTAGGCCTTCATGGGCTTTGAAGATTTTTTCCAGCCTAAACTACCCTACTGTAACTAAATTTTAAATTTTAAAGAGATGCACAAGTGTAATAGCCAGTTGTAAATCTACTTTTTTTTTAAAGACAATCCTGCCATAAGCAGACACGTTACAGTATACAAAGCAGAAGTGGGAGATGTGGATGTTTGAGGCTAAACGGCAAAAGCTGTACAACTGCGAGTGAACGGCGTGAGTGAAGAGATTTGGGCGGCTCTAACGGCGAGGGCTTTAAAAGCCGATGAGGGTGATTGAGGAGAGTACGGAGCGCCGCCGGA
The DNA here is from genome assembly GCA_029891345.1 of Dryococelus australis. NCBI lineage: Eukaryota > Metazoa > Arthropoda > Insecta > Phasmatodea > Phasmatidae > Dryococelus > Dryococelus australis. The sequence continues at coordinate 124,747,521 of CM056998.1, forward strand.
ATGGAAAGACGGTGGAAACAGGAGATCCCTGGGAAAACCCACACTGACCAGTGGCATCCACCGGCACGATTCCCACATGCGAAAATCAGGGAGTGAACCCGGTTCGATTTGGTGGGAGGCGAGCAGACTAACCGCTCAGGCACCGCGGTACCGCGAGTGAAAGAGCAAATAGCAAAGTATAACGGAGTGAGCAGAGAGGTAAATATGTAGAAATGATATAAAGAAGTAATGAGAGACGTTAGGTATTCAAGAGTTAAAAGAAGTTGACCAGAAGTAAGGTCGGGCAGATGTACACGAGCAGAACGATACTAAATGCGAGAGGAACGGCACGAGTACATGGAAAGAGGGGATAGGTATAAGTAGAAACATACGGGGAGAAAAGAATAAAAAGTGAGAGGAGAGAAAAGTGTAAACAATCATAACTGAAAGCTGATAATACAAGACTAGGTGTTACCATTACTCGACTCGCAAGAGCAATCTTTTAGGTCGTTCTCAAACAACTAGACCCCTTTGTCATTTCAGGGTTGCCCGACATTCGGGAAAATAAATGCAGAACATTTTTTGCAGACTTTTCAAGTCACCCTAAATTAATTTAGTTCTTACACACACATTATAAATACTCTTTTAATGAAACAGACTTAAACTAAGCCATCTACTAGAAAGTGCCAAAATATGCTATACAAATATTTCCAAAATAATATACAAACATTTGCAAATACTTGTAATACCAGAGTAAACATTTTTGTCTGCGTGTACGATTTTATGCAAAATAACTTCTGGTTTCATTACCATAGAAAAATATAAACAACTGATTTTTCGATAATATAATTGAAATTGTGTCTCATTCATTTGATAAGAATGTCAAATATTTACACTTAGGAATACATACGTATTTTTAATCAAGTTATTCGAATGTAAATAAATAGTATGCATTGGAAAAAAACGGTTAATTAAATGATGCTATGAGAAAAACAAAATGTTGTAAATTGATTAATTTTGAATATGTTAATAAATGAACCTCAAAAATACGTAGTTTAGCGTATGTACATAGCTACTGTTCGATGGTAGATGTGTAGGCGGAACAAAATGTGCAAAAATGTTATTATTCCGAGTAAAACAATGCATATGGCAACCCTAGTTGGATACGACTGGCAATCGCGAAAGGAGAGTGGCGCGCAGAGGAAAAATGAGGCAGAGGACGTATGCGAGCTGCGCAGTAACCACCCTGCGTATTCCTACACTCGACTGCTTTTCTGCAATTCTCGCTATCAATAAAAATGTACATAGGATTTGAGCTTAGAGCACTCTTTATAAAGGTAAGTACTTTCACATGTTTGCACACTTAAATAGATAATATTCGAGGTGGTAAAATTATTTTCTTCGTGTAAATTAGTGGGTTAGTTAAAAACTAAAAACATTAGACAACACCTTCATTACTGGTGACCACATGATTTTTACAGTTACATTGGCGGTGGGCAAATCAATGATGGGGGCATGAGCAGAAGACGGAAATGGGTCTACCAAAATGTACTCTATGGCAGTAGTTCTCAAACACTGGTCCGCGGAAAACAGGTCGTTCATAATTAGGAACTCGGCAGTCCACAAATTGAATATTATTATAAATTGAATAATTGACGATTCAGCTTTTTAATATCGCATTTTTACCACAGTAATGCCGAAATTATACTACAATAATTTATGTTGGTAAGAAATTTAATTGTTATTTTACAATTTTTGTATTTTGAATGGAAAGACTGCATTTGTAGTTGGCCCGTGTTGGGTTGACAGGAGGTCCGTGTTGGGTAGACAGGAGGTCCATGTTGGGTTGACAGTGATCTACTAGTTGTCCGCGTGGAAAGATAAGTTTGAGAACCACTGGTATGTAGTTACCTGTCGGCGGACGTAGTCGACGAGGCCGTCCATGCAGGGCTCCATGCAGAAGGAATGCTGGCATGGCAGCAGCTTGGGGTTGCGGTAGCGGTCGAGGCAGATGGCGCATGTCAGCAGCTGCTCGAACTGTTCCATGCTTCACGCAGTCTTTCTGCGGGCACACAACACACCATTCACTTCACCAACACATCCGCAGTGCTGACACACACACTAACACATAATACCAGCAGCACGATGGAAGAATGAAGGTGTGCCATTGTTTGAGGTGAACTGGCAGATTGAGATTTACGTCTCATCGACAGAGAAGTCATTAGAGACTGATGAAGGTTCTCATAGAAGCCGATAAGGGAACGTAATCTGTCATGGCCTGTACTAAGGAACCATCCCGGCATTAGCATGAACTGATTTCGAAAAAAACTTGTAAACATAAATCAGGATGGCTGGGCCAGGAATCGAACCCGGGTCATTCCAAATGCGAGTCCAGAGTGGTACTACTCCCCCATCTCGCTCAGTGTCATTATTGGAGACCGTATCATTTCGCGTTGTATTGCTTTACCATGCTAGGTGTCATAGAAGAGTATGTTAGTTTCGCAGATGTCATTGTAGGTCCGCTCGTAAGACACGCCCTCGATAATCTTGAACAAATAGCCCACATTCAGCAATATGATGGCTTAATTCTGCCTGGGCGAGCTGAACAGCGGTACGAACTCTGACTATGGCCGCAACTGATGAGCAAATGGGCTTAGCTCGAATAAATATAGTATTATGAAGCTCTACTGAGTGCAGTTTAATAACTCGAAATGATGTGGTCTCCAATCATTAAGCATCTGTCTTCCGTGTAGTTGTAACCATTTAAAACAGTCAATACACCCCTTCACATTAATGACAAAACTCTCAAATTATTATTTTGAACACCAGCGTTAAACTTTAAAATTATTTCTTAAATTATGTTTTTGATGTAAAAATAATAAGTACCTAACCTAACTAGAATATGATGTAGTTGCTTAACACTTTGGTTCGAGGCAATTTTTTGACAGTTCAAAAAAGGCGACAATGTGAAATGTTTGTTCGCTTTACTCAAAGGTAGGTGGTATTGACCATCCCAGTGGCCAAAAGCTTTTGAATTCTCAAGCTCGGAATTTAATATAAAGTGCAGCTGTCATACGCTTTTTACCCACTTTGTCCCTACAGCTAAAACCTCGCGCTCATTTAGCGGCGGGATGGGGTCGCTGACGGTTCGAAAACAATCCCCGTCTATAATCCATACACTGTTTCTTCGGCCTTTTTGAATTAAACCTTTGAAAAATCTTTCCCTTAATGACGTGTTTAGTTATTTCCAACATAGACCATGTATCACAAGCGTTTTATACTTGTGTTCATAAAAATTCCTTCCCCCCCCCCCCCCCCCGTTAAATTGAAATGTTATAAATATTTTATGTATAATTATAATGCTTCATTTATAAATAATTTGGATAAAAGTATGTTTGTAACGCGTGGTAAGACATAATTCTTATACAAGATACTGTTACACTAAGTGCGCACGGATGTGGTGCGTTGTCCCTCTGATTGTAATTCTCGAGGCTTAGTTACGGCCGTGTCTCAACTAGAAAGTGTGCTCACTCTTACTCACTACTCTCACTCTGGCACACTCTGGCTCACTTTAGCGAATTGAGACTTCTGCCCTTTGGAAGCCTACGGCATAATTTCTCTGGCAGAAAATGTAATAAATAGTGAAAAATAAAACATTGCTGGCCTTTCACTTTCCTCAAAAAATTCACAGTATTTTATGAAATAACAACTTTTTTTTAATTGTTACTTATTTCCGTGAGTAAAACATATTTGTTATGGGCAAATTACGAATTTAAAAATATTAACACAATGAAATTAAATGTAATGTGAACATAATAACATCATAATTTGTTATGTTCCATATCAAATGGAATATTGTTCTTTTACACATTTCACAATCTCAATGATTAAGTTAAGTTGATAAAATATACCTAACGATGCTTTAGATACGACAAAACATGTGTCTGAATATTTGAGGGTAGACTTGAAAACGACATGACTGCCAGAGAGGGTGCGAGAGTGAGCACCGAGTGTACATCGTCGTTCACTTTCCCTCTCGTGCTCTCTCCTCGGAGTTGGAACAGCAGAAAGAACTCTCTATGTCGTCAAGAGTGAGCGATAGAGTACTCTCTGGGCGAATTGGGACACGGCCTAAGCTTAGTTTGCACGAGGCGGAAGAATATCCTGGAAGTATAACTTTAGCGGGACTTCAGAAAAGTCTGAAGTAACAGTGAATGGATAATAGTTTAGAAATGTCTAAACTCGGAGTGAGGTGACTCGCTGCCGGCTGTAATCTGATAATTTCGTTGTCTTTAGTTGAGCGGAGTGGGTATGTCTGATCGGCTCTTAACAGCGAGTTCTTAAGATCCGATGAGGGCGAAATGAGGCGGATGTGGAGCAGCGCAGGAATGCAAAGACGGGGGAAACGGAAATCCCCGAGTAAACCCGCCGACCAGCAACATATAGTCCGGCACGATTTCCACATGCAAATTTCTGAGAATGACCCCGCAGGGAATTGAGCCTAGTCCTCCTTCGTGGAAGGCGAGAGCTCGAGCCGCTATATACGCAAACCACGATCCTCAGTAGTCTGTAGGCATAACCGCGCGGCATTAAAATACAATTTTGATTCTTCCTCTGCCAAACCTGTTCACTTTTCTCCAGTAGTCATCCCAAATATTTCCTTAGCTGAATGAAGGGTGACAACTTGTTTCAGTTGGTGGGTGCTCTGTCATATCCCGAGTGGATGGATATGTACCTTCACACTTCAACTCTTCGTGGGTGAGTAGAATGATTAAAGTTAAACCTAACCACTGTATGAATTACTACTCATTTTTACTATTACTTTCTCGTATGTACAACATTAACCGTCTTTACAGAAAACGTCTTACAACTTGCAATACATACTATTAAATCGTGACCACACTGGTATTATGTGATGTCTTCCTACAACTTCAGTTCGACAGCTACATGCTGCTCCTCCCGCTACTGAATAGCTTCACCTTCACTTCCTTCCTAGTCCAGCTCTTATATTCAGTGACCAGAACGATCCCCTCCAGAAAAACTTATTTTTCTCTTACTTCACAATCCAAAGTTTCATAAACTTTCTGGAACGAATTGTTTGATCACTGCATGATTCCTCGGGCAAAAATCATCCTCTCAAGCAAACTCCTATGACGTATATTAGATGTGAAATCACCACTGGTGTCCGTCTGTAGGAACAACTTGATGTTCCACTTGCTCTGGTGCATTACGAGCATCTGGCTTGACTAACTCTTACGATCTCTCAACAAGAACGAACACTGAAAGAATGTGTTTTTCTACCTTTTTAAAAAATTGTATTTTACAACATATAAAAATTATATAAGATTTTTTTTTTTTTACTTAATGGCTAGTACACTCACAACAGCTGGAAGCAATACCATACTTAACCAATTGCTTGAGGCAGGTTGGTCACCATCAGTATATCGGGCTTTGTTTGGTCATATATTACTTACCACAATTACTTTCTAATGTCCAAATAGCTTACCTTTGTCTATATGACAGTTGAGCAATTGGTTAACGTCGAGAAAATTAATAATTTTTAGATTCTGACATCGTTTAAGAATTCAAGGTGTTGTTGAATGAAGGTGACAATTTTACGAAAATTATATTTCTTAGTGAAGGAAGATGTTACGTGATGTGTTGCGACATATATATTCAATTTTGTTCGGTGTGTTGAAGAAAGACGAGACGCTAGTTAGATGAAAAGAGGCACGTTATAGTAGAAAGAACAAGTTGCGAAAATGTATCACAAAACTCACATTTGTCACGTAACGCCTGTATAGTTGTATAGTTTCATGTTTGTTTCAAATTGCTGTGAATTGCTATATGATTAAGTGTAAGAGAAGGCGAAAGCCTCAACTTCGCTATTAATAATGACAAAATAATATTAATAATATTGATGCTCTAACCCCTCCAGTTAAACTTGAAAAGGAAATACTGAAAAAGTAGTTTTTCATACACTACTTAGTTTGAATGCGTATTATGAAAATCTAATATGGCGTTGAGTGAGGGGTGCGAAGGCAACATAATAAGTAATTAGAAAGTTGTGACGTAATGTATGAAATTAGTCTAAATGCCCTGCTCAGTATAATGGCACATGCTATAACTATAGCTCTAATATTTTAATTATTAAAAATAATATATTTAATAAATAATTAATATGCATGTAGTAGTTTAAAGATAGAGAAAGAAGGAAACACTTCTGCAGGGTTCCCTAGTACTATATGTAGTCCTGCATTTCCAGTATAAAAAACTATATTTTTTTAATGGGGGACTTCGAAATTTTTAATAACAGAAATAAAGATTTAATCATGAAATTTTATAAACGAGGCAGTAAAAAAAGCAAAAGATATACTACCGTTGTTTTCTACAAATGGTTTCGCCATCACTTACGAAAAATTTTGATTTCTATATACCGTAGTCTTAAAATCAAATTGACGAATTATTTAATTCAGTAAAAATAATTAGCAAAAGTTATTACTTAAATCTGTTTAACACCTAAACAGAAATTTAATTTTTGAATTCAGTTTATAAACACAAGTTAAGAGATAGCGGTCGTAACTGCTGACCACCTTCGTGAACGTCCAGACGTTCCGAGTAGAACCGAAGACTTCCGAGCACTTCCGAGTGGAGCCGAAGGAAGCCAGCCACCGGTTCATACAGTTCGCATATAAACTAGAGTATCATATAAACATTTAAAGTAAATAAATGCGTAAGGGAATATACGGTACAAATGACTACACCTAAACCACTATAGGAAATAAGATATTCATTGTAGTTTGAGGATTTTATTTTGGAGTTTTGGTATAAATTTAGGACTTGAGATGTTGATAAAAGGCGGCCATTTTCTCGCGTCATTTCTTGCTTACTTGCGTTTCTTCCGTAGTTTATGAGCCCGGACAAAATTATTTTCCCGTGAAGATAGATGAGAAGCTTGCGCTCGCTTTGGACACGGGCCGAACTGCGGATTCCCAAAATAAGTTCTATTTGAAGCAATGCTATCGTCCCGCCGGCTTGCCAGCTTCCAGTTGGCTGCTGCTTCTTTACCAACTGCCTCCCCCTCCCCTCATCCTTTTAGACTTTAAAAAACGCCGGGAAAGACCACCCCTCCTGTTTTCCCCTTCCAGACTCTTCCAGCTCTCTCTGATTCTCGCTGCAAGATCGCGATATTATTTTATCTGGCGGAGCGTTAATGAACGCCCACCAAGGTCACTGCGTCGCCGCCAAATTGCAGTAAAACCTCAATTCAGCTGAAGTACTAATAACATTAGAAGGACAATGGGATGGAGTGGAACTCGCAGGGCGACACTACCCACCCGTTGCTATTTCTGAGTTCGCCGACGAGTCGAAGATTCTGAATTGGCGACGTTATTCTTGTGCACGACTGTGACACTACGTCTATGACCACTGTTCGCACAAAATATAGTTTCTGCGCGGAAACATCAGGTGGTAGGAAATGGATTATTTTGCTTTAAATATTTTGCGGGGATGAGAGAGGAATTTTATATCGACCATCAAAACACGAAAATGTTGTAAACATATCTCTAGCATTCATTTAAAGAAGTTCGACATTTGTAGTATGTACTTGATTGTGCTGTAAACGAAATGATAATACTACATGAAAAGTAAATCTATATTGTGATAAGGATACCCTTCGGACTATACGTCTGAAACTATTGGTGTGTTTGTGTGTACGTTTTTTTTTTTGTTTGTGGAGTACTTATGTGCCTACGAACCAAATTAAAACTGGCTGGTTGATATTTACGGGTGATGAGCTGAACATAACCTGAGATCATGAAATTACATATATCTACAATTCACACGGTACTCAAATCCAATACCTCATACATCATAAATAATTGTCCCAACTTAGTGATGTTGGCCTTAATGTTCGCATTTCAGCAAGTAAATATACGTTTGTGTGAATTTTTGGTTCCCGGTTTTTCTTAATGTGCTTATGGAAGGATATAAGTAACCAAAAATACAAATAGTATACGAAGTGTCCTAAATACAGTATTGTTTACAGTAAAGGGAATAAACCATAAGATATAAGTTCAAATTTTACAATTTCGAAGAACATTGTGGAAAGTGTATGGAATGTTATTAACTACACTCATTGAAATAAAAATTCGTCCACCTAGAAGAAACAACTCGGTTCGAAGGAAATATAGAAATGATTATAAATGTGATGTTACGATCACGATTACAGTATCGTCGCATTTTGAACCATGCACCGCCCAATCATGGCACAGCTGATTGGATCCTCAAGTATGTCGCCAGAATGCCTCGTGTTTTGGATAGACGAATCAGTACGACTGGGAATGAAATCAAACAAACATCGCACGATATGCCATGGCAAGTTTACCCACACTCTTTGGTCAAGCCAAGGTGATACGCGTGGGTGTAGTACCGCCATTTGCACCAAATCAAATACACCTCTGCGTGGAGGAAGCTGATATCCCATTTGGCCCCATACATTTTCGATGGTATATAAATCAGATGAAGGTTACAGAATTTTTGGAACAAGGTGTAAACACTCCTAGGACATCTATGTACGGGGAAGTGTCCTCTTGCTGGGAACAGGCTCCTCGCTACTCAGCCAGGAAAGTTAGCACATGGGAGTGCATGATGTGTTTAATCTATATGGATTATTTTATGATTCTTTCTATTAATGGATTCATTATAATCTACCACGAGTATATATGTTAACATAAGTGATACAGACTATAGATAGAACTTTCTGTAACTAAATACGGATATTTCGTAAACTAACCCGGTATTGAACTACGGTAAGTGGGGATCCTCAGGAAGGACTTGCCAGTTTTAGAGCTGAATATTAAAGAAGAAAAATTAAAATGACACTCGTCCTTAATCTAACCAACGTCATCCGCCGTAGGAGGAGAAGCCATTGACTGTCCGGCGTATGAGTCGCCGCTCGGAGGCTTGTCAGTCGCCGACTGCACGTACTTCGTGGTTCGGAGACCTGTTTACCCTTCTCAACACACGCCTCAGGTACTGTCGCAGTTCAGAGAGCATTGGTTTCTTGTACACTGGAAGCTGGGCTTGGTTTTGAAATGCTGGATGTAAACTGCACTCACATTTCTTTGTGATTCAACAAAATACTCAATCATTTCATATGTTACCTCACTGAATAAATGTTCTTTTCAGTGTTTAAAATGTGTTTATGGTCTCATTTACTTAAATGCGGTGTTACGTAAACGTTGTGCAAGTATGTGCAGAACGCGACTGGTCCATAACAGTGCGTTTTCAGTTATTTTAGTATCACTGCCACTGACGAAAGTTTACTATAAGTGAGACCAATACTCTTATTATACGGGACGATTGCTACTATTAAGTAACGTAAGGAGTTTAACGCTACCCTACATTACTCCTTCTGGCAAACTGGCCATTCCATTCATAAATAATAGCGTTATTCGTCTCCCTTTATTAAATTTTTAAATTTGGTCATCAACTGACGTTCGAGTAGTGTTCTGTATTAGGAGATTTTTGTTAACATATGACCAACAGCGTCAGAGAATCGCGGAGTTGATTGTCATGTGATACTTGATAGCGCAATGTTGCATTTGATTATGATAAAACTATGTTCTCATATTTGACATGTAATGTTTTGTATTAGCAACCATTGACGGCCTAGGTCGCATAAAATTTGCTTGATCAATTGTTTTTATTATATCGACTTGTCTTACATGCTATATTTGAGAATTTTCAGTGTCGTTCGATGAACTCAATGGAAAGAAGTGTACTTGTGATATTTTTGACGATTTATCGTGCCATCAGTTGCTGCCCCATCCGTAATCGTGTCAAATTATACTTCAGATACATTGTCGTCATGACAGTCTATAAACTCTCTTTACAAACTGTGGTGTGAGACTCACTTTCCAAAATAAAATAATGAGGTATCCAAGAGTTTCGTGTTTTTTTTTTTTTATGAGCTTATCTACCAGCTTTCCCTTCCTTTCTTCTCTCGCATTTCAAATGTTTCCATTGTTCTTTGCATAAATCTGCTTTTTAGGTTTTATATTTTTGTTTTAATACTGTAAACGTTCGTTCGCTTCATTTTCCTTTAGGGATGAGACTTTCTTGAATGTAAATGTAAAGTGTAGGACCCCTTAGTGAGGCTTATTTTTCATTAACGAAACAGATCTGAACGATATACTCTGATACCAAAATGCTTCATTTTAATTTTTGCTTTTGATATTTTATCCTCTTAAGTCGTTATAAATTCAATCTTTATTCTCAGCTAGAAGTTCGAACACGATGTCTCCAATACTTCTTCATGAATCGCAGAATTTTAGGTGAAACACCGCCCGCCTCCAATTGCTTATGTCGACGTGGTCCAGGCAGAAGTAAATTTCTCTACGAGGGCCCCCCTTTTTCTCTGTACACTCCTGTTTCCTTATTGTGTCAACATGGAATCGTTGAAGTCAGTAACCCATAGATCTGTAGAGCTGCATTTCGTCTTCTAAATATAGAGTTCAAATTCTGCTATACGATTTTTCGAATTAATCCAGTTTTATGTTAATAGAAGATAACTGACAAAATTAGAAATCACCTATAGACTTTGAACTGGGATTCTTAAGTGTTAAAATTGAAGATGGATAACAAATGACGGCAAGTATATCCAAGTATTTTTTTTAAAGCAAAATTCGTTTTGAATGAATACTTTAAATGATACTCAGTAAACCTTGGCTATATGCTCTTCGTGGTAGACAAGCTAGTTATCGCCAGGCATAACCATAATTACAGTGAAGATGCAACAGCAAAATATAATAACATAATTGATTTTACAAATTCCCCAGAATGAAACGTAAAGCATGTCATTGTGGGAAAAAAAGGCTAAGCCGATAAAGCAAAAAACTAAAATATTAAAATGAATTAAGAATTGCAGTTTCTTGAGTTATAATAAGTACAAACAAGGCATATCTTCGACAGAACATTAAAATAATGAAATTAATGTATATTATAACCAAACAAGCTACACAAAGAAGTTAAGACAAGAAATAATCAGTATCTTCATTAGACGGAGCATGTATGTTCTGGGACACTTTCCACAGGAATCACCTAAGTCGCATTTGGAGCAAGAGTGGACTAAGTGTCAAATTATAATAAACTAATTATATTAATTATTTGTTTTATTAATTGGATAGTTGATTATATTAATTACCCAAATAATAAAATTAATTAGTTTGATTAATATATTAACTAAATAATGTTTTGATATCCAAAAATTCAATTTAAAAACATTATATTTAGAATTTTTACTAATTTATTCATGTCATAAGGGTCATATTGGCAGAGCAGGACCGATGTGGACTCTGTGAGGCCCTGGGAGTGACTAACCAGAGGAGCAGGTAGTAATTGTTTATATAGGAGTTTATGTTGGTGTAAGAGTGATATAAGGGCCTTTTTTGTTTGTGGATGGAGTCCATACACATGTGTATGTTCTGGGACAGTTAGTGAATGAGGTGTGGATGGAGCAAGCCCACACATGTATGTTCTGGGACACTTCATTAGAATGACATGTTGATGGAGCAAGACCATGCATGTCACTTCTGGACTACTAGGTGTTTGAGGTGTGGATGGAGCAGGAGCGCATGGGTATGTTACAACTCACTAAAATTTAAGTTCAAATAGCCAAATTAAATAAGTATGAATCATTAAAAAAAGTTACTTTAATCATGTAATTTACACAACCAAACACATATTCATTAAACCTACTTTAATCATGTGATTTATATTAATATCCACAAATGCTAACTGAAATGATTAAATAAACCAAACACCCAGCTAACACAATAAAACGAATTACAACTCACCATTACTCCAGATTACCCCCACCCCTGACAAAGATCCCCTTCCAACAAAAGTACACATATTTTACTTTCTTCACTCTCATTGGCTCCCAGCACATACATCGAAATACATGGAAGAAATATCATACAAAAATCATGGAATACACTAAGAAAGTAATCGTAATAAATTACCACCCAACAATAGGAATTCTACAATATTTGTACATCTGTTCCCCATCAATACCAATAGGTTTATTAAATGAATAACATATAGAATATTATTTAAAATATTTTTTATTTAGTATAAAATCAATTTACAAAACATTGTATTGCAATTTTTTTAAGATCCTTATTCTTCACCCACGAGTCATACACTTTTGAGAAACCTCTCCATCGAACCAAGGACTTATTATTTTCCCTTTTAATGATTTTATCAAACAAATATTCATTTGGAGAGTAAACTGTTTGCACTTTGTGTTCATAAAAAATGCCTTTTATAGGTTCTCCCTTATAAGTTTTTAGATAATACACTCCGGAAAAGAAATTTCTAACTTAAATAATTTTTTTATTTCATGCGGCCAATTAATCGTGTATTTTTCTCAAGGATTCCTTTCAGTATACACACTCGTACTTACATACAAACTTTAAACTTTGGTTTTCTCTTGTCAACACTTTTACATTATTATTCACAGTTTTCATCAATCTATTGTACGTAACCTTTCCAGGTGCCATTTTGATAATTTTATGATATCTGGAATTATAAAATTGGACTATTTCAGGCAAAAGTTCACCCAATTGTACGTTCCCTTTGACGTGAGAAGCTTGTATATTAGCTGGTTCAAGGTCTTATTAAATCTCTCGACAACACCGGCTTTAAGGTCTGAATATGTTACATAATGATTGATACCATAATCGGTCATTAGTTTCTGGAAAGAAAAGTTGAACTCAGTTACTTTGTCGGTTTGAAGTGAATTTGGAATTCTTTCTCACAAAATGATCTACATTGCATCACTAAGCTGTTTCGCCATCTTGTTCTTGACAGGTATAACCCAACTTATATTATGATTTAAATATATTTATGTCCCTTATTGTATTTGGAAAGCAATGACAATTCACACAAATCAGCTTGAAAAAGATTTTTTAAGCCTTTAGTAATAACACATCTTCTGGAAAAGTTTATCCTTGCAGGGGCATAAGGCTTTTGAGAAATCTTACTGAACTTCACTGGCAATATAACCGTCTTCAGTAAATTCTTCAAAAATAGAAACAATTTTGTTCATAGGTGAATTATTCCCAGTCTCTCACGAAGCGCTGAGCAGTTCTAATCTATCGACCAATTCATTAGGATTGTTGCAATATATAGCAGAAAACATATAGCCAACTTTATTTTTATATATTCCATTTCCAACAGTATCGCTTAATAAATGTAGTTTCGGATGATTTTCATCATCATCTAAATGTTTATTTGCGTTTGTGCGACGAACAAGATCCTTATATTTCTCCAAACCGATATCGGAATAACCATTCGGAACTTTTTAAAATAATTAATCAAACAATACTTCACTAACATAAGTTATGTAATCACCTACTTGAATTCTATTCTCAGGCAAAAACTTAATTACTGATTCTCCCAGAAGCCATACATTTCCATTATGATATTCACACAAATACCATATTGTGGATAGGTGAAGATTGTTTATACCCAAATAATGCTGTGTTAATTGAGACAGCTTTTTCTTCTTTAAAGGTTCTTCAAATTTAATTTCCATTGGTGGTTCATTAAACATATTTAGCACAGAATGTAATGTATCCATTCTACTCATAACAGGTTTAAATATTTCTTCATTCAAAACATCCCCTTCCATTCGTACACATTTGGATTGTAAATATTTAGCCTTTACAGCAATATAACTTTATGTAATTCTGAAGCAAACTCAGACATTTATCTTTGTTTTCATTAACTTTAAACTATTTATATATCAATTAAGTCGATGGTTTTTTAACAGGTGTATTAGGTCGATTAATTTGCGCTTTTTCAATCTTATCGACTTTAACCAAAAGCTTGTCTAATTAACACACAGTTTTGACCCTCAAATTGTTATTAAAATAGTTTATTCGAGATATCAAATCATCAATTTGCTTTTTAACTTCCGTTTGTGTAACTAAACCAGGTGTTTTATTGATCAATTCAGCACTTATACATTGCATAATTTTGTCCATTTATGTATCAAATTGTTTTGTAATCATAGGACTAACCATTTCACTAATTACATTTTTTAGTGTTCCAAACATTCGTTTGTTGTAATTTCCATATTTTGCTGTATATTAATCACATTTGCCAATATTCCCGAAATATAACTAATATTATTAGACACTTTACGTTTATTATATATTATATACAATATATTGTATATTATATACAATTTTTATATTATATACAATAATATACAATTGTATATTATTGTATATTATATACAATAACGTTTATTAATTTATCTTATATATCAGTCGATTGTGATTTAAATACGTTTAGTGTAATAGCGTTTAAGTCTTCCATGTAACATTTATTTACTGCATCTCTATTTTTACAGCCATACCCACCTTAGGTAATATATGTCCATTCAAATCACCATTCCCATGGTGATTTCTCATTAAACAAGTATTGTAATTATTATGTTTTATACTGCTATGTCCAAACTTTGATATACTCATTATTCTTCCTTGGGAAGTAAAAAACTGTCAACTCAAGACCTATATCTTCCTTTATATAGGGGAAGAGGTGGTATAATTACCATAAAACTATGCTTGGTTTTCCTACAGTAAAAACACATATCTTTAAACTTCTTAAATGTCATATAGTTTAAAACATGATCATTGTAAATATGTTGCAGATTCATATTGTCCATTCTAAACACTATTAATATATTTGCATAATTGTGCAAACTATGTTTTGGTATATGCGCATAACTTTGCAATAGATAAAAAAATTGACTTTTGAATGTCTACCAAAACTAAAGTATTGTATTTAACCCTGTACTTCACACCAAACATCATCAAACATATACATGGAATTGGGTAATGCTTCATTCGGAGACACAATATATTCTTTATTTGTAAAAAGGAAATATCGCATTACTTCAGTTAACAAAAAAATGCATGCTAATCGTTGATATTTCTCCAGTTGTATTGTTTTAGAAAATACATATACATTTTCAAATTTAAGTCCATTTGGATGTTCCAACATCAACGTAATAATTCACATTGTTCGACATGAAGAAGGACCACTTATTATACAATGTATATTTGATGGTAAAAGAATATCATGTTTATGTTCAATTACACTTTCTTTCTTATTTACAATTACCAGCAGATGAACATTTTATTATATGACCTTCATTTCCACAGTATTAGGTAACATACTAATGTAAAAACTATAAATGTAGGTCTATATATAGGTTCGGATTCAGTTGAAAACAATGGCCCATAGTATACATAACAAAAAAGGACGTGGAGTATTGAATACATTGATTAACAAATTACCATTTGAATTGCATTTACCAAAATACAATAACTGCAGACCCGGAACTAAGCTTGCAAAATGTTTGCCATGAAACGATCAAGGAATAAACACTTCGGATAACACTTGTAAAGAACACAATATATTGTATATGATCGAATAAACGATTTCAAAGAAAGACATATAGGGGATACAATTCTATATGATAAAGCAGCAAATATAAGGACGAATCCATCTACATCTAAAGGTGAAAGCTCGGGGCTTGGGTTGTTAACAAAGTTATGCGGGCCAAGGTAAAAAAAGGCTGGGCATAAAATGCAAGATGATACGGAAAACCAAGAAAGGTGGAATGTTACCATTCATATTTCCAGCATTATCAGCTCTTGGAGCTATAATGGGAGGCATTTCAGCACTTGCTAAATCAAGTGGTAAAGGAATGTATCTTAAACCATATAAAGTCGGTCAAGGACAAAACAAACTTCAAACATGGAAAGCAATGCAGAAAGTCCTAAATAGTCCCCTAAAACATGCATTGACAAACAAAGACATTAATGTATTTGTAAAGAAACTGGATATTCCCTATTTCTGAGGTGTGTATAAAAGACACAAATTACCAAAGAAACGAAACTGTCATGAATATATGATTGTTAATTTAGATTCGAAACAAAATGAAGGAACACATTGGGTAGCATTAATTAAAAAACTAAATCAATCATTGTATTATGACAGTTATGGCTATTTATGTCCTCCAATAGAAATATGCATTTATTTGAAAAACACGCAATTAATATACAATTACAAAATGGAACAATTGCCAAATATATTCAATTGGGGTCATTTATGTTTATGTTTTTTCTATAAATAAAATATATGTCAATGTAATACTAAAACCATTTAGTATTATGTCAATTACATTGATATTAAGTGGAAATTCATCGCAATTGTGGTTGATATATTTCCCAGCTTTGGAGGTAGTTGGAGAATGGCAAATAGGTCTAAAAAAATTCGTTACATGCAATAGCATCCCAATCATCGATATAGACTATCAATCATTTACATTCAACAACAGTGAAGAAATGTATAAGATTGTGATACTGATAGGATCTTATGAGTAGATTGACTTAGAAACGTTCATTAAAGCAACATTACCTGAAAATGTACAATTCCAATTACATGGAAATGCAAATATGTTAACTAGTGTGATGTATAGTATTGCTGATATCGATTTCATGGAAGACATTTCAATTGCAAATATGTTAGGATACAAAAGTAGAGTATATCCAGCTAATCAGTTACACGAATCATCAAAACAGGTTAATATATTGTCGGTTAATGTATGTCGTATAAATGTTAGTATTGTAAGTGGATCATATTTGAAAGGAAAACCATCAAATACAATAAATGAATTCACGTGTGTGGTGCTCCAGGATACGAAATAATAGAAAAACCTAATACATTGATACATCTTCCAGTAATAGATAATCGAGTAGATGAATTAGTTGTTACGATTTTCGATGAAGATGGTTCTGATACGTTTTATAAACAAAGAAATTGCCATTCAATTACATTTAAAAAAAGCTATGTAATCACATGGATTCGGTGTTTATTACAATCAAAATGGGTATTGTGTATAATAATGAATACACTTGTAAATTATGCATTTAATTTAAAAACTGTGTTTCTAAAAAATATATTTAGAAGAAAGAAGCTATAAAAAATGTAAACAGAATCATAAAATGATCATTTAAAACACGATACCCATAAAGTTAATACAGGGCAACAAATTGTTTTTAAAGGAATTATGATATAACATTAATAGCAATGGAAGACATGCTTATTGTTGAAGAACCAATATGTTATGTTGATGCAATCACCAATATGGAAATACATGAATATGAACCATTCCGAGCTTACCTGTGTATGTTTCCATTGGAAACAAGGATTGCTATACAAAAGCATGATATTTACACATTACCATTGAAATCAAGTTTAAGGTTTAGAGGAACAGTTAAAAAGACAGCAGACACAACTATTCCAGTAACTACAGGAATTATGAGAAACAGAATACTTTATTTAATCAAAAGAATTGCATATCTGCTTAATGATGTTGAAATTGATCAAACATGAAATGTGGGAATTACTTCCACAATAAATAACTATCTCTCGGGAACTGTAAACAATCTTTATACAAGGCTAATGGCTGGGTAAAGCAATATTAATATTTTTCACTAAATTAAACACAGGCAGAACATACGAAGTTGTTATACCGTTAGGTATAGTTTTGGGTTTTGCTGAGGACTATATAAACATGTAATATTAAATTCTAAACAAGAATTAGTTATTCTATTCAGTAAGACACATTTGAATGCTCTATACAACACTGCTAATATTGAAGAGGGTGTGTAACATTTGAATTAAACAGTGTTGAATAGCAAATGTCACATATTGAAATTAACACTTGTGAAAATGTAATGTTTTAAAATATATCGAATGAGGGAAGAATCTAGATATTGCATTCAGGTCGTAGACTTTGGAGACATTTCCAGCTCTATTGACATCACACAAAGTCATTTGGAATGTGAAATCAAGTTTTTCATCTGAGAAACCACAATTTGCATTTTTTTTTCAAACAAATCGGAAAAACAAATTAAAAGCTGATAGATCAGTATTAGATCATTGTGATATAAAAATATTAAACTATATCTAAACAGTCAAGCTTATCCTTATATTGATTTAAATTCGAACCTTGGAAATAGGGAATTCCTCATTTGCTACTACATGTACTCAAGGTTCCAGGAAATCTATTATAACAAAATCAGCTCACCAATCCTAGAACCTGAATGATTTAAAACCAGCAGGATTTTATTTGTATTTGACGTAAGCAAGCAAGATGACACGATTACTAATAGTGTAAATCATTCACATATTGAAATTATTGCAAATACACCAATTCTGCCAAATAAACAAGCTTATGAATTGATAATTCATGATAGATTGGCGAGTTACAATGTAAGAGATAAGCTGGTGAAGGTAATGACAAGAGTCAGTAGACAATGAGACACTGAATTTACAGCATGTTTTGCAATGTGCAGGGATTTCAATCCCCAGAAAAATTAATAATTAAATAATTGGCTATTCCTGACATTTAAGAACACGCAATGAAATTCAGCTTCAAATCATCGTTCTACTGGAAATATCCAATTCTTAAATACAAGAAAACAAATATATGGGTAACCAAACACCACCACAGTTTAGCCTGGGAAAGTGAGTGTATGAGTATAAGAATATTGAAAATATTTGCAAACAATACTTAAATGATTGTGAAAAATATGTAGGTGGAGTCGACCAGAAACGTATATATTTTCAAAAGTGTATGGAACGGGAAAGTAACAGATATTCAAAAAGAATACAACTGCCCATAATTCAAACAACTTCGTAAAACTTACAGATCTAATTCAAAATTCTTCTTGAATGAGGGAGACTCTAAATTAATGCTAAAATGGTCATTGATGCCTGACTGGGGTGAAACAGATTATGATGATTCTCCCCCAAAGTCACCAGTGGATATTATACGAGTAATATTGCATTATTTGGGATGACAGAACTAACAAGTGTAATTTAGTATATAAAAGTACTTGGTTTCTGCAAGTAAATACTTTGTAAAGATGGATCAAGACAAGAACAAGGTCATTTGCTCGTGCATACAGAAATCCAAGTGCAAATTGAACATTACCAAGTTAATTGAATGATGGAGTAAACCTTTTAGAAAATGTTTTGGAAAGTAATAATTTTGCTGTTTTTGTAAAAATGTCTTTTTTTTCTTTTTCATTCAACTGCTATTTGGATTTCTGGTAACTCTTGTTTGTTTCTTTTCTAAAATATCCTATGTTCATTAGAAGCTGAAAAATTGTAATGATTTAATATCTTGTCCAGATCTGACACAAAATGTCTGAGTACAAGTCTATTATCGAAGAAATATATTCGCACTTTTACCAGAATGTATAATACTACTACTGCAAGACAATAAAACAAATGGAAATACTACAAATATTGTCGAAGGGAAGAAATTATGTATATGTGTGTGGTTTTTGTAAACATCTATTATTATGAAAATGTACATTATAGCAAAATAAATGGTTTGAAACTAATTTTCTTTTGTGTTTTACTGACTTTATGAATGCATTAATTGTAATATCCCCTTATTCTAACAACGTAATATTAGTCACATACATTTAGCAATAAAGGTTTGAAAGCAATTTAATACTTAAACATACATTTCCAATGAATAATGTACTACAATTGCTTCCTGGAATTTACCTATAAAAGGTTGGTACCTTTCAGTTCCATTCTATACTTGGAAGAGTATGGATGCAATGAGGGCTTTGCTGTGTCATTTCTGTGGGAAAGAATTTACAGCTTTTTGAAACTTTCGACGACATGAACGAACGACCTGTGGAACGAAACATTCAAGAAAACAGTTTCAGTGTGATTTCTGCCAGAAGAAATTTACACGGAGCGATAATTCGATGAGACATTATAGAATTTGCAACACTGACTTTCCTCCTTTTTCTCTCCCTCCTCCTTCTTCTCCCTCCCCTCCTCCTCATCCTCCTCATCGTCCTCCTCCTCCTTACACTCCTCTTCCTCCCCCTCGTCCCCCTTCTCCTCCTCTGCAATTAGTTCCTCAAATGACTCCACAGTCAGCACCACAGTTGAAATTTTCTGCTCTACCCACTGTATTTCCTTCAAAACGGCAATACCTTAATACGAGATTGGGAAGTAAATCGCTTTCCAGTTTTCCCCAGCTTTCTACTTTCTCCTTTCTATTTTTAAGATCAAGCTCTCCTAATTCTACATTCCACACATTCTAGTGACATTTATAACTCTACCATAGTGGCTTTTCTCACAAACAGACTTGAAGAATTTAGTGCTTGTGGCAGTGGGTTGGTGAATTATACAACTATTATCAAAAATGGATGTGGATATCCCAATACCGACTATTCACCGCTGGTAAGTAGTAATCCATCTTAGTGTCTATAAGAAGATATGTAATCCAGCGCTTGAACATCACTTCATCAAAGTATCTTCACTTGCTCCAGTGCACAGATAAAATATTTTTTCTGCAACACTACACTCTGTATCATAACAAATTCAGCTCAGCCACCTACAATGAGTGAATCAAGCTTACATCTGCCTCAAGAATGTGTGAGTCATCTAATCTGACAGTCAGCGAATCACTGATTCATCTAAAATTTAAAAAAAATGTCCCATATTTGAGAGAATTCCGAGTTTTTCTCCCTGCATCATTAACTAAAATGTTAATGTCCGCATAGTCTCCATATATGAACTTCGCTATGTCAAAGTGTATTGCTTAAATGAATAAAGAAGTTTGCTTGCATATTTGAATAATTATTCTTAGAAGAAATGTGCTTTTTTGTATGATGTAAATAAATGTTACGTTTGAAAAAAATTGAAAATAATTAACTGTATTTCAAAATGAAAATATGTTTCATTTAATATGAAACATACCATATGATTTGAAGAAATCAGTGAATCATTGTTTACGTAAAATGCATTACTTTATCAACCTATTGCCATAACTTTAGACCTTATTTGTGTGAGGGACATGTATTTAATTAGGTGTGTAACCTATTTTTTTACATATTTATCTTGAACAATCATATCAACCTAACAAAAAAATTTCTTAATGTGTATTCCGTGATCAAGAATGCGTAATTTTCATGCACTCAGTCTAATTAATAGCTGACATAATATATTGTTCGACTATATCAGAAACCAATACTGGTGTAAATGATTTTCACCCAAACCAATTTCACAGCAAAATCTGTCATATTTAACACACTAAAGACGTGTGTAAACGAAGAACCATCCACAGTGCAAGACAGTTTATTACCTGCAACGCACGCTGAATCACGTCGGAACCGTTCTTGTTTACGAATAGAAAGGGACTGCAGGTGGCGAGAGAGAGTGTCGCGACAAGGCGTGTAGAGGCGTGCGCGACGAAGCAAAGCTGACAGAGCTGCATGAAACAGGAAGGCATGGAGTGTAAGAGGGAGACTGTGTGAAAGAGACGGGGACGAGCTTTGACTTGCACGGCAAGGAGAAAAAGTCGTGGAGAGTGAAGTGGTTTACAGAAACAGTTGCTGAGTGACAACTGCCAAAAGAGTTGGAGAACCGTGTTCGTGGAAGGGAGGAGGGAGGACGAAGTGAGCTGCATGAAACAAGTGGTGTCGCAGGCGAACAGCAGGATGAAGGAAGGAGGGAGCTTGGGCGCTTGACCACCTAGCGTCACGTATCGAATACCGTCTCCCGTCATTTCAGGCAGCGACCTACCCCTCCGATGTTCCACAACACAACCCGAACGCCTGTCTGTGCATGCACATTGCCCTCCAACCACCCTTCCCCCGTGTTCACCAAACCCTGCGCTAAGCACCACTCCCATTTCCATACGCGCTGCAATGAACCATTGCTTCCAAGCCTGTACTAAGCATTGCCCCGAAAATTATGGCGACACTTCCCCTGCCCTCCGGCGACTCCCCAACATGCCAGGCGTTACGACTGCTGTCGACCGACGCGTGATAGTTCACTTCACAGCAGGCATTTCGAACATGGTCTTCGTACATCGTAACAAACTATCGGACAGTGTTTACAATGCATCCAGTACTTTTATTTTCAGTAGGAAAGTGATTTGTTTAAGACAAACTTAAAAAATAATGTAAATTACTCGACACCGTAAAAAATATATAAAACTGGTGTACACTGTCAAAAATACTTTACAAAGTAAAAAATTTATGAATATCACACCATCAAAAATAGGTTCTAGTGTACACCATAAAAATCATTTACACTATAAAAATGCTTTACACCATCAAACTTTTTTTATAAATTTAATAACCGTTTTCATCTAGAAAGTTTTTGCGAGGGAAATTAATCTGTTACTACAGCTTTACATCACTTACTTAAAATTACTTAAATTTTTTAGGAAATTTATACTTTTTCAAGTAAATAACATACTTAAAACTTCCCACCCCATCACACATCAAAACATTACAGTCATTAAAATTACTCAAGGCTCAAACAACCAACACTCAGTCATCCCTCACCACTCAACAACATTCTGAGTAGAAAATATGACAGGGTTTTGTACCCTCCAGACATGCTTTGCATAGCCTGGTGTAGATTCCTCTTTTCTTTTTCTTGCTCCATAATTCATACCTCATACACACAACAGCACACCCTTAAATTTCTTAAACCTAACTAACTAACAATATTTTTAAAAATTACACCACCTAGCCAAATAATTTTTCCCAGAGTACTTTGTATCTTTATTCTATGTGGCATTGAAATATATTTACGAGTATTTAATAGTGCCGAAGGCCTACATTGAGATGTTGTCTTACCTTGGGTTCATAGTGCATTTCTATGGTGGTCATTCAGTAACTCCTTCAAAACTCTGTTAAATGGCCTCTCAAATATACGCCAACAACCCATCTAATATTTAATGAAAAAAACACTTTTCCCCTGCACTGGCACCTACCTAACCAAAATTTCCCATAGTACTTGGCCATAGATTCTAGATGCTTTTTCACATATTTCTGTGAATATTCAAACACTGAAGAGGGGCTGTCGGTGTGTGTTATTGACACAAATCCTAATCCATATAGTGCAAGATGCAACTACTGGCAATATACCTCTCTTATCAACTTTGATAAATAAGCTAGAAAACTGCATACATATTACATCTGGAATTAAATTTACATAACTTTTCCCCTGCACTCACACCTACCTAACCAAGAATTCTCAGAGTACTTGGCCATACATTCTAGACGAATTACGCATACTTTTGCGAATATTTAAACAGCGAAGAGAGGCTGTAGATATGTGTTATTGACACGAACCCTATTCCATATAATGCAAGATTCAATTACTGACAGTATACCTCTCCTCTCAGCTATGCTAAATAAACTCAAATATACATGAAAAAATTACATCTGAAATTAAATTTTATATGACTTTTCCCCTGCACTCACACCTACCTAACCAACATTTCTTGGCATAATAGGTGATATATTATAGATGCTTTTTCACATATGTTTGTGAATATTTAAACAGTGAAGATAGGCTGTAGGTATATGTTATTGACATGGCCCAATTTCATATAGTGCAATATGCTATTACTGGCAGTACACCTCTCCCCTCAGCTCTGCTAAATAAACTCAAATATATATGAAAAAATTACATCTGGAACTAAATTTACATGACTTTTCCCCGCACTCACGCCTAATTTTAAAACTACTTCAAATGATATGCCCAAGCCACCCTGTCACATAAAAAATGTTTCATTAGTTAGAGTTATTCAAGGTCAAATGCCCATCACACAGGCATCCTTCACTTAAACAATGCATTCTGAGCAGTGAGTCAGACAAGGCTTTGCATCCTTCAGACACATTGTGCTTAGCCTGCCAAAGTTCCTTGCTTTTCACTTCTCCATCATTCACACATCATTCATATCCAAAACTCACCCTTAAATATCCTACAAATACTTAAAATTAGAAAAAAATTCTTAAACCATTGAAATAATAAATATTTACATAAACCCGAATAAAATTTAACCAAATCGCAAAGAAATTCTAAAAGTTAATGATTTCAAGCGAATTCTAAAAAAATTCGAATAATAATTAATCAAATTTAAGATAGTTATGAAAAATCATTTAAAAGAACTAAAAAAATTAAACAATTAACAAGAAATTCGGTAAAAGTTACTATATTTGAAAAGATTTTATCATAACTAAATAGAAATTATAAAAGTTAATCGATTTTAAGTAAAATCTAAATGTTTTAACTATATATAATACAAAAGTTTGAGCAAGTTTCATTCAAATCTAAGAAATCACAAAGAAAGTGTGTAATGGGCTGGACCATATCGCCATAATAACACATTTGATTTATCATTAATTAACACTAAGTTTACAGTGTACCTCACTCTGTTGGTTGGTGTGCATCGTCCAAGCCCCTCCCTCCTATCCCCTACCCGCTACCGGAGACGAGGCTTGGTAGGTAGAGGGTGACTGACGCTCTGTGTTCTCCTAGCACTTTTTTTTTTATAACCTATCTAAACTAAAGGGAACTAACTTTCAATTTGTGTGGAAGTTCCAAAAAGAAATATCCGCAATATCTTTAAATGACAAAATCGAGCAGTTCTAACAAGAAGAACTGCTCGCCAGCAGTAAACATCAGTGCGCTGCAGTTCCTCTCTCCTTGTCGACTAGCCCCTTCCCAGCAGGGAGGCAGTGGGCGAAGCGGAGGAGCGGTTCATAGACCTTGGCGGCAGGATGAACACTGACGGCCGTCGCTCTTGCACGTGAATATATAACCTGAAACCCACCTCCCCTCCTTCCCTTGGGAACCTACACGAACAAGGTAATTGGTAGGATTTGATATTAAAATGCATTTTTACTAAAGCAAATATAATTTTAATGTGAAATGAAATGATTGGAGAGAAATGAAAATATTTTAATGAATTTTCTGAATTTTACCATGTACAAATATACAGATTTGGAAATAGTCTTATTATATAATAAAACTTATTTTTACTAAAGGAAATGTGATTTAGTTAAATAAATTTAAGCAAAATTAAAACATATTTAATGAATTAATCCTTTTCTTAATTTTGTATGATTGACAATTTTATTGAGTTGGTATTTTAATGTAAAATATGCATATTTATTCAGTTTTACCAATTACATTTAATTTGAATTGGATTACCTGGGATTCGAACCCTCAATGTGGCATAATCTGACTTTGCCACAGGGGTTGGCGATGTAACAAAACTATTTTTGTATACTTATGTTTGAAAATTATTTGCTAAAAATATTTCGTGCCCGGAAGTGCTGTTTCTAACGGAGGTAAGCCTGGTCTACGTGAACAGAGATGGTAATTGCGAAAAATTACTCTTGCTTTTAATCCTACAAAAGGCATTTCACACTATCCTTGCGCAGCGGGGTCTTGTCGACGCAGCGAGAGAACAGTGCCGTGCTTGGAAACTGCTCTCAGCGATACGAAGAAAATTCTTACTTCCCATGTCCTGGCTTGAAATGGTGTTCTTTGCATGACGGGTAACTGGAAGTTTGGTGGCAATGACTAAAATTCTTATTTTCGAGATTTGCTCTCATGATGTTCACTTGTTAAACGTTATTTTAAGTGTATACACTATTTCACGCATAGTGAAAGTGCTTGCCTCCAGTTATTTTTTAAATAATAAAGTAATGTATTGAAATTTGTTATTAATTTTAGGGAGTAGTTCTTAACTTTGTATTGGGTAATGTAATATAATATTGGAGACGTACTATTTTAAAAATATATTTGTCGTTAATGACGTGTGGTTGGCTTGGCGAAGGGCATGGCGTAAGGGGGGAGGGAGGTGCATGCCTCTTGGCTTGCTCGGAATGCGGGGGGGGGGGGAGCGAGGTATGCCCCACTTGCATCCTCTGATGGGGAAACTCTGAACTACTCACTCTCTGCAGTTACTCGTGCGGTGCAGAGAGGTCCAACTGGCTGTAGGGCTGACCTGGTTGAGTGGCAGGGAGGGTAAAAGCAGATCTTCGCTTGTTTTCCACTATGCCTACGCTATTCGTGTTTGGAGAGGTAGAACAGGGGAAGATGTGGAGTTGAGAGAGATTATCTTTTTTAAAGTTGCTTGAAAGCCAGCAATGATATTCTTGTAATAAAATTCGTGGACAAGAGGGTTCACTCCAAAGCCTTAAATATTAAATACTTTTAATTGTTTTAAGTTGTCTTGTTAGAACTTGATGTTAAACCTTGTTTATCATTAGCCTGTAGAATTAATATACAGCATTCATATTAAGGACAGTAAAATATTTTAAATTTTAAAACTGCTATTCCGTCAGGCGTGTATGAGCATTAGTTTTTTTTTTTCTTGAAATTGCGATTGACTATATTTTCTACTCTTAAGACACAGCTTTGTGTTTTATTTTCTAGTTGAGAACTATCTCTTCACTTATTACATTCATAGTATATATGATTTTAATACTGACTAAACCTCACAAGAACCATACACTATTTTTTCTCTCTCTGTTTATTAATCAGAGTAATAACCGAAAATGTTAGTTGAGCGCATTTGTAAAATAATATTTAATTTTAGCATATTCGAAGATTAGTTTAGTTTTGTAAAGAAAACGTATTTAGAAAATATTTATGTATGCACGCACATTTAAAAGGTTTAGCTAGCAAAATGTTTCGATAGCAAAAATATTTTTTAAAGCTTGGAAAATGGATTTTTCACATGTTTAGTTTTGTTCATTGAACAACAAAATATATTTGCATCATTACTTCGAATTATCTCAAATCGGTTTGTTTCGGCAAAAGTTTCCTGGACTTTTAAGGAGGAAATGTGTTTTGCTGGGAACATGATATTTTCCTCGCTGGGGTAAGCTTGCGTTGGTAGGTGAGTTTTGCTGCTTGGGAGAACTGTTTCCCACAGGGCAGGTAAGTGCTGGCCGCGCATCGCCCTCCACACCTGCCTCAACATAAGAGAATGCAGGTCACTATTTGTGAATGCGGAAGCCGAGCTGCGCTGGTGGAGGAGCACTGTCAGATGAGATGAATAGCGAGGCTTTGTCGGGTGGGCGGCAAAGGTAAACGAAGCCCGAAGGCCGACAGCGGTGGAGGTAAGCGAAATGGAATCTCGCTAGCCGACACCGAACACTGTATTTTTGGTCACTTTGTGAGCCCGAAGTGACATGCCTCTCTTTGGAGAGGGAGTTGGTGAGGGGTGGTACGTGCTGGCATGGATGTCCATGCTGGGGAGAGCGCACATGCACACATGCAGACAGCTGGTAGGGTGGGGCATAGTGGAGTGGTGAAGAAGCATGCGGTAGAGGTCTGTGGTGAAAGTTGGGGGACCAGATCCGTGCGTGAAGCGAGGGTAACAGTTTGGCTCGCTTGCCTCAGATATCGCCCGGACCAGCGTTGTCTCGGCGGTGTGAATACATGACATCGAACTGCCTCATTGGGTAGCATAATACATTGTACATTTCTCAATTTAGTTTATTTATTCAGTTTTGTTTGAGATTTCGTGTTACAATTAATTTGTTAGTGTAAGAAATTTCTTGCTTGTATTTCGATGCGGTGCTGAGAGCCAATGTGGGTGAAGCTAGTAAAGTATGTGTACTTTTGTTGGGAGAGTATCTTTGTCAGGGGAGGGGGGATCTGGAGTAATGGTGAGTTGTAATTAGTTTTATTGTGTTAGCTGGGCCTTTTGTTTGTTTAATGAATTCAGTTAGCATTCGGATGATTAAAGTCGGTTTAATGAATATGTGTTTGATTGTGTAAATGATGTGATTAAAGTAAATTTTTTTAATGTTTCGTACTTATTTCATTTGGCTATTTGTATGTAAAACATAGTGGGCTAGAACATACCTGCGTGGTCGTTCTCCATCCACACCTCACTCGCCTAGTGGGCCAGAAGTGACATGTGGGGTCTCGCTCCGTCTACATGTCATTCTAATAAAGTTTTCCAGAACATACACATGTGGGATCGCTCCATCCACACCTCACTCGCCTACTGTCCCAGAACATACATGCCTGTATGCGCTCCATCCACAAACAAAAATGCCCTTATGCCACTCTTACACCAACATCAACTACTATATAAATAATTACAACCTGCTCCTCCGGTGAGTAGCCCTCAGACCTCACAGAGTCAACACCGATCTTGCTCTGCCAATGAATCAATAAACATTCTTTGATATAAAAATGTTTTAATTTTATATCATTTGCTTGTGATGCATGTTATCATGAATGTACTTGCTGGGGAAACCCTAATAGTAAGTCACTGGGGTATGGTAACTGCAGGAGACAGTTTACACATGCATATAACTTTTGTGCTCATAGTGCTAAGTGTACCAGACCTGCCCCTCCCCCAGCTAAACCGGCACAAATATGAACAGACAAACCCCAGCCAGGGCCATCCGCATTATTTAATTAATCGATTTATTGAATTAATCAATTTAATTAATCGGGCAAATAATCCAACTAATTAATATTAAATTGATCAAACATTTAATAAATGTAATTTGTATTTCATAATTTGGCACTTAGTCCACTCTTGCACCAAATGCAACGTAGGTCACTCTTATGCAAAGTGTCCCAGAACATACATGCTCCCTCTACTATCTTCTGCAAATCAGATTCAAAACTAGGTGAAATACATAAATATGAAAAACTGACAAGGTATAATAAAATTGGAACATACCTTACAAACGATGGAGCGTCTGAGTATCGAAAATCAGCTTTAATGAACTACAGCAGTCTTCGCAATAGGCTCTACATGGAAACTATCGTAGTAAAGAACGATGATTATGATGATAGTGACGACCTAGATATCCGTTTGACTAAGAAGTTCCAGCCCACTTGAGATGACTGAGATAAAAATACTTTCCATTTAGTGATAACTTTTCTTTCAATTGTTTGTTTTAGTTCCCATGTTGTTTGAAGGAAATGTATCCTTGTTGTTTTACTTGACAAGGGAGGTTGGTTAAAGAGTAAGTTTTTATCTGAGATGGCCATTGTGTATTTTCTGCACTTTTAGCTGTCGCGTCTCTTCGTAAGACACTTGGAATTTCGCCCGAATTGTAGTAGACACTTACCTTTCAGACCGGAATAAATTTTATGTCTAAAGGTGCTGCAAATATGACATTTTGTGAGAGGAGAGATGCTGTTCTTCAAACCGAAACAACGCATGTTGAATGAAGAACCAATCATAATGTGGGACAGTGAAATGGTTAACGAGTCATTTACCAAGAGAGAAAATCATTGAGGACTAGTATAGTACTGTAGGGTACTGACAAAAAATATCCTTCTTCTACATTATATACACAGTTGTGTACACTGGGTTTGAGTGAGATAATTTACGTGTGGGATTTAGCTCCGGCTGGACAGCGCCAAGTACGCTTTATATACCATCGCTGTATAGTCCATTCATGCTTTCTTCCAGATTTTCTGAAGCTCTGTTGAAGTTGTACTTACAGACTATTCCTTCGCCTTACGGAAAGCTTAATGGTATGTAACAAATTACAACATAGGGACAACGTACATCAATCGTGCGCATTCAGTCGAGTTGGGTTGAGAGTTTTGGGTGGCTTCTAACAGCGAGGCCTTGAGAATCGATGAGGGTGAAATGAGATGATAATGGAGTAGCGCCGGTTTGCAAAGGCGGGGAAACGGAAGGTCCCCGAGAATACCAGCCTATCAGCGGCACCATCATATAGGATTCTCACTTGCGAAAATTCCCAGCCAGGAATCGAACCGCTCAGTCACCGCGGCTCCTCGTGGGCATTCAGTTTAATAATATATTACTTGAAAACTATTTATTACTAGGAATTACCAACACTCCTATTTCTCTCTATTGTTACACTTATTAACTATAAATGAAATTTATAATTTATAAACAAAGATAAACTACAACTTAATTCGTCAATATATAAGCTACTTTAAAATTAACAGAAGTATAAAACGCTTTTGATGCACGTCGTATTTAGGAAACAATCAAGTACGACATACATGGACCGATTTGTTAAAGGTTTGGTGTAAAAAATGTGAGGATACCGCGAATAAGCTATACCAGTATGATCTGCAGAGGAGAAAAAGTAAAATCAAACGAACAGAGACCGCATTATTTCGCGAGTTCATTGACCTGAACACTAAAACACAACCCCGGTTCACTCTCGGATTCCAGCTCCTCCCCCCCCCCCCCCCAAATTGGCTGGTGCTCCGGAGGAAACGCAATTTTATGGCATGCTTCATTTGATAACAATTCAGTGAAATGTTTCAATGGTTATAAAAAATTTTGACCTTTGCGCGTCGCTGTTACACTGAGATGTTTATTACATCGTACAACAGGAAATTTAATACTTTTTTTTTTGATAATTCATTAATTTGAAATATTTTCTCGCCTGTTAAAATATTATTTTTATTTTCGAGTATAGTACTATTGATTAAAAAACATGTAAATTTAGTTTTCTAGGACTTACGTTGGCAGCATTGTTTTTGAATTTTTACGTGTTTTGAAGTATAAGCTGAACAGGGGCCGGAGAGTTGCCCCTAGAGGTGAGCTGTCCTCTGCTTGCGCACAGTCCAGTGAATTGTTGGCGAGAATGGTCGACATGGGAAAGAACGAGTCGATCTTCTGAGCTCAAGTTTAAAATATTATTGCACCGCGAGCGACAGGTGGTTCTAATTTGTACCACGGACTACCAGTGTCTTTGGAAAACTGTCAGTTAGGCTACATTTCAAATGTCGAGCAGACTGTGTGTGCGCGTACCTGGCTGGTAGTCACTATCAGTGCTAACCCAAATTCATAAATTAATTGTGTATCTGTGATAATTGTACTTCAATGTGGTGACTTAAAATAGTAATGGTAGTTACAGGGTAGTGACAGTTTTACAAATGTTACGTCTATTCGCAATGATATAAAAAAGTTGTGAAATGAGTGACCTTATGTTAGTGTTGATGCAATGTTAATTTCCATTGTGAAATTTATGTAATTTCTATGAAACGATCTCGCGTTCTTTAAAAGTTTGAACGTTTTACTTTTTAATAAATAACAACTTTCTTTTCAAACCTCGCCAGTTGACAACTTCATAACAAATTTGTCTAGAGCAAACAGTTATCACAACGTCTAGATATAAAGTGTTCTTTTTGGAGTCGCACTTATTAATCACCGTCTGGTTCCTAGTGAATATTTGTCTTTTTTAAAGACAAAGATAGTAAAAAAATTGAAATGAGATCATTTTTTAATTTTAAAAACAAATTGAATAAATATTTTTAGTTTAATTTTGTTTATTTTTTATTAATGCATTATAAGTCACGTTCCATCCGATTATATTGTAATTGATACTTATGCGAGAGTGTCCGGAAATTTCTGTATCAGAGCGTGAGGAAGAGGCGAATGTACCAGTTATGCCTCTCTAAGGACGGATCTCGCCTTAATACAGATGTAGGAAATTCACATCCCATTTAGAGGCCGCGGTGGTGAAGTGGCCAGACTATTCGTCTCCCACCTAAGCAAACTGGGTTTGGTCCCCGGCGGGGTCGCTCCAGGATTTTTGCGAGTGGGAATGATGCCAGGCGATGCCGCTTGTTGGCGGGTTTTCTCGGGATCTCTCGTTTCCCCCGCCCTTGAATTCCGGCGTGCTCCATGACTCCTCAGCTCTCAAGACCTTGATGTCAAGAGACGCCCAAATCTAGCCAAGCATATCCCATTTGACTCTTTTCTCAACAAATATAGAGGAAACCAACATAGGTGCCGGGAGAAATGGCAACCATCTTGCTTTCTTAATACGTCTATATCAAAGTTGTAAATTTGAAAACAATTCCTTACATTACATAATACACGGTAACCTCGCCTTGTTTCCTTGCAGATTTGTTATTGACTCAATACGCCCATGACGTGTTTAAAAATATGTGACTAAGTGGCACGAGTAACTGAAAAGCAAGGATGTTTCAAGTTTACCTTTGCGTTAAATTAATTTTACAGACTCCGCGGTATAACACAAAAAGCACCGCATTCTGTCGGCAAAAAAATTAAGACGATAAATTAATAAACGACATTATTTAAATAAATTAAGAATTTCAGTTTCTTGGGTTGTAATACGTACAATCAAGGCATATATTTAACAGAACATTGAAACAGTGAAATTAATTAATATTATAACGAAATGATTGGTAAAAACAATCGATATGAAACGTATGAGGTAACTACAGTGGGAATGCTCCTTTCCATGTTGTATTAATTGTACACTATTAGTAAACGTGTGCTATTATGAGCATCAATTATTAAAATAAAGTACAACTTTTGGTTAACATTTATTTTCATGTAAGTCTTGGAATAATTCGAAAACCACACCAGTGTAATGTTAAGAAGATTATTGCAAGTGTTCAAATACGCTTTCAGAGCACGTTGTTGGAACAATTAAAATTGTTATCATTTGTAGTTACACCAACTTGCCACTGTAAATAACATTCCGAAATCTTTACAGTCTTTGCATTTTTCTATAAAATCTAATTTACTTTGTACACTTCAATTTCACGAAACATAATGTTTTTCGATTTCATCCTCAAAAATACTGAAAAATATCCAAGCTGAACTTTTGTACCACATTAAGCACATTTAAGCTAGTATTCATAGAACTTATCTTGGCTTCTATTTGGGTTCGTTTAGAAAATATTCCTTAATAATTTTTGGTGTTCTTGAATCTTCTGGACTACGGACTGTTTCTGCTAAGGTTTTGCAGTTATGTACAGTTGTGCATGCGAAAAATATTAAACGAGTTTAGCGACCTTTAGAAAAAGGTCATATTATTTATCTATGGTAAAATAAGAGATTCGGCTCAAGTACAGCAAAATTTTGCGTATCGGTACTCTTTGGCATGTAAAACGTGAATGAGAGTTAAAATCAGCAATACCAGACTGCTTGTTTTCCTGCCTGCTAACCATTCCACAGTCAACTGCATGAATAACATTCACGAATCCTCCTGCAGCCTTTGTTTGGATACACTTCGTTGGCATAAAGAAAAGCGCAAAATTATCCTCTATCAAACAATAACTCATGCCTAGCACTGACAACCTCTATGTGGGAATTCTATACATACAAACTGGATTCCATTATGTCAGATGCCTGTTACTATACCGTAAGACGCAAACTGTATGGTGCCTGAATGTAGAAACTTCTACAAATTATTGATTTATTGTGTTACCCGCGCAAGTTAGCTTAGTTAAAGTTTAAAATGAAATCCTGACAAGAATGTAACTGAAGTAACGGTCTTGTGTACCCTTTACAAAAGAAAGAACAGTAATATGCAATGCAGTATACATACTTCTGAAGAACATTACAGAACCAACCTGAACAGCCTGCTTGCACTAGTATTTCAGGGGCTCCACTGGTTCACAGCATTGCACTAGAAAACATAATTTCTTCAAGTATTTCAAACATACCTGTACATCTCCATGATAATGGATGACATTCATTGATTAAATACGAGCTAAAATGATTGTCGTCTCCTGCACAACATATGCCAAAATTTGTATGAATCACCGCCTGCAGAACTGTCAAAATCACGTGATCAAACAATCAAGTGGGCGTTTTTTTACTTACTTTCTAACAGAGCATTGCTATATAAATGTAAATTTAAAAACTCTAACATAATATGTTTACATCCAAACCGAGCTAGAGAAAATGCATTTTAATTTTGAAGCACACTAGTATTGTTCTAGCCTGGAATGTAATCCACGTAATTCTGACAGTGCTAGAGGAATACTTTGATTATTGTTGTCCGGAAACTGCTTAATACGCAGCTGGCATGTGCAGTCTATTCCATGTTATCTATACACTCTAAAGTATACGCAACAAATAAAGCACTTCTTTGAGATTGTTTAGGTTAATGTTTACAAAGGGGACGCTACAGAATTATATATGTTTGCTGATATTAATATTTTTATATTTATATTTACATATATATTCAGCTCATTTTAATTACAGTAACGACGTTTTGATTTGTACCGAATGAAAAGCTTAAGTGGTACTGAACGTTTTCTTTAGTGCATTTTAGTTTTTAATACGTGACTGTTGCCCCAACACGAACATTCGTAGCAAATATATTCTGCAATTGTAAAACTGCAACTGTTGAAATATGCACTGCGCCTGCAAACCTTTTACATTCTTAGGTGTAGCAATTATTCATGTCACTAACCTCAATTCTGCGCAAGAAAGGACAATAAGTTTCTTGCCCACGTCACTGCCCAAAGTAGTCTAATTAATAAAATACAAAGTTGTGTGCCTTAGGTTGTTAACAAGAGAGGGGCTGGTTCGAATATCGGTACCAATAATGCACTTCTTACTATAAAATATAATATAGAAGAGTATTTATTTATCGTTTATTAAATATTCACAATTGCTTTTCCGAATAAAAAATTATTTTAGTTTCAATTCCCAATAATATGAGGAGACATACTACAATGCCTATTGCTGCACTATTACAAAGATAATACAAGGGTATTCTTGTCATTATTATATGTATCAAACAAATATTTTGCTTGTGGTGTAACAGCTAGTTTCAAATTAAAGAAATTAATTTTAAAACAGTTCACTTCAACAAATATGCTTATTTAAACAGTTGTTCCATCTAGTTTCTTATTTCTACCATCTGCTGTCGCACAGTTAACATTAAGTTGTCTTATAATATTGGTTTTCTTTTATTAAAATTATTAACTATAAAAAATATTAACGGTTTATAAATTAAATGCTTCTCTGAAGAATATTCTTTTAGAAAAATCAAAATTTAAAATTACAACAAAATACGGTGTCAATGTTAATGATGGAAAATTCTTCATCAACCAATTCTAGCGTTCATCCATAAATTAGTAGTAGTAGTGGAGAGAACAGCATTATTATAAGGATTACTTCAATAAAATTAACTCAACATCGCTGCTGTTCCAGTTTAGTATTAATAAGGTTGCATATGTCTTATCTGACACTGCAACTTCAGGAATGGCAAACGATTTGTAGACACACACACACTCTCTCTCTCTCTCTCTCTCTCTCTCTCTCTCTCTCTCTCTCTCTCTCTCTCTCTCTCTCTCTCTCTCTCTCTCCGACCTGATGGAACCTCGCGAAGCACGTCGTCTCTGCTCTCGGGTGTGCGGGCGTCGAGCTTCGTCGTCGATCCGCCGCAGAATGATCCCGGTTGTACAGCAGCTCACCAGTTGG
Organism: Dryococelus australis; assembly: GCA_029891345.1. Taxonomy (NCBI): domain Eukaryota; kingdom Metazoa; phylum Arthropoda; class Insecta; order Phasmatodea; family Phasmatidae; genus Dryococelus; species Dryococelus australis. Next base: position 124,782,655 of record CM056998.1, read on the forward strand.
TTCTAGAATCCTCGATGAGATGGGACTTCCTGCCGTCAGGAATATCTTCTTTACAATCTTGCATATCGTTAGATATTATACAGCATCTTCTTCCAAATACATCTGCAAGCTAAATCACCTTTAAAATTTCAGGTATTTATAATCAACTTCTTCTTGTGGAAATACAACGTTTGTTTATACGTGATGGTGATTAATTATAATTTTCGTTTTCAAAATAATTTAACTTGTAGACAACGAAACATCACTTCAATATTCTTGTAGAACTTTCCTTTTACGAAACTTTTTTCTCCTGTTCCATATTTTATTCCAAACAAACATTATTTTTAAATAGTCATGTTAATCGCCCCTATCAACCAGTGTTTATTATTCCTGCGAGCAAGGTGTAGGCTTAGTTACAGAAAAATACATTAACAAAACATTCAATCGTCTCCAAAGAATGTATTAATACTTTCAAAACCTATCTGAATACCATAAATTAACATAGGGCAAAAAGAAAGAATATATTCAAATTAAAATTAAATCATACCTTAACACATAGCAAAGAAAAACTAGTTGTCACAGTTGTACAACCTACCTTGTAGTGGTTCATATTTAAGCAACATTTTATTTGCGGCTACAGATAATATGTTGCAGAAAAGAAAGTGTTTCTAGAGTTTACGGACACGAGGGTCTATGGACAGACGTAGCCGTGTTTACTACGCAAGCGTTTGTTGGCGGCCATCATCACTGTGCATGCGCGTTTCCACCCATCATTTTCCAACATAATATAGGATACTCTCAACTAACTTGGGATGGTTGGTAAATACGTGTTTCTATAGCTTGAACTAACCTGACATAAACTTACCAATATTATTATTCTTTCAATAAGCTATTTTGCAGTTTAATCTAGCCTAGGAAAGTTAATCGTTTTCACGTGCGCATGCGCGGTAGACACGTCCATGACTGTCCACAGACACATATTTACGGACTTACCTCTCCTTGAGGCTCACGTGGCTAGACGTCCTTGGCACACTACGCGACGTCTCCAAAACCCGCCGTCATTTTCGCGTCTTAGGAAATTGCCGAAAATATTTCACCTGTATATGTGCTCTACAGAAATGTTACTTTCGGTCTCTTTTCATTACTGGACGGTTTTCGTACTTCCCGCACCAATGCACACAGCAGCCCCGTACACCAAAGCGAAAGAAAGTCCTGCGTTAAATCACCGAGCACCAATAAAGAAACGCCTCGACTTGCCAGCAAACACGATAGGACATCACTCGTCAGCCATCTGCTCGAATGACTAATTTATAAAAGTCAAACAAACCAGAAAAGGGCCTTTCATCATTGCCGCTGCCTGTACGGAATGAAAAGCTCGAAGTGTCTTCACGAGATAATCATAATCACTCTGTGGTCGGGTTGATTTCGTGATGAAACACAGCGTCCAAGTGTGCGTATAAGAAGAGGCGTCGCAGACAGGATTTAGGCTCCTATCCGGAGGAGTATTAGCAGTGAACTGACCACCTCTAACCAGAGCACAGCTCGTGCGTCTGACGTCCTCCAACAGTCGTCGGGAGGCCCTGCCCCGACCTACTTGGCTAGCAGGAGGCAGTCCCTGGATTGGCATGTCGCAGAACGCTCGCGACTCGAGAACTCGCGAACCCTTCTGGCAGTGCACCAGACTTCATATTTCTCTCATGCACTGGAATGCTCAGAGCAATCTTGGTACTTAACATGTTTTGATTATGCCTCGGTTGAGCGGTAGTTTAACTGAATATAACATTTTGTATTTGTTATTAAATAGTTCGCGAAAACTCACCCTTTCAAAATTTTTTGTAGTTAACAAAGAATTATTTACTAGGTTTCACCAAATGTTATGTTTCTGAATACGAACTCAATCACAAACGAACAATTAAGTTGCTATTAAAAAATATCCTGCGGTCTACCACAAAATTAATTAGGTTAATTGACACAGACAAATTGTTCAGTATATGCTTTAAACTTATTAGCTTTATGTCTGAATGCTGATAGTAATATGGTTTACTTACTAATTTAACAACAACTTACATCACACGTGAAAATGAGACACGCAAAGACTTATCCGGAGCTCAGACCCGAAATTTGATATGCCAAAGGCACCTCAGAGAAGCCAACCATGTAAGTTGCCTACTTACGAAGGTGGTCACTTCAGATGTACGTCTGACTCTGCGACCTCGTGTTATTTTTCACCATGTTGAGTAACCATGGAGTTACATTCTAAACGACTGTTATAAAATCTTAAAGATATTTTCGAATCACCAACTGTACCAAGAGTGAAAGTTTGTATGAACCAAATAAATAGGTCTACTTGTTTCTGATCAAAACAATTATGCTATCTCTATTACAGTACATTTTTAATTAAGAAATTATGAATTTAATAAATCTTGTATTTGTTTAACAAAATATACACTTGAAGTGAAATATCTTGCTAAGCCAATAAACCGTGCGTGGCACATAATTTCTTGTTGAATTAGCTCTAGTTATTTCTTTGGTCATATTCAAGATAATAAACTGTTGGATTTCTGTGAGCATTGCATTTGGGGCATAAATTGCCTAAAATAATATAAGATTTAAAAATGAACTGGAAAACCAAACAGTTCGAAGAACTTGAACTACAGAGGACTAGGAACTATAGAATAACTTCGTAGGAGCAGTCAATAGAACATGCTCCAGACAGTGAAGTTAGTAAACTGGATAAGAAAAACTATGGGCAAAAACCACGATGAATGTAATTCAGAAAAAGATTATTTTGTCGTCAAATTTAAAGAACCGATGTAAAATAATAACTAAACGAAACCAAAAAAAAAAAAAACATAAATAAATGGCATGCATTTAAACTGATGGAACTAAAATACTTTTAAACTCTGACCAGGAAATTATATTTTCCTTATTTGTGTTCAGTGTGTTTGTCGTTAATCATTCTTTTGTCCAGTTGGTAAACTTCCACTATTTTGTTCACTTTCTACAAACTGCTCGGTTCCTATAGTACCAATATTTTGTAGTTAATTTACTATTATTTGTTTGGTTTTCGATTTCTTTCTTCGTTTTATTTTAGCCCTATTTTCCGCAATGGATACAGCCTCATTAAATACTCATAGAAATGTTGCATACGATTAAAGTTTAAAGATAATATATTGTTTGCTCAAACAACCTTTCTCTCATTGCGAGTCTGCTAACTGATTAACTTGAGTAACTGTATGGTAACACAATGATGAGCTTCCCAGACCACTATGCAATTATGGAGTGACATGGTAAAACTCGCGGGACGATGACAATATAACTCTGACTGGAGAGTGGTGGACAGGGATCCCGATAATCGGCGTACGAGAAATATACAACTGAAGGATAACAAGATCATTATATCTTGGCAGTCCAAAGTATGACTAGATTTTTTGTAGTTCTCAAGAAAAAAGTTGTGAACATCAGAGCTGGAAACTGTCACGTTGTTTGAAGTGGTAGGCCTAACTGTGCAGATTGTGGGTCCACGCTCTAAATTCGAACCGGTTAGAAACTGTTCAGAATCTGTGAATCTGAGTGCAGGTCACTTGAAACTAGAATCAGAAAATTTCTACTAAGTATTTTAGTTGCTGATGTACACTGCTCTAACAGTGATTTCTGTTGAATAATAGTAAATTACACTGACCTAGCAACGAAACCTCAGTGCATTTTAGTGATTATCCAACACGTAACATCTCGTTAACTGACGTTTCAGTGAGAATAATTTCCGTAGAGGAAATCACTTATTCATATTTAGAATGTAGGTAGTTGTATCATTGAAAATAAATAACGTTTCAGAAAGGATGAAGACATAAGAAATTTTGTTGAACTGATAGAAGTAGTTAATCGCCCGATATAACAAACTCTGTAATCACTTGGAGTCTGCTCATGGTATCATCGCACAAGAAGCCAATTAGCTTACGTTAGTCATCATTCCTTCCCTTCCTGAGAGTTACATACGTGCCAGCAGTGGCGTGTGGTGAATTGTTGCAAGGTAAACTGGTGCTTGTCCTGTGCTGTACACACTCGAGTCACACAGCAGGAGTGCGGCTGTGAGAAATTGAATGTATTGCAGCCACATACGAGAGAGCAGCGAGGCACGCATTGCAAACCTGTCGTGGCGTCAACTACGCTACTAGGTTTAAGTGGCCGACGTGTAAACTAGTAAATGATTAGGTATAGCACAGAGCAATACACAGCTTACTTTGCAATAGTTCGCCACACGCCGCTGAGTGCCAGTAAAGTGTGCCAAGAGAGAAGGGGGAGAGGAGGACCGACAACTGGCGTTCTTTGTTTGACTCTTTACACGATGGCGGTACGAGCAAACGTACGCCATCATTGCTCTACCTTCTGTTGCCCAGAGATTTATGTCTAAAAAACGCAAAAGAAAAATTTATTGTGGCTTCGTTTCTTTTATGCTATTTATACTGAATGCTCCGCTGTGGAAAGTTACCAGCACAGTCACTCACGATGGACACTCGAGAAGAATACATGGACACTTGGCACAAATAATGTTTAAGAAAAGTGCCAAAGTGTTCCGGATAAAAAGGAGTGGGTTGATGTGCCAAGGACGCGCCTTTGTTCCACGACACCGGGGATCCGGCTTGCCCAGCACATACCCACAGTAACGAGTTGTCTCATCAGAAAAAAAATTGTTTGTTTATGACCAAACACGTACGTGGGAGTCATTCGACCAATATTTTGTTTTCCTGCGTATTTTGTTAACCCAGTAAACAAGGGAGATTCGTCAAATCGAATAAAATTTTTTATATGAAAGAAATTAAATTTTCGCTTGTAAATTATGTTGAAATTTTAAAATTCTAGCGTTATTATTTATTACTTCAGTTGTAACATAACTAGAATTCTGTTATCTCAAACAAACCTTTCTCTCAATGCAATAACGCCTTGTTTTCTCCTGATCGTAGCTGAACTCACCCCACGCGCCAACAATACTCAGCGATAACTCGCTTAAGTAGTTCTTGTGCCACACGTCGTGGACAGAGCACCCTTTTACCTACAGTACTATCAAAATATTTTTCTAACCGCTGTAAGACTGTTTTACTTTCATGGTGCGACGTTATATTTCATACCTGGCTTAACTATTTGGAAATGAGTTACACGTACAGGTATTCTCATTGGCCTTGTAATGTAAGGAAATATTTTCCCGCGTATTTATGTAATTAATTACTAAAATACATGCACAATAAAAGTAACTGAACAAATGCTCGACAATTCAAGAATTATCACTTTCTTTTCGTGTACTTAAAGGATCGAAAAATTTGACGGTATTCAGGTCAGTGTCATTTGTTCGTTTGTTGCTGACGCAGTAAGAATCGCCTTAAATTTGGCTGCGTTCGCTGGTTTTTTTTTTCGATCGGAGTCATACAGCTCAAGTTAAAATGCTTTCCTAGCACATCACATAAGAATAATACAACTTATAAGTCTGGCCTAGTAGCTGAGTTAATGGCGAACTTTTACATCCAGTCGTACGGAATGTGATAGTGGATGGAATGTGCAGTAAGCTTTCCGGTGCAACAGTATTCCGTGCAATTCGTTCGCTGGACGCCACGAATAACAGTATGACTGTTCTATTGTGTCCGTTGCGGAGAAATTATATTTATTATTTTTTTTATCAACTCGACAAAGAACTTTGGTAATTACACAGGTTTTGCACAGGATGTAAGCTGTGCTGATCCACAGTACGACAGTCGCCTCTTAACTTCAACGAAGTGGATTTTGCTGTTATTTTTCTTACGACCGGAAAAGCTGCGTATGGAAGGTGAACGCTATTAGACTGCACTTGTAGTTCCGTGGAGTTTCAGAATAAAATCATACAGGAAGATAAGAAGTAGCAACTGCACATGTTGAGAACATCCAGATATCTTCAAAGAAGTTTCACAGAACAAAATACGCCCATGAGCAATTTAAGTGGAAATGCCAGCCTAGGAGTGAATAGCGTCCCCTTTCTGCTAGATGACATCAGTGATGCGGTGTTAAACGGACTGCACAAGGCACCGGATGCCTTCGGCAGACACACTGATGCAAGATCTCTCTCGACAGCAGTCAATGAGTGCTGTTCAATAGGACTGAGGTCGGGTGACCCCGAGGGCCAGGCATGCAGCCTCAAGTCCGCGGAGTGTCTATCCAACCACTCGGTCACATTTCGAGAGCGGTGGGCTGGTGCATTGCCTCCTGCAGGGTGCTGTAAGCATGGATGTATGCGATCTGCCAACACGTCCCTGTCAAAGGTGACTTCGACAGTTGTGCTGGTTTGGGGTAGGTGAATGTTGGGTGTAAGCGCAGAAGAATCGATCGAAATTGTTATTAATCTATAGTTCCATGCGTGGAGGGTCCAACGACGGTGTTTCCACGCCCACGTTCGCCGTTGTTGCTTGTGGCGTGCGGTGAAATATAGTGGGGGCGACGGCCCTAAAGCGAGATGGTACTAGATGGTGTAGGCTATTCACGGTAAAGTGAGCATTTTTGAAAGTCCTCTCCTTTGGAATAATAGTCAGAAAGTACATCTTATTCTAGCCTTAGACGTTAACTTCCAAGTGTGGTGGAATATACACACTGTGTTTATTATTGACATGTCAATATTTATTTAGAAAAGGTGGTTGATGGATAAAAAATGTCCAATAGGAAAATGTATCTAGGGCTTGATCTATGTATCTAGGGCTTACCGTGAACCGCCTAGGCTGCTCACAGGTTCCTGTTTTCCAGCATTGCAACTGGCGAATGATGTGCTGCTCTTTGGCCTGTACATCAGATGTTACCAACTGAGCTAGCCTATTACATTTATCGTTTGAAAATGCAAAAACTTATCGATTTCAATACACAACACATAGCAAAAGACAAAAATTAACGTCAAAAGTGCTTATTGGCCAAAGGGCAGCATACCTGATGATTCATCTTTAGTGTGACTGTAAACAACTATAACACCAGATTAAAATATGTGCCCATGTGGCGTTCGAAAGTTTGAAGAAATATATGACATGGCCTCACACTATTATCAGCTTTTTCCACCGTGCCAGTTTAAGCCGCCAAGGACATGAGTAGATGGAGATTTTTGGACATTCGCCATTGCGATGCAGAAATCTGTCATGGTTTTCAATGAAAGACATCTGCATCGCAATGGCAAATGTCCAAAAATCTCCATCTAGTCATTCACCACCAATGCACTATTCATGCAAAGATCACACCAAGGAAATTGCTATGATTTTCTGCGAATATAAATAATTGTATGTAAAATCTATATTGGTTCTAACTTTTTGTTACTGACACGTAAAGCGATTCACCACTGCTTCTGAAATTATACGCTGCAGTAACAAATTGAAGAACACATGTTTAATATCTAAAGCGAGAAATTTTTTCAGCAATCAGTGGACAGAAATTATACAATTGCTTTATTATAATTAAAGTCCTTTAATGATACATGAAAATAACTTTTTCTGTAAGTGAAACTCATGTTTTCGTTTTTGTCTTTCAATTTGAAAAATTTCCTGGCAATTTGTTTAGAACATCGAGAAACATTTTTATTTATCTTTCTTTGTCGTCAGCAAAGTTTTTTTTAAATGAGTTTACCAACACTCTCTGGAAGAGTGTTGGGATGTGTTTTATATGCAAGGGAATTTTTGATTCCAGCCAAAGAAAAGGAGATTGACTGGTCCTTATGTTGGTGTCCTTGACGATAACATCTGCTCGCAATCCGCTGCCAAGTCAAGGCAGACAACTTCTGCGTTACAATTCTCCTTAAATTAATGGATAATGTGAAACGTTATTATTGGCGAGCGGCATACTACGATTCTGATGAAAATTCTTTTTACCTTTCTACTAATATTCGGCGTTTTTCACGCACCTAGTCCCGAATGTCGGTCAGGGATACACGACTTTTTTGCCTGACCCACTTCTCTTCTTCCTTTCCAACCAGAATATCGCCAGCCCTTCCAACTGTTCCCAGCCTACCCGTTTAAATATAAAGCATTCATCCTCGACGCCTCTCAAAATTCCACCCCACGCGTTTTTCAATTCCCCCCCTCCTCCCTCGCGCTTCTTCCTTCTGCATTTTTATCGCTCAGTGATTTCAATCTGCAGAGTGCATTTGTCACGCGGACCGCTACGACCGGCTGATATGGCGTAAGAGGGAAGCGAAATTCGACTGCAGGGTAAAAAAACAAAGAAGCATGCGCCTGGAAATGAGACACTTTTGTAGTAATACGAACATCTGCGATTCCAAATATGATTTTTATTTCATGTCATGTTTGTACTTTGGCAATAATGTGCCAATAAAGGAAAATACTGATATTAAAACGGAAGTTAATCAGTCTGCTGATAGCATTACTTTAGGGCATTGTCTACCCAGGCCCCAAGAGCGCAGAGTGTCAGTCGTACAGTTAGGACCTAATAACTGTTCAGTATTTGTTAGCCGTGTCTACTTACGAATAACATTTCAGAAACTTTTCATATGCGAACACCACTTTTCTTTTTCTATTAGCGCCTCTAAAGTATAAGTAATTTTTATGATATATGGTTAATAGGAGTATTTTACAATCATTTTTATGTATGAAACTGGCGGTAAAGGCTATTTAACATAGTATACGGGGATACACTTTTGCCTTCATTAGGCCTACACCATAAAATGATAGGATCGCCACTGAAAGTCCTATGAAGAGAGTCGACGAGAGAGTGACAAAACGACAGTTCAATGCCTTGCACGTAAAGGCGGCTACATACGCGAAGCAAATACGTAGTTCGCCCCTAGCACCCCCCCCCCCTCCCAAGTTCTGGGCCTCGACACAGAAAATACACCCAGCGAGACGGCGCCCATAATTGCAGGCGTGATTCTCACAAATGGTAGGTAAAAACACTACGGTAAATTTCACTCATCCGGAACAGATCAGAACTCTGTTTCTTTGCAGTTACAGGCTTTTCGTAGTGAATTGTCATCTATACACACCCTTTGTTAAAGAGTAACTGTGAAATTGTTAAAAGTGTAAACATCTGCCTTAAGATACATATTTTGCTTTCCCAATGACTATAAACGTGGCGGGATTGCTAAAGGTGTCGTAGGATTCACGCATCGAATGCAATGCCCTAAACTGGTGTGCAGTCTTTCACAACTCGCCTCTACAGGACCTTCAGTAATGACTCTGTATCTTTATGGTGTGATGATAAAGGCAAAGGTGTGCTCCATATCCGCGTGCCATGTTATGAAGTATGTACTTGAAGTTTCGTACCTAAATATTATTTTAAAAGATTTGTATTAGCCCATCTTCGCTTACTAGAAATAAAGCAAATTTAAACGCTTAATAGATCTCGCGCATTATAAATTCTGGTCGGAAACATGCGAAACTGATTATAATGGCCTGTACTGGGCTTTGCTTCAGACTTTGCAGAAATGCAATAATACGGTCACTGATTAAAGCCCCATAATTACAACGCCAGCACATGGTGCGACCTCAGCGCCTTGTCCGTAAAAGTGATGGGGCATGCACTAGGCGTGTGTGTGTGTCAGGCCGCCATTATAGTTCACTTGCTTCTGAACCTCAAATGTGCTTAACAGCTCCAGTTAGGAAGAGTCCTTAAGGTTGATTGTTAACTTGGAGCTCGTTGCGGTATTTTCGCGTTACATTTATGTTCAGCTAAACATCGCGCAGCAGTGTGTTTATATTGAATTCTGCGGCGACGTAATGGTAAGCTTTCCTTGCAAGAAGTTTAACCAACTTCAGTATAACGTAAACTTTACTTAGTTTCCGAAAATCCGATTCAAGGGACGATCCCTTTTCTTTGATATCTGCGTTCATTTTTTTATTCGCACCAACTTCTATCTGGGCTGCATATGTTTTCATGGCACTATTACAAAAAGCATTCAGTTTTACTTTTGCTTGGGTGTATTTAAATGATAAACAAATTAATTATTTGGAAAATAATGGAGTTTGAGGTAATCTAGCGGATGCAAACTAACGTCAGTTTAGCTGATAGATGAAGTTAATATTTGCACATACATGCAAATGTGTTATAGCAATAAATTATCGTGTGTACTGTTCTCTTGAAAATACACACATTAATTTTTCAGATTCCAGATACAGTATAATCGGTAGCACTGAATTACAGGTTATCAAAGGCGAACGATTCCAAGCTCCAATGTAAACACATCTACGATTTGATTCCATAGACTAAAGATGAGGTAGGCCTATTATTAGTCTTCTGCGCATGTACCTACCTTTATTTTTGGTAAAATCTAGCTTTTACTTATATTCTGTCTTGGAATTGTAATGTTTCATTTATAATGAATATGATGAAATGCAATGAGATATAGGTGCGTTGGTAATGCCTAGTAAAAAAATTGTTCTCATCCAAAATATTATCGCACTGAGAGTAATTTTCAAGACTTCGTTAAGCTTTATTTGCATGAGACGGAGCTTTATTCTGTAATAAGAACCCAAACAGGGTTTCAGAAAAGTTGGTAAGGACTGTGAATGTACTATAAGAGCAACAGTGTTCTAACCTCAACTCCTATCTTCGTTGCATTTTATACAGGGCTGTTGGCATAAACTCAGTGCAATGTTGGAACGCGGAGAGTGGCTAATGTGCAGCTCGCATGCGCACTCCATGTCGTATTCTCTGTACGTGCAGCAAACATCGTAAACATTAAAAGCGGGCAACTGTGTCTTCAAATCTAACTGAGCACTAATTAAATCCTGCTCATATTCCTCTTTCTGACAATTTGTGTTATTCCGTACGCCACTTGCATGTATTTACATCGCCGTGCACTAACCTATAAGTGCCCGTGCTTCGATGAAGTCACTTTGAAAATGTAACACTCATAAATTTACTGCTTTTTAACATACATAATTACTTTTTAATAGATACAATTTAAATAAATATTTAGTTTGCAGAACTAATTTTAATGGTTCGCTGTCTAGTATTGCCATAAATAATTTAATCAGTGCTAATTTTGAAAAAAATCATTTATAATTTATAATTTTTCAAAACTATTTTCCATAGAGTCTAGTTTTCTGTGAATCAGCTGTAACATTCAACCTTAACATCCACGTTTGAGATAGTATAAAGTGTCCCAAACTATGAAAATTAAACGTAACACATAGAGAACAATCTTAGCTCAAATCACTGAAACCTCGCTTATTAATTCCGTGATTGAAATTCACTAGTTAAACAGAGATTTAAAATTGTATTCAGTACATTTTACGTTTTCCGGGACAGGTTCTACTGCATTACACTTTATCTCAGGTCAAAAAGAGCTTATTGAGGTTTCAATCAGAAGAATTATACCGAATCCAATCATTTTTATCCACGGTGTAAACATGGTTCTGCGAACTCCAAATGGTGAAATGTGATTGCCCATAGCACTCTACAATGTCAAAATAATAATCTATACTATTTAAAAATTACGATCAAACAATTTCATTATTCATGTTTTAGAATACTTAGTACTTTATTTTCTGATTTATTAATACATTTCTGTCCACATATATTTTGAAAATCTTGTTGGTTAACAATGTATAATTCAACATATCATTCGTGGCCTATCGCCACTTGTAAGGAAAGATACTATAAGAAAAATACAAAACATTGTAATTTTAATGTTATTGCTGTTTTTAAAAAATCGTTCACATTCATTACTTTTAGGTTCCGTTTGGTTTTGGCATGATATTGTGTAGAAATAGTTGTTAAATTTTAAATTGAACTGCATATTATGCATAATGAATATGTATACACTGCTGACTGCAACATTGTTAAGTGCATTGTTTATAACCACTGTCCAAAAAAAACGCTAACTTCGAATTGTAGATTTGAAACATTCTCGTATGTCGTCTGAGGCGGTATTCTCTCTTCTTAGTGGTATTTCCATATTTTCCTATTTTTAACAAAGTCACAAATAAGCGTGGCAATCTGCTCGGGGTAAATATATGTCAATTAGTACTGCATTTATTTTGGGGGTTTCGTTTTCTTCAGACGAGAATAATTGTGATCCGTATCCTACTTATATTGATATTCTACCAGCTTGGTTATTACAACCAGTAAAACCCGTTCTTAGTTCTCGATAACAATGAAACTAATTGATCGTAGAATCTATCTCTAGCCAAATTCTACTAATACGATCAGCCACCGGAAAAAAAACCTATATCATATCAGAATTGCACTGCGCGCTTCACAGTGTGTAGCGATAGTTCAATTTAACACACAACTAGAAAGAGCAAGCATTCCTAAAAATGTGTTCTGGGTAATTTTCTAGTCTCCTGAATGATCCTTCCGTGGAATCAGAAGTCTTCGTTCAGCTCCCGCATTATTTTCACAATCTCTACGGATGTAAATCGAGCATTAACTATTCGCACTCACTCGCAATTTATTACTAGTATTTTCGTTTCCGTATGTGTTTTCTATTTCCCTTGTTATTGGTAAATTAAAATTATTTGTAATATGAGTGAAGTACTTTGAAAACTGGAACTTCAAACCATAGAAAAATCAATGGCTAACACTCGCATAGTATTTATATATCAAATATGCAAAATTCATTTTTTAAATTAATATCAGTAACTTAAGTTGACCCGCTACATCACATTAGTTAAAAACATTATACCTCTAAATAGCATCCTTTTAATATGTATTTCATAAACTAAGGTGGGTTTGTTACCGGAAGTTGTCAACAAGCCTATCGCTAATGACAAGTCATTTGGTACATAAATTTATGTCCGCCACGTAAATATTGCACCCCCAATATTTTATCGCTTGTATTCCAAGCCACGAAATATTTTGGAGTCTTGGTAATATTTCAGATTAATCACAGTGAGAAAAAAATTGTAGCCTCTAAAAGGTATGTTGTAAAAATTCCCCCTACATTATTTGTATTGGTGAATTTTGTATGATAACATTTGTGACTTAATATGTTAACTATAAGTGTCTCTGCCAGATAAATTTGCCTTGAAGCCTTATGTGCTTGAATACGATTGTGTTATGCGAGGATAGGTTAACAATAGTTATCAACCAAAATTTAACAGAGACAGATTGTCGCAAGTTTTCATTGGCGGGAATTAAGGATTGTATCGCGGAATGCGAATCTTTAGTCGAGAGTATGCCATTCTTCGAACGTTTAAAAAATCGTCCCATGTATAACGTTTTTGGTTGACTCGTAAATATATCCTGTATTACAAGCGTTTTAAACTTGTCTCAACATAAAATACCATATTTTTTATTACATTGAACCTTCGCTTATATTAAATCTATAAATTATAATGTCTAATTTATAATTAATATGAATGGATACGGGAGATAATAGGTATGTTTGCCACGCCTAGTAAGAAATAGTTATTATGCAAGATATTATTACACTCACTGCACACAAACGTAGTGCCCTGTCGCTTTGGTGTAGTTTTCTAGACTCGGTTAAGCTTTGTTTGCACCAGGCGAACGGCTGTCAGGGAAGCAGAACTTAAACAGGGCTTCAGAAAAGTGGGAAGTAACCATGACTGAACTATAGACAATTGTCTGCATGCTGCACAGGAAGGTTATATGTGACTCGTAATGGTCATTGCAAGGCTAATTGCCTAATGGTCTTCTCTGTAGGTTACTTATTTGCAAATCGTGCTACTGCTCGATGTCTTGACTGGTTCGTATCACTGAACACCTAACACCAAATGCTAAAGCATATTGGTTGTGATTATCTAAACAAGTTCTTTACCAGCTTATATATAGTACGCATCAAAGATGTTTCACATATTTGAAACAGCAGCAATTATAAATCAAGGTGTCACTGAAAGGATTAATTCATAATTTTTCAATTGTAAATGTGGTGTAGGTGTCGCCAGCAGTAAGCTTGCAACATACCGCAGTTTCAATTGTTCCTGGAACCCTGCACTCGCCGCTGAAGCAGGCTCGTAATTAGAGGCATGCAGATGGCGCTGCGGTCGTGCGGGATCCTCCACACTGGCTGGACCGGCGTCTGATGCTACTAATGTAAAGAGTTGCCGTAATTGGGTTGTCGACGCGCCCGCAGGGAGAGAGGGGAGAGAGAAGACCTTTACCATTCGACTCATAACCAACACTCTGGGGGACGCGATAAATAAAACAAGCTGGCTCCAGGGAAAAATTATACTTTTTTTCCTCCGACCCCCACTGGCCATACATGTCTGAGTAGCTTGCGACGAATCCACAGGCCAGTGAGTAAGCGAAGAGAATTGGCTGGCTTTCAACATCGAGGTTTTGAGAGCCGATGAGGTTGAAGCGAGGTGAGTATGATAGATCGCCGCAATGACGAGGCCTGGAGAGGGGGGAGCGGGAGATCCCCGAGAAAACCCGCTGTCCAACGGCATCATCCGGCACGATTTCCATATGCGGAAATCTGGGAGCGAACCCGCCGGGAAACCAAAAGCCAGTTCTTTTTCCGTATGGAAGGTGATCAGTGCCGAGATGACTACTAATGATGTCGTGAGAATATTAATAACTGTTGTTACAGATACGCCTGTACAGTATATTCCCAACATCGTCGCACTTTTTGAAACAAACCTTTGAAAAATGACCTCAAATATGACGTCTTTGGTTGTTCGTATCACAAGCGTTTTATACTTTTGTTAACATAAAGATATTTTACTTTTGGTTAAATTAGAGTTTCATATATGTTTAATTTATTAATTATGACATTTTGTTTACAATTAACACGAATAAAAATAGAAAGAAAATAGGTGTCTTGGTAAGGCCTAGTAAGAAATAGTTCTCATGCAAAATATTATTAAAGGCTGCTCGCTATAAAGTGAGCACTTTTGCACTCAGCCTTAGAAAAATGTCACTGCCCCTACCTGCATAAATTTAAACGGGCGCACTGAGTGACTTGCGCTCTGTAAAGTTGGTAAACGACGGATGGGAAGTAGTTCCATATCTTAACGTCGAATTAAATGTGTCAGGTAATCATTTCTGATAACTTAAATTCCTTCTTTCGCTTTCTGTTTTTCGAAGTGTAATAATGAGCAGATTTATAAAGTACTTACGTTTCTAGTAGTTTCACAGTTTCACTTGACCGGCGCATGAATAATGTAATGAAACCCATGACAATGTTAATCTTACATAAAGTAGAAAATACACAACGTGCACGCAAGTGGATCTTAAGCAGAGCTTTCAAAAGTGCTCATTTGATCATGAATTGCCTATAAACATATTGCACACGAATGCAGTACGTTATACCTTTGGTGTAATTTCCCAGACTTATTTAAGCTTTGTTTACATTACATAGATATAAAGTCTGAAAGTATAACTCCAGTAGGGCTTCAGAAAAGTTTGAAGTAACTGTGAATTGACTATATCAGTCAATGAAGAGAAAATTACTTATCATATGAGTTCATGCAGTTGAGATGATGTGGTCGTCGCTTGGCAGCCGAGAAATAGACTCCGATGAGGGCGAAGTTGGGTTAAGAAGGGGCATTGGTGGAATTCAAAGGCGAGACAAAGAGAAAGCTTGCAAAGTCCGCTGTGTTAGCCATGTGCAAGAATCCGGGTGAGTCTGTCGGGAACCGAGCACGGTTCACCTTGGTTGGAGGCGAGTATTTTACTACCGCGGCATTCAGGTAGCACCAGTTCAGACAATTGTGACGTATGCAGGGTTACAGGGTGATGTACACACCTACTGTTACTCTTACTTTATTTGTGGAGTAGTTGGAAATGTAAACTTCTTCCAGACTTAACACGGAAATTTCTTAAATATGAGATTATAAATGTATGTATTAAAAGCTTGTTACACTAAACAAGTGTAAATATAATATGCTAACTTCTGAGAAAGCTTAAGAGGAAACAACGAGAAATTACGCTTAAACAAATGTTTTACTTAAAGCTTAAACCTACATCATAGAATATTTCAAACTTTTAAATATGTGTACGGCTCTAGTGGAGAGAAGAGAGGTTTGAGGGCTGTTAACAACGCGGTATTGAGAGTCGATAAGGATGAAACGAGGTAGGTATGGGGCAGCGATGGAACGAAAGAGTGGGGGCAACGGAACATCCCCGAGAAAAGCCGCCGACTAGCAGTATTGTCTGGCACGATTGCCACATGCGAAAATCTTGAAGAAAGCCAACAGGAAATCTTCCCCGGTTCGCCTTGGTGGGAGTCTAGTGCCCTAGCCGCTGCGCCACCGCGGCCCCATATACACGTGTATTTTTATTGAACGGTAAGCATAAAAAGGATTAAATGGCTAAATCACGGTTTTTCCTACGCATATATTATAATCAATCAGTATTTGGTATAAACATCCCAATAAAACAAGTTAATATACTAATTAACGCTACAAAACTTCCAATATTTATTTGTGCAAGATGTCCGTTATTTTAAATGCATCAGTTTTAAAACATTCTAATTTCATCAGTAGTTACTTCATCTGAGGTTGCTAAGGCGTAACGCTCGGGTGCAGATAATCTCGGTTCGAAATTCAGTTCGGTTTAATTTCTTTCTTTACTTCAACCAAAACTGGTTTACGCACGTGGAGTCAAACAAATCTTTAGTTTCACCAACTAAGTCTTTGTTTGGGGCAACCATATAAGAACAACGAAATAATGTGGCTTCAGTAAAAAAATATTTCATTGCCCCTCCACAAACAATTTGTTTGCGCCAAACAGATTTTATTCGATTCAACAAAACCTTTTTCTCGGTGTAACTAGCGATGCCGTGGTGTCTTTGATATCACACCCACAGAGACCGAGCCCACTTTGAGTTTTGCCGCGTGTGATAAAAGAAAGAAGTTATCGAATAATTCTGCTTCAGAACGGATAAACACCCTCGCTTCCTAAGGCCCCTGTCACACTGTTAAATTTTTCCGTCAAACTGCTTCCAATAAGTTTGCTCAAATAAAGTTGGACAATTATGTCGGCATTGGAACATCATAAACACCGCCATATTTGTCTGACAAAGTTGGATGCCTACAGTTTCCACCAAACATTTGAAAATTGTACCGGTTCTAAAATTTATTTGATGTTTGACGGTCACGACAAAAATGGACGTCAAGAAACTGAAAATAACGAACAATTTCTGGAAACGAAGTAAGCTGTGAAGATTATTTATTTATTTAAAAGCTGTCTGGTTATTAATGCTATTTTAGGTGTATATTGCACATATTGTTACGAACTCGGAGGTATTAAATTTTATGGTTCAGGAAACATCTCTTACAAATAAAATCTTGATTTAGTAAAGAAAACAAAATAAATTACTATATTACATACATTTCTTCCTGTAATGGACCGCATAAAAAACAAAAGCAATATCTCACAATGAAAATAGTTTTTGAATAATAATTCAGATTAGATTCTCCGAGTAAAAATTATTTGATAACATTTGTTGGGAGGAAAAATTTGATGGCCTTATTTTGGCCTCAAATATTATTGTCAAATATAGTTGAAGGTAAAAATTTGACATTGAGACAGGGGCTTGATGGACACATACAACTGCCTCCGCCTTGCCAAACTCCACAGTCTCTATCATACTGGAGCCATGGGTCCTTTATATTCATTAGCTGCCGTCAAAACAAACACCCAAACTTGGTAATAAAATGGTTAAAGAAATAAACTCAGCCAGACAAAAACGACAAGAAACTACAACAAAGACAACACTATTACAAACGAGACAAAAATAATCACGTATGTCAGAGGTGTCAAGGAAATAAAAATTAAAAAAACTGTAATTTTTTGTACAGACAATAACTTTAAAATTTACATTATTATATCACGACTAAGTCTCAGAGAATTTGATCGTTTGCTATACTTGTGCCAATGGCCGGTAATTTTTTGGTACACTTAGAAGCAATTCTTTTATTCAAAAATAAGATTTCAAAAAGTGACCAACCTTCCGTAGCGCAGAAAGTATGAAAATATTTGCTTAAAGAGCAGAAACCGGTGAATTTATGTCTTCTTCTCAGACACAGACAAGCAACGAATTCTATTCCGTCATCAAAGTACTGCGCGAATTTCGAAGTTTTCTACTAAATATTCGTAAATTTTGAGACTTAATTTGCTGTCAGGTTACATTTACAACATTTGCACATCTACACTGCTTTTGTCAATGGAATACATCTCACTTCATTTCATATTGTTTTATTACTATTTGCCCATGGATAGATCTAATCTGTATCTGAATTGAATTGATTTGCAAAATTTCGCAATTACTACCAATTACCGTGACTGAGATCACTGATTTAACAATATAGGATATGCACACAAGGGAAGTTATCTTCTACTTCTACAAGATACTAGAACTAACTGCTGGCAAATGTCTATGGAAATTACAATTCTTTGTTAGTTACGAATTTTCTGTAAAAAAAATGTTTTATCGTATTCAGAAATACGTGAAATTCGCAAACTGTTTATGTGGTAGGATAAACTTCAAGCACGTATTATCTAGTTTTCCTGTTATGCTTGGCTCACTGTGATTTTGGCACGCCATAGTTAACTCCTGAATCAGTAATAAACAGGGATAAATAATGCCACCTTATCAAATGCAACCAAATTGAGTAAAAACAAGCGTTGACAGCAGACAGCGAGTAAACAGCTGTGGCCCGATTATGTGAAAGACTGACAAGTCTAGGCAGCTGCCATATAGTTTCGCGAAATCTACGCACAAGCATGTTCGGAAGATGTGGAAAAATAACTGCATCAGGTCAATGTTCCGGTCGCCTTCGTTAAATGGTAGGTCACTTTTAGTATCACGTTGGATCGCGTCGTGCCTGGATACATTCGTCGATGTGATCAAGGAAGAAATCAATTAAAATGCTGTATCTTATGTTGCATGTTTATCCGTTGTTGCAAATTGTGCTTCAAACGCCAAACACTTCAACACGGGAAAAGAATACTTTCCATCTGGTGCGTATAAACGACAAACTGGGCCATATAGTGCTGAAAAATGACGTAAACCTTACTAGGACATCGATGGTGAGTGGGCGAGCGTTGTATTACTGCAGAAGTATTCCTAGCCACTCAGCTGAGACATGAGACATGTAACACGTGGGGCTGCAGAATGTATTCAGCATACCGATGTAGATGAAGTGAGCCTCGTGTCAGAACCAGTCGTTTAATCCAGTCATGTGCGGTCGCTCCCCAGACTCCACGCTAGTAGCAACGGATGTGTGCAGTCGTATAAACTGACGTACGGATTGTACCGCTCAGCTCCGATGCTCCAAACCATGGCGCGATGGTCATGCGTTCCCAAACAGAGAGCAGGTTATAGACATCATGTCAACGGCCCGTGTATGTGTACTCGTTGGTTGTGCTGCTAATGTGTGACAAGTCTTTAAAGCACTAGACATGCGTCACCTTAAATGTTTGTTCCTTTAGTAGGTGAGCACGTTGAATGCGGGTTTACTAGTTTATAAAAACTGTATTTTAAACATTCTGTAATGCAGTTGAAGACCGGGACACCTCCCAATGGCAGAACACTAAAGATTGTCGCGGTCGCAGATTTGCCTGTGATAGACGTCTGGAAATGGTTCCAGTACAACACATCGCGCTCTAGTAAAGTTGTTGCACGTCACAGAATGGTGGTAAAGCGAGCCATTGGTTACGTTCGTGCATGTCTGTCACACTGGTCGTCGCTCCTGGTGTCTATCGGGATCGTCCAGAACAAGTCCACCATGTTTGAGTAACTTTACATAACCATTGCTTCAAAACAATACGAATGTGGAGTTCCGACAGCTCAAATTAATGATAAATTGGTGTGCGGTACACCGTGCAGCCATATCATCCCACTTCTCTTAAACTTCATCAGATGTTGGTAAATGGGCCTTTCCACATGTGCGTTTTTGTGCGAGCATGGTGACCATCTCCTTAAAGCGGACATTTCACTCCTCGCATACCATTGTTAGAAATACCACTGCGGGAATTCCTAGCCTTTCTTGGAAACATCCCCCCCCCCCCCCCGTCAAACCTTCCTTCAGTAGTATGGGCGGCTGATTCCACTGCCTGTTATTTTCTATTCAAGGCCGCTTGCTTGATCACCATGCACATAATGGGTAGGACCGGTCTGGACATGCCTTGCAGACACCAAACAATGGTTTTACTTAACATTTTTCTCGTCGAGCGAGAGGCAGTGAAAAAGTCCCTTGAGTGGGACCAATTTCCACCATATTTGATTTTTATAATTTTCGCAAAAACCTGCATTATTGATTTTTTTTATTGAATGTCATGGAAGGACACGAAGCAGGAAATTCCTTTGTACATTTTCTGAAGTTGGTATTGCTTGACTGCTGGCACTTATGATGAAGCTACTGAGGCCGGTAGCGGTAGAGGTTTCCAGTTCAACAGTGTGATAATGTGGCGAGGTACTTTTATGAATGGTCATGTTCAGTGCGCGTAGGTAGATGGGTTAAGAATTCTAAGTTACACTGAGTCACCAGTACAGATATCGATGGATGACATAAACAACAAAACAGTATTTTTCGAGGGTACATGGTAAAACAAGGGCTCCTTAACCCTAAAATTAATTTAATATGCATCAAAATAATATAAAAAAAATAATAACTTCGAAACGTAAACTTTAAATAAATTTGAAAGTGAACAGTGGAGTTGGCTGAGTTCATAGTTGATTTAGAATGCGAGAGTTGTAAGTCCTCCAATACGAGGCTGATTAATTACGAATCACTTAAATAATTTAAATCGACATACAATTACTGTAATATAGGCTAATAAAAAATTGTTTCCGAAGTCTTAGGGTCCCCAGTGATGAAGAGTGGGATGTACTAGTCAAAGTCGCCTTAAGCATCAATGATTCGTGTCTTTCAGAAACACGACATAAACTGAGATAGGCGAACTCTTCACTACTTGCTATAAAAAACGGTCAAATGAGGTATCAGTGCACCGTGTAGGAACAAAGGTGAAAAATCCAGCGAACTTCAGACTTGTCGAAATTTTATAAACCATCCCAAAACGATCTTCATTTGAATTCCTGGTGACATAATCTACCCATGATTGCCATTTCTTCGCTCTGACTCTGTTGAAATATAGGCTTGTTTCTTCCTTTTGTACTCTCTTGCACGTATTTCTCGTTTTTCATTTCTTGACCGGTGAAGTATTCTTATATATCTTCTAAGGCTCCTGCTCTCCTCTTCTAATTCCAAATCCCACCAGGAGAGGCTGGGGATCCCATTCCTTGTTTTACGAAGAGCTTCTTCACATGTATTCTTAATAATTTCGGTTATTGCCAAAATTCTCTCTTAAAAATTTCTTTTAACGAATATTGCCTTCTTTAATCTTCTTCTCCTCATCAGAGTCAGGTAAAATTCTTTCCAATCTGCATTACTATGGATGTACGTTAGTTCTGTCTCTCATTCTGCCTGTTGCGACACTTGCCAACAGATGTCGGCACGCCGCTCGCCAGTCAGCGCTTGGTAACCTACTTGCCAGCCAACAGCCCAGCCAATAGGAAAATATTCGCTTAATGCAGTAGCCAATCAGATACATGGTCTGCGCTCCCAAAGCCTCCCGCAGAGAATGGGTACGCACACATCAAACGAGCCGCCAATCCATTTGGTTTCTGTGCGCTTTTTTTACTCAGTGGTCTCCGCCTCGAATTTACGTAACAACAAGCATTACAGACTAGTATTGTTTCTGAAATCCCTTGCGATGTAATATCACTTATATCGTTTGGGCAGTTACAAGTTAAAATAAATAAAATCAGTAAATTTGAAAAAGATTAATTTAATTTGAGAAACTATTATTTATTTTATGTTTTGCGAAACGTTTTTAAAAGTATTGAATTGAAACTTAAGAGAAACACGTACCCCGTGCAAAATAAATGGCGGAGTGTATAACTTTGGGATTTGCGTAGAAAAGTGAACACTCTTAAGTAAATATGCGGTTAGATTTTTACTACGGCTAGCTGTTTGACCTCAGCTTCCCCGTGAACCTTAGTGCAGAATCGTGTGTGGAGCACTGCACCAGCTGCACAGAAATAATCTGATGAAGGCAGGAAATTATGTATTGTAAATTCCACATGTCATACTTAATTTAATGACAGTACAGAATAATGCACACAATTTACAATTCAAGCATAAGAACCAAACCAGCTGTCCACAATAGGCGTCCACAACACTTATACCTAGCGGAATTTACACCACATGTTTAAGTATCCACCGTTCATTCGCTGGCATGCGACCGCACGCTGCAGAACATCACCTTGCACGTTATTCAACGTCTCCTCATCAACTGTAACAATCGCGGCATGAAGTTTTCTAACCATATCTGCAATGATGTAATTTGGGGATCATATGCTAGATTCGTGGGGCCGCTGCGACCATACTGTCCGTGATGATAAGAAATTGCCCACACATTTATCCACAATTTTTTAAATTTTGTTTTGTATTACGGTTTTTAAGTTCCCCTTAACAACGTAAGGCCTTAGTAAGGGAACACCTCTATACGCAACCCCGGTGCTACAATTCACGGCGTGTAAACTGGTGGACGAGGACTTGTCCCCTTAAGGGTTGCGCATGCCTGCCCCTTGAACTGTGTTGCAGAATGTTAATGAAATATAGTTTTCTTCGACGATACTATTAAACGCGCTCCAGTATGTTTACCTGGGAAGTTACATCATACCCCAGACAAGGACAGAATGGTATTTTAAAGTTACCGTCCATACTATAGATATTATTTTGGAGCCCACAAATGTAGTTAAGAGCTGCTTTGTTCAGACTGCCGTATCTTAAAACATAATAACGGAACACGAGTGAAACTACGGTAGGAGATTTACTGAACTTTGCTACAGATTTTTTCTCGATAAAATGGTAGAGTCGCGGCTAAAAGTCCCATAGGTACACGCAGCACTACGGGATCACTACACACCAGTTCAGAGCCCTGCGCGTAGCGGCGTGCAAGTGTAACCCTTATAGCTCCCGCGCTTCTCGGTTTTGAAAAAGGAGAAAAGGAGAAAACGATGCAGGCAGGCGGGGACCTTAAGGTAGGTTTCGCAATATGTAGGTGGGCAGTTGCCCGTCCAAACCTGGCAGCCTCGACAGTTGGCCAGCAGTCGAGCTCAGAGATGACACTGGCATCTCACCCCTGCGTCAGGGCGTTAAAAATCGCCTGATGTCTCACGCGGGTCTCTGTCGACATGCCAACGACGCGGCGACATCTCTGGGCGCAGTTAGGAGATAGCCAGGATAGGTTTCCACCGTATGTCGCCGACAAAACAGTACTTTTAATATATTACATTCCTTATTACATTACTAAAGGCACGTTAATTTCGCGATTTCATTTGGCAAGAATCTCCACTTCTCAGTTCTTTAAGTTCTCGGCTCACAATTGTTCATTCATTGGCTACTAAATGGTAAGACCTTTTCTTGACCTTCAATTCGGTTTCATTTGATACGGTCACATTATTTCTTACAGTTTATTACTGGATACAGAGTTGAGCAGGACTTGCCAGAACAATGTCGTCCACTCGTAAAATGAAAACTAGAGTATACATACTTGAAATATAGTTAGCAAGAGAAGACTTCGCAAAATGCACGCACTTAAATAGGCCCTGCTGTATGTTTCTCGATGAAGACAAAGTCAGCACCAAACCATTTAGTATATCCTATAAAATAGTTATGCTATCATCAAAAAAACTTCTGAAGTGAATATAATTTTATTTCTTCAACGCAGAGAGAAAGTTTAAGGCGTAGTATTACGATATAGTTATGATACGCCATTATGAAGTGAATAATAACTAGTACTAGCAAATTGTGTAACGAACTGGAATTTAATTAATAAATTTTGTACATTTTATCTACCGACCACAAACCGCATCACTTCTTTAAATCAGAGTTACCACCTTGAAACATACATTTTACTTTATGTGTACAAAAATCTCAGTGTTCGTTTCCAAACAAAATTCTAAATCATTTCATTATTATTATTATTATTATTAATAATAATATTTAAAACGGATTTATTTTGTTCTACACATTTCTCTAAATAATTTCTAATATTTTCTGAAAATGCGATATTTTTGGAGCTATTTAAAAATTGTTTCCAAATTATTATAATTATGATTCCACGAATTTTTTTTTTTTTTTTTTTTTTTTTTTTTTTTTTTTTTTTTTTTTTTTTTTTTTTTTTTTTTTTTTTTTTTTTTTATAAAAAAAAGTGGTACAAGAGTGAATTTAAGTTCAAAATTTCACCGTTTCAAATTTGTTTTTATCTTTGTGTAGCTCAGATATAAATTCGTACTTACATACACATAAATGAATACGCATAGGTATATACGAATACGTGATATATATGAAGAAATTTACCTGAATATTATGCTTCACAGTTTTGTACGTAAAGAGGACGGGTCATTTATTTGACTGCCAGTCAATTTTCCCATGACATGCTCTTGCGTAATTATGCTACCTGAGTGGTAAATGTTCGAGTCTGACACTACTATTTTTTTACGTAGCATTTGCGATTGTCTAGGCGTGCATCTGTTTCGATTCTGGCTTTCCACAGGGTTCAGAAGGAAAACTGTGAGGTATTTCTATCGAACTGTACTTAAACATATAATCCCACTGGTTAAACCTTGTGGGAAAGTAATTAATTTCAGAAAAATTTACAATTAGTTAGTTAAAATATTGTTTTTAATTGTATATACAACGCTACTTTAAAACATATTTCTACTTCTGGTCACAAAAGGACGCACTGCATGTGTTTTGCAGCACAAAATGTTCGTATTTCATTAAATACCTTTAACAGATTTTTGGAACAAGTCGTTGGATCTGCCTCACGTTACTGAATAATTCGACCCGATTTTTGTAAGCCGGGAGTAAGACATTTCGTATAGGATTTTTTACATCAGAAAACATACTTTGAAATATTGGCGTAATCGCAATATTTAGAGATCTAATACGTCGCATGTTATAGCAAATAACCAGTCTAAACTCGAGGATCCAATAATTATGATCAGTTATGTATAAGTTTTTTCCCTGTTTTTTTTTCTGTTTGTAACTTTTTTAGTTTCTAATTGCTCATGAATTTTTTCTGTAGAATTATTTATGTACCAACTGTGTACTGAAGCTTCAAACTAGCGAATTCTGAAGTTTTATGTTTTGTAAACTGGAATAACTGACGTATTTATGGCGTCTACTTCGTTATGAGAGAGATCGGTTGACGTCAGGTTCAAGGTCTGTTTGTGTAACGAGAGTTTGGGTTCTACTGAGGCTTGCAAAGTTGTCAGTGTGCAGTAGATCAGTGTGCTCATTGCGGCGAGCTATTCTCGCAGCATAGGGACATTTACATTGTGTATATCTAAATAAATTGCTGTAAGCTACACTGTGTTGCCAATGCAGACATCGAGATTTCAATAAAATTCTAATTTTTATTTTCATTTAACGTAGCACATAATCTTACCTGGATTTAAATCAAAGTTATATGTGTTTTAAAATAATACCTATACACATAAAAAAAATGTTTTGCATCAACTGTGATTAATAAATGGCACATAAAGGATATTCGCTGGGACAGTGCGCGCACTACAAAAAGACATTTGTCAAGTCTCGCTTGGAACTCTGTACAGACAGTCCCGTACTTCCCCTTGGGTCGTGAGTAACCCTTTATCTCAGCAATCCCAATTATGTTGACATTTGTGTATGTTGAAATAGAACACAATTACTTCTAAACGCACAGTTTAAACTATTATAAAAGGAATCGAAGCTAACAAATTCAGCAGAGTGAACTCAGTAAATGGAAAAAGTTGCAGGTGAGAAATGTAACTACGGAAATAAAAAAGTACTGATTTCGGAAATCCAACGCTTGCGAGTGGTTTGGTAGGTAAACGAATAGCCTCGCAATCTATGTCATTAGCAACGATCTCTACAGAATGGTTCTGAAAACAAAGATGGTGATCGACACCCATGTCAACAGTGGAAGACGTCGCCAAACAAATATGTCGATAGAAGAACGCCGCGAAAGTAGTACACCGTAGAAACAATGCTGAATATCAGCGAAATGAGCGTTGCTTGTAATCGACGTTCATACCGATAATAGCTGGCTTTATTAAGAAGTGGGAAGTTGCCACAAATGGGAGCATCTTTGAATAAATGTAATTTCCAAACAATTATAACTTTTTATTAACTTCTATTAATTTTTGTTTAAAAAAACTCTTCCAATTTTCTAGTATTCGTCGATTTAAAAAATATATAGCCTCAGATTTATTCAATTTTTCTAGATCATTGTCATCCGAGGTCAAGTCAAGGCCAAGCCCCGAGGTCAAAATGAAGGTCACACATCCAAATTGGCCGATGTCCCAGCTTCAACTCGCGCTGCTCGCCCTTGCGGCTGGACTAGCGGACCTACACCACTCATACGTCATGGAAGAACCACTTAAGAGACACACGTTAGATATAAATATATTGATGCATTTTGCACACAGTGAA
Organism: Dryococelus australis; assembly: GCA_029891345.1. Lineage (NCBI taxonomy): Eukaryota > Metazoa > Arthropoda > Insecta > Phasmatodea > Phasmatidae > Dryococelus > Dryococelus australis. The sequence goes on from CM056998.1 coordinate 124,809,045, forward strand.
TTTTCTTCGCATCATAGAACGAAGACTAAAGACTATTTTTGGACAAGATATAAAGATTTTAAACTGAGATCAATAAATTACTACTCGGATGCCATTTATAGTACCGGCACATTATTAATGGTATTTATTAGAGACTTTTCAACGGAGTTGGTATTTCTGCAACGATGTTCGGCAAGTTAAATAATGCATTTTTTTAATGTTTTTTTTTCCCCGGCAGATGGAAGAATGTATTAAAATGCGAAAATATGACAATAAAGTGGAAAAGTTAGTTTGTACTCACCTTAAGCACCAATAGAGTAGCAAAGTAAACTCAATTTGAATCTCAAACTTTGGAATGGTGTTTAATCACGCACATTAAAGAAAATTCTTCTTCGTTAAATAAGCAGGATCTTTCGATGTTTACTACCGTACAGCTTCCCTCCGTCAGTAATGGATTCGACCGAAATGACTGCAACATGGAACTTTCCACAGGGAGTAGATATAATGACGAACACTGCACACAGCTGAGAATGGCATCCAGAACAGGAAGTCCCTTGTGGCGTATTATATAATTCTTTGTTCGGAATATATTCCAAAGTCGCATCAAGATCTGCCACCAAGATCATCAAACATATTTGGTCACGACATATGACAGACAGTTACACTGATATTAGTAAAGTTCCAAAACAATTATTGTTTTTATTGAAACACCTCAAATGCGATTAAAGCCTGTACCCACCATCCTCAATACGTAATATAATTCCTTAAAAAATTGGAATCTGAATTTCAGTATAAATTTTATAACGAAAATAAAAAAAAGTGAACCTACGATTACCTTGTTTACGTAATTGTTTGATACAAAATTGATGGAAAATAAAGATTTTATAACATTGAAATTGGTAGCGTTACATATAAACATTCGACCTTATATCTTAAGCTTTTCATAACGAGAATTAGACCAATTATCAGAAGATGATAGAAATCTTTCTTCTTTAAAATGCAGTTTTTTTTTGCAGCGTAGCTATAGGTCATGTTTATATATTTATTGAGACAGTGTAATAGTAGCAGTATTGATAGCTCCGCTTAACCGCACTGCACCGGTGTTTGGACAAAACTGAGATAAAACCAAAGCAAACTACATAGGCCTATGTCAAGTTAGGTGCACAGAATCATCCCAATAAATATTATAATTACTATTCAAACAATCTTAGTCAAAATCTGTATAATCATTGAAAAATAAAAAGCAAATGACTATCATGCGATAGTTACTAGTCCACTGACAGAAACCTGACAAAGGTGAAACACAGTTAGGTTCAAGTACAAACATGTGAGACGCTCTGTTTAAATCAGTTTCTTCCTCATGACTCGCTCAATCGCTTGAAGTATATCGGAAACTACGCGAGCCAAAATTGTGAGATTTCTTCAAATATCATAGTTTTCTGCCTCTCTATGAGACTCCAGCGACGACCAACTTTTGGAACCGATCGCTTCCCCAGTAATATGCTCTTATGTGTGAGGGGAAGATTTGAACTGTGCTTTGGAAACAATGCTTTTTGAGGAGTATAATTCATTTATTTAGTCTCAGCCCTGCTGAACGAACTGACTTTGTCGATTGAGAAAGACTTTTGTCAGTAATATTTATCTGTTTACAAACACAGGTGTGTAAGTATTAGTTTGTTTACAGTTGTGCAAATTGTTAGAAAATCGGGTATATATTAATTTATTCTTGTAATTATTTCTAAGCACTCATATTTACTACATGGGCGCAAATTGCCAACGTCTTTGTAAATCGTGCTTGTCTTGGATTTTCCTTAGAGTTTAATCATTTCTGACGTATGGAAACGAGTTGAAGATCTAAAATAGTGCCATAAATATAATCATATGCTAAAATACTATCAAAAATATTGATTTACTATAATTTTATCACTATTTATAACTATTATATTTTTTTCATGATGAATATTGCTTTCTGACCACGGATTTTCTTACACAATCTGTACTGCATGGAACCCAAGAGCGAATAAAATACTGCTTTATTTACAGGAGAAAGTCAGTCATAAATACAGTAGCCAACAGTAGCTAATTACAAAGCCCGGGTGGGTGTAAATAGAAAAAATGCAAAATCAAGATTTACAATCAAACAAACCGAGAAATAAGTAATAATTAGTTTAAACGGAACGTTTGCACTGAACGAATGACTTATAAAAAGAGGTTTTATCAAAGAAATTAAACGGCGATCTTATCTGTACCCTACTCATAAACATCTCAAACTGACTTATTTTATTAGACAGTATAAGTTATAAGTGTTGAAGTAACTGTAAGCCGTTCTGTGTTCCGGAAAAGTAGTGGTTCATCACACAGCACATGCTTTATAAATGAGCAATGGTAAGAGACAAGAGAGAGTGTGTGTATTTGTTAGTTAGTTTGTTAGTTAGTTAGTTTGTTTAGGCGTATGCGAGCGCACCCGCCCTCCATCGTGGAGAGAGAACAATTGATACACTTTGGAAAGATTTAATTTGATTTAAGAAATAATTATTTTAAATAGTGTCAACAAAATAATTAAATCAACATGAACGTTTTGTGCAGTCTCGCATTTTGTTATTGCGACAAAATCGTCTTGATGAATCAAATCCATGCTCTGTTTACAAAACAAATTATGTTCTACTGAGAAAATACTTTTTCAGGATTTGCAAAACCCGAATAAATCATTGCAAGAAGTAAAATGTTTCTCAACTAGAGCTGCATGGATTTAATGAGATCACATATTTACCGGCACGTGTGTTAAACAATATCATGTGCATATTGATTGTTTCAAGCGTCATTTTGAAACATGAAATTGAAAGGAGAATGTCTAGTCCACGCCTAAATGTAACTGAAATACAAGTTTTATTTATTTTATTTTACGCAATGAAGTAAGTGTGATTTTGATCTTAGAGCGGAAAATTTCAATAGGCTATATTAAAAAACTGTGCTGGCATTTGTGTGAAGAAGTACTTGGCTCCTGAAAGGAGCCGGCTGGAATGCTCCTGCATGATAAGCCAAAGTAAGGAGCCGGAGATCAAATGAACTGCCTGAACAAGAAAGAGAGAGATAGTGTCCCTAGCTGCGAGACCCTAGTCTATAAAACCCAACTTCATCTCCTTCGTCATGCTCTGCCCTGAGAGATACGGCTCCACCACTCAGCCGTCGGCGGGTGTCCCATCCGGGCTTTTACCGCTGTCTCAACAACCTGGCTGACCTCGACATGAGGCGGATGGACTGTCGTGTCTGCGCGCGCTAAACTCACCTCCTCTCCTGACCAACAATCCACTTCCAAAGGACGTTACCTGCTATTGGAAGGTACTCAGCACTTACTCCTTCACTTTATGGCAGGATGAACATTTTCCCTTTCATACCCGCTTTGTGTTTACGGTTTAAGATGTTGCAAACAAGAAATGTTATGGTGCATGCTGTACTTGAGTCGACACAACACTTGTATCATTGTCACAGCCAATGAGCTATATGCTATATATTCGGTTACAGTTATATGAACCAATTACTACCTAGACTAGTAAAACAGTTTGCGTATCATTGATCGACAGGTAAATGTGGGTGCAGTGTGCAGTACACACCAAAATCTACCTATAGGCTATTCACGGTAAAATGAGCACTTTTGGAAGCGCTGCTAAAGATCTACTTGAATTCACGTTGCGTATTATTCCACCTTACGTAAAATTAACAATGCCATGGCCTCATCACTTTGTCCATGCGTCGGTCAAGTGAAACTGTGAAGTTATAAGAAAAGTAAAGATTTTAGAATTTGGTCATTTTTACATTCCGATGCATTAAAAATACATAAAACGAAAGAAATAATATTAGTTATCACAAATAGTTACATAACAATTTTATTCGACTTTAATATATGGAACTACTTCCCAACCATCGTTACCAACTTTACTAGGCACGTATCACTCAGTGCGCACATTAAAATATATGCAGGCATGGCGAGTGACGTTTTTCTAAGGTTGATTTCAAAAGTGCTTATTTTATCGTGAACAGCCTTTACTCATGCGTAATATACACACTTGTGAACACTGGGTCGGAATGGATTAAGAACTCATTCTTTCATGTCACTTGTGTGACTGAGTGAAGGGTTTACTCACACACCCTTGAACTCTCCGAGACAACAACATAAGCACGATATATTCACAATGACTCATAGAGGCCGCCTACTAGCCGGTGCTGTAACAGAGAGAAGCGCGGGACCTGTAAGGGCGACTTTGTCAGCCATCTTCTGAAGTGTGTGTTCTTGTCGTATATCATCATGTTGAGCGCAAGTTTAATAGCTTCGTGAATAAAATCCTACATTTCAAACACCACGAAGTGCAGTTCAAGCAATCGTTAGGCGGACCCTTAAGGTAAAGCTGTTTCGAGTCAATAACTCGACCACAGATCACGCAACCCTATGGGTAATGGAGACCCAGATGTAATTTCAATGGCTTCTGCCCCAGTGAGCATTCGCTTTATTTACACTACAGAATTACAAAAGATACTGATACTTCCATGTTTATTTGTCTAGTTTTCCCTCAAATGAATCGTTTGTGTAGTGGGCAATGAAAGGATTTAATATAGATACAGAGAACTATTAACCATCGTATTGAAATAAAAAAAGACTCCCGAGGACCTTAAGCTTGTGGGCAGAAAATGATAGGGTGCAGAGGGACAATAATTCTCTCGCTCAGCAGATGTGACCACGCATGAGACACTGCGCTCATGTGGTAAGCAGCGGGAATACACTGATGATAGGTTTTACTGCTAGTGTGAATAATAATACATTGAGCCCCGAGAATTTCGCAAATTCATGTCATGGTAAAATATACTTCAAGTTCTTGTGCATTTTTATTACTTTTGTGACTGGGTCACAGGTTTCGTGACATATACTACACAGTAAAAAAATGTGAGGTAAAATTCCCTTACATGTAAGGGAAGCTAATTTCCTCTACGTGTAAGGTAAAATTACCTGACAAATGTGGAATAAATTTACATTACAAGTAAAGTACTATTCCCTAATCGTAGAGAGAAAGTACCTGACAAAAGTGGGGGAAAATCCCATACAAGTAAGGTAATATTAACTATATTGTATAATAAAATTACATTAAAAAATGCATGGGGTCATTTTACTCTTAATTTTTTATTACCTATATCCTCTGACGACTAGTAAACGAAATCTTAAATCTTCGACACTTGCCGGAGGGTAGGTGCGCACCATTGACCTCCATCACGATAAGCCGACGCGTTATCCATTACACGACGACGACAACGTGACACTATAAGTGAATATTAGTGTGTTAGATCACTGTTTCTTCTGCCCGTCCTCCCACCTAGCTATTGAGAAAATGCTGAAGAGATGCACGCTTCGTAAGGTAGTTTTCCCATCGATGTATGGGATTTCTCTCTACTATGTAGGTGTATTTTACTCCACAGTGCAGCAATTTTACCTTACACGTAAGGAAAACTATGTTGCCCCCACAAGTTTGCAAATATTACCTTACACTTGTCAGGTAATTTTACCATCATTTTTACAGTGTGGAGAACTGAAGACTTAGATGTACCACCAGAGTACCTTAACTTCGTATAGTCGAGCAAAAAAATGATTGAACGATTTCAAATAGATGTTGCAACCAATGCACTGCTGAGTGGTTCTGGAATATGGAGAATACTATGAAATTTCGCGTAATTGTTAAATGTAATCCAAAATATTGTGGTCTCCATTTTCATTCGTTCATTTGTATTTATAATTGCATGTACCATGTGCGTGCAATATAAAATGTTAATAAATAAATGATACATAAGAAATAATTTTATTGACAGAAAACTTTCCATGCTAAGGTTTGAATACATGCCCAGCTACTCATGCTCGCATGGCTGGTTCTGCATCCTACATTCTGGCTCTATGCCTTACAAAGGGGTCAAACAACTCGTAAGTAGGCTGTAAATCAACTAACCTCATTTCCTGGTCATCTTTTATTTGGCAACTCATGAACTATACTGTATTTTTTTGTAACATTTATGTTTGATGTTTCTAAGGCAAATATTTATCTTACTCTCCCTTTCGTAAAGTAGCCAGAAATTCCAGATATATCTGCTGTACGAATATTGTTTTGTTTTCTCTTTCGAAATATATTACTTACAAAAGTTGTTTTGACTTACGGGTCAGTGTCTGTTGTAGAGGATGAGACATTTATTTCCATCTTGTAACTTGTGGGTAGTACTCTACGGTATGTTCGGTGCGATCAAGTACAGTTTGGGCCAGTCATTTCTAGTGAAAAGTTTTCGCAAATGGATATCTTTAAAACGTGTAAAAATTGGCTTAACCTTAATGTTTGACTAGCGTCTTCCTTCTACATAGCTGTAGGCACGCAGTTACTGAATTTTTTCCTTGCAGTAACCGAACCATGAGCTGAACAGCTAAGTCAGCAAGTAGTTATACACGTGATCATTAGCAACAGAATTTCTGTAAGGGTCGGCACAGTGTGCACAAAGTCATCCTGCAGATTGCGTATTTTGCGAAACATTTCTGATTCAATACAATTATAAGGAACCTCAGTATTTCTCTTTAGAATTTTATAAAACGCCAGACTTGCAATATAAGTAGGTTTATTTCTATCGGGTGAAGTTTCACGAATTTTTAACAGCCCATATATGACAGATATATAAATATTTTATCCGTTGGCATTAATTCATTGGTTAATGCCTTAACGATTTGTTGTAAGGCAAGCTGGACTTTACAACATACTTATTTAAGAGTCTTTTGTAAATCTATCACAAATATAAATCTGAAATAAAAAAAATTGCAGCCAAATATCTAACTGAAATGAAGATTACAATTTTCTTTAATTTTGTATTTTTGTTACGGTTATTTTAGTTTTTAATGTGTTTACAATATTTTTAATATAGGCTTAACAATATTTTTTAACGTTTGATTGATTAAAACTTGTGTTGATGGATCTGTTTCTGGTTCAAGAAATATGGCTGTGGTTTGTAGAAATTACGTGGAAAAACAATGAAAATGGTTCCACTTGTAATGAATGACAAATAAATAACTGTCACGTAAGTAACATTTTGCTGAATTTCAACAGATTACCACTGAATGTCGGGAACTCAGTTCATTTGATTGAGTCGCCAGAGGGTTGTATCTTATGAACTGACTTTCAATGAAGGGCATTTTATTGACTGGTATCACAGAGTCGGTCTTAGTGTGTAAAACTGGCCCAATATAACTGCGGGTAGAAAATAAACCTGCTGAATAAATAAGGCTATAAGCCACTGGGTGTATCATTTTCAGCTACCCTGCCGTTATTATTAATTAGGGACCCAGCCCGTGACATTTCATTTAGTATTGTCACGTTCCCAGAACAATAACGATGTTACAAAATTTTGTTATCATGCAAAGACTGAAAATAAAATTATGTGAAATTAACTCAACATTGGATATAGTTCTATCCACTAAGCCACTGCGGCCCCACTTGGAATCGCTCTATCCACTGAGCCACTACGGTCCAACTTGGAATCACTCTATCCACTTGGTCACTGCGGCCTCATTTGATATAGTCTATCCACTAAGCCACTGCGGCCCAACTTGGAATCTCTCTATCCACTGAGCCACTATGGCCCCATTTTATATATATCTCTCCGCTTGGCCACTGTGGTCCCATTTGATATATATATATCTCCACTGGGCCACTGCTGCTCCACTTGATATAGTTGTATCCACTAAGCCACTGCGGCCCCACTTGGAATCGCTCTATCCACTGCACTCGAAATCTCTATATCCACTGAGCCACTAAGGCCCCACTTGGAAATCAACTAAACATTGAAGCGAGACATTTAAAGTAAATCAAAATTAAATTCCATTACCTTCATATTTCTACGCAATAATCTCTATGCATTAATACAAAACTTTCAAATAGGAAAAAAGTAATTAAAAATGAGTTTTTGGGGTAAAAGGTAACGATTGTGTAATCTGATCTTGCTAAAATTCGAACTTTACCTGTATTTTACCCTGAGGATTCGCTCTGCAAAATTCAAAGAACTTCTATTGAGTTTCAAGGGACTTAGAAGTATTAAAGACGGACAGACAGACAGACAGAGATCGTTTACTCATTATATAGGATAATTTTCCCGTCAATCAGTGTTCCAGCTGTCTTATTAACTTTCAAATGAATGCTCGAAGAATCCTTAACATCATATAGTTGCCTACATAACAAGAAGTTACATACACAACCAACGAGCCAAATTTCCAGTACAGGAATGCAAATAATTTTGAAGCAGAAACAAATTCAGTATAAATGAGAATTGCAAATACACACACATCTCACTGGAGACTTGAACCTAGAATGCCTCGTACCGTAAGGTAACGTGCTAACAACTGCATAATGTGAACTGGGATTCGCAGCATCAACTTTGGTTATAATCAGTCAAAGCCTGGGTATACTGCGCTTAAATATGATTCCCGGAATTAAGCTTTTTTTTTTTTTTTTCTAATTTCGCGCTGTCGTAAAAACCGGCCTTAAAACGTGCACTGTTTATGCATATTTAGTGCTTTTATAGGCTATTCACGATAAAATGAGCACTCATGAAAGCCCTGCTTAAGATCTACTTGTATGCACTTTGTGTATTCTTCCGCCTTACGTAAAACTAACATTGCAATGGGTCTCATCACTTTATTCATTCATCCGTCAGGTGAAACTGTGGAATTTTTAGAAAAGTAATTATGTTACAAATCTGGTCAATGTTTACACTTCGATGCATAAGAAACAGAAAGTGAAAAGAATAATTAAGGTAATTATAAATAATTACCTAGCCATTTTTATTCGACGTTAAGATGTGTAACTGCTTTCCCTCCGTCCTTACCAACTTTACTGGGCGCATGCTTCTCAGTGCGCCCGTTAAAATATTTGCAGTAAGAGGTAGTGACTTTTTCTAAAAATGATTTCAAAAGTGCTCACTATTTCGTGAACAGTCTTTAATAGATACTGTCAGAATACAAAGTTTGGTTGAATTCCATCAAATTATTTAATATATTGTCGCTCTTATCTAGTCAACTTATATTGCAGCCATTTTGAAAAATTCGACCTACTTAAATTATGTCAATTTACACGTCATACTGTAGTGCTACTTGTGTCGAAAATTTGATGAGAATTAGTTGATTTGTTCCCGAGACATGGTATAAATGTTACATTTTGTGATCTGGCACTATTATACAAGAAGTGAGCAAAAGAGGATCTCACAAGCACTTTTAATTCCTCTAATGGGTGCTCTTAGCATACAAAGTTTAATTTAAATTGGTTAAATTGTTTAGCAGACATGTCAAACTTATCTAAGTTATTTATATGGCATCCATTTTGAAAATAATACCAGATACACTTAAAATGTGTAAGTTTACATGCCTTGTGTAGCACTACTTGGGTGCTACATTCAGAAGAAATCTGTTGATTGCTCCCCGACAGGTGGCATAAAAGCTCAGTATGCTCATGTGTTGGGATCTGCATTAGTAGAGAACAACGTGGTTATGTATTAACACATTCTATGTTTAACACAGATACTGCTACATATTAAGTCGGTTGAAAGGGTTTGGGTGGAATGGCATTCTAAACTAAAGTATTTGCATTGTGTCTACCAGACGTTACCATAACCAATAAGAAAGTGTACACTACACGGCAGGTCAAGTTATATTCTATGGGTATTCAATTCAGCAACTGAGTATGCGTTCAATAAAGACACAAGTACGCCTTGTTACTCCTCTAAAAGGCTATGCTATATGATGAATTGAAATAGCGAAATTAACTACTTGTAAATCTTTCACTGATTCACATGGGAACAAGATAGACTTTAAGAAAACAAACTTTTGTGCCAATTTCGCTAATAGTCTGCATCTCACCGCACACATCCTAGAGGACATTGACGCCATTGTAAATATGTAGCCAACTAAATGCAGGCTCAGTCTTTCTTTGCCACTGGTGTAACAAGCAGCCAATGAGCAGTTGGCATCTGCCCAGTTATACAAGCGACTGTTAAGTCTATCCGGAAAGGTAATTAAACACGCGAATTTCTTCCGTCTGCGAGGTTTATGGCTTCAAACAGAACGTAGCTAACGGCTCACTAGTTCTGAGTATACACAAGAATATGAATTCTCTAATGATGACAAAATAAATTTCAGAATGCGTAGTCTTATTTCCTACGGTATATAAAACTTGCAGTTCCATAGGCTGATCCGGGTAAAGTGAGTACTCCTGAAATCAAGCTTTGTAAAGGCCGTCCCAATAGTGACCGCTTTTGAAATCACCTTAGTAAAAATGTGACTGAACCTACCTGCATATATTTTAACGGAGGCACTGTGTGCCATGCGCCCAGTAAGGTTGCTAACGATGGAGCGAAAGTAATTCCATGCCTTAACTTCAAATTAAAAGTGTTAGATAAACATTTGTCATAACTTAATTGATTTCTTCCACTTTTTATATTTTTTATACATGTAATTGTAAGAAACAGCAAATTTGTAAAATACTTACTTTACTTTTCTAATAATTTCGTTGTTTCACTTGAACGACGCGTGAATAAAGTGATGTTACCCATGGCAGTGTTAATTTTATATAAGGCGGAAAGGTAGACAACGAGCATACAAGTAGATCTTATGCAGGGGTTTTGAAAGTGCTCATTTTACCGCGAACATCCTGCAAAACATTCCCAGTTAACTGCACATACGCGACCACCGTACCGACGACGCAGACTTCCAGTTAAGTTGGCAGCGAATTAAGTAAAATAGTTCCAAGTTTCGACTTTGTAGGCCTACTGCGAATGTAATTTCCGTGGCAAATAAAGTTTGATTTCTTCTCTGTTTATACACGGATTGGCATATTACTAGAATATTTCAGTTCCTAACAACTTCACATTCAAACTTGATTGTCGCTTGAATAAAGTTGTTAGGCCCTTAGCAATTTAAATAATTTTACATGAGTGGGAAGGATACAAACTTAGAAGATAAGTAGGTCTGAAGCAGGGGTTTGGAAAATGCTCACCTAACTGCTATAAACATAATACGGGGATGAAATAGGTCGCAATATAAACGATTATTGCATCTCGCGTGTAGGAACAGGATTTATTCACTAAAAGTTAACGGTAAACATTTTTCTAGGCTGCTCACGATAAACTGAGTAGTTTTGAAAGCCCTGCTTAAGATGTACTTGTGTACACATTGTGTATTCGTCCACCATGTGTAAACTTAACTGTGGCAAGGGTTTCATCACTTTATTCGTGCTTCGGTCGAGTGAAACTGTGAAATTATTAGAAAAATAAACATTTTACGAACTTGCTCACTCTTTCACGTGTATACATAAAGAAAATTTAATGCAAAATAAATAATTTTAGTGGTCATAAGTGTTTATGTAACACTTTTAATTCAACGTTAAGACGTAGAACTACTTTCTCTCTTGCGTTGCCAACTTTATTTGGCAAATTCCAGTCAATACAGTCAGTAAGGGCAGTGAGTGACATTTTTCAAAGGATTGTTCAAAAAGTGCTCGTTAAACCGTGAACAGCCTAGAACGGAAGGTTTTAATTAGCAGCCCTTACCTGTGTTTGTTCCGAAAAGTGTGCGTGTGAGTGTGAAATTAGTTGCGGATGGGTGCAGGCGAGGTAGCGGTTGCCGGAAGTTATCTCGGGCTGGTCGGAACTCGAGGTGGACACGACATGCCGCGCGGTGGTGGTCGCACCAACTGGCCCGGCGTTTCTCCAAGAAACACGCGCTCCTGCCTTGACAAGGGTGTAGGGGGGTGGGAGGGAAGACGCCGCCGCCTGACGGTTTTAGAACTCGCCTCAGCATCTGCTCGTCGCCGGCCGCAGGCAGACACTTCGCGCCGTTCCAGACCCGCTAGAGCTTCTCCCCGTAGTAACATTCGCTGGGAACCCTGCTGTTTCTCGCTGTCACCAGACATCCTAGTCCTCAAGTCCCAGGGGCCGCGTTGGCTGAGCGGTTACCCTGCTCGCCTCCCACCTAGGTGAACCGGGTTCAATCCCCTGGCAGGGTCACCCCCGGACTTTCGCAAGTGGGGATCGTGCCGGACGATTCCGCTGGTCGACGGGTTTCCTCAGGGCTCTCCCGTTTCCCCGACCCTTGAATTCCTTGCATTCCACCTTCATTGACTTTCAACACCTCGTTGCTAAGAGCTGCCCGAATCTCTCAACCCAACTCTCATATACTCTCGCACTCACAGAGGAAGTAAAGTAGAAAGGCAACACTGCCATGTGTTACGCCGAGATCTTATTTTGAGCTTCAACATGTAAACAAGTAACATTTATGTTGCCAACATAACAGCATTCGTCAAAGCGTATCAACACGATGAAAAGCTATGAATTCAGATATTGGCTACTCTGATGAGAGAATCTACGAAACTCATCTCCGTGGAGGTAAAAAAATTTTACGTAAGCCCATTTATCTTAGGTTTTTTTCACCCTACTGCTCATGCATTTGGAAATTGGTATAAACTATTTCGGGTAAGTCTTACAATTCTTTCTTAAATTTGGCATTGAAGACTGGCGATCCTCATTTTTTCAAATACCTTTGTATTTTAAACGCCCTTCTGACAAAGCTAATAGTAATCAACGATCTCGTCTCGGTAAACCTAACACCAGGCAAGTCACGAAAGCATCGAGTGGAACAGGGCAGCAACTATTTAACTATCGAGAGAAGCTACAAAATTACCGTCGTGTAATTTCTTATATATTAAAAAAATAATGATATTATTATAACCACCTTGTAGTTACAAACTGAGCAAGGGTATTTTTTTCGCTCCTGACTTTATATTTTTTAAGCATGAATGCATTTCCTATGTAATTGTGTTGTTGGCAAGACGTCTGCGACCCGAGAAAACAGCGGCTCGACAAGGCCTATCTAGTCTCACCTTCCTGCTCGCAACTACACACAGACCATTTGCTCGATGGCTCCTGCCCCATGTCCATGTTCTACTCAGCCACGCGATATTCAGAAGGGGGATTAAGTCTCGGCGGTCGCAGTGTCAGACACTTGCCGTCACCCCCACTGTATCCATTCCGGACCGATTACAGGCGGAGGCGAGTACGGGAATTTTCCGTTGTGGTGTTGGAACAGGAGTAGGTGGGGAAAAAAAGGGGGGAGGGATAACCCATATCTCAAACTCACATAAAGGCGCCAATACTTCATGCGGTATAAGTGTAGATTTTCATACTATACATATTTTTAATCAAGTTGCAGGTTTCTAAATAATATTATGGGGTAATTTTATACAGGCACGTGTTTGTGTGGAATACATGGATAGGAAGCGACAAGGGTGTGCAAACTCTGAAACAATTAATAAAATTCTTCTTTCCCGTGAGGGGCGGTTTATTCTGCAACACGGGCTCCAAATTCTGTACACGACCTTGCCTCTCCCCTGTACCGTTACATAACTGAGAGACATTTTTCGACCTTCCTTATATCCGCATGTGGAAACGTAGCGGACATCGGCGAAGGCCAAAACACAGAGTAAATAAATACTAGAGATGAAATGGATTCGGCGGCTTCTTTGACTGCGCGAGGCACTGTTATCGGGACTTGAGTTTGATTGGCTACTGTGTGCTGTGAAGGGTTCCCTATTGGCACGCCTGCCCGGTAAATAGAATGTCATCCCGCGCTGATTGACGAACGGCATTACAACATATTGCTAGCCAGTGACGCCATTTTGCTGGCGCGTGCAGTTGGAGTTCGCGGTTTAAGCGTCTGTTTCACATATTTATTATTGAATAACCGGTAGCTATGAGTTCTGCCGTTTCTGCCTTCTAGTGTATCCCCTCCCCCCTCCTCATACACCCCTTCATGCTTCATACAATCTGCTGGAAGGTCGGGAACGTGATAGTTTATCGGGTACTGCAGACGTGTTTACTTTGTGACAAAAGCGGGAATGACGCGGGAGTGGAATGTTCTTTACATTTGCATTGAGTACGGGAGAATAAACAGAAATCATTTAACTTAATCCTACTCATGCTCCCTTTGGCCGAGTTCTACTCTCGACTATGTGTTGTGTCCTAATCATAGTGGGTATTCGTCGGTAGAGAGCATATGCAAGTTGCGCAGTAACAACTTTATACTGCCTTTTTGCCACTATAAATGTTTCAATCACGTGGTTTCGACTAAAGACAGCACACGATTTTTGCAAATATGAATTCTGGAAATTTTGTGATTCGTTCTTGACATAGTTTTAACGGAACTGGCAAAAAAGTACTCTAATTACAAGACTAAATTATTTTTCGGAAAATATGAGTCTGTTGAAAAATATACGTATACGAACGTCCCCGTCTCTAAATATGTGATGTTGATACTAATGTAGGCAATACGTGAGCCAGTGTTCGGGATATACGAAAAGATAAAAATCAGTGTTCCTGACTTTTTTTTTTTTTTTGTATATTCTGGCTGGCTTTGCTACCTTACGTTGTTTCGTGCCCGTTCAAATAGAGTGCTTCAGATGAGCTGCTTCGGTAGTGATTAGGAAATCAATGGCGATATTTCATAGGCGCTGGCAAATACGTGTACGGGCTGCACACACATGTACACAAACACAACAATTCTACTGTCCCAAAACTAAGGAAGCCAGATTTTCGCGAATTCAGTCCAGTGGCCAGTTGTATTTCAAAGCACATTAATTCATATTCACTTTCGCGATGTGATGGTTTGAACTACTATGCGTCTTACGTTAGATGCCTTCCTGCAAATCACAGACGTTCATTACCGGAGTAACCCAATTAATTGGCCCATTCCAACAAGAAGCTACTGGTATAACTAATTAGCTACTCTACATGGGTGCAAATAATTTTCAGGTGGAACTGTCAAATTCTTACATGGTAGGAAGGCCTTGACGTCTCGTTGACAGCAACATCATTGGAGATGAAATCATAAGCAAATGCAAAATTAGTGCGACAATTATAAATACACATGCTCCATAAGGCAGATTCCCACCCGCCATCTTCGATTTATCGATTTTTCGCCAAAGTTTCTATTTCAGAAGGTGTATTGAAATTTCCCGCACGACATATCCTAAGTAGCAGCTTCCCAAACTTTATCGAAATGCCACAGCTTCAAAACATTTATTCATTTTCAGCTGGTAAATATCGAGGGGAAACGCGAGGTTATTTTTTGCAAACGATTACAACGGCGACGATATCAACAGTAATCAAGAAATACTGACCGCAGACAATACACTAGGGAATGCTCTGTGGAATCTGCCTTGACCGACATTCTAAACAAGAAAACCTCCCACCCCAAGCCAGCGTACAATCAATTACATTACTGAGGTCGGATTTGGAGCATCAACTTCATATGTAATCAGTCTAATGTTTCGAATGAGAGGGTCTACTAACTTTAAATAATTACAGGAGCAATCATTTGGAAAATAAGTGTCTGAGCAACTTAATAACACGTAAGTTTACATCAGGGGCGGATAAAGAGGGGAGCCACAGGGGCCATGGCCCCTCCCGAGCCTGCAATATAAAATTAATGCTATAAAAATTGTACCTACCTTTAAATTCACACTTTACCTAGTGCTTTAGAAAACGTAACTCACGCACAGTTTCTATGTTTTGTGTAGCAAAAATATATTTAGCTCTGATGGTCAAGGGCGCACAGCGCAGAAGGTTAACCCGTCCCCTCTTCCGCCCTTTCCATTTCCAGCGTCACACACTTGCGCTTGTGCACATCTTCACTCTCCTCCTTCGATCTTAATCCCTATCCCCCTTCCCTGCCCTTGCCACTTTCACAATCCTTCGTCAGTAAGTTACACCATATATAGTAGAGAACTCTGCTGTATTAGGTTACACTTAGCACCTGATCAACACCCTCCTCCTTCTGACCTTCATCGATATTGTTCACAAAAATCCTTCAAGAGTATCAGTAGCAGTGGTTAGTCGTTTTGAAAGTGTCGGTACTGCAGGCACAGGTTTTTGTGTTATCATCGGCCAGTCAGCACTGAGCACGTGCCTAGTTAGTCACAAGTTGCAACTTTTTGCCACATCACAGGGCTTCATTTATCACAGGCCATATCCTTAGATAATAATAAGTTGAAATTTAACAATTAATATTAAGGTTTAATTTATTTCCTCAACAACATGCATGAATCATTTCACATGTGCAATGAATATTCCACTACATAATTCGCTTCACAAACTACCGCATGCCGGCTGCAAGTTATAACATAAATGTTCTACACTTATGTACGAACGGCAAAGGGAAACTTATCCGAACTGTCACACAATTTACGAAAATGTTATAAACCACACTGACTTTTCATGGACTCTAAAATAACTTCAAACAAAAGTTAACTGATATGCTACGTTTACACTGCCACTGGGTTAACAGTAACACAAGGCACTAGCTCAATTGTGTACGCGCGGTGTGAATCGCGCGATAGACGCAAGACCCAAGACGCCCTGTTAGGAAACCGATGCGGTCGTATAAAACGTTTCTTGATTGGCTATCTGCAAAATGTTGAACTTCAAGTGACCAATAAGAACAAAATACACAAATAAGAATAAAATTATTTTCCAAAAAGCACCATATATATATATATATATATATATATATATATATATATATATTCGGCATGTTAGATCCGTATCCGTCCTCATCTTGTTTGACGTCACAGGTGCGGCCGGCAGCATTGTTCATTTCCCCCCTCGTCAAACCTATCACAGGACCGGCATTTCCAGCGACACGTTACCATAGAAATTATTTTAATAAAAAAAATTTAATAAAAACCAAATTAGTACACATTTCTTAAAAATATCGATCTTTAAATAAGTATATGGATTTCCGAAAAACCTCTTTTTTGCGGAGAATCCTCTACTAGTTCGACTACCATTTTTTTTACGACTCTTGTTAGCTATTCCCACTGGCATGAGTGGCGATTGGCACAATCGCCACACATGCCAGTGGGTATATTTATTTACGAATTTTAATATTTAATTTACCATATGTGGAAAGAATCATAAAAGTAATTTAAAAATTTGTTGAATTCTCCCGATTTAAATAATTTTTAGCGAAATCGAACATACAGTAGGCCAGAATCCCCCTTCAAAAACCTGTAACCAAATAAATATGTAGAAATTAGCACACAGCACCACTCATTCCCTCACCCCACACCAACACCAAACACCCTCATCCCTCTCACCCGCAATCCCCTCACTCACCACCCTTCTCCCACCCTCTAACAACCTCACCACCCCCTTACGCCCTCAACCCATCCCTCATCACTCACCACCACACTCATCACTCCACATAATTCTAAACATCGATGATTATGTAATGTCATAACCTCATAACACCACTCACCCTGCCACCCATTCATAAAAGCTACCATAGCACATTTCCTCATACGAATAGTTAAGTTTGTGTTTGCGTCTTATGCATGCCATGTATATAACTTATATATATATTCATTAATATATATGAATATACATATATATATGTATATTCATATATATATATATATAAAAATCACGATAACCTCAAGAACTTTATTACCAGTAAGATATTTTGTTTTCTAAAATTCATACTAAATATTTATGGTTGTTTGCATATTAAGTATATTTAAAGGTAAGCGATTTATCATAGAGCTCGTATTTTTTTATTCAGGTGGGTATGTATCTTAAATCATAGTATGCCCACATTTTTGCAAGTCCGGTTGTAAGTAAGCGAATATTGATAGGCATATGCAATTATGATTTGCAATTTCTTATGGCCAGGCTCGTGAAATTCAGTTTGCAAGCGTCATTTATAGCTCCCTTAAAGTATGCGTGTATAAATCCTACAACAATTTATAGACATAGTGATTAGCTAAATTAAAAAATAATATTTGCATTATTGTACTTTTTCTATCAAAATCATATTACAACAGGGGAAGAAAAGTTTTAGGGTTAAAATATTGAAATAATTTTTTGATTTTTCAAATTTACTCACATTTATTACTACAAAATAATATACATTCGTCTGCATAAGGTCTGCTTCCAAATAAACATCGCCTTCAGTTCTAATTCGTTAAGTACGAAACCAACTATTCGGGCACTCGGGAGCAGGAACCATGGATGAAGATGTCTTCGTGGAAAGAGATGTTGCTCCTGGTGATGAGGGGCCAGGTTCATCGTTCATACTAGTCGCAGCAGATGTTGGTAGTGGATCCATACGATCGATATCACCGTCCATCACTCCGCCGACGGAAGCCTCAAGAACAATCGTTTGCATATCTGGCACCGAGGCTTCGACGATGCCTGCAGTTTAACTTTGCATGACATTACATTTTTACAGTAAGTATCGTTGCGGTATAAAAATGACCCACGCCGTAAGCACAGATATTTAATGTGGTTGGTATTGTTCCTACAGCCACGAAATTCATGGTGCCGTGCGGTGTATTGATGCGAAAATACCTGTAGATGCAGTGATAAGTTTTCTCTGGTGGTGGCGAAACAGGTGACGTCCCGAACTCTGCAGGAGACAGGTCAGCCAAAGAACTGGATGGTACAGCCGAAGAAAAAGATGTTTTAGTAAGAAATGGTGCTGCCAGTTCGTTCGAAGTTCCAGTTGACCCTATCAAAGATGTCTCAACCAAATAAGTCGATGGTGCTGTCGTCATCATGCCTGAAGATGGCGATGGTGGTGCTGTAGCTGTACATGTCCCATCTGAAGAACTCGATGGTGCTTCTGCTGGACCTACAACCGACGTCTCCACAATATTTATGCCAGGTACCTTCACCTGCTGCGACTACCTGCCACTCACAAAGGCCTCTATCAAACAAAGCTCCATAAAATGAACTCAGCTACCTATATATCAGTAAATGATGTCATGGAAATATCCCGGTGCATCATGGGTGGCGAAGGCACATTCATTGCTGCGTCTAGTGATGAGTTGACGATTGCAGCATTCGTTCTCATCGTAGACATTGACAATGTGGAGAGTTAGAGGTACGAGGTGATGTTACTATTGTCACTCGCACCAACGACGGAGGTTGCAGCAAAACCCACATACAAACTTCTTCCCAGCGCTGTGGGCGCCTTAACGGTATAACTGTCGCCGTTCTGTAGGCTTCTCACACGCCTAGGGCTGTTTGCGTATATACACTTTGGGAAAACCGAATGTGAATTGTGATACCACGAATTGTGGATAATTTTTAATGCTTGTAATCGACATCGATGATGGGTGGACCGATCCCATTTGTTCTCAGCTATAGATCATCCACCAGATCGAGTGTCCAGCCAGACCCTTTCAATATCATTTCTTCCTACTCGCAGCGTACCTTCTTTATGCTCTTTTCAACACCGGCTTCAATGTTATCCGCATTACACTCAAGTAAGATCGAGGTTTTGATTGCTGTCTTTTTTAAACATCTGGTTTACTATAGCTACATTCCAACCATATATTATATTTTACAGCTCAGTTTTTCCCTAATTACTCTGTAAGTTCGTTTATTAAATTTTGTTTCATAAAGGTCAGAAATGAACATACGTCTTTCGTTGAAGTTACCGGATTTGGAACAAAATACGTTTTCAAAAGATCCCTGGATGCTTATTCCTTCAGGAAAACCCCATTCACATTCAGCTTATTTTCTTAGATTGCGATTCATAGTCGGCTGAATTGATAAGTGTAGCTTCCGATTCGCGGGGCCAAATTGTATTGGGACCAGCCTTTGCTGTGAAGTACAAATAGGAAGGATGAACTGCTAGGGCATGCATAGGATGGTGTATCCCGTTCACGCTGTTTCAGGTAGGTGACGTTTTTAAACAGTCGGTGAGAGTAAACTGCTTAGAGCACTTCGCACATCAATGTGGCATGCAAATGGAACTCCTTACAAGCGTTATTTTCATTCCTTCGTGCTTCTTTAGCAATTGCGAAATATTTTTGTAGTAGCTACGTGGAAGGAATCAACGATCTGTCCACGACATTCACAGATAAAGTTTTCTGCTTCGATGAGTTTCCAGTTTGTGTGGCGCCAGTTACCATCCCAGTACATATTCCATGCAATGTCGGCAGATAACGCTTAGCAGGCAGTAAAGGTAGACCAGTACAGGACATGCTCCACATTCTGAATACAGTTGACTCCATGTCGTCGAGCATTGTTGCTTTCAGAATATTTCTTCTCCCATTAACGACATAATGTTCTGGAATACGTTCTATCTTGGGTCGAGACGATGCTATCCCCTCTTCGCAGTCCTTACATCATCCTATCCATGTAGCTCTACAAACAAGCCGTTGAAATGTAGCTCCTCATTCAAATAGGTAATCTGAAAAGGAAACTAAAAATAGCATGCGATCTAATATAAAAAGAGAGGTTTAAAATACCACAACAGACAAGATTTCGAGAATAATGCGAACAATAAATTTACATCAACTGCAAGAAGCAAGATTTAAAATATCGATATGAAGGTCACACGTTTAAACTAAGAAAGTGTTAGGAGGAAGATCACCAAGTGTACCCTCAATATGAAATTACACAAGATTATGAAGAAACCCTTTAAATATTCCATCCATAGAAAGTTCGGAAATAAAAAAATCAGTAATATATATATTAAATATTAGCACCCTAAGCAAGTCAAAAAAGAATGTGGAAATAAATTGGTGGGGTAAAAAAGGAGAAAATGTGCAATAAATATAGGAAGCCGAGACCGTAACATCGACCCATCCTAATCCTGATCCAAACCCTGCTCGGGAAGAAAATCACGACATGCAAAAATATTATCATACTGGAAATGTTAACCTCCAGTTCACCTCTTTCGTGATTAAATTTTTAAAAATTTCTCCTCAGTTGCTGTCTGCATTACATAGTGTGTATTACCTCGGAATTTCATTTTTATATGACGAATAGTTAGGGCTGGGTGTTTTTTTCTCCATAAAAATTTAAACCTTCATTTTTCACCATTAGGGGTTGAATTTTAAAAAATATCTCCTGAGCGGTTATCTAGATGTTTCCTCCAAATTTCATGTTTCTAGGACCAAGTCGTACTGGATCCAGGCATGGTTCCGACGGTCGAGGGAATGAGGCTTGCATGTTCAGTGCCGCAGAACTATTGTTAAAACAACAGTTTACCAAAAAAATAAATTGCCGCAAACTAAAAACATTACATGTAGGTCACAACCAATTGTAAACCATATAACATGTAAACTCCAACATGGGATTATTGTACATTTTACCCGCAAAGGCTTACCAGAGACAATCTAAAACGAGAAAAATCTGAAGGAATTGAAAAAAATGCTGATTTGCAGGAGTGGTGATAGAAAATTCCTTGAGAAAAACTACCCAACTTTCGGTAGGTCAGGCTTATATCTACAACCTACCAAATGCGAGTCCTTTGACTAAATTTATCCAACATGTAGAGGACAGTATAATTTAATCGTTTTCCGATTATTAAAAAAATAATTAAACTCTTTCCGTTTCAATAGGCACGCAGTAAATGTTATGGCCTTTGGGAACTCAAGTGTTTGGTTGTGTATGTGTTCTGTACTTTGCCAGACTCAGGCAGCAAGAACGATCTGTTTATTTCTGAACAAGATACATCTAGCCCGCCATGAGGAAGGCATGGACCGAGATAGACGTGTTGTAAGAAGTTCACATGCTGTTCTTAATTTCATTTTTCGGCAAATCACGCACTGCGAGACCTTTCCATGGCCCTAAAATAAAACCTCTGCATATTTCGTTTCCCAAAGAGCTTATTCAGTGCAGCTTATTAAAATTTCCTTGTGGTGGCATTGATCATTGTAAATTGAAGCCCCTCCTAACTCTAGCTTACAGATACCGAGCCTGTAATCGTAAAAGCACAGAAAGAGAAAAGAATATCAACAAAACTTACTTCGTTGTTATTAGTAAGCTAGATGATATACAGACGTTTTAAGAAATTTACCAGGCTCCAAAGGCCGGTGCCTTGTTTCAGGTTCGTGTACAACTGCAAGACGAGTGAAGAATGTTCCCCTTCAATTAGAAGAAATCAGAGAATCCTATATAATAAGTAGACGATCTCTGCCTGTCTGTCTGTCTGCCCGTCTTTAATACCTCTAAGTCCGTTGAAACTCAACAAGTTCTTCGAATTTTGCAGAGAGAATCTTCAGGTTAAAATACAGGTCAAGTTAGAATTCCAGCAAGATCAGATTACACAATCATTACCATTTTCCCTAAAAACTCATTTTTAGTTACTTTTTCCCTATGTAAAGTTTTACATTATTGCATAGAGAATATTGCATAGAGATAATAAGGTAATGGAATATAATTTTTGTTTACTTTAAATGTCTGGCTTCAATGTTTAGTTAATTAAGTGGGGCGAAAGTGGCACAGTGGATAGAGCGATTCCAAGTGGGCCTTAGTGGCTCAGTGGATAGAATTACGTTAAGTGAGGCCGCAGTGGCTTAGTGGATATAACTATATCAAGTAGGGCCACAGTAGCCAAGCAGATATATATATATATATATATATATATATCAAATGGGGCTTTAGTAGCTCAATGGATAGAGAGATTCTAAGTGAGGCCGCAGTATCTCAGTGGATACAGTGATTCCAGGTGGGGCCGCAGTGGCTAAGTAGATAGAGCGATTCCAAGTGGAGCCTTGGTGGCTCATTGGCTAGAACTGTGTTAAGTGGGGCCGCAGTCGCCCAAGTCAATAGAGAAATATTAAATGGGACAGCAGTCGCTTCAATATTGAGTTAATTTCACATAATTTCATTATTACCTACATATATCTATGCAATATTTTTTTCAGTCTTTGTATGATAACCAAATTTTTTAACATGGTAATTGTTCTGGCCCTGTGACAGTATAAAAAAAATGATCACGGACTGGGTCACCTAGTCAATAAATATTTGTATCATAACAGCGGAATGGCAGAAATACCTAAGTGAAATTCGTGCCTTTACCATGATGGTAAAATCTCCAGCGAGAGCAAAGTGTTTTGTCTTAGCACATTTTTGTGTAACGCCCCCCACCGTTACATATTAAGGGTGATCTCCAGAAATAGGAAGTTCGTTTCGAACAGAGACATCAGGTAGTACAAACTCCAAGCCATTTCCTAAAACCACTGACCATAAAAATTAAGGCGAATTACTGTTTTCCAATAATTATCAGTGTTCACTTGCACCAATGGGATAGAATTTTGATTTTCTTAAAGAAGTTCTCGACGGAATATTTCCGATTGCTTCCGTATTTGCAATAAACTGAAGTCACAAAACGTCCCATACAATCTAATCAGTAAAATGATTTCTAAACTGCGGAGTATATTATTCTGAATCCATCTACAAGAAATCGGGATCTCGTAAGATCAAAATGCAGGTTGTTATATTGCGACCTTCATATGTACGACTAAAAAATAAATATGTCGAGAAGACAGTATCAATCCATTTCTACTTTCCTAACCAACACTAAAGATATTTGTATCAAGCCGAGGTTATGAGTAAAAATATCTACAGTGACAATGTAGATCAAATTTGTTTGGCAGCCAGGAAATAACTTAAATAATTGCCCAACCTTAACAATGTTGGAAATCGCGAAATTCATCTTCGTAGGTATACCACACAGTAAGTAATATAGTGGCGTTTCGTCCCTTCCCGGAAAACTATTTCAGTAGTTTATGATAAGCAATATAATAGTAAATAAATCTCCATTTGTATGTTTCGTGGGAATTGCACGTTTTACATTCCAAAAGCTCAGTACACTGGTAGTATAAAGAGAAGCTTTTGGTCATCACTTTCAAATATCATTTAATATGGTTTCAGTCGTTGCGAAAGCAAACTTTATGATGAAACTCAAACTCTGTTCCTGTTTCATTATCGCAACAAATGAACTGTAGGCGTTGTATTCTACTATATAAATAAGCAGAACGCATAGCTTAGAACAGTAGAGTGGTTTATAAAGCAGTTATTCACAGCGAAGATCATTGAACACTGAGTCTTGCAGTGTACAGCACTGTCCAAAAGTATCCTTCCTTGGTCTTACGTACACAATTGTAGGTATGCATTTGGTGTAAATGGCTTACATAGCAAACCTACATGAAATATTTTCCCATGATTCCAGTTATACAAACAATTTCAATCTTGAATATTTTCTCATTGGCACTGCCGTCAAAAATATTCCTGAACCAGACTTTGGTCCCCAAGTTAACCTTGAATTGTTCTTCAGGTGTAAAATATTTCAGCAGCCTAAGTTCATTTGCATAACATAATTTAAAATATCACAATTCAGAAAAATTATACTGCCGATATAAGGCTTACGCTTAAAATGAAAGTTATGGAAAAGAATATAAATGCATTAATGCTCTAGTGCGAATAGCTACTGTTATAAAGCTCCATTACAATTTACCGGTTCCATTTTATGTCACAATTTTTTTTTTAACCGTTGATAGTACTCAGATTGTTATGTTCGATATATTATTATAATCACATAAAGAAATATTTCTTTCATTTCTAATGTCTAATGATAATTATATAGCATATGTGTAAAACTCTAGCAGGTTTTTATTGAATGTATGTATTTTGAATGTTTGACACTGTGTGCATATCTTACTTATCTATATTTGGCTATAGTTAAATTTGTTAATTTGAACCTTAAAATGTAATACACATAAATTATAATTTTTCAGGACCAATTGCATTTTGAGTGTTTTCATGTTTAAGCTCGTTCTAAGCACAGCAACGAATTCAGTATTTCCTAAGAAGTCGGGCTAAGCTAGTTGTTAAACATGTTGAAGAAAATATGAATCGAGAGAATGAATATAGAGGGATGTGTTGAAAGTCATCGCATGGTTATTAGTTGAAATAAAATGCTCCAACACGTACAAATGCTGTACATTAGAGCTCCTATACATATGGGAGAATAGGTCAAGTAATTGTATATCGCAACAGTTTAAACTCTGCATATTTATTATATCCCACCATAGTTTTTACAATAATAAAAAAACTGCTACACTAAAGAGAGTGTTAGTGAAACTGTAATCAAAAACAAGCTGAAGAAATTAGTAACCGAAATAAACCACATTATCGCTACCCAAATAGTAACTATTGTAAGAACTTTGCCCTTTTCTGGCAAACACAAGTTGCAAAGTAACACACAGTTAACCATATTCTGACTATAAGGTGAATGTGCATTCACATTCATAATAGAAACATTATTTCTAGCAATAAAACTGGTATAACTGTAAACATTAATTTAATTCATATAGTTGCCAAACGTGATGTACGTAAAGAATATTGACTATAAAAATAGTTTAGTTAAGCTTCTGCTCTCACTTAAATAAAACTTTTACATTAATCAATCTTCATGGAGTAACGGCGAACATATAAGTAACCAGTGACAAATGAGTCGTTTGTAAATTCCCATTTTAGAGATGCCAGACGTCGTCCAATAAAGGCGACGTAATTATTATTCAGTTGTCACCCATTTGTTAATGCAAGAATGTAATTGAATCTTATGTCAAAATTCATTTTATATAAAGAAAACTATATATATATATATATATATATATATACGCTAAACATGCAAAACCACACACACAGATATATATATATATATATATCTGTGTGTGTGTGTGTGTGTGTGTGTGTGTGTGTGTGTGTGTGTGTGTGTGTGTGTGTGTGTGTGTGTGTGTGTGTGGTTTTGCATGTTTAGCGTATAAGGGCCAGGCGCTGACTGCCGCCATCTTAAAATTTCCCTTTTTTCCCCTTCTTTCCATCAAAATTTCTCTGTTTTCCCTAAAATTGACTATATGTCCCTAAAAATTTCCCCTTTTCACACAAAATATCTCTTTTCCATCAAAATATCCCTTTTCCCTTTAAAAAGTCCTGTTTTCCCTCAAAAAAATCACCGATCCTTCCAGCTGCAAAAACTATCCACAGAAAGACAATTTTCGATTCATAGAACGAATTTGAGAGGGTCGTTGAGGATCATTTTTGAGGACAGAGTGGTTGCAGCCATATTGTTTTTATTGGATTAGGGTATGCCAAATAGATTCACGGGATCCAGGATCGGAGTCAGACCTAACAATCAGCCAACTTGGTTCTGTCAACCATCTTAGCCGCCATCTTCGATTCAAGTGACCTTGACCATGACTTTTACCCCATGACCTTGAATGAACTTTAAGCCAAAAATTCTAATAAATTATCCAAAATTTATTGAGAAATCTTAAAATTTTAAATGTTAGTGCTCAGAGGTAACGAGGGACTGGAACCGACCAGCCACAATGTTATTATATCACCCAACCATCACGTTAGACCCATGTAACATTGACCTCGACCTTATAACTGTGACCTAGGATAGCCATAAAAACAAAAACTCGAGAATTAATTGTAAAAATTTAATAAATTCATAAACGTCTGCGAGCATATTACATTACTAATTACTATCACGATCTTGAATCCAGGTGACATTTGACACATAAATAACACATGATCAACCCTAAATGGCCCATAAATGACACATAATAAACCATGATGACTCATTATGCTCCACAAATGACCAATTTTGCTTCACAAATGACCGATCTTGCTCCACAAACGATCCATCTTGCTCCACAAACGACACATTCTGCTCTACAAATGAACTATATTGCACCTTAAATGATCCATAATGGCCCATTTTGTTCCTCAAATGAAGTATTTTGCCCAACAAATGACCCATTTTGCTCCACAAATTACCCATTTTGCTACACAGATGTCACATCTTGCTCCACAAATGACCCCTAACGATTCCTGATTGTGATGATAGGTACAGCGCTGGTTGCGGTGCTAAGTGCAGTGTTAAGAGCGGTCCATGTGGGTCAAAAAAATCCCCCTATTTTCTAACAAAATTATGTAGTCCTACCTCGAAAGCTGGAAGGTGGACATTTTAATTAATAATCTCGCTATATATATATATATATATATATATATATATATATATATATATATATATATATATATATATACACACACACACACACACACACACACACACCCAGCTCCCTCGATATATTTAATCACTTCCTGGATCAACTGTATTTGCACTTTGCACTAAAAGTGCCTAGAACTACAGCAGACTCCCGCCACGCTTCGCCACTGGTCGATGCACAATTTGAACTTTGTACTGAACAGAAAAGCACCACGGTAACGCCCGCCATGCTTCCCAATTGGTCGTTGCGTGACTTGAACTTCGTAAGAGTTATTACAGAAAGAATATATTTATTGGCATTTTTTAAACAAACCATATTCATTTTCAATTTAAAAATGGGTAAAAATTGTTATTATGGACTGTATGGCAGACAAAATAATAGTAAAGTAGTTATAAAAACCGCAAAGTTTTTTAGAATTACACGTGCACACGAAATTTTCTGCAATAATTACAGTATGGAAAGGAGGTGGCCAAAATTAGGAAAATATCAGTTACAAAACAGAAAATCATTATTAGGGGTTTAGCATGCCCTTTGCCTGAAATAGCTTCTTTCCAACGTGAGATTGATAAACACAAGTCCTGCACGACGTTTGCCAGAATACACATCCATTACCCACTTAAATCGGTCTGTAGTTAAGAACACATTGCTGAAAGTGGATTCGTAACAAACAATTTTTCCTTAAAATTACCAAAAAAATTTTATTAATGTTAAAATCCAAGGGCATAAAAATGTTCTGGTTCATATTTTTTGATAATTCAACCATGAGTAGTCACGCCACGTAGTGTCAATAGGAGTATTGTCTTGGAACATATCTGATTCACCCAGGACCACAATATGGAATCACTGTATAAAAGTTTATCATTCAGATTAAATTAGTTGTAAAAAAGTGTGCAGTTTCCAGTGCCCTTGCATCTTACTTATCCACTTGAAGCTCGTTTATAGCAAGCAACAGCGACATAGGTACGCCAGACAACAGCGATGATAGAATGAAAGAAATAGTTCAGTTTTGCGAGTAACATAACTGGCAAACATATAGCAGCGGTAGCCAAAAATAAAACACAAGGCCCACAAAGCGCCTAGCGAAATTTTTTATTTGTATAATACGATGAAAACATATTCGTTATTCCTTCTACCACAAGACATCAAATCAATTTTATAAACCACTTTTCATTTGTTAGATAACTACTAAAAATGAGTTTAAATATTCTAATACTTTATAGTGATAACATATACTATAAAATATTACAACGCTCTCCCGAAATAATTAGAAACTGCCATTAAAAGCACTTGAAGGACTAAAATAAAAGGCCTGACAAGGTTTGCTTGGGACCTGCCCGGATGACGTCAAAACTCCTACGCATGTTTGAAAGAAAGCTGAAACCTGGGCATACTGCTACAGACTAATCATGTTAACAAAACGCTATCACATGTAACCCTAGCTCTAACTGCACAAGCCATTAAAATAAACTCACTCCCCGGTCACACGGAGGAATATAATTCTCCAACCAGTGGCAAGCGCACAACTGGTTAGAGGTGACATTGGCATCAAAGCCCCGTCATTTGGCAGTAAGTTAGGCTTCTAACAGCCTAACAGAACCAAGAACAATTACGTGGATCAGTAATAAAGTGTACAAGACTTGGGACGACATCTCAACCGCGGAGTGGACGATGGCGAGAACAGTCTCAAAATCTGACAAGTGGCCGGGGAGCGTTGCTCAACAATAGAATGGTCGTAATAGTCCCACGCAGAAACTGGAGGCTGTGATAAATCTATAGAGCACTGCAGATGAGGAACGAGTTTGATGGGAGATTGAATTATTTCAAGAAACTTTCATACTGTTTATATTACTGTAAAATTTATGCGATACTGCGTTAATTGTGCATGCCGTTAAATTTGTGGATCCCGCTGTAAGGGGAGAGGATCATTTCTATACGATTTTTGTGTTGTACTAATTAATAAAAAAATCTGTTCTCCATGAAGTATATGATGGATTTAAAAATAATAATAATTATTACTCTTATGGTTCAGCAAAAGAAAGTGTTATTTAAGTATTATTGACTCAGGAGAATATTCAGCAATGCGCAGTCACTGGAGAAGAGGATATTTAATACCTCTTCTGGACCACTCTTTACCTGGATATATTGATACGAGAGAACATGGAATAAAACAAATGCTGCAACCAAGCAAACACAACTTATCGGCAAATTGTCGGCCCGATACCTGTACTGTTGGCAACTGTCGTTTCAATGCCAGAAGATAGACATCTGACAACGGTGTGATGACATTTTTGTGACAGATTGCAAGCCGTTAGAAAAAAGACAATGGCCCGCTATATTTTTAGGATAACAGATGGATATCACCGAAAATATGACGGCATTATATCGCCATCATGTTGCAAACATTTTAAAAAACGTTTTCTGGGCCGATTCCCATACAGCATCTTTGTCTTTTCGTTAAGCTGGCCATTGTCTTATTTATTCCGGCCCAGTAAAGTTTTCGAGACAAGGCTCTTTATTACAATAAAGATATATATATATATATTATGTATTTTCGCCAACACACTTTTGGAAAGTGGTTTGATTAGGGAATATGTTAGCTAGCTGTTAATGGCATGTCTTTTATGAGACAGTGTGTTAACCATTAGCATGTTTTTTTCGTTATTATATTGTGTCACGTGGTAGCCCATGGCATTTGCTGACTTTGAAATTTTGTTATTTGTACAACCATCCGAGAGATATATTAATAATTAATAAAAATTATTTTGTTTGCAAGCCTTTGAGGAAATAGTTTTTAAATAATCTGTGTTTTAAAATTATTTTTATATTGTCACGGAATTAATACATTCCGTTATAATAATTTGTGTCCCGTATATTTTCAATTATTGGATAGTATCAGCAATTTACCCCGTGGTGTATATGTTAGTTTGCTGGACTGTCAACTCAAAGGTCTTGCGTTTGAATCCCGCACTCGGCAAGCAAAAGATTTCCATATAATGTAATGAGAAGTATCTAAAATTTACATATGTAAAGAGGAATTAGCTATAACTAAGAATTTTTAATCGAAAAGTTAAGGTTTTTTTTTTCATTGTTATACTGCTTATTTCTGGACATCATGCCGCTGCAGGCCCGGCATCATAACGATATCCAGCCATCACAGGCCCGGCATTGTAACGACATCCAGGAATCGCAGGCCCGGCATCGTAACGACACCTAATTGTCGCAGGCCTGCCATCGTAGTGACATCCAGCCATCACAGGCCCGGCATCGTAGCGAAATCCAGCCGTCTCAGGCCTGCCATCGTAACTACATCCAGCTGTCACAGGCCCGACACTGTCGGCCAACAGTAATACACCAGTCCATATTTCCATTGGTCCGCTTCCGGCATAAGACAGCAGGCCGGTATTGGCTGGTCGGAGTTTATCGGCAAGTTTTTACCTGCCCAATTCTGGCCCGTATTTTTCGTGTTTGCTGGGAAGTTATCCTGAGGTATATTCACCAATAGTTGAGATTATGCGCCAAATCACGTAAACAGAAGACGTTTCTTTCCAATCTAGTTCCACAAACGTTCGGTGGATGATAATTCTGGGTTACTAGGCAGGACACAGAATATCTTAAACGTGGAAAACACTCCTGGAAATCAATAGGCATGAGCGGGAGAATATATTGGACGAAAATGGTTCGTGAGCGCTCAACGAGGAAAGGTAACAAACAAACTGGATCAGAGGATATCTTCAATGAATTATTGTGCATTCATATACACACTTGTTACAATCAGTGGGGATGGCATCTCAGACCATCGGAGGGCAGAGGCCTCAGGATTTGAAGTGTTCACCTGGCTATCCTCCCATTTCTGACATAGCGGTGGCTTTATTTTGAAACCAATTTGTGTCAAAAAAAAAAAGATCTTGCAACAGTTACAGCAAATGTAATCTTCCTTGTCGTGTTTTTTAAGTCCAACACATTCTTCATGTACCCAAACATAACACTTTTTGCAAGCCCGTATGTCAGCTGATAGTCTTCTCTGCAAGCAGCACAGTACCAACTTTGTGTTGTGGTAACTGATGAAGTTTGTAAAATTGCAGTAACAGTTTGTGAGAGTGCAGTAGTTGCTGCTGATGCAGCAGTAGATTTTTCTGGAGCTAACATGGATGTTGATGGTTGATCTATTGGTGCGATAACATCCTCCAACTGATTTGTGCATGCGTCATTGTCGTGGACTTCTGCAAACAGTTTTCTTGTCAGCTTCTGTGCTTTGTAGTTCACTGCCTTTTTGGGAGGAACTCCAGGTGTTTTCTTTGCTTTCTTGTGTGGTGTTGGCAAAATTTCTTGAAAGAGCGACTTTGCCTTCTCATTCCTGTATTTAGGATCTAGTGCTGCCAACCTTTCAGAGAAACGTGTTTCATCATTTGATTCCTCTTCTTCATGGTATGTGACAGTACTGGGGGCGAAGACTACTTCAGGAATCACTTTGGGATCGAATATATGAATTCCTGTCGTACGAAAACCATTTGTTATGTTGCTCAGAGTCATGGATTTGCTCCAAACAGGTGTGAATACTTCAGAGAAAGTGTCCTTTGTCAATTTCCTGTCAGGAACTTCAGGGTCTCGGTCCCACCAACGTAGCAGTTCAGCATCCCAATGATGTTCGAAAGATCTGAACACTGATTTGTCAAGTGGCTGTAATTCATGGGTGGTATTGCTTAGTAAACATAAAATACTTATGGAATATTCTTCTGCTTTATCTACAGTTGATATGTCCAGACGAAATGTT
Organism: Dryococelus australis; assembly: GCA_029891345.1. NCBI lineage: Eukaryota > Metazoa > Arthropoda > Insecta > Phasmatodea > Phasmatidae > Dryococelus > Dryococelus australis. The sequence continues at coordinate 124,840,725 of CM056998.1, forward strand.
TCTCCATCTATTATAAGTAAAGTTTGACCTGTAGGTTTAAATTTTGCAAAGTATTTTAGCCATTGTATTAAAACTTCACTTGTAATTGACCCCTTATGAGTCATTATATTACTTGTGATCCTGGAGGAAGTCCGCATTTGAAAGTCTTTCTGTACCTCTTTCCTTTAAACAATATCAGGGAGGAATCAGAGCTCCCATGGCACTAAAACATGCAGTATCTGTCACATTCTCAGCATGTTCATGAGATACGAGATGAACACGTTTGGCTCCCTTAAGAATGAGAACATTTTGTTGGTGATGCAATGTCAAGTGAACCCCTTTTTCGTCCATATTAAATATGTTCTGAGGGCGTCCTTTAAGGTCAAGTTGGGTTATGGCAGCACCAAGTTTAATAAAATAATCATTAACAATTACAGAATTCAATTTCTGAGCTCTTGCAGGGTTGATTGACTGGGCCTTTCTTCTAGAAAGACGCGGGTGTCGTTTCATGAAGCCACGAAACCATTCTCTACTAGCTAATTTTTCTACTTTGTTGAAGGGATGTTTGATGTTGTGGTTTTCACGAATTTGAAAACACGCCTACGCATAAGTACTGGCGTTAGTGGAAATCCTATATCAGCAAAGCGAATAATCCTTTCTTCTAGATTCTTCTCTTGATCTTCAGTAAGAATTTTATGACAACCCAATTTTCTTTTGTAGCTCCCAGACTTTAAATGACTTCTTAAAGTTCTGCGAGGGATACCACAATGATTTTCAACAAACCTTTGCGAATTCCCTTTTCTTAGCAACTCTAATGATTCCTCCATCAAGTTTCGGGTCCAGTTTCCTCTAAGGCCTCTGCATTTCTTACACATTGTGACACTATGAAACATAAATAAAATAGTTTTCTATAAATTAAACAATGGATTTAACCCCCTTGCTGAAATTATTCCTTTATAACTTTAAATAACTTAGGTGTGTAATATAATCACAACTAAAGAAACACTGCCACAAAAATTACAAAATAATAAATCATGCTCGCCTATATAAGTGTTAAAATATGCTATAAAACTGTATTTACTTTTGACTTAACAATAATTTTACGTATCAAAAATGAAACACCTTAAATGGTGCCGGATGTTCCCCCTTAATGTGTGAAAATAATCATAATAACTGGAGTATAGAGTGCATATTATGTAGTCCATTTTTATTCTAATTTTTAGAATTTTTTGGTGTGTGTATATCTCGATCTCTCTTCCTCTGCTTAGGTACGCCCCTGACATTGAGTACTGCCAATGTATAGAATAAAGTTACACCATAGTTGAACAATTATAACCCACGATAAACGAAAAAATAATTTGTTGGTTACTATAGGAAATAAGGCCCATTATTTATTTAATGTGGGCCTTATTTCCTGCAATGTTGGCATGTAGGTTTGAGATTATCCCGTCTTTTTCCTTACGTCCAAAAAAGATAACAATCGTGTCATTTAATTGCTAATTTATACACAGTACGATAAAAGTATTAACTAAATCATATTGCATCATTTACACTGAAATAACACAATATTACTCCGACAGATATTTATAGAAACATAAATATTTTTACCTTTCTCTGCTTCTTCCGCGTCTGCTACACACACAATGAAATTCGCCGGCTTCTCTTGTCCACCGCTAGATGGTAGTCTAGGTAGGTTACAGGATGGGTAGGATGGCCAAGGAAAAAACATACGGATAATATGTAAACAAGTGCTAGGGCCTTATTACCTGCTGGGCCTTATTACCCCCCCCCCCCCTCCCGGATCATATATGACATAACAGAAACTTTTAAAAATATTTTCATTTCACTTTCTTATTCGATTTCAGTGGATTGATATAGACATCCCTAGTATATTCAGAACAATAAAATGTTGAGGGAGGGGTGTTGGGGTGAATGAATATAATCAGATCAACTGAAACAGAAAGTAATATTCCAGATTGAGCTCGTGGAATGTCGTCACAATGTTGTGCAATCGCTGCCTTTGCTCAGGACAGAAGAATGGGGCGCGCGTCAAACATATGCCACTGCGTGTTTTTTGTGTAATAGAGAGGAAACGTATCATGCGAGTGTCGTTCAGGCTGCATAAGTTGACTCAATCTCTCGCATCTTGTATTATACATATGTGTGTGTGTGCATGTGTGTGTATTTGTGTTTTAATGTATGTATATTTGTGTACACAATCGAATGTAGGTTTAATTTTTTACAGTCAACAACATGCAGTACAGCTTAATTATCATATCCATTAGTCTACTTTATTTTAAACGTCTGACAAATGTCTCATCCATACAAATTCACGGAATTCACACACTGTAACGATTTTTTGGTTAACTTTATAAATTGTAATTGAAGTTTTAACCTATACAGTGTATGGAAATAGTACTACATATCAGGCTGAAAAATGGAGATGTTTAGCACCACTACTGTACAAATTTGGGAACTTCCCAACGTATTTTATACTTTTCTTATCAACTGTAGGAACATTACCGTGGATGTATGTTAAAATAATTTGCCAGTAGCGTTTTTCCACTGTATATATACACTAATACGGCAAAATTACAACAGATTTCTTAGAGTGTAGCAAAAAATTGTAACGTGAATGGCAGTTCGGTAATATACTATCTGGAATTTTTAAAGCGACGCAGCGCTTGGATAGCCTGCTGGATTCTACCGGCGGAAACCTACTTGTTGCTAACAAGATTACGAGATTGTAACGCTGGAAATACGGCGAGACAGGTAGGAAGTAAAAATACCACCCTCCCCCTTTATCGAACGTCATTACTCCCGTTTGCTTCGTCGTTAAGAGAGCAAAGTCCTGTCGAGGTCGAAGCTTGTTCCTCATCGTCGTCCCGGTTGTGCAGGAGCGCGTTAAGGCGGCGCGGGAGACGGCCGGTGGGTAGGGAATGTGCCGGAGAGAGGAGAAAGGTGGGACGTAATGAAATCAGTGTGCCGAGAAGATACGGAGTTTCGCGGCAGTGGCGCGTGGGCGGGCGATGTAGGTATATTTCCTCACCGGCTACTGCACGCAGGGCGCGCCTGAAATAGCTTCTGCCAGACGTAGTTGGCGGCTCGAACAGGCCGTAATAACGAAGGCGGTGGGGAGAGTCAGTGACGTCGGGGATTTGCTCAGTCGTGCCGTGCGCCTTCTTGCATATCCGTGCATACCGTTTGACACTTTGTGGCCAGCACACATTTCGGATATAGCAGGCATATGCATGCAACCACCGCTACAACAACTCCAGCCTACACTAAACCCGACTCTTCCTTTTCTGTATACAGTAAAATATTGTATGACTGTGAGCGGAATAGCTAATTGATTTTATTGAGAGAAAAAAGTGTTGTGATAAATAGAAACGGGATTTAAAATCCAAAAAATTCATTTGAGAAAATGCACCCTCGTGACTTTTTTAAATTTAAATTTGCCTTTGATTGGGATTTAGTAATCACATTATGTCGTAAAAATTACTAGAGATTCAACAAGGCTAAAAGCGAACCACCTTTTCATCGGTAAACAAATTTCCACAGAAATGCAGCTCAATACAGAGCGGGAGTATCTCTCTCACAGTTAAATATAAAAATAAACCCATCCTTTGATATTCTGGATTCCATACGACCTACATCTGCCATTACAGTCTATTCGCGGTTTCATCGCACTTTCTGAATAAAATATTTTATAAATAGGCCAGCCATGGGGTGTTTGGCATGTTTCCTAGATATGACATGTATCACAAGAGTTGTATACTTGTGTCAACATAAAATTACGTTACTTTTGGTAAAATTGATCTTTTATTTATATTTTGCCTGCAAAATGTATCATTTCATTTATGATATGCATGAGTAAAAACATTGCGGAAATAGGTGTGTTGGTAATGCCTAGTAAGAAATAGTTCTCATGAAAAATATTACGTAACTGAGTGCGCACGAATGCGGCGCATGTCGCTTTGGTGTAATTTCCTAGGCTTCGTTAAGTTTTGTTTGCATGAGGAGAAGGGATATTCTGGAAGTATGACTTAAGGCTTCAGAAAAGTTGGAAGTAAACGTGAACAGACTATAACACTGAATCAGTGGCGGCGGATAGTTGTCATCGTGGAAGATGGAGATGGACAAGGTTATTTATGCACAAGAGCCATTATAAGTAGCGATAGGGAAAATTTTGCAAGTTCGGAGACCTGTGTGTTACATTCCACGGTTTTTTGGATATTCGAGGTGGATGTTGCCCCAGTGAGTAGTCAGTGTTTTAACGCAAGCCATGAAGCCAATTTTCAACATTTATTGCAGAATCTTTCACACAAATTTTTGACGGGCTGGACCACGTTACCAATCACCCATTCGACTAAAAACAGTGTTTGGTTACCTTACATTTTGTGTCGGCGATCAGCTCGACGGCACGAACAGTTAAACACGCTGGTTTTGGTGTTAAAAACCTTTAATATGGCTTAAAATATTACACACTTATCCTGCAATGTTCTCGCCATGTTTGCGTTACCTTTAAAAGACATTGGAAGACTTGAGATAACAGGAAATAGTGTATTAATGTGCGTGCAATTTCTTCACGTGCAGCAGCGACCAGCCTTGTAAGACAACTGTGTAGTGGAAGGCGTTTCGGCTGTTCGCCCCCTGGGAGTAGTACCGTCGGTGGCAGGCGCTGAGAACTGCTCGCGCCTGTACGCGTGCAGTTCCAACACGTGACGTCTGATTACGCCAGTTCCGACAACTTGGTCAACATGTCGGAAGTGTGATTTCGTATCTCAATATTATCGGTGGTTATTTTTCAATTATGTAGAACCTTAAGGGAAAAAGGTGTCCGTTGCGTTGGTTCACCTTATTTGGTAACATCAATCGCCATTGGTCGTGAATATCACGACCCCTATACGAACAATTGAAAATGCCATGTATTTATTGGAAATGCGTTATTTTTTGAGGAAAATAATGTGCCGCGTGTGTGATTTGTGGTGCTATGTGGCGGAACTGTGTATATAGATCCTGGCCACACTTCGGGGTCAGTCAGTGGCCTCGAGGGGGCAAACTTTTATCAGATAAGTAGTATTCTTGATTTTATACATAAAATGTAGGCTCATCAAGCTAATAGGATCTTCGCGTTATTTTGACGTTAGGCGAGGGCCATGGTGGCCAGAATTTTTAAATTCTTGTAAAATGATAGCGGAATGTTGGTCTCTTATCCGAAATCTGATAATGAGTGTAAAGTAATGTTACCTTCTGTAACCAAATTGTGCACCATCCCGAAAATCTGTGACCAAGTAATACTAGAGTGAAAATTATGATTTTGAACGCCTGTGACCAAGAGAATAATTATGAAAGTTGGTCTTAACCTTTTGAAACCAAGTTACGCCTTATTGAGGTGGTAGTCTTTTGTAACCAAGTCACATCTGGTACGGCTATGGTAGTCGATATTCAGGACTTTGTCATTTTCAGAATATTTGTAAACAAATGGAAAATTTACGAAGTTTGGGAATTCTTTGCATACTAGCATTAGCTCACGGGAGTTAAGGCTGGGAATTGTCAGCAGTTGCTCCTCTCTACTTGGGATCGTGAGCAGACGGAGGAGAAAATTTTGAGGTTACAATTGTTCCTTGATTCATGACCAGTAAAGTAATATGTGTTACCATTTGGGTTTCCCTGTGTAGGAATAAATTTAATTTTCTAAAAGTTCAGAGTAAAACGTCTGCACGGCAGCATTTTATCGCCATTTTGTATGATTGTATTTTTTGGGGTATATTACTCAGTGTAAATTGTGATTGCCTTCTGTCTTGCTAAATGGCCAGTTGTTTGCGTAAATATTACCCATATATTATTGTAAAAATCAAAGTACTAGCTGGGCAACAGCGAAGTTATGTACCTGAAACGAATATTTGCATTTTACTCCGTTTTATGGTAATTTGGTGTTTTATGCATATTTTTATCAATTTGGAATTTAGGGGTAAGGAGGTTTATGTTTGTTATTCCACATGTAATATGGACAACAAATTAAAAGAATTGAAAGAAAACTTAACAAAAATAAAATAGAACAACCACACTTCTTTGTTTCTGTTATAAGTTGTTTGCCACTAATCATCTCACCCTCATAAAACAATATATATGTTCTTTTGCATGGCGTTTTGCTATTGGTGTTCTGTGGATTTTGCTAGGTCTTTATGCAAATCCGGACTTGCCACGTCCTTGGCTTAGGAGGTAGAACGGCCAGAAACTGTGATCCAATTCAAAGAGTATGCTTGTTACAAGACTATCCAGACCTAATGTGTTCTCATTAATACAAATTGTATCGTTTCGCGATGCAATACGGAGCTATATATATTTCATAAAACTGCGTCTACGTTACATCGCTGTGAATGCTGCAGATTATTGTACATCGCTGTTGTTGGAAGGCCTTCTAAGCACCTCCGCATTCAGACTAACAGGCTTAGCGACTTAAACGCGAACTAATTCTAAAGTCATTCTGGCCCACTATGGGACTTCTATTCACGAAATCTAGATTTAAAGTCAGATATGTTGACCTTTACGCCACACAGGCAAGCACGACAAGACAGAAAATACTTTGGTTTCGTTACATGTTTTGTTTTTAATTGCGCAATGACGCCTTTGCCACAACATAACTGTGCACACGTAAAAGTTACACGTATATTCACATGACAATGATAGCTAACAAACACTTAAACAAGATTGAGTTGGCGCAGTGAGGGGACTCGTACCTGATATTAATTTTAATATTTTATTCTTGGGTCAGCCATTCTGACTTTCTTATGCAGTGGATTTCCTCAATTACTCCAGGCGAATGCCGGTATGGTACCTCAACGCAGGCGATATCCGTTTCCAACCCCATTCCTGCTCGTGCGCACAACTTGTCCAACCTATCCTGACCTCGCCATCAACGAGCCGATAAGTTTTATGAAAGATCAAGGACATAGACTGCCACTGCACTGCAACTCATTTTCATCCGATACGCACAGGATGATAATGAGGCAGTGGCTTCCACGTGGCCATGTTGAACAGATTTCCAAAAAACAGCAGCGAAAGAAGGTCTTCAGTTACAATCAACGCACATTCAGTATCTCATTGGCTGTTACCCCTGTGACAACTATGACCTCCCCAATTTAAGCAGTGCCGTGGTGGTGTAGTGGTTAGACAAATCACTTCGCACATAGGTTCGATTCCCGGCGGAGTCGCCCGCGGATATTCACATGTGGGAATCGTACCGGACAATGCCGCTAGTTGGCGGGTTTCTTCGCAGATCTCCCGTTTCCCCAACCCTTATATTCCGGCACTGCTCCGTACTCACCGCGCCTCACCCTCACCGGATCTCAAGACGCCGGTGTTAAGAGCCGCCCAAATCTCTCCACTCAACAGCCCACTCGAATTAACCAACACGCGATTTGTTCACTCTCACTGATATTCCGGAACACATAACAAAATCCATCGTCCAACCAAAAACGCATAAAATCTTAAACAGTATCTTATCTCAAACAGTAGCTTGCAACAAAATTACCTCAGAGAATTTCAGGGTCCCTGCGGTAGCTACCTAAATTGTAATATGTGTGAAATTTCCTGTTTTTCTCGCGTTACAGCTACTGTAAAAAAAAAAATGTTTATTTTGATTATCGTTGCTGTAATATGGCATGCCTCCTATGACTTTGACGTTGAGCCAGTCCACAAGCGTTTATCGCTGGAATGCCTTAACTACGCATAAAATATACAAAGAACAGAAGTGGCAGGCAATTAACAGTCGACTGGTTTTTTAATATGTATATCAGGCTAAGGGAAGACCAGCTTACTAGCAAAACGAATAGGAAAATATTATATCCTGTATTCATCGTCATTTTATTGGCAGTGTGATAGTTGCATTCCTACTGAGACTTTTCATAATTAGGAGCCGAAAACTTTGCTAAATATTTTCAGTCCAATCTGTACTTCCAACATTTGTATGTTTTAAATTACTTTTGTAACTATTTAGAAGTGTAAAAGTCACGTCCTGAATGGCCATGAGCCAATAGCTAACCGGCAAAAAAAAGGAAGGACGGAATCGCTTGGAGTAAAACTGGTTCTAAAATTGGGCATCAGCCAATAGAGGGGTTGCTGAGTACTTGAGCATAAAAAGGGCTGTGAAGTCTAGGCCAATGAACTCACAAAGTTTTCTTGTCCCAGCTTATAATAAAACGCCTCAATATATTATTCGCAATTACACTTAAAGCTTCGTATCAGTACCCTGACTGAAAACATATATTTATCCCATAATTTCCCCCGATATCCATATAGAAGAATATTTGAAAATAAATTGTATATTTTAATAAACTGAGTTCTATCACCACCAAAGTTAATTTAGAAACACGTTAGTTTGGGACGATATTCAGATGTTTTTCGCAGCATAAGAAGCGCAAATTCAAACAGTTTTCAGCCTTCCGAAATTGTAGGACGTCCTCCTTGAATGTAATTAACAATATGCCTTGTTTTCAAAAGTATCAGTGTTAACCATTACTAAACCCGATGTCTAGATAGTTTCACAAGGCAAAATTTATTTCGACACTGAATCTTCATCCATTCTGTGTACAGAACTGATCGTAAATACACTTTTTATGCAACACATCCCCAATTGTGGGTAAAGGGATTAAATGGGAGTAATAATCAAATTATTACATTTTGTAAGAGGGAGAACACCAAAACCTTTATTACTTAACAAAATTATTATAACGAACCATAGCACAGAAGATGTAGAGTACCAAATGTCGCCAGTTTATTTCTACGCTGGACTTATTGCTCACCCAAAAACCTGTAGATTTGTTGAGAATATACACAATTCACTCTTGTAAACACAAGCAGTTTAATCGTTTTCTTTACAATTTTTTTTTAAAACAAAGAGGAGAATCAGGAAAAGGAAACCCTATGAACATACGTCTCAAATTCAGTCAGTAGACACAAAACCTTTTTGCAAGTTCATTCAACTGTAACATACCCTGTGAATTTCCCCACGGAGTCACGGTGACTTAGCAGTTAGCCTGCTCGCCTCCCAACAAGGCGATCCGGGTTCGATCCCCGGCCGGGTCACTTGGGATTTTCGCATGTGGAAATCGTGGCGGACGATGCCGTTGGTCGGCGGGTTTCCTCGAGGATCTCCCGTTTCCCACGCCCTTTCATTCCGATGCTGCTCCATACTCACCTCAATCGCCCTCATCGGCTCTCAAGACCTCGATGTTAAGAGCCGCCCAAATTTCTTCGCCCACTCAGTTCTGCCTGCAGGTCATCTACTGCGTGTCGGAAATCCTGTAGCTTCTGGCCTTTTGAAACACAGACGCCGGCGGATAGCGAAATGAGGTATCAGCAGTCTTAGTAGGAGGCTGATCACCCTCCAATAAAACTAGCTGCGCAACACAAGGAATACTGGCGGCGAGCCAGCCTTGAGCGCTGGGGTTCTCCCGACCTGCGTAGTTCAGAACCAAGCGTCTTTCACCTGTTTCTGCGTGCCCACACTGACGCCACAGCGTCGGCCGCAGCAGCCTTTGAAACCGGCCTTGAGAGCGTGATACGGGTGGTAGGGGCGCCAAACAAGCCGCAAGTGGCAGCGGAAGAAAGACTACCACCGTCGAAGTTATGGCTAGAGACCCGAGAATTTCGCGAGTTCATGCTGTGCTACGATAGACGTCAAACATTTTCACTTCCGTGTTACTTTTGTGACTTGGCCACTCGTCTCATGACACGCCGTGCACGAGTTATAATTAGAGACCTGAAAAATTCGCGAGTTCAGTGACCTGCAGGCTAGACTTTACAGTCGTATATACAAATATGCCGATATTAGCTGCACATTGGTTCTCTGCTGTCACAGGTGAAGGCGATGATTGCGCCAACGTTTTACAGGAGGAGTCAAACACCATGTGGACAAATGAATAAAGTTATACAACATGTGTTTTTAATTCTATCTTGTCTCAAAATGAATCCGAGAATTATTCAGGTCTCTAGTAATAATACACAAGTAGAATGAGACCGAGCAAACTACGTAGAACCTATTTCAGTGGATAAATTTCTCACCACGAAGATTCAGCCAATAAACAAATTATAGTTCTTGGAATATATACAGAATGGTCAAGTCCTGCCTAGCCGTCAAATGAACTCGCGAAATTTCCGAGATATTAGTTATGGTTTTCCTTCACGCTACTGGAAAGTCACTTACCACAACGAGAAGTAGTTTATCAATTTAGGCTAAGTTGTACAAGACTAAATTTATCCGTATCCAGAGGTTTATAGCAGGTTCGAATTAATCCATCGCACGTCGATTAAACTGGCATATAATCACAAAGGAAACACGTATATACGGTCTTTTGAAACAGGCTCTCGGCACATCCCCACTACTGGCAAATGCTGAAGCCGTTCCTCAAAATTAACATTGCCAATTCATCTACCATTTCATCTGGCAACTGATCAGTCCCAGTGCATAAACTGTAATAGATTACTGCTTACTTTGTGTGGTAGTTTGTGAGCCCACCGAGGCACGCAGGGGAAACGTTCTCGGTGTTTCGTTCTCTCTTTTGTACGTTCTTCACAGTACGAGAACATTCTGGATTCAGTTTTCAATACGTACAGTCCGTTTCTTGTAGCGCTATCTCTGTTTTTTAATTAATTAATTATAATGTTTAGTTTTCTCGTGGTAGTTGTTGTTCAATCGCTGCACAGCACAGTTGGCCTAAAGAATATTGATCAAGAAATTAGCAAAGAACCGTATTTATTTACCGCGTACGGGCGTGCTTGGCATACGTATTGTTTGTCTATTGATATTTGTATTTGCGCCAGAACATGTATTTTTATTGCCCGAATAAAATTATTGTATTTTGATGCACAGACTGATTTTTTTCGGGACTTAAGCTTTATGTGAAATGAATAACTTTTATATCATACCTATATATGCCTGCCGCTTACCTAAATAATCCAATCCCCAATCCCCGAAGGCCTGCGTTATATATATATATATATATATATATATATATATATATATATATATATATATATATATATATATATATATACATAAATACATGTCACACACTTTTGCATCCGGGCGCTAAACTCAAAAGTTTAAATGTGTCAACACACATGTACCTACATTTATTAGTCTTTATCGGAAGCGATAATATTTTATTTAGAAAAATTGTTTCATTTCTCATTTTGTTACATTACAGTGGTGTATATAGTATACATACTTGAGAACCAGTGAACTATTCAGTGGCTAATAGTTCTACTATAGGCTATTCGCGGTAACATGGGCACTTTTGAAAGCCCTGCTTAAGATCTACTTATATTATACACGTTGTGTGTTCTTCCGACTTATGTAAATTTAACATTGGCATGGGCCTCCTCACTTTATTCATGCAACGGTCAAGTGAAACTGTGCAATTATTAGAAAAGTAAATGTACAAATCTACTCATTTTTACACTGAGATGCATTAAGAAATACAAAAAGCGAGACGAATAATCTAAGTTATCACAAATGGTTATCTAACACTTTTTGTTCGACGTTAATATATGGAACTTCTTTCCCCTCCATCGTTACCAACTTTACTGGACACACGACACTCATTCCACCCGTTAAAAATATATGCTGATTTCAAAACTGCTCACTTTATCGCGAACAGCCTTTAAAAGACATTCCCCTGTTCGACTTAGCCGTAAGTAATCCACGTTCTTGAGAAATACACACGTGTGCCTACTTTACATTGGCAAAAATTATTGCAAGGCATGCCCATTTAACAAATGGTTTTCAGACCTTATCGTTTGATCATAATGTCGCTGACAATTCGCCTCTGTTTGAAGAAAAATGTTTTCTAGAAACTGACACGGGGTTTGATGAAATGTGCTGTCTTCTGTGAACTAAAGCTGTCTCAGCCCTGGGTAAACAGGCTACGGCACTAGAAGAATCGGCGTGTACAAATGCTCATTCTTCTAGCATTTAAAGTTGACCTATCTGTCGACTCAGCGTGACACAACAGCCGTGGGCCATGTATCTTCCCGTTTTTAAAAGTTGAAAGACTTGTTACACAGTAAGTGTCAATTAAAAGCATTTACGAATGATTTAGTGCCAATCAATAATTATAAAGAGGTAATAATTAATGCAGTGTCCTTTCCTGTTTGATAAAATGTGTTATTACTCATCCAACACAAAAGTCTGCTAAACGAGTTTTCTCGTGGGAGACAAATACACATATCAATTAATTTATCTTAACAATAGTGTTAGTAAATATTAGAATTATATTAAAATATTGCATTAAGAGTACATTTTCCACACCTTTAACATTTTCACGTACTCCTACTATCCCAACCTAGCAAAGGCACCTAAATTAGCTTAGGGTAGTGGGCGTACAGCATTTTTTTGTTATTATTTGAAATAACCTGATCTAACCCAGGATTGTTAGAGAATAAGTAAGTTATTTTCACGCGCGCATTCACAGTAACCACGACCGTTACTGTCCGTAGACATTTTTTGTTATGACTGGTTTTAAAATATTGGTATGAAAAGGGAAAGTAACCTTATGCGCTGATAGCACTACAGTAATTTGCTAATGCCACAGAATGAATGAGGCGAGGTTGTCAGCTAGTGCCCAGAGCTCAGATGGCGGACTGGGCCGTCAGCTGGCAGACGTGACGTTGTTGCCAGCCCACGTGGTCGCCGCCATATTTCTGCCGCCGAGTATAGCCCAGCTGCGTCACTAGTAGGGAAGGTTGGCTGCACTGACCCCCGCCCACAGCAGCGAGCTTCCACACCAAGAAACTAGTGCTAGTGTCCTCGGTTGCCATACAAATTGTCTGTTGTATGTATACTCTAGAAAAGCTTTTTTTTTTTCTTTTTCTTTTTTTCTATAAAATATTGTTAAAAACTATAAATATGTAAGTATTGGCTAAATTTTCGTCGATTCACCCTCATCTTGATTTGTATAATTTTTTTTTTGTTTTTAATCAAAATATAATATTTTAAGGAGATATGTAATAAAAAATCTGAGTTAGATTATTTGTAGAATATATTATGTTAATAGTACTACGTAATGCATAAATATAATGGATATAAAATTATATATTAACAAAAGAAACGGATTACAGCCAAAATGTATACCGCTCATTGTTGTTTTACAATTCTGCTCTTCAGTTCCACAAAAGTTACAAGAAAAGTCCCCATTTTAAATATTTTAATTAATTTTTTATTGGAATAATTTACTGTTTATTATTTTACTAAAATAAAAGAAAAAGTAAAAATTTGTAACACTGGTTTATAACCTTTTAAGCTTTATATTTATCATACAATTTTAAGATATCAATATATTTAACTTAATTGCATTATTTAACTATACGATAAAATAGTACTAAACTTAAACGAGAATTTAAAATTTAATAAAATTTGCATTAAAAATAATATGCAATCTTAATTTTTTATTGGATAGTTGGGATATAATGTTATATTGTGTTATCAGAACCTTGTCTATTTGTTAAAAGCAAGTGAACCATCATACTGGTCATCTGCGGTGATTATAGCCTCCTTGTTGGAAAAATAAAAGTCAACTTCTAGAACTGTTCAGAAGAGTTGAAACTGAATTCAAATGAAAAGTTAGTCCAAACCCTTCTTCTTTTCTAGGTATATCATTACGTAAATATGTTGAGTCCATCTAATTAAATCAGAAAAGCTATATTGACAGTGATCTTACAAATATTAAATAAATGATTGTAAACCTAAGTATACACCTCTGTTGCCTCCCAGGTATTTCACCATTGTTAAAAACCTAGATAATAAATTTTCTTATAAAAAACCAATTGAGTCTCTACCAGCGTAACAACCATTTCTAGTGAATCTCCTTCTGTACATTTTGGTTTAAAGAGTCTCCTAACCTAGCATAACCGCTTCGCGTCCAGGATCAGCGAATCACTTTTCTTCTTGAATCACTGGGGCCACTTACGTACTGTTGCCAATGACAGTGAACATTTTCACCTGAAAGGAGAATTTAGAGACCATATACCCGCGTGGTGTGTTGTGGTTGTAATTTTATTCTTTGTTTTCAGACACTCGGAAAATCTTAAGGGACACTTAAGCCTGTATTGATCCAAGAACATATTATCCAGTAACAGTGATTCAAGAATGAGTGAAGAGATTTGGACGGTTCTTAACATCGAGGTCTTGAGAGCCGATAAGAGTGATTGATATGATTATGGAGCAGCGCTGGAATGAAAAGGCGGGGGAAACGGGAGATCGCCGAGAAAACCCGCCGACCAATGGTATCGTCCGGCACAATTCCGAACCCGTATCGCCTTGGTGGGAGGTGAGCAGGCTAACCGCTCGGCCACCGTGGCTCCAGTGATTCAAGAAGAAAAGTGATTCGCTGATCCTGGACGCGAAGCGGTTATGTTAGGTTAGGAGACTCTTTAAACCAAAATGTACAGAAGGAGATTCACAAGAAATGGTTGTTACGCTGGTAGAGGTTATCGTAATACAGTGAGTGCTAATTATGATGCAGCCAAAGAAGACGATACGTTTTGTCATAAAGCTGTATGTTTTGTAGAAAGTTATATTTTGTTATCATTCCTATTTCGGTTCAGTCTTCAAGGTATGACTGCAAAAGCCGATAGTGGTGTGTTAGAATGTTGTTTCTTTCATAAACACCACAACATGCCTAATACAACATTTACTGACTTGTTTGCTTTGCATCCGCGGAACATTATATGTTGGAGGACTATTCCTATACATGAGGCCTTTGTCAATCAAACTACTGGTATAAGTATTTATTATAGTCCTGCATCATTTTCTCGTAGGAATATGAAACTTTAATTGGGAGATGAAATTTTTTTTATACAGAAAACTAGTAGGTAGGGCAGGATATTTGTCACACAGAGATTGTATATTCGACTTGATTAGTGGCAGCAAATATCATGTGTCTGATTATTCCATAGAAACATCCATACCTGCTTGCATGCAGGGTGGGATAAGTCTCGTACAACCTTGAAGGGAGATTGTAAGGAACACTGCATCGTGGCACACAAGGCTTATTGGAAGGCTTAACTACTACTCTTGTAAGCACTGCAAGTAGCATGTCCATTCGGTCTGTTTAAATCGCCATTCGGATCCCATCCGTTGTGATGCAGGGAAGCGAGCGACTGGAGTGGAACCAGGAACTGTTGCTCGGGCCAAGCATTTCGGCGCCTTCCTTGCCTGCCTGAAGCGAGATAAACCTAGCCGACGGTGGACAGCAAAACTTCGAAAAAGTGACGGAGCAGTTCGTTGCTGCTTCGCATCTAATTGTTTCGCCACTTAGGAAAGTAATCAGAAACTTCCATCTCAGTGGTTAAGCGCGCGCCAGTCCCAGCTGCGGAAATAAAACTCCTGAGAGGGCAGTCAGTAACTTCTCGTTCTTAACGACACTTTCAAAAACAAACTTTACGTTCCAAAAGAAAAAATTACCCCAGATTTAAAAACATTTTATTCGAATACAGATTTTTTTCCTTCAGTGCACAACAAATTGCAAAAAAAAAAAAAAAAAAAAAAAAAAAAAAAAAAAAAAAAAAAAAAAAAAAAGTAGAGGGAAATGATCAGACAACATGAAAAAAAAAGTTTTAAATTTTTACCTGTGTGACTTTTGGGTCCAAGAAAACTTATTTATTAGTACCCTAACAATTATTTACGTATTAAAATGTGTTGTTTTTAATAGTGTTCATTTATTCTGATACCTATGGTAGTTTTCTTGTAAACCAGCCTTCAAAAAATGTTTGTTTCTCTTATTTGCGTGATCGTAACCATTCCAAGGGATCGCGTAAAATTTCGCGGAACCATTTCAGAACAAACTAAACTTTAAAAACAGGAATATTCAAATTCCTTTTACTCAGATGGCAGATTATTAAGTACACTCTCACGGCCTCTGGATAAGTAGCAAGGCTAAAGAAAACAAGGTCATAGTTCAGTGATACTTGGTATGTGATAAAACTGGTTACTTACAGGGAGACCAGCCAATCACGTTCAATAGTCCAAATGAGTTTTCCAGATTTTGAGAATGTTTTATGGTTTGGTGACATGATATCAAATAATTTTGAAAATAACACAATTTTTTCCCCCGTAAATACAAGCATATTAATTCCTAAATATTTTTAAAAAATTAACACTAATTTTGGCTTTATTAACGGTTTTTTACTGAAAATTTTTACGTGTAATACTACGATTTCTTTCAAATCTGACAATTTGTTTATCTGTGGTAAAGGGTGAACTTCTGACTTATTTTAATATAAATGGTACATAAAATGTTTAAATCAAAACAGGGGCTAACTACATAACCAGTTTGCAAGATAATTTTCTTCGTGACATCCCGAACATACCGACAGATATGTTGATTTGTAACCTAACGTGTTAATTTTGTTCAATTTTACAAATACAAAATTCATATAGCGCCGTTTATATTTGGTTATCAAAATTAATAATTAATATGTTTTAATATGTTTCGATTTGTGAGCTTCCGTCCACGCCCTCGTTACTTCCCACAGAAATTCTTTGATACACGGTCAAAGGGACTTAAGTCAAAAACATAATTTTTTGGGACAGACAAAACAAAGTTTGATTTGCTCTGTAGATTCCAAATGTTAATATAAAAATACATCGAAAATGTTGAATTATAAAAGTCAACACCGTCTATTTGGTACACCCATTTGGCCTTTTCCCTTCTAAATATTTTTATCCTTGTAAATATTTTCACCCTTTTCATCCTTTAATGAGACATATCCCATTTTGATAATTCATTGTATGTTTATTATAGAAAACATCATTCGACTTAAAACTTCTGTTAATTTAACAAAGTCGAAAACAAAACAACAGAAAATGATTAACACTAAACAAGAATTAATATGCTACAATGTCATGTGTCATATGTCTTATGTACCATGAACATGTTACAAAAGTCGAATTCAGACAATAATCTTTACAGCAAAGTCTGTTTGAAACTCTCACTCTACACTATTCCATAAGTTGATCCTTTCATACATTAAATCGGCATAAGCTCTTAAACTGACAAATCATTCAACTTAAGACTTACGTAGACGAAAAGGCACACAATGTTCTTCTCGGAATATAGAATGTAAATTACAATGTTTCATTCTTCTTACAATGACCATAAAATTGTCACAAAAGTAGAATGCAAATTAGCTATACAGCATAACATGCTACTATAATTCGATTCAGATCTGGATCATGTGTACATATGACAGCAGAATATATTTTCAGGTTTCCGTAGAAATTATGGAACAATGGTGGCAAGTGAAGCAGCAGATCCAATAAATCCTTTTATTTTTATGTGGCGATGGGTAACATTAATTTGTATTTTCTTTCTACTTGGCCTATTGAGGGACAGTCTCATCTTTTGAAAGTTATATATTAAAAGGTTTACTACCGAAGGAGTTCTTATAGTGTTCCATTCCTACATTCTGCACATTTTGAAGCAATTGAACATCATACCATGAGAATGGTTCACCATCTATGTTCTTTTTTTGAGAGAAACCAAAGTTGATTTAAGCAATCCAGCAAAGTCATACAACTGTTCTTGCTTTGCTTCAATAAGTACAAACGCTTTCTTTTTGCCAATGCTTCGTACCAATTGGTACCAAACGTGTGGGCGTTATATTGGAACCTTTCTCAGATTTTTTCGTTTTTCAATCAGTGAATGATTAATGTCATATTCCATGTGCGTGTGCCAGCAACAAGGAACTTTATTAATCACTTTAATATGTGGGAAAACAGACATGACCTTCATGAACATAGTAACTTATGTTAAAATACACCGTTACTACCAACTAAATGTTGGGGCATTTGAATTAATGCATATTGATCGGTTGCTTTATTCCGACCTGTATTCTACCTAGACAAAGGCCCATAATTCCAAACGAAAGCTGACTTTTTCCTTGCCAGTCCCTTGATGGAATCTCAAATTGATATTGTGACTTAAGCCCTTATGATCGTGCATCTAATAATTGACACATCTTGTATTAGTCTACATAAATAGATGTGTGTATATATATATATATACATACACATACACTTACATATATAATATATATGCCTAAATGCATATGCACATATTTATTTATGTTGATACATCCTGTATGTGTCAGCGTAAATAAAAATGTGTAGTGCGAAATGGCGTAGCCAGAGCTATATATCAATATATAGAGATGTTAAAAATTCACGAGTTCAGTGACCTGCAGGCTAGACTCTGCAGTCGTATGTACAAATATGCCCATATCAGCTGCACATTTGTGTCTGCTGTCACCGTGGAAGGCGATAAATGCGCCAGCGTTTTACAGGAGGAGTCGAACACCGTGTGGACCAATGACTAAAGTTACATAAACACATATGTTTTTAATTCTAGCTTGTCCCAAAATGAATACGCGAATTATTTAGGTCTCTATCGATATATCAAAAGCTGTGTTCTAAAAAGACGAGCAAAACAAAAAAGAGCATGAGAGTAAAAGAGAAAGAGTAGTAACGAGAGCAGTAATGGTAGAAGTTATCAAGAACTATGTGCCGATTCTACTATTCAGTACTATTTTTGGTCACTCAGACAGAGGAGGCAGAGATGCGAAATGGGGACGATTTCTTTCAAAACACACCTGCTTAACCCCGCCTCCTTTTCCCTCGGCCAGCTCTTGCTATACCGACCGTTCCAGTAGCCCATGAATGATGATTGATGTCCCCCCCCCCCCCCAAGAAGCAGGACAGCATCACGCGCCAGCATCCACCCTCTCACTCTCACTCTCTTGGTTTTAACTCGCCTTCACGTCGCCCCAAAACAAGGGGCTTAAAGATAGCCTTACAGGGAGAATTTCGGCCACTACAGCAGAATGAGTTGACAAACACTATAAAAGTTGAAATTTTGCAATCAGTATAAATATATTGTAAGTATTAGACAATTTTAAAAGTGACATAAAAATCTCGACAAATTCATTCAGTTCAGAATGTTTTATACGCAAGCTTCACCAAATACCTTGTATTGGCTACACTAGGGCAATTGATATCGTCTTTGCCACAACGACAGCACTAAACAAGAAGGTAGGGGAGTGGTATTAAATACGCATATTACAGAATATAAGTTTTAAAATGTATTTAGAAATTCACAATTGACCCGGTAATAAAGAACTGGAGTCACAGTTAACCTTATGAGATTTATTTGTTTCTATGTTGCGTATCGAATTAATCAGCCATTTAAAGGAAGAAGCAGTAGTACTAGATGTAGCTATAAAAAGCGAGTTTATGTAGGAAATTCTGGTTGTAGTCCAGTACTAAGAGATAAAAAGCTGCAATGCATATATATGCCTACAGTTCTTTGTGGTTTTAAAATAGTGATTCGTCCTTTCAACTGCTATTTTCATTTCTTGCTTTGTGCCAAAAACGAGGCCGTTTCCCTAGCTGTCGCGGGTATGCTCTGGGTCGCCCTGGTATCAACTGGAATAAATGGCTTACATGTAAGGTAAATTCTAATTTCTTCACTATATTTGTGCTGCAGACGTTGTTTCATAAGCTCATGGCCCCGCCCACTGAGTTGTCACGTTTATCCTCGACCAAGCATAACTTGATTTGGTCCTTGTTTACTTTTAGGATTTGTATTGACTGAGTCCTTCAGAGTTTTGTCTTCCTGATAAGTGATCCGGTTGAAAAGAGGAAGTCAAATATGCTTGTGCATGAATATTTCCCATCTCTATATGTTTATGTTCAGCTTCGCACAGAGAGAGGCGTTAAATACTCACGGTGAAGCATGTCAATCGATCACGGAAACAGGAGCTGCATTGGATTCAATATTAAGAAGCACTTAGTGTATCCACAATAGAGGACACGTTTTCACGGAGGTAAGTTTAGGTTCGAAATTGTCTATGGTTCAGTCGCTTCCTTCCATGAGGTTTATCTCTTTTCTGAAATTTCATGCTCCTAAAATTTACTAAGGGTTGGCAGTAACAACATTAATCACCCAACGAGTAGGCCCTAGTTCGAGGCTACAAGGTGTATTTAGAAGAAATAAACATTACTACTTCAGAACATTTGGGATCATGTAATTTGGAGGGAAGATTCAACGCATGTAATGGGTTTTATCGCTATAATTTTTTAATACTTTGACAGAAAAAAACACACAATGTTGTATTATGTTGGTAGGACATTTATTTGCGGTAACAATGGGCGATTTCTTGAATAAATGAAAACCATAAAAGATAAATGTTTGCATTTAAAAGATATGCTTTGCTGGCGTATTTCCACAACGGTTTTGTGTGTGTGTGTGTGGGGGGGGGGGGGTATTTAGTGGAAAGGCCACTCGAAATGGGAGGAAATCACCTCCGCCTATAAAAAGGGATTTACCTTGAAACGTATGGTATAGTTGCTACAATAAATGTGCTGTATTAATTATTACAGCAAAATTCACACACACAGAAATATAAAATAAGTCACATGGGTCACAAAAAAAAACATAAAACTGAATTCCATATCATATGACACTTTACGTTTTTCACAGTGCGATTGGTCCGACAACAATTTTCATGGGCCATTTTTCACGTGTAACACACTGAACCCAGTGAGAACCCACGTGCAGTGGATATATCTCGTAACCTCTTAACTGTTAGTTCAGGATGGCACTTCAAAATTGGCTGTAGACAGTCATAGCTAGCTGACTTTGTATGGTTGTTAAAACGTTTATTTAAAACCATTCTTCTCAGAGAAACGAATAGCAGGAAAATCAGCATCTTCTAGACGTTGCACACAATGCACTTAGGTTATTTTGTGTTCTTAGGTAACCTATAACAAGTTGTGTTTTGATACATTTGTTTATGTGCAAACATAAAATGAAAACAATTTATTGAAATACTAAATCATCTGCGTGACCAGGGTCTCTTTACTAACTCTCCCAGCTTCGATTCGTCTTTTTATAATTTTATAAGGAATGTGATACAACCGAGATCCAATCTAAATTGACTTTCTCACGTTTTTCATAACTTTAGAAGCAACGCGTGGATTTTACTCCGACCAAGAATCACAATCAGTTGTCCTCACATAGGTACTGTGCACAATCTGTTCGAAAAGAAAGGAGTTATTAACATACCTGCTAAGAAGTTTTTGTTAATCTAAATAACGGGGAAGATGCCATTTTAAATTATTGTTAATGGCATCTTACACAACATATTGATGCCACACACATTTTATTTTAAACAGGTTATCTTGGCTGGCAGCAGCTTTACAGAAATCTTGCCCGCAAAATATCGTTGGTAAATTGTAAAGGAACAGTTTGTGGCTTACAAGGATCCGATTTTTATAGTTCTTACAAATGCATAGCTTTAGTTTATAAAACAAGTACTCAGCAGACAAATAATTGACCATAAACGCCACAAAGTACGTGTCGGCCTACTTAAGGCAGCTTCTAGACATGCTGCGCTGCCTCTTCACATGGCTGGCCCTGATATCTGTTCATTACCTTCGCAACTACAAGTCGCCCAGGCGTCTTCCCCCAACCCACATAGTTTCCCCAGTTACATGATGTGAACCTTAAATACCATCATGCTCTTGCTCTGCCCGCTTGCCTTCCACCAAGGCGAACCTGACTGAATCCCTGCCGGGCCACTCCCGGATTTTCGCATGTGGGAATCATGCCGTACGATTCCGCCAGAATTTGAGTTTTGTCGAGGATCTCCCATTTCGTCGCCCCTTCATTCCGGCGTTGCTCCATATTCACCCCACTCACCCTCATAGTCTCTCAAGACCTCGCGTAAAGAGTAGCCCAAATCCCTTCACCTACTCACTCTTACTTAGCCATATAGTTATTTTTCAGTCAAGGTGTTGCAATAGAATTCCCCCACCCCTCAGAAAAATTCTTGGTGCTGGCTTCACAAATACACACCTCTAGGAGTGTAGCATCGTCTCGTAAGGAGAGGAGGGTAAGACAAACAGAATATCCGTGCTTCCGTAATGTCTTACATTTGAATATGTAAGCCTGTTGTCATTTTTGTATTCATTATTTACCAATTTTGTGATAAAAATAATTTCAGAACATTATGCTGTCTGTAATAATATCAAGTTATTTTTAATATTGCATTGAGGGGAATGACACAGTGATAGTATGCAAAAAAGGTTTATTTTATAAATAGTAATATTTCGTATATAAGAAAACATACAAACCACTGCATCACCTGACAGATCCAGCCCGTTGAGAAATGTGAGTTCGCCAAATACATTAGTGTAGCTCCATCTACTGATGATTACCTTCTATAAATAAGCAATCCGGTAGTGTAGCTCAGGATATGTGGAAGTAATTGAATGATTTTTTTTTTTCCTTAAGCAAATGGAAACATTTCGAGATTAATGCAGAGCAACATCCAAGCTTACATTTATAGTGGACATGAAAGTATTTTAAAAAAAATATATGATGGGGCTCTCTGGCCCCCTCCAAATGCCAGCAGAAACGGCCCTGGACCCCCGTCCCCTTGCCACTGCGCATTAGCACAGCACATGCCAATATTTTCAAAATTTTCGCATCGTACCACCAAAAATTAATAAATTCCTGATTGTGTAAAAGGGGTAATTGCGTCTCCACTGTGTCCGTTTATGAGAATAATCGAGTCTTGTATAGTTATCGTAGGCTCTATCTATCTAAAAAAAAAAAAAAAAAAGAAAAAAAAGTCAATCACACATTGACAAAGAAGAAAGACACAGACACTATTCACACGACCTCACAGGCTTTGAACTTCATTAGGAAGGAAAAGTGTTTGTGAGAGTGAGTGAGTGAGTCGGGATATCCACGCGAAACAGATTTGAGTTGCAGAGGTGGGACTGGTGTCAGAGGAATTGCGTCCTTTTCAAACCGCCGCAGGTGGTGACCGATAAATCAAATACATCCGCCACAATCCGCGTGATCCGAGGCCTTCGTAAAGCGGGCTGGCTCAAGTGACGTTAATTGAATTTCGAAAGTCCGCGGTCCGAAAATAACCACTCCTGTGTGTGTGTGTGGGGGGGGGGGGGAGGTTGGTGGTACGTACGTGCGACCGGAGTGCGGCCGGCAGCTGGCTTTGCAAATGTTTACCATGCCCCACGCCCCTTTGGCGAGGTCACAAGCTGGCCGATCTCCTGTGTGCCAGAAAATCCCACACCCACCTACTTTACATCCCCTCCTTCCTTCCCGCGCAGTGCTGGCAGGTGTTTGCGCACTGCACATGCGCTACTTACTGCGTGATGGCGCGCTTCTGGTCTGCACCAAAGTGACTGGAGCGGAGGGGTGGGATTCGGACGGCTCGTAAGGTTGAAGTAAAGCCTATGGAGCACTGCACCCGACTAAATAACGTAAAGGACTCATGAAAAAAGTAGTACAGACACCATAAAAATTGCCAGAAAAGTGCGGTTTGTGCTGTATATGAACGAAGAATATATATAATTTTGAACATTATAAAATATTTTTAAAAAAATATTTTTTATGGAAAAATATAATCGATTAAAATTTTTGGTATTTTTAACCAAATCTGAACATATTTCCGTTTTGGATGCTTCACAAAGCAGAATTTGCAAGAAAATCTTCGCAATGGAATATCGTCATAATGTTTTCTATAATTGACTGTAAGAAAATAGTAATAATAATGTAGGAAATAATTTTTATAATTGATTTTATGTGTGTCCATTTGGCACAGACATTTAGAGCGGAAACTGACGCAAACAAATTTAATTATAAGATAGATATGATACATTATTACTATGATTTTATTACACATGATCACAGTACATATTATGACGATCTATCTTGAAGAAGATGTTGTAAAGTCTGCTTTACGAAGCATCCAAAAAGGAGATACACTTACATTTAGTTATAAATGCGGACTCAATCGATCGATTAATTTTTTTCATTTAAAAAGCTTCTTTCATATACAGCGTAAATCGCACTTTTCTGACAATTTTCATGGTGTCTGTACTACTTTTTGTATGTGTTCTTTGTGTTTTATAGTTGGGTGCAATGCTCCATAGGCTGCCACTTTACTTCAACCTTAACATCGAGGTCTTGAAAGCCTATAAGGGTGACGTGTGGTGAGTAGGGAGCGGCATCAGAATGAAAGGGTGGGAAAACGGGAAATACCCGAGAAAACTCATCGACCAGCGACATCGTCCGGCACGATTACCGCTTGCGGAAATACGGAGTGAACTGGCCGGGGATTGAACATCCTGTTTGGTTTGGTGTTACATCTTTCTCTAAGGCATGTCTAGCTTCACTGCAATAGTGGTAATTTTACTTATTTAATAATGGCCTGAAAGGTGTACAATTATCATTCCACATATCCCCTTGTTTCCGGGGCACAAGACTGAACAAAATATAGAGATCTCACTTTTGTAAGTTCAGTTGTTTCTTTGTGTAGCTCAGACATAAATTCATACCCACACGCACATACATAACATAATTCACATATGGAATATATGAGAAGATGATTATACCTGCAGATAATGCTTCACAGTTTCGTACGTACAAGGGAAAGAGTCATTATGTTAAAACAATTCTCCCATAACACGCCCATACATAGTGTGCCACCTGAGTGGCAAGTGTCCGAGGCTGACCCGATTATTTTGTAACATGCACTGTACAAAAAACATTGAGGTAAACTTCCGTTGACCGTAAGGGAAGCTGACTGCCTCTACATGTAAGGTAAAGATACCCCTTAAATGAAGAGTAAATTCATATAACAAGTAAAGTATTATACAGTAATCGTATGAAAAAGGTACCTGACAAATCTGTTGGAAAATCCCATACAAATAAGGAAATATTAATTGCATTGTTTAATGAAGTAGTATTCAGAAATACCCCCGAGTATTAGTACTTTTTTTTTTTATTACTTATATCCTGTGACAAATAGTAACCGAATCCTCCACTCTAAAATCCTCAACACATTCTGGTTGGTGGGCGCGAACCGTGGTCCTCTTTCACGACAGACCGAGGCGCTATTCATTACAACACAACTACAGCGTGGCAGCGTCAATGAATATTAGCGTGTTAAATATTTTTTTCTTCTACCTGTTCTCCCACTTAGCTGTTGAGACAAAGTTGAAAAGATATACGAATCATAACGTAATTTTCCCATTCATTTGTGGTATTTTCCCCTGCTATATACTTGAATTTTACTCCAGAGTGCGGTAATTATACCTTACATATATAGAGTCATGTTGGGCAGCTTGTACGAGTAAACAATAAATATTAATTTTAAGGCAAAACATTTATAAAATACAACTATCGAATGATTTTAAATGAACGAGGATATCCAAACATCAAACGGTAATTTTCCCATCCATGTATGGGATTTACCACTACCATGTACGTGAATTTTATTCCAGAGTGCGGTAATTTTACCTTACCGGTAAGGAAAACGATGTTTCCCACACAAATTTGTGAATATTACTTTACACTTGTTAGATAATTTTCCCATTATTTTTTACAGTGTAAAATATACGTATTGGCACAGAGACAGAAGGGAAAATCTGCTTATTCCGCGAACTCCAGTCAGCAAAATGGCGTCGCGGGCCAGAAACATGTCGAAGGCAGTAAGCCAATTACCGCCTGCTGACCAAGTTGCCGATCGACAGGTCAGCCAATATGGAATTTTTCTCAGCGCGCTGTACCCAGTCAGACACAAGGCCTGTTCCCAGAGGCTCGGGCGGCCAATCAGAGTATGTCCACTTCGGTAATGAATTTCCATTTGCAAGAGACGTTGACATTGTCTGAAGCTACACATGTAACGTAGTGTGTTAGGACCTTCACTTATACTGGGGCCGTGGTGGTGTTGTGGTTGGACTACTCGCTTCCCACCAAGGCGAACAGGTATTTATTTGCATGTGGGAATCGTGACGGAAGATGCCGCTCACCGGAGCGTTATCTCGCGGATCTCCCCCCCCCTCCAGCGCATTACCGGCGCTGCTCCATACTCTCCTCGCTTCACCCTCATCGGCTCTCAAGACGTCGATGTTAAGGGCCGCCGAAATCTTTTCACCCACTCTTCACTTGTACTAAAGCTGTGCACTGTTTAATCTTGAAGTTGAGTGGACGGTTTCATAAATATACTTATATTATAATGCACAAATTAATTTTGTCCATGATATGCACGGTAAATGAGCATTTTCTCATTTTAACCCGTTGCGTGACCTTCTGCCATAATTTTATTTTGAAATAAATGCCGCTAACTCAGGTAAAATCTTGTGAGATTTCAGTTATTTTATGCTGTCTTGAGTAGCAGAAAACTCGAACATATGTTTTCCATTTTATTATACCAACGTCACACTGTTCAGCAAGTTCCTCGTTAAAATACGCGCGAGGTTCGAATTTTCGCCTGTTGGAAGTAGATATTATAGGAAGAAAAATCTCAAATATAATAATTCATCACACGGTACACAGCACGTTCTAAACCATCGTCAGATGACTTGAGAATTATTTTTAATAACATTTTCGGCAGGACTAAAGAAAATATCTTGTTTAAATGCTTTTAGATGATATATTGTTATATTTCAGAAGAATATTGCAAAATACTCATTCTCCCGCAGCGTTTATTCAACAGTAACAATGATTGCCGACGTATCAACATTCCTACTAAAACAGTGTATGAATTAAAGCAGAAATATCTCCTAAACGTAAAACTGTATACATGCACTAGTGTAAATAAATAACCGGTGTTATTATGATGTAACAAATGCCGGAAATAATGTTGCTATGAAACGTCGATGACTGAACGAAATCTATCCCAAGCAAATTTCCACGGTGATTTCTAAACTAAACGCAAGTTTCATAAATAATCCGTCCAGATGCATTTTTTACAGGACATAATGACGACAAAGCTTTGCCTAGCACTATCCTTACGAATAAATCTATTTACTCTTATAAAATTATAATAACTACAACTAGATGAACGTAATTTCATCAGTGCACTAAAATAATCAATACCTTACTGATAACTATAATGCATTTTATGAAATTACATTCGTGCATTTAATGCAAAATCATGTTTCATTGACCATATTGATGTTATTCGAGGCAACTCGGATTTCACATTGATTATGTTGGCTCGTGCATGTTAAAATGTCCAACCAAACGTCATGGAACTTTGTAAGCATATAAGCATATTGAAAGTATAGGAGTAATGTTCCATTTTATTTCATACCACTATTTAATCAAAAACTAATGAAATAGGTACCGAGGTATCTCTCGTAAACTTTTCTCGACGACTACGTAAATAATAATACACATCTACTGAAGCTCTCACAATTGCTACGCAATATCGCAAAAGTTATAATTAAATTTACTCGGCCATAAATACACGTTTCTCCGGGTTTTAAATTAAAATATAACCAACATAACATACATGTACATTGTAAGAAAGATTTTCTTTTGTTTTATGGAAAAGCGACGGTAAAAAATTCTTAACAACTCTCCGTAAACTCTACACAAATGAAGGACACGCGCTGCTTTTCAAAACCGGACTTTCCACAATTTTCACACACCTTTCCGTAAATTAACGGATACTTTCCGAAAATTCCCTAGTTAATTTTCGTACTTCTAATTTTAAAAAGTAATAACGAAAAAAATAATTTTTAATTTTCGTTATGCAGGTGTTCGCTATACAGGTTGTTGCAAAATTGCGTGTCAATATTTCGGGGAAACATTCCTCGTATCTGGAGGATGAAAAAACTTTAATGAACATAGGTCCGCAAACGCTTCGTTTCTTCACTACATCCCATAATACATAACGTACAGTGTATGGCCCGTGGGCTGGATCATGTTATGTGTGGAATGCCATTGCAGCGTTCGTTTGCGTGATACACGGCACCTCACATTACAAAACTACATCTAGAACAGTAGGAACTGCACAGGAATTAGTTACCTATGTGTGAAAGCTTATCGTCGGCACTATAGGAAATGTTCAAAATGCCCTCCATAAGCACAAACACAAACATCAACCCGCCGTTGCATGGACACCAGGATGCGTTGATGAATCCCTGGAAAATTCCTGATTGTTTCTCAACCCGCCACAATATGGTTACATAGGGTGTCCATATCGTCCACTGGGGTTGCATACACAAGTGCCTTTAAATATCCCCACAAATAAAAGTCTAGTGGATTCAAATCAAGGCTCTTCTGGGGCTAGTATGGAGCTGCCAATTACAGCTGCTGTGGCATTCCACAGTACCATGATCCATCCCACGGGCCATACACTGTACGTTATGTATGTATTACGGGCTGTAGTGAAAAAACGATGCGTTTTCGTACCTATGTTCACATAATATTTTTTCATTATCCAGATATGAGGAATGTTTCCCCGAAGTATTTGCGTTGCAATTTTGCAAAACTATGTATAACAAATATTTTTTAAATGTAAAATATCTTCCACCAGTGCGAGATGTTAAGTCGAATGAAATGTTAGTGAGCATGTATCTTTAACCACTATGCTACAATATTGTTTTCGTACACAGGTGTAGAACTCTTGTATTTCTAACGAGTCACATAAAACCTTTTCCGGTTTCTAGCTAACGCCTACAGACGCCTGATGCTACTTTATGATGTTTGAAGGAATATGTCTAAGTCACGTGGATATCCTAAGAGCCGCAGAAATTATATAATTCTCTGGTTACAGTGGCGGATAAACCTTCGTGTAAACTCGGCACTGCTCGTTCTCGAAACCCGGAACTATAAAAAATTCGGAGAATTTCCGCATCGAGTGTTTACTTTGAATTTCCGTAAAATGTTCCGTAAATTGAAGGACATTTTTATCAGTGTAGACCAATTGACCAGATCAGCATGTTACAAGAAATGTTAAAACATTCCGCGACCCGAAACAACGTCGAAATGCGCAAAAAGAGGGGAATCATAAAATGAACTACGTCACTGACAACCAATACGCTAATGTTTTATTTATAATAAAAACATATATATTACAATATTTTTATATTTGTGGTTACCAACTGCCACATAAATTACTTTGTTTAAAAACCATAAACCGGAAACAGGAAAGAAATTGGCACGTCAATTCACAGAATTTAGAGTACGTGGAGAAGGGAATGGGAGAGAGTTGAAAAGAAAAAGAATAACGAAAGAATGGACCCTATAACTTGAACGATGTGTCAGTCGAGTGATGTTATGAACATGTTAGAAATATGGCTGTGTTATTATTACGCCAATTTTTACTCACGTTTGCGAAAACAAAAAGAAACTGTTGAGTTTCAGATGCCATTAAAGTTTAATATAGTGTCTAGTGAGGCGTTAAGATCTGAAATTACTTCTCGTAATTTACTGCCAACTTTACTGTAAATATTGTGATCGTCGCTTGCATTTCAATGTGTACAGTAACGGGAGGTGATGATATCAAACATCGATTCCGAAAGTGCTCAGATTACGGTGAAGACCTTATAAAAGAAATAATACTTTAACGGATGCACAGTAAATCTTTACATTATTGGTTTTCTTTTTGCGTATCGTTTTTTTAAATCGTATTTTTGTATTTAAAAAAAAAAAACACTTTCTACGCGAGTATTAAACTGTCTCCAGTTCGGTTGAATCATGATGTGAGCCAGAGAAGTGTGGTTAAAAGCCAGATAGCTAAATGTTTTTGCTGTCGAACATTGCATTAGTTCACGGCCCATCGTCGAGACCACGTATATATTTTCTATGCGAATAATTCTCTAAATTTTTCGATGTTACATTATTTTTTATTTTAAGCATACTACAGAATATGAAGATTTTGGCAAGTGTCTAGCACTGCTAGAAACCACCACAAAAACCATAACTATTGACAGCTGTTAACACACTGAAATTTATGAACTTTCTGCCTGCTTGATCACTGGACTAAAACAAAATCATTTCATACCTTATGTTATGCAAATAATTCTGTAGGTATTTATAAGTTCAATATAAAAAATTAATGAATTATTTAATAAGCAATATAAAACATTTCCTGAAGACAGAAACATAATATGTCTAAAATACGTAACAATATAGTTAAAAACATAATAAATAATCAATAAAATTAAATTGATAAAATAACAATAAGATCTATTCACTAAAACTATACTACCCAAATATTCAATACGTTTTCAAGCTATTTACAGGGGAGATTGACATGCGTGGTGCCATATGTTTAACGGTTTACTGCTGATTTCTGACTCAGAGATTGAAATAACATTGATTACGATCGTTAAAATATTTTAAACGGACTAGCAAAAATGAAAAACTGTCTATCAGCTGATTTTACCAGTGTTTCCTAAGTTATTTAAATAATATTAACTCAATCTCAGAAATGTAACACATGTTAGTAGTTTTATTATGTTGGTATGATTGCCGACCATGAGTTCTGTGTATGTGCGGTTTTTATTTAGTTTCATGGTAGGCAATGGACACAGTCCAATCATACCAACATAATAACATGAAGTCACAATTTCCATTAAACTTCAAAGATTAAATGTTAGTAGTTGTAAAATAAAATATTTTGTTAAAATGAATTTGCCTGCTCACTTGCTCACTTGGATTTTAAGAGCAATAAATGACATGTGAACAATTTATAAAAAGAAATAATATAAAAAAAAACAGATTTTTTTCACTAACCTTATGAATTTTGTCCAAACGAAAGGGACTTTTGTTGAAAAAGGTTCATTTTCTGAGTTTCTAGGCATTCCACAAATCAGCCTGTTTTGCACCGTTTACTCAGTAAATGTATTATATCTGAATAGGAGAACGGTTTCAGAACGAAGCCAGAGTATGTCATAGTAGTCAATCATTTAAGGCGGCGTAAAAACGAGGAAAAGTAATATACGCTTAATTTTTTTAGAATGTAATATAAAGCCTTGTTTCTTTTAATGATGTTATAAATCATTTTTAGCACAATTTTACTGTCACCAAACTATTGGCCCAGAAATATTGGAAACCATCTCAATCTATGCGCGCGTAACATAACAATTGTTTGAAGTCTATAAAGGTTTAGTTTTTAACTTAATTACTCGTTAAGCCTGGTCCGTGTATGTAATAACACTCTACTGGTAATGGCTATCTATTCAAGAAAGGTCTACTGTGAATCCGACTTCATCCATTTCAAGGTGGCTGCGGATGTAAACATTGCCAATGACAAAACAAAAACCATTGGTTGGTTAGCCGGTTCGCAGTATAACTGCGCCGGAAAACAATTACGGCAGTATTTGAAAGTTTTTAAAATCGAACGTAGCAATCGGAATTATTAATTGCGTCCTCGAATACTCTATTATATTAAAATATTCTGAGAGTACGCAAACGCGTATATATTTGCAGCTTTCAAATATATTTATTTTTAGTTTTGTTTGGGCTTAAAAAAGTTCCAAGTAACAGATTTTCTGCAAAATGGCGGACGCGGCGAATGGGGCCGAAAATGTCACCTTTTGTCGAAAAATGTACAAATCACACGTGAAAGATTTCCAATTATTTGATGCTAAATATAAATAACACGTTTCACTACAAACACGTAACAAATTCTTCCAATAATGATAACGTAAACGCTAAGGAGGGGGATTTGTCAACTGACGGTCCAAGAAGCATGGGTTTGAGACCGGGAACATAACGAATGCCTTTCAATTGTGCTGGCAGGCGGAGTAATACAAGCTGTAATCTTAAAGTGGATAGAATAAATGGTTCGTTTCCAGTACTTACTGGACAAAGAGGAGTGTAGTGAGTGCAGGCAAAACAACTATCGTGCCTATAGTTATTTAAGCACATTCGAAAGACCTGCTTATGACCTAATTTTATTTTGTATGTCCTTTCGTATGTGGAACTACCTTTTGCCCACGACTTTGTCCGTATGTAATTCGTGTTTTCATTACAATATTTTTAAATAGTACGTAAGTGTTTAAAATAAAAAACACATTTTATAATAAAAAAGTGTAATTAAATGTAATTTAAAAAATAAAAGCATTGTAGATGTAAGCATGGAGTGGTTATTAGTAATCATCCGTGGCAAAATGTAGGTAAGGTTTTTTACAATACGCTTTGTACGCAATGTTCTTTATCATTTTAGAGGGTGGCACTAGTAACAAAAAAGCCAGGCTGAGTGGTGAGCTTACACGCGAGCACGCCACGTAAAACTGACAGTGGGGGAAACTGACCTGCCTCAAGTCAACTCCTACGAATTGGAGAGTTTGCCCTTGCGACTTATTTATCCTCATAGGGAAGCACACTTTGAGGAGAAACTGCAGTCTCTTGAATTCATAACAGGAATTAATTGGGAAACAGGGGAATACGCGGCACAAACACTGTTTCTTCCTGCCTTGGTTTCATCGACACGCGTTCCTCTCGGCACCATTCGTAAAGTTTGGCGAAAATGATTTATTTCTTAGAATACTTTAGGATGTTTCCAGTTAATAGAACAATTTAAATAATGGTTTTTTTCTAAGTAGGTGTTGAAATGAGTTTAATAATTTATTCTTATAATACTTTCACGAAATTTAGAGTTAATAGGACTAGATAGTAATTTTCTCCTAAGAAACTGTGAATCTTCATTTCACTCCTTTGGGGGTTGAATTTTGAAAAAATATGTCCTTAATGGCTGCTTACATTACAAAATGAATGTTTCTTTCAAATTTCATATTTCTTTGACCAATGGTTGCGGCTAGGCGTTGACATACCGGTAAGACAGTCAGGTTATATACACACACGCATATATATATATATATATATATATATATATATATATATATATATATATATATATATATATACACACATTTCAATCGACATGATAACTTTATTCATGTGTCACCGAAGAAAACCGTGGCACTGCTTGTAATTTAAATGTGCTAATAATAAGGGTTGTGTATATAACAAAAAATAATACATTCAGTGGTCGTAAATGTAAACATTACACTCGCAATCCAGCGTCAAGTGTTAAGAAATATGTTTTTATTAATTTCCTACCAACGTAAATGGCAGCCTTCATGTCAGTGTGCAGCTGAGCATAAATGCAGTTATAGGCTGTTCGCGGTAAAGTGAGTACTTTTAAATACCTGATAAGTTTCTTCTTTTAACCCGTTGGTTGTGTATCTTACTCCATATCAAAATAAATAGGCATGTTATTTTGAGCTGGGTATACATTATCTGGCCCATATGTTCACTGCATACTCATTTAGTTCAAACCAAAATGTAATTAAATATAGTAATCAATGCTATAAACACATAGACAGGTATACGCTAATTTCAATAGGTAATATTGATTTATGAATATTGGTGAATGTTCATATTCTTTTATTTTTGTATAGATATGAAAGGAAGAAATAATCCGATGTCATAAGTAAACAGTATTTTTGTTTAAAATGTCATAGGGGTTAGCAGAAGAGCGAAACATGATTATACAAACAACGTAGAGCCGTTTCGAACGCTGAAATGCTCACCTGTTACACGCTTTCATAGAATCCGGTGTATTTACTTCCTCATACAGATAATCACGTGTCTTAAACCAACGTTAAATTTAATGAGAGTTATGTTTAGCAACATTTATGTTTGAGTAAAACTAAGGAAAACTGTTTGCTAATATTAATGCTTTGAAGTGAAATATGTTCGTATTATATTGTAGACATTTGACATTGTAGACATGTATATATCATAGACATTTTCAAAATATTTGGAGACGTATCGAAATTCCTATTGAAGTAGCCTACGACGTATTGCACAAATACCTCATAATTCAATATTATATAATGCAAAACTACGCACAAGCTAATGGCGGGCGTCGCTATTACATTACGAGTTATTGGTACAAAACGAGTGGTATAAGTACCGAGGAATCGACTCGTAAACTGGCTTCTGGGATTCACGTAAATACCAAATAACACACGCGCGAATGTATTGAAGCTCTCAGAATTACAACACGTATCGCAAATATAAGAAAACACACTCATCAGAAATGTCTTCAAGTTTATTCCAGGTTTAAATTTTATACCGACTTCAATAGCGTGTAAGCAGCACTATTTTCCAGGTCGGCATATTGTGTGGCATTGCAAGAATTACCGTGAAATAAACTACATGAATTGAAACACAGAAGAAAGCGACAACAAACTCCGCTTCTTCTTTTAGAAGATGCATACTTTTTTTTTTTTTTTTTTAACTGTTGTTTACTTGTGAGTTTTGAATTGACACCTAAAACCACGTTGGTCGTGAACCACTGTTTTGTTGATACAAAAGCATGGCGAGGAAAAAAAGTAAAACACGTGACCAAGTAGGTAACTTGACCGTTGAGTAAGGGAAATTATAGCGTGAAAGAGTTAACAACATCACTATGTTGCAGTAAAGCCAAACTTTATTCTTATTTGCACCCAACAAATAGAAACTTAATGGCATGTGACAAAAATTGTTAAGATTTTCGACTTATAAGACCTCATAACGTGGAACTTTATAAATGTGCATTGAGCGAGTTTTATCACACAATTTATACCATTTCATGATGTGGACAATACTGGGCGGTATTATTAAGCGAGTTCGAGAACTCGAAAGTGGTACGGTAAACCTCGCTCATAAAATGTACTTTGGTCTCTCAAACCACATATGGTCATTCGAGTACTGGAAAACGCGGACCGGCCGAAGTAGTACTACGAGCAGCGAACGAGAAGGCTGTACAGTTCACACACTCTAACTCGCTCCTCCTTACTGCGACGGTGTTGCCACACAACGTCGACACTACAACTACACTGTGAATGCACGTGAGTATTGTGTATTCACTGCAGTCGTAAGTGGTTAAGTTCTTACGTGTTAACGTGACCGTACACAATGGCTTCCGAGAATAGTGAAGACGTTTCCACGAAGATAACGTATGTAGATAACGTATGAAGTAGACGTGACCAAATAAAGGGAGGGGACGAAATGATGAGTGGGATAAATTTGCATTAATTAGATATGCTACCTCTAAACACCTTGTTGGTTTCGTTCAGTGTCGCAATTGCAAGACTGTGCGTCGATTCAAAGCGGGTTCTGGGAAAACACATGCACAGTGTCGTTTTTGCTGTCAACAAAACGCAGCAGTTGATGGCTCAGCTCGTGTACCTGTTTCTGTAACGGAGAAATGTGTCATGATTTGTGAAAAAGACCTACGACCATTTGCGTTCGTTGACGTGACGGTTTTATGGAACCTCACGGGAACTTATTAGTATAGGGGTAACTAATGAACAAGTTTCTGCAGCTAATATGTTGCGGGATATACCTACAGTTTCCAACTTAACCGGCATTAAGAAACTCCTTATGTAACAGTGTGATTCTGTGATTTACGTATATTGATTTTATTATATAGTTCCATCTGCCTCAAAGGATACACATGTAGTCTATGTGTGTTTATGTAAGACATGTTAATACACTAATAAATATGTGTCACGTTCACTATTACCTTCTAAAAATATCGTATTTATATGACTTGTAAAAAGGGAAATACAAGACCTGTAAGACCTTTTGTGTATATGTACGTGTAGGAGCGTTGTTTCGCTTGGACTTGAGTGTGCATGTTGTGGCAATGTCGCGCCAGCAGGCGGGAGAATGGTCGTCTGCGCGAACGAGCGAGTTTTAACATACCTAGTATCACTCTGTCCACTCCGTGAAAGTGCGCCGTGGATAACCATGAGCCTCGGATGTTCTGACCGACATTGCGCACGAGTTAGGCTCATATTAATGAGCGAGTTCTGTTTGGCACCACAGAAACGAGCGAGTAAATTTGTGACCTTGAACATCTCTAGGAACTACTTCTCCTAGTTCGCTGCCAACTTAACTATGTCCATTGCAGTCATTGTTTACGCCTTAAAATATATTATGTTCCTTGCAGCGTTTTTTTAACGTTTATTTCTATAACTCTTACTTTATCGTGAGCTACCTTCACGAGCAGTCAAATTTTTTTAAAAAAACTTGGTGTAAAATTGCTTACTTTACCACGAATAGCCAATAATATTTCTATAAGAGGTAGTTACGAGCGAATCACTATTATGTTTTGAAGATTGCGAATAATACATGCGTCGGCCGTCGATCTTGAAGTGCTGAAGTTAAATATGCTTTGTCACATACTCCAACGATGCGCCCGCCCGCTACTGCATTGTTACTTTAAGATTCACTTATTATTCATGACCCATGCAGTGTATCTGCTCGAGTTTCGCGCCATGATCCCCACAGCACTTCTGCATGCGATTTTATTGGTCAGAAGGGAACAGCGCGTCAGATGCAATAGCTGTCGTAAATCCCAGCCGCGGGATTTAATGGCACTGACTCTATTCTACCGATAAAGTTGTGTAACTGTGGTGCCAAACCATAACTTGCTCATCGTTTCGTTTTGATACGAGGACGGTTTATGTCCGCATTGCCACAAATGTTGAAACTAAAGTTATAAAAATGCAGTAGAGAACTGCGACAAGTTCATACAAAATAGCCCATGTATAAATATAATCTACTGCTTATTCAGAAGAATCCTCCTTTCTGTGTAAATAATAACTTAACTTCTCTATACACAAGAAGAATATGCTATAGAAAAAGGCTGCCCAACTTATGAGTACCACAAAAGAAGAGCGCACAGAAAAAAAATTGAAAACGGAACAGAACATTTCTTGTAAAAATACAAATGGTTATGCAAAAACGGGATTTGTGAAACTACATAAAAATTCTTGCAGTAACACTCACACTTGTAAAATTTACAAGTGTCAACTTGTAATGGCACTAAAAACATTTTAGCAGCTAGTTTCCGAAACATTTTTTGTATAATAACAAAAATTGGTTTTGTGTGAAGAGTGTGGTAAGTTTTTTTTTTTCGGTCGGAATGTGTTCTTGGGAACGATATTTTTGAAAATTTGTGTACACAGCATGAAAAAGTAAATGTTTTTAAGATACGAGTATGAATAAAAATAAGTTAAAAGAATGTCGAAACAGATTTCTGCCATGGCGAACGAACTGGAACACCCTTCCTCATCACCACTGATGAAGACAGGGATTGGAATGGGTTAGTTGGATAGACGAGTGGTAGTGGATTATATGTCAAATGATTTGTACATCAGCCATTGCTCTGCCTATGAAATTATGAAGAAAAGCTATGCATTCTTGGCTGAGAGCTTAACTTTAATAATTTAATAATGAGGAAATACTAAAGATACTTGACTGATGGATCAGGTGTATTGAAAAGCAAGGTGATTATGTCAAAAATTATGTGTTTGTCATTTCTACGTGTTGATCAAAATAAATTCTACAAACGGATAAGTTGTAACTTGCTCTCGTACGTGGAAATGTGTTTATATGAATTTCATGTGTCCTTAAATTGCACACGGAATTTAAAACTCAGTTAAATACTCCATGGTCATATGGGTTCTCAGTGGCAAGTTAATGGGACCCGTAATCAACAGGAACCCTAGGATTTCATTAGTTATTTGGTTAGTTACATTTTATATGAAAGAACTACACATATCATCAACTTCTGTGATCAAACAAGTGTTTAATTTTCATATTTCCTCTCAATACTATATTTTGAAACAAAAATTAATATTTAGGGCTTACCATTCGAGTGCCTAAGCATATGTATTAATTTCGACAAAGGAATTTCCTTCTATTAGACGGTAATTTCCGAGTGCGGGTGGAATATACACAATGTGTTTATTACTTACACAGCAACATTTATGTAAAAATGTGGTTAAGGGATAAAAAATCGCGCAAAGCAAAAACGTAACTAGGTCCTCAAAAGTGCTCACCTTACCGTGAACAGCATATAGTAGGGTCCCTAGTAAGCCGCTGTTGTAGTAAGACCATTGTCATTTTCCGTACGTAACCTTCCTCACCTATCTCGCTAAAAACAAACAGTTGTTTCTACTTAATATTTTTAGAACAGGTATTTTGTTTCCCAACAGAAATATTCGCCTAAATCAACGTAATTCATCCAATCGTTTGGCGCTGCTGCGTACTCAGTTCGCTTCACCCTCCGCGGCTGCCAACACCCCGTTTTTAACAGCCGCTCAAACCTTTCTACTCAAAAGCGCCCAGTTAACCTACATAATCCACTCGCGGTTACTTCCAACTTTTCTGAAGCCTTGCTGAAGATCTACTTCTAGTATATTCATCCACCTCATGCAAACAAGGCTTAGGGGGACCATGTAAATTCGCGTCCAAGGTCAAGAAGCGAGGGAGCGATAAGGGCGACAGTAACACGCACGCCTCATCACTCCTACTCGCATGGAGTGCAGTATTTTCGTCGTAACGCTGTATTGCGCAACTTAGATCTGTAACAGTGAGGTTTTATTACACGCGATGAAAGACCACAGATTGAACTATGCATGTATCGTTGTATTTTTCTTTTGCCGCTTAAGGAAACTGGATACGCAAGCTTTAACAATTCGATATTTGACCACATACACGAATTTTATTCTCCATTAATACAGTTAATATGACAGAAGTGAAAAGATAGGGACATAAACAAAATTTTTTAAAAATCCTTTCTGACAAAAAATTCGTATTTCCAGAACTTTTATTTACCGAGGCACGAGTTTACGCTCAAACAACGATTTCACGGAAAACGTTTCCGTACATAGTCCCCTTAACCAAGTCTTGAGAAAATGACACCAAAGGGATAGCACACCGTATTCGTCCGCACCCAGTTTAATAACGTTTAGCCTAAGAACTGTTTCTTACTATATTTTACCATCGCACCTATTTTCTCCCTGGTTTATATATATATACATATATATAAGGTATATTTATGTAATTGAAGGATTATATATATATAATCCTTCCATTACATAAATATACCTTATATTTTATTAAATTGAACGTTACATATATTCTTCACCTAAATTATGTTTTGTTGTATTTGCTCTATATATATATATATATATTTCTGTAACTGAAGTATAAAACGCTTGTGATATATGACATATTTAAGAAACAACCACCAAGCACGTCATACATGGGGTTGAATTCAAAAAGTGTGAAGAAACAGGGAATAGACTAAACCTATGGTTACCCCATAAATCAGTAAACTATGTAGGCCTGGCTGATAAGGAAGGAGCGAGTGTGTATGTGTGAGCGGCTACGGTAGGCACGGCAGAACAGTGGCTCGCAGCCGGACCTAGTGTCAGCGAGTAGCTGGCCGGCTTGGAAGGTGAGAGAAGCCGGCAGAAATACTGGGGCGAGGAGGCGCTGAAAATAGCCTCGCAGCGCCTTCAGTGCTTGAGGTCAGGTTTCAGTGGCGTGGGAGGCGACGCCACACGTCACACCGTCTCTCCTGCCCCGCGTGTCTCTCGCGCTTGTTTACCTCCTGCGCCTCTAGCCTGTCTTCGCTTGCCGCCCCTCCCTACTTCTCTCGGCGCCACATGCTCGCACTTTCCTTACTACGTTATGCTTACAAGTAATTCACTGCGTCGATTAAGGGATATTATGTAACTATTTAGGAAATCGAAAAACTACTATCAGTCCTTGTCCTATTTATTTTTTAACCCGTAAATCATAAAAATTATATTTACTGTCTTCCGTTCACTATTACTTCCGACTTTTCTGAACATGTAACTGTATGTGATAACTAGAACGAAGCAATAAGATAATTTATCCGCGTTTCTGGAGTTAGTATTTTTGTCCATACTTAGCTTAGTACAATAAATCAACCAATTGCTCTTCAAAATAAAGCGAGCACTTTGAAATAAACCTCAGAAAAATTAAATCACTGTTTCTGCCTGCACATATTTTAACGGGCGCACTGAATAATATTCGCACAGTAAAGTTGGCAATGATGGATGGAAAGTAGTTCCAATTCTTTAGGGTCGAATTAAATGTGTTAGGTGACCATTTGTGATGACTTAAGATATTTCTTTCGCTGTTTTTTAATGCATCGGAGTGCAAAAATGACCAGAGTTGTAACAAATTTACTTTTTTAAATAATTGCTGAGTTTCACCTGACCGACGCATGAATAAAGTGATGAGGCCCATGGTAATGTTAACTTTCCATAACGCAGAAGGACGTAACGTGCATACAAGTAGATCCTGAGCAGGGCGTTCAAGACTGTTCATTTTACCGTGAACAGCCTTGTGGTATCTCGTACTCACTGACTAGCTCCTCGCCCAGAGGACGTGCTATGAAAGTGGCGGAATATAAGCTCTTTGTTATTTATCTGAGCACGTTTGAAATACCTGCTGAAGAATTTTTTTCTCACCAGTTCGCATCATTCCTTCGAATGTAATACATTCACACTGCCATGAACCAAATGGCTTTATCCACGTGTCTGTCAAGCTACACGGTAAAATTGTCAGGAACTTCAAAATGTTGTTAATGTGCCAATTCGTAACTCAATTTGTACAACACCAACATGATTTGCAACAAATTTCAACATTACACTCTAAATAAAACGGCAAAACTTAGAATTATTTAACTGTACGCTGTTCACGGTAAAATGGGCACTATTGAAAGCCCTTCTTAAGATCTACTTGTATACACGTCGTGTATTCCTCGGCCTTATGTAAAATTAACATTTCTATGGGCCTGATTCATGCGTCGGTCAAATGAAACTGTGAAATTATTAAGTATTTACAAGTCTGCTTATTTTTACACTTCTATGCATTAATAAAAAACAGAAAGTGAAAGAATTAATGTTAAGTTATCACATATGGCTACCTAACACTTTTTATTCAACGTTAAGTTATGGAACTTTACGTCCATCGTTACCAAATTTCCCGAGCGAATGTCACTCAGTGCACCCATTAAATTACTGTAGGCTATATGCATGCGAGGGCAGTGACTTTTTTCAAATGTTCATTTCTAAAGTGCTCACTTTATCGTGAACAGTCTTTAAATGATCTGCCAACGTAACTGGGTGACTTGCACGCCAGTGCGTACGGTAGCCTTCATATACAGTTAACGGGCAGTGATATGTTTCAAATGTTGATATTGAAAACCGCTCCCTTTACTGTAATCAGCCTGTAGAAAGTGAAATGGCGTACTGCACCTTGGTACATGGGAAACTGAAGCGAATCACATATCTACCATATGTCAAAGCAGCAATCTAGGATATTTTTTCGCATTGTT
Organism: Dryococelus australis; assembly: GCA_029891345.1. Taxonomy (NCBI): domain Eukaryota; kingdom Metazoa; phylum Arthropoda; class Insecta; order Phasmatodea; family Phasmatidae; genus Dryococelus; species Dryococelus australis. Next base: position 124,881,762 of record CM056998.1, read on the forward strand.
CCGTCCGTATTTTTATTTATGTTTGATGCTTGTACAGTGGTTCAGTTCTCAACAGCCAGGACAGCAAGCAGCTCGTGTGTGGAACCCAAGAAGCGAAGAAATACTTGAATATATACAGCCGTGTGTATATATACTGGCAAGTTACGAAATATTTCATTGCATGACGTAACAGTTTCTTTAAAAAATTATTTTAAAAAATAGGTTCAATTCACACTGTGTTAGATAAGGCGTCAATGATCAAGGAACACATTATGAAAGTAACAATGTGCATGTTTCTATGTATTATTTGTACGGCCCGAAATCGTAGACTAAATATGAAGTAGACTGCTTATTCGTCTTCTGCGCATGTACCGAACATTGACCTACCCAAAAGGAACACAACTGTCAAAGTCACATGGTCAACAGTGATGAACGTGTTTGTTTACATCATAATTTTTAAATGAAAAGCGCTATAATATGAATAAAATACTTTTATCAGTTTCAATTTAATCAAACTACATTAGAAATTGATTAGACGAAGTATATATACATTAAAATCATTTGTTTAAAAATCAGTTTTCTAACCTAAAATCCAAACCATGCCGATTTCGCTAAACGTGTAGGCAGAAAAGTAATTGAATGTTGGGACATGGAGATTGGTTGTGCGCAGCCAGCTAGATAAGTCTAGCTCATATTTATTCTATGCCTGAAATAGCTTCTAGTGCTTATGTTTTGATACCAGTTGCTTCATTTCTCCTCGAGGTGACCTCCATTATCGAGATCGCCATGTCCTTAATGCTCGGCTTTTCCTTTCAAGCAGAAATTCTTCGTTTTTATGTCATCATTTCCGTGTGAATGCTGTTCACGATATAGTGAGCACTTTTGAAATCAACCTCGGAAAAAAGTCATTGCCCCTACCTGCATAAGTTTTAACGGACATACCAAGAGGCATGCGCCCAGTTAAACCGGTGACGATAGATGGAAAGTAGTTCGATATCATAACGTCAAATAAAGTGTGTCGGGTAACCATTTGTCATAACTTAAATTATTTCTTTTGCTTTCCATATTTTTAAAACGTGAAAGTGTAAAAATGGCTGGATTTTAAGTTATGTACGTTTTTAATAATTTCACAGTTTCACTTGACCGACGCATGAATAAAGTTATGAGGCCCATGGCAATGTCAATTTTACATAAGGCGGAAAAATACACAACGCGCATACAAGTAGATCTTAAGCAGGGCTTTCGGAAGTGCTTATTTTACCGTAAACAGCCTTTAGGGATAATTACTGAGGATTTATGATCACAGAGAATTCACATTTTATGAGTTGTTTGATTATTTGTACTTAATATTACTGCATATATGGTAAATGGTAAATTTTCCTCTATACATTCATTGTAGCGTTCCTAATGTTGCTTAAGAAACAGTCAAATGCGTGGGAAAGTTCCCAACTTTATATAGTAGCGACACTAAACATTCATATATCTGCAGTTTGAGGTGTGGTATTATTTCAATACAGTGTATAGGTTTAAAACTTCCATTACAGTTTAGAAAGTTTGCCAGGAAAAAATTTTACAGTGTATGCTAAGATGTATTTTAATTTATTGTGCGTAAACTATGCTCGTCGAAAACGAACTCTCTTAGTAAATATTGTTTTCCTTTAGACGATCTGTCCAACGATACCTTATACGTCCCCTGTTTCCATTTGATATTTCAACGCTAACCCAATGTAACCTTACTTCCTGTGTGTTCTGGGGAATGGAATTACTACAAATCGATACTTCATATAGGATACAGTCATCAAAGTTTTGTCGTGAACCCCTAGTGTCGCCTTGTTTCCAAGAAAAAGGGGCGATACTATTACTCTGCATGGCAGTTTAAAACAATTAATTAAAAATAAGAGTGGCATGTCAAGAGTGCCTTTTTTTATATACGTAGTTTATAGCGAATCTGCTTTAGTGGATTTTTTCTTCACTGGATCTTTTATATAATGTTATCTTTATCATGTCAAAATACGTAAATAAACCGTTTCTTTTTGCGTCATCAAAAATTATGGTGGTGTTTACGTAAGCTAAGTTTCCTTTTCATTAATAATAAAACAAGGAAATCATTGGAAATTGTGGTATTAAAATCAATGGAATTTGATTAATTATATTTCAAATAATTATGGAGTTGTAACGGAATATCTACATCCCCTGCTGGTACGTAAATTACTTAGCACGCTTGTTCATTTTCGGTCACTCAGCACATGATACTATAATATTTGTATTAGTTCCACAGCTCTTAACTAGCAATAGTGCTTCATGAATTGTCTGCAGACCTTACTTAAAAATTCGCAGACATTCGTGCAGACTGGGGCAATTAAGAATCTTTCATGTGTCATGAATGATCAGGTAACTAGAAACTTGATAGGTATAGAAAACTATATTCAAAGAAACGTGTATCTGTCCTCTATGGGTGACCAATGAAATACATTTTATCCGTAGGTATTTGTGTAGTGGTAGTTCACTTTCGAGACCGAGCTTGATTAATTTTCAGTTTCAGCTTATTAGCGAATTTTCTTTAACATTTTCAGCCACGGCGTACTCCCCAATGGGTAACCAAATATACATAAAAACAGAGAACACAAAATTCAGCCTTCGATTTTTATAGGTCTTGTATTTGCTTGTAGATTACTAAGGCTTATCTTATTAACTGTAACACAATTCCGGAAGTAACTGATGCGTACGTGTGTTTGAAGTTTATTACATCCTCAAGTGAATATGCGAAAATTTTCCTTTCCATACTATTTAATATCATATTCTTTTGACGCATACCATCCGACTAGCAAATATATTCTGACTATGGCACAAAGTTAATGGAATATTTTAAATTTCATAAAGTATATTTATTTTGTAGAATGAACTTAATAGACCATGCTCAATACCGTATATCATTTTTCCATTGAATTTGTGTGGAAACAGTCTAGCAAAAATAAATAAATCTGTCACGAAAGTTGCGCGGGTGGAATATTTTTATCTGTCTAAAAATCCTCACGCAGCAAGAGAGCTAGATCGTTAAAGAGCCGGTGTTGTGACATGACGAGAACTTGGCATGACCTTACGCGCCACGCAGAGCGAAATTGCTTAGCGCAGTACGCATTTGAGTAGCATCTCCTCCCTCGAACTAAGACGATGGTTAGATCACACAGTATTTCAGAATACTCTACATATATAATATAGTCGTTTATACCGCGAACACTGGCCGCACACGGCACCTACATTTTGAAAAGGCGCTCTCCAATCAACGTCTAGTGACCTACTCGGCGGCGGGCAGCCCAGCAAATAGGTAACACTCTTCTCAGCAAGCTGTAGCCAATCAGATACGAGGACGTCTCAAGAGCCTCGCGCAGCCAATTAGGGAAACAAATCCCCGGCTTGGAAGGACCTCACGCGCCATTTCGTCTCTGCATACTTATCTACTCTGTGTTATCGTAGTCTTAGTTCGACCAATTGTGATTTCTCGTGTCGTCTCCAAAGAGCATCATTGTAGTGCAATACCCTACTGGGAAAAATACCAGTATTCGAGAATATTCTGCCACAACACGATACTGAAATAAAACTATGTATCAAACGTATAAGAATCCAATAATAACAATTCAGGCCACCAGATAATAAAATTAAGTACGTCAGACGATACCACACAAAGAATATAATAGATAATAGAACAACAAACAAGAGGGAAAAGATTCACGATCAAAATAAAATTAAGGATTGAGTGGTCAGCTACGATGTTTCGTGGAATGTGTCATTATTTAAGAATAGTTTAAAGGGAGAACTACATGTTCCATAGCTTCTGTGTATTTTAGAATAATCGCAATGATTTTCCGTTTGCAGCTGAAATGTGAATTTTAAATTAGGCATTTAAATCAGGAACAAGACTGATTACTACAGCTGTAATAAACACTACTATTGAGAGGTTTATTAATTACAATTTTTAGAAGTGGCGACCTCGACACGTTACAAACCTGTAACTTTTCAGTCAGGCCTGCCTGCAGTATGGTGATGCACCAGCGTGTAAGACAATCACCGTAAGAGAACGTCTCTCTGTAGTAGTCATAGATAAATGAGTGTGAACATTCACCTTCGTTACTGGATATAACCTGAACGAATCGAGACCGGATATTGTGTGATATTTTAAACTGAAAGTCAACCAAATATTTGTTCAACACAGCTGAAGATCTTAGGCTAATCAATCTACGTTCATTTGTCCTTATCCCTCTACAGTGATACAGAAAAGTTTTCGTGTCATACCGGAGGCAAATAATTCTACGTTATAAAAACGATACACATGTAAATAATCATAGTTAATAGACGTAGCTATCACACATTTCAACTCTTTCAATATTTTTATCGATTTCAAAATCTATACATTCAGTAACAATATTTTTAGCAAATTTTAAATGGCGTTGTTTTTGTTCATGTTCGGCTCAATTTAATTTTTTAGTTGAATTTCTTGTTTTAGTTATTATTTACATGAAAATGTTTTCTTCTTATGATTTTGTTACGCATGTTTATAGACTCATATCCAGATATTTACTCTGCATTATCTTTACGTAAACTGGGGATTTCCGTCTATTATATTTCAGACAGTCCACCTGTGTTAATTGCGAGATTTCATAGTTAATTTTAATCTCCTTTTGTAGTAAATGGAAGTAACTGTTGCTATATCAAACTCCAAATGTAAGTTATACTATTGCACATTTACCATTAAACTACAAAATACGGCAAGTAAAAAATTATAGTTTTTAGGAATTGTTCATATCGCTTACAGCTTTGTAGAGCTACGCCTACAATTTTAAATACTCAGCAGATTTTTAATTGCCTTAATTAAATGAATGAATTCAATTCCATGATAGGTAGTGAGGTTATAATTGTATTTTCGTTGCAGTAGCGTGGTCTCGGGGAAAGGGCGCAATAACTGCTACTCCTTCACCGTTCCGCTGTGTGTGGCTCCTTATCTCAGTCAACAGTGACACGTGAAATATATTCCTCATCGAATCTAAGCGCAATTGCGCTTAAGGTACTAAGCGGATTTGTCTACGTGCAACCCTATATACTACTTTCAAAATCAAAGTTATAAAATTTTTCCCTTTAAAATAAATATACTTTGAAGAACATTACAGCAAATTGCATGTAAATATCGTCTTTAACACCATACCAAGGAAGTTGTTAGCCCTTGATATAATTACACTTCATTAATCTGCATGGTATTTCATCTAACGGCTGTATTACAAAAGACAAATGTTTTCAATTTTAATTATGGTTTCAGAAAACTTCATAGAGTACCTTGTTTCATTAAGTGGCATCACCTTCTCACCTATTCGTTGAATAAAATATTTATTTTTCTGTAAATTACAAATTTAGATATCTGACCTTTGCGGTGAAGTTGCGCGTAAAAGTAAATAAAGATTTTTAAGTAGCAGTTCGTTTAAAATTTATTACATTCCGTTGAGAATTAACAGGGTATCGTTAGATTTGCAAATGAAGCCAGCTTCATTTAGGGTCAAAGGAAAAACAGAAAATCTTTGAAATTCAGACGAGCAGACGACACTTCATAATTTGTGGGAAGAGAGTCAAATAAAGAGCGCCGTGTTGAAAAGGTTTAACTCTATTATCTTGGAAACTGCCGTGGCTGTCTTTAAATTGGTGGTGTTAGCATGAATAAAAGAAGTAAAAAAACTTTTATATTATTTTCCGGAAGTGCTAAGGCGCTGTTTGTTGGCTAAAGGTACTTTGCTGGGTGTTTGTAAAAAGGACATAGCAACCAAAAGAGCGACACAGGCGGGCGTATCTTATGCTAAGTAGTTTCTATGCACAATACACTATATTCTCGTTGACAACGCATCTCTACGTAACGCATCACAACAAATGTGTACTATTTTACTTTACGTGTTTATATTACCTTCGTACAAATTTCTATCGGATTTCCACACCTTTTTTAAAAAAAAAAACATTATCTAAAATATTTCCTTTTCTTCACATTTATTATGGCTTGTTTTCAGTTGCTGTTATAATAAACCCATAGGTTAGAGCTTCTACCTAAAACATCATACAGTTTATTGGAGGAAATTCCTAATATTCACTGTTGAAGATTTGAAACCTCATTCTGAGTCAAGTACGTTGCCATGAACGCAACATTCCATTGCGAAATAACAGAGATGCGAACACAGCCGTCACAACACAGTCACTGCTCGTGAAGGTGTTACAGAAAATACCTCGTAAAAACACGGTTGCGATAGGTTTCGAGATAAAGACGCGCCTTTCCCATGTAACATCATTAAAATAATGTGGGATTAATCGTATGGGCGAAAATGATTATATTAATTGTCTACTTGATTAGTTCAAAGTCACCAGAAATGATTTCCGCACATACATAGAAATTGATCTATTAAACAGGCTTGACTTTAAAAAAAATTTAACCCAGCGAGTATGCGGACCGAAATGAACATATAAAACATGGCACAAATATTTATGCTCTCGATCCGGAATGTTGTGGATAGACGGTATCACCTAAGATTTCGACCTCGGAGGTCGCCGAGTTACTTGTACGGCAAGTTTAGTACACGCAGAGAAATGTTTACCTGAGCCAACAAAATATGTTTTTACATGATCAAACAAACATGTAGTTGCGTTAATATATTAGTGTGTTAGCTAAATAAATATGAACTGCAATAAAACTGATCGTGTTCGCCTGGCAAAATACACATGTCCGTCAAACAAACCTTCTTGTTGGGTGAACACGATCGGTCAGATAAAATATTCCGTTGAATAAACTGTACACATTTGTTTGACATTGTAAGAAAACTTATAGAGTTGGCTCAAGCAAACCTTTCTATCAGTGTATAGCAATAGTGCTACTGTGCAGTAGTATAAAGAAATTAGAAAACATGGTTAGCATTTATGTTCAATTAAACCAAATAATTCTAGGCTTATCAAGTTGAGTTGCCTATTCTATAGAGATACGAAGTTTCTACTTTCGACTCGGCAGCGAACTTTAAATAGCATGGCTTCCGTTTGTAAATGTTAAATACATTGCCACCTAAACAACAGTAAGACAGCAGTTACCATCACTTCATCTCTTTTCCCTTCTTTTCCGTCTGGTATAATATTTCTTCTGTATTGAATACATTCTGTGACATCCAGTAATATACAAGCGGCTTCATGATGATAGTTTTCCTTATCGATTTCTGCGACAGTAACTACAAATCAAGAAAATTTTTCAGTAAGCCCCCAAAGAACCAGATTCAAGAACGATTATCTGGAAAGTTGTAAAAACATTTGCAATATACCTAGAAGACTGCAATTTCCATTATAAAGTTAAATAATTTACATACGAATAAATTTTACACAATTGTTTTTAACATTTCAACAGTCACTTATTGAGATGTTTTCTATTGATTGACTATAGCAGTAATTTGATGCATATGATATTAGCCAAGCATCGCCCAGGTCCTGAGAGCCTACAGTGCGTATTTCTCGCAGAAGTAATGAATCATATTCCTATTAAGAATCTTACTATTAAGGAGTTTTAACAATGGTGTGTAATGGAACTGAAACACTTAGTGTCAGACTCGTAGTTTAGTTAACGCATCAGGGTTTTAATTTGTCGACGGCAATACAACCTAGGGAGCTGTGCGACTAGCGCGGAAAATACAGGGGGGGGGGGGGGTAATTCTAAATTTAGCAGTCCCGTAACCCTTTGACCTTGAGGATAATTTTAGTGGAGGGAGAATGCCGTTACTAGCCTCCTAACTCAAATGGGTAAAATAAATCAATTATGTATCGGTTATTTACTGTAAAATGAGTACTTTTGAAAGCCCTGCTTAAGATCTACTTATATAAAACGTTGTGTATTCTTCCGTCTTGTGTAAAATTGCCATGGGCCTCATCACTTTATTCATGCGTCGGTCTAGTGAAACTGTCAAATTATTAAGATAGTAAATACTTTACAAACCTGCTCAGTTTTACACTTCGGTGCATTAAAAAGCAGAAAGGGAAAGAAATAATTTTAATTTACCACGGATGGCTACCTAATACTTTTTATTCGACGTTAAAATATGGAACTACTTTCAATCCATCGTTACCAACTTTACTGGGCAAATGTCACTGAGTGAGCCCATTTAAATATATGCATGCAGGGGCAGTGACTTTTATCTAAGGTTCTTTTTTAAAGTGCTCACTTTATCGTGAACAGCCTTTAAATACATTTCAACTCTTATGTCTTACATCAACCTAGACTATGAATAGATAATCGTTATAGTATATAAGTTTTCTTCAGTAACTAAGTAACTAAACTGAACAACAAACGAACAATGCTAACTTGACCAGGTACCATGTAGGTAGACAGAAGCAGGAATAGAGTGCAGGGTGGGGGTTGGGGTCCGAGATGTGCATTGCAATGTTGTCAATTGCAGCAAGATAGACAGGTTTGAGTTTCTATTGTATTGCAAATTGTGTTTTAAAGGTAGTTTACCGTCCGAGTGTTTTAATTTATAAATGCATCCCGCCGGCTTACTTTCCCTTACTTGTCAGGCATTCGTCCCTTGTAAAAACTGGAAAATTCAATTACTGTTCAAAGACTTTTGCGTTATTTTTGTAAAGCATTTATTCATAATAGATACTGCAAAATCACTGCACTAAAGGTGTAAGTTTAATTTGATTATATTGTAACTTTTCCTTACTCTAAGAGTAATATACTTCTGGTACATGTAAGGGAATTTAACTTAATTTTTTTACAGCGAGTGCACGGCACTACTGGCATAGTGGGTTACTACAAGAATTGTAACCGTCGTTTGAAAGAAATGTCTGCGCTATTTAAAAGGTTGTGGGTCCAGACGAGTAGCACGAGCACTATCGGAGCCGGTTACCTTACGCGATACACGCGTCTGTCATTCTGAACAGCCCGAATAATGGAAGTGACATGAAGTGGAGATGAAGCAGGGTCGGAATGAAGACAGGCGAGTAAATAGGATTTCCCAGGAAACCCGCACACCACTGTTACTGTAATGCCCATCCCATTCCTCGCATAACCAACCCTGGGCTCAAAAATTCACGATCGCCCTGGGAAGAGTAGCTAATTAATACTCATAAACCGAAGCATTTAAAAAATAGGCGTTACTATTACGTTGATTAGAGCATTAGAAAGCACTGCAGGCACAAACCCTGTCTTCAAAAGTTAACCGCGGTTTAAGTTTAACTGGACGTTTTGCAGCCATCACGTGACCTACCAAGGCAGTCGTCCAGATGATCCAGAATTAGGTTTAGGGACTCGTGGCAAGCCGTCGCAAATAGAACACGAACAGCCGGTTACATCACTGGGTCGAGCTCACAGACACCGCCACCACGTAGTTCAGACAGTCCCCGCTAGAATGCAGCACCGTCCACGTGAAAGCGCCGGGGACTGCGTACGCAAACTGCAGCTGCACACGCCAGAAAAATGGCGTCAGTGGCCAGAAAAGTGTTGGAGCGACGTTCGCCAACCAGCGCCTGAGAAACTACTCGTCAGCAGGCAGTCCAGACAATAGGAAACCTTTCGCAGCGTGCAGTAGCCATCAGACACAATGTCCGTTCCCAGAGCTTCGCACAGCCAATCAGAGAATGGGTTCGCCCACGTCATACGAACCGCCGCACGATTTCTTCTTTGTGTATTTATATATTCTGTGGTTTGAACAGCTAACTTAGGTAATTTGATGTGTGGAATTCACGTTAATGAACATATGTCTACGTAAGTCAGCAGACATAGAGTGATTAATTAAAACCTAAATGCTTAACTATTGGTTTATTTGTTACTCTGAGAGTGAAGTCTATTATACAATAACATTAAATTCATTCCGAAATAATACAGACGTATATATAATCCATTCATGATTACTTCACACTTTTCTGAAGTCCTGCCTAAGTTCTACTCCTAGGATATTCCTCCTCCTCGTACAGACTAAGTTTAAATAAGTCAAGAAAATTATATCAAAGGACAACGTACCGAATTCGTGCGCACTCAGTTGTAATAATATTTTGTACGAGAACTAGTTTTCATAAGGCGCTACCAACACACATGCTTTCTCACTGTTTATATAAATATTTATTTCAAATGAAAAATTATAATCTACAATTTAAATATTGAAAAATAAGACTCTTTTATGTTAACAGAGGTATAAAACTCTTGTGATAGATGAGGAAACAACCAAACACGTGATACATGTGGTGATTTTCCAAAGCTTAGATTCATAAAGTGTGAAGAAACCCCGAATAGAATATAAAGTTCTTATTACCCCAGTCTCTTGAATTGTCAGCATAAACATTAATATTCATTCTACAATTCTATATGACGTGACAGATATCAGTTCGAAGGAAATATGTAACTAAACTAATTGCATGCTTAATATTTCGTTGCTAATAGTCTTATTAAATTATGAACGTATTTTTTAATACTGTGGCGATTTTATAGCAGTGAGCAGAAGAAAACTGTTGTAATTTACACAAAACACTCGTGAAACAAAATACAAATGTTATTTCGGTATTGGTTACAATATTGATAAATTTTCCCGTTTTAGTGAATAATCTTATGCTGGCGATATGTAGCGTTGTAAAACGTTTCGTACGCTGAAGTTATTATACTTACGGCTTGTCTATCATGAAAAGGGTATTAAACAAAGCGAAAATGGCCATAGTGTTAGCTATCCCTTTTTGTGATGGCTCCGGTCAGGCCTCTCAAATAGAGAAAACGAATCGCATCGAAGAAAGCTGAAGTGGAGGTTCTACGGCAGTAGTATGATTATGTTCCTTCGGTCATAAGGGGACGGGGGATAGGTGCCAGATGCCGACCGCCCGCCATGTTATGACTTCACCTTGACCTTGAGCCCACGCCCGTGATTTTGGCCCCATGACCATAAACTTGGATGTCCTGGAACTCAAAGAAATTTTAAAACCCTCAAAAATATTTGAAAAATCATTAGAAAATTTACAAAGAAAAATATTTTTTTAATGTTGCTCTTTTCTTAATTTTAAAATTTCGAACGTTCGTGCACAGGGGATGGGGTATATGAGCCATTCTCCTGCCGTATGACATGAAATAATGTCGTCCGACTGCTATATAGGATCTCAGTGACCTTGACCTTGACCTCGATCACATGAGTTTGACTCCATGTCCATGACCATTGTTGACATTGAACCCTAAAATTATATGAAAATTCTTAAAAATCTTAAATTTGTTTTAAAACCTTCCAAAAAAATTTTAAAAAAATTGTGAATAACATTTAAAGACTTCATGCAGGAGGTCAGGGGCTCGATAACAGGTGGAGCGACTAAGCTACCGCAAGAAGACACGACCGACACTAGTCAATTTTTATTGTCTGTTAAGTCGGCAAGCCTCCACCCCACCACAATTTATTTTTCATTACCTATAGGCCTATAGTCGCTCAATCTGCCGGCCACTTGTACCAATTTTACATTAACTTTAATTAACAAAATGATTCCTCCACCCACACCAAACAATTGCATCGCCTATTGACCATCAGATTACACATTAAACACGTATTTTCATGGTTATTTTCAGGGTGAGTGCGGTGCAAACAGCTGTTCTAATTGCAGTGCATATAGTGCTAACTGTGATGCGTGCGGTGCTAACTGCGGTGCGTGCGGTACTAATTATGGTGCCATGAGGTTCTAATTGCAGGGAACGAGGTTGTTATCGCATTAGTATATAATCAGTGCTGCAAATTTTGAAATGCCTCTTTAAAATACCACTCCAAGTAAACTGACAGCGACAAGGTCATGTGCTGTTTCAGTATTCTTATACTTCTGCACGATGCGAAAAACATTGTCAATTAAAAATCTTTTATTAGATTTCAGGTTAATATAATGTTTCATTTGCTGCATAGACGGTCAGCGTTAATATCAATATAATTTTACTTAAATACGCCGATCAGTATTTCCACCAATTTTACTTAATACAATACTATACAATCATAAGGCCAGATATTTCAACCATCACACAATATTCATTGTCATATCATAGCCTCTTTCAAGAAACGAACCAAGCAGCTATCGCAACGAAATATTCCGATAAAATATACTATCAAGCGAAACCTCCACTACATGAACCGATCATTACACTAGTCGTTACTCACAGTCCATGTCATTAGAAGAGAACCAGCACTACAAAAAAATTTCAACTCAATAGGTTATATGAACAATTAATACCAGCCGTTTCCTACGAAAATATTCGAACCCCATACTTGCTAAAAATACCAGCGTGCAATGTTTCCACATAAACAGGTCATACCACCACTCCATACAGAATATATTCACCGACAAACTAACCATACCGACATTTTGTATCAATAGGTCATGCCATTATACCAACGAATCAAATGTTCCAGCGAAATCATTCCAACCATCAATACTCACATACCATCACACAGCCCCTTTGGACAGACCATACCTTCAATTTGCAAAGAGCTTACCATCAGACAATACCAGAAAACCAGCCATCCATACAGACAAGCCCTACCAATCATCGAGCTAAAATATTACAACCAATCATTCCAACCAACAATACGGGCAGGCCATACTGTCCGATTATAAGCAAGTATCGATTCATACGAAAATATCCAGAACCAAATATTTATCAACCATGCCATCGCGTCATACTGGTTGCTTATATAGATGATACAAAAATACTCTACCATGTGGCGAGACCATTTCTGCCAATAACACCATAAACCTACCACCTTCTATATCTACCAAAAACATCCCAATCATATCATCCGGACGATATAACAATACATTTACAGTAGACGTACTGTAAGGAATGTATGAACATAGAAATATCAGATAGGAATATGAATAATTATAAATCTAAAGAATTAATAATAATAATAATAATAACTATTTGATATGTAGGCATAAGCCTACCGGAATGGTATTTGCGTGTTTTTATCTGGAGCGAACATGTTGTGGGTTTTCTCAGAGTACTTCCATATATTTTTACATTTTAAATGTATGGCAGAAGGAATTCTGTGGCCATAACCCTAGCTCCTTAAAACAGCAGTGCCAGAAATGTTCCTCCGATTAAATCGATTGTTCACAGTGTGATTCACGAACATATTCGAGGGGCAAGTTCGTACGATAAATGAATGGATCGTGAAAAAGTTTGCGAAATGCTTCGCAAACGGGGAGACATGCTTCTGGGCATCGAAGATGTTGGCGAGTGTGTCGCCAGTTCAAAGTCCCAGTCAGATGGTGCTACAGCATGCTACAGCATGCCCAAGACGGGCATGCTCGTGAGTGTGCACTATCAATTGTGAGTTACTCAGTATATGCTCGTTTAGCTCGAGAATTCTTCGGGCAATAGCTTGTCAAACAGCATCGGCAATGTGCCACATGACAAACTGTTGATACCCAACATGACATTCTATGAACATAAAGAATTTTCTGCGTGATTAATAAATTCATGGCTTCGATATTAGTGGTTATTCAATCAGCAAATCAGTAACATCTCGGCAAAAATAAATCCCGTCAGGAGTCAATCTCGGGGGACGTCAGTAGGCAGAAGTCAGTCTGCAGGAGTCAATCGTCAGGAGTAAAGTGTATGCTTGAAGAAGAAGCAAGCCACTGAGTTCGAAATAGATTGCGGATATTATGTCTATACACATAGCTTCATTGATTATCCTGTCATTAGAGAGAGAAAAACTATATTGCTTTCATTACAAAACTTCGAATAATAACTGGTGATGTGTAAAGAGAAAATGTTCTTAAGTACTAGCCTCCGAACTGCCACGACATGATGGGAATGGTAGGCCATTCACTAGAAGAAATAATTTTAGTACGCTTTATAAGACATGTAAAGGTAGTTTTTTTATATCATCTAGATGGTATGATTGGAACGTTTTTGGTAAATATGGAGGGTAGTTGGTTTTCAGTATTTCTGGTAGAAATGGTCTCGCGACATGTTTGTGTATTTTTGTATGATCTGTCTATGCAAAAGTATGACATGATGGCATGTCCGATAAGTATTTGGTTTGGAATACTTTCGTAGGAATGGATAATTGGTATGTTCTGACAATATTACCCATGGGATTGCTGGTCTGATGATATGGCTGGTATGACTTGTTGATATGGCCCATTAATATGACTTTTATTTATTGCTGGTTCTCTTCTAATGAAGTAGACTGTGGGTAACGACTAATGTTCTCTTCTAATGAAGTAGACTGTGGGTAACGACTAACGTTATAATTGGTGCATGTAGGCAAGGTTTCAGGGGATAGAATATTTTATCGGAATATTTCGTAGGGGTAGTTGCTTGGTTTGTTTCTTGATATAGATTCTGCTATGGTAGTCAGTATTGTGCTAATTCAATCACGTCCTCGTGCCTGCAATTAGCACCGCATGAATCACAGCACTGGATTTACCGCAGTTAGCACAGCACGCATCGCAGTTAGCACCGCAGTCGCCATAAAACTATGTTTTAAAGGTGCAATCTAGTGGTCAGTGAGCGATGCAATTGATTGGTGAGTGGAGGGAAAGCTAATGATTAATTGGTACAGGTGGTTGGCATATTGAGCGACTATATAGCCAAAAAAAAATTTGTGGGGTGGGGGCTTTTCGACTTAACAGCCAATAAAAATTGACAAGGGCCGGTCGTGTCTTTGTGCCACGAGTGTAGTCGCTCCACCTACCATCGAGTCCCAGATGTCCTGTATTAAAGCATTTAAATGTTATTTACAGTAATTTTGGATGTTTAAAAAAACTTTTTTTTTTTGCATTTTTTGGATATGTTCGTGAATTTTCAGATTTTTTCGGTTCAAGGTCATTGACACGTGGTAAAGGTCACGGCCGTTAGGTCAAGCTCACTGTCGCTGATATCCTATATGGCAGTCGGGTGACGTCATAACATTGCGGCAGGTTGGACCCTGCCTCCTATCCCCCACTTTTTTTTTGTGCTGAAACATTCTAATTTTTTACTTATGTGTTTTAGGTTTTTTTCATAAATTTTTGAAAGTTTTAAAACATTTATTTGGACTTTTGGGAATATTCGAGATATTTTGGGTTCAAGGTTATCCATGGTCATGGTCACGGTCATGATTTCAAGGTCACCCAGATACAATATGGGGGTCAGGGGATGTCATATTATGGGTGGCAGTCGGTATCTGGCCCCTTTCACCCGGTTCCTTATGCCCGAAGGAACATGAATCATACTCAGGTCTAGCAATTTCCATATTAATTTTTTTAAATTTGTGCATATGTAAACAAAAATATCTGGTACCTATACCTAGCGTAAGTATACGATAAACATTCGTGTAGTGTTTCTCTTTACTTATTGTATGAACACATGCGTGGCTTACATATTTTAATTTCGTTGATGGTATCACTGTCATTGTATATGAGGCTTACACCTTAGTTCATGCCAAGTGTATTGTCATAAGTATTCGCATGAAACTATTTCTTAAGTAGTTCTTCACATTCATAATTATGATTCATATTCATTTTTGTATTAAGTAACTGCAAATAAACGACACAGTTCGATATTTCCCAGAAACAGTAGGCCAGTATTAAAACAAATTATAAAACAAAAGGTGGAAAAATCATGCGCGTTGTCTACCATCATAACAAATTTGAAATATGTAGTTTAATATGTATTCTAATGACGGCAGAATCTTGTTACGTACTTCGGCAAACTAAACAGACGAATAAGATAAGATTATCCCGGTACACTGCTGAGTTACGATTCTTTACTTGTATGCTCAGTGGTTCCATACCAAACACAAAATAACGTTCAGGTTGGCTGTCGTGTGATCTCGCCAGCAGTGCGATATGTTTGTGTTGCAGATTATTTATAACAACGCATCCTGTGTTGTGCGACGTATTTGGCCCTGTGGTCTCTTAACTAATAACGACACACTTTTCTGACAGCAACGATATAAATACGCATCACTGTAAAACCACTCATTGCCAGAATCACCACTGCCGTCGTTGTCATGTGATAAAAGGGCAGGAATAAATGCGGCTTTGCTACAAACAACTCCAAGCAGGCATTGTTTGTTGTGAAACATGGGTATTATGCTTGTAATGTCATTTGTTTGTTGATCTATAATCACGCTATTTATTAATGGCATGCGTTGCAAAGTTTCAACCTTCAGTTGAATTCTTAGTCAGCATAATGTAATTTATATTTATTAAAGTGGAAAATGCATTCAAGATACTCGTAACAAGGACACTAAAAATGTAAATATGAAACAAAACAAAAATAAATTTGACTGGTGCAATACATTCTGTCATTTGCCTAAATTTGTTTTTTTTTTTTTATTCATCGATATATTTATAAATGCATCCTAACTGTTTGAAAGCCCTCTGTTTGTAAAATCTCATGCGATATTCTTACTATAAACACAGCTGTATTTTAATGCTAAATTTTATATAATCTATTCATGAAATAAAACATCAATTGATGTTCTTATAAGGATTGCTCAAGGAGATCATCCTTCACTCTGTAATAGAGAAAATTTGTTTCATATTATGTGATATTTTATAACTATTGTGACTTGAAATGAGTTACAAGTAAAGCACAGTGGTTTCTACCCGTAATTTCTGCAGCGATTTAAATAAACAGTAACTTTAATTAATTTTATCCCATAACGAAAATAGTTTTTACATTAACCAGAGACGGCTTTAAATAAGTAACCTTGGCTTCTCTGCTCTGCGCTCTTATATTAAAAACTGAGCGTATTTGTAAGCCAGTGTTTCTGTGCGTATCCTTCCACTTCAGCTACTGTGAAACAAGGAAGCCACGCAAATTTTTTGTGAATCCAGAAATGTATATTTGCCACAGAGATGAAAAATATTCTTAAGTGCTGATATGTACACCGCTAGCCTCAGAAGGGTTCCGTCTCGCTGGAGTTATCTTGCATGTCCGAGGACTAAACTCACGCACTAAAAGAAAAGCAAAGCAAATATGCTTTGTTTATATAGGGCTGTATATAAGAGAATTGCCTCAAAAAATATTTTGTTGAATAAACAAAACCTGAAAAGAAACTAAGTTAATTTTGTTCACCTAATGAAATACACGATTAAATTAACGAAAACTTTGTGTTTGACAAACAGAAATTAAACTTTCACCAAAATAGTTAGTTGAATCAACTGTATGTATTTGTTTGACCACTCACTTTATTGTGTTCGTTCGACAATACAGCTCGGGAGTTTATTTGTATTTTCTGTGAGAGTTGGGATAGTGAACAACGCTTGTTAGTGCATTTACTGATGATAAATAATGGTATAAACATTCTAATACAACAATATCGACAGGAAACTAAAAAGTACGCGTGTAAATCTTTAAATATTTATTCGAGCACGTTGGCCATTATTCGAAACGTATAAATAAAAAAAAATCCCACTTCGTCAGCAGTAACTTGACATGAGTTTACTAGGGCGTAGCGCTCGAGGGCAAACGGACTGGGTTTGAATATGGTCGAGCTCCACATTTTTTTTATATTAACCAAAACTTTCAATAACGTAGAGCCAATCTTCACTTGCGCCAAAGTAATCTTTGTCCGCGGCAACCAAGTAAGAACAACAAAATAATTTGGTTCCAACTACAAAATATCACTCCAAATTTGAATCAGTGGAAAATCAATGGTTCGCAGTGAAATTCAACTACTCGAATCAGTGAACATGTCTCCACTTAGAATTAGTGGAAAATCACTGATTGTTTCAGTCAAAAAATGTCACTGGTTGAATCAGTGACGTGAAATTATTTCACTGATTGAATAAGTAACGGCTGACTGCAATGGCGAATTAAATATTGGTTTTATTTAATGTAGACATATAATTACGTAGAATAAACATATTTACGACAGTTTGCTATTTATATTGCGCAATTTACCGTAATTTAAAAAGGAAAAAAATTCGGAGGCTGCTGGGAATGAACTCACACATCCTTTCCATTCCAATTTCATGCCGTTACCTTGCTGTCTGCGTTACCACGCAAGCTTGAAATAATGAGAGGAAAATATATTTGTTATATTTTCGCCGCGAAATCGTGAAGAATTAAATTTTATTCTCTTACTTTTCCTTTTTTGGTTTAATTGGTACCATTAGGATTGTTAAAATGAATAGTATACATTATTTGCAGTTTCAATCTTCAAACAGAGCACTGTGACGATTACATGAAAACGAAATGAAAGAAGTAAAAACGGAATGAAAGGCTGAATGTTCAAATTACCTCGTAAAATGGTGATTTGAAAGACAAAACATATTTTAGAAAGTATTTCGTATTAGTTTTATTATTTTATTCGTTGTTATGTCACGTGAGACACGTTAATTAACGACCATTTTTAAACGTTGTTTGACGGTCTTTTTTACACGCTGTTTAACTTATCTATCAGTAAAAAATAAACCACTGCGTAAACAGTGGAAAAAAAAAAAAAAAAAAAAAGAGTGATGAATCAGTGGAAAATGTCACTGAATCAATAAGGGAAGGAAATCTGGCATTTTTTCACGATTCGTCAGTTAAATTCACAGAAGTGACTGTTGAATCAGTTAACTTAGATACTTTTGACTTATTCAAACCGTGAAATTCTCACTGATTCAGATTCAGAGTGTTTGTATTGCCCCTATACAAAGAAATAATTTGTTTGCGACAAGCAAACTATGTTCGATTTAAAAAAAAAATTCTCAGTGCGTATGCCTCGTCACCTCTATACCCAAGGCATTAAATTTGCGTGCTGTCTTTACATCGGCAACTCGCCCCTTGAGATTCTCAGCAGTAACCCGTTACATTTACTGTGTAATAATAAAGAGAACAGTGTTGCACGTCCTTCGACATCTTTACATATCCTGCACAGGTGTTTGTCGCCGGATGTGGGATGTTATTTAAATTATGTACCTAGGTGCATGTGTAACAATGTCGGAATATGTAGTTCTCCCCCTTCTCTTATATGCCATAATTCACAATATCTGAAATAATACCACAATTTAAATTCATTTTTCATTATAGAGAAATAATAATTCATATGATGCTACGCGGTGTACTGCGATAATGGTTGTTGATGGCACTGTTGCACTCTGTTAGCACAGATATCTCTATGCTGACTTCAAAACACATAGTATTTACATTGCGATCTTCACGGGGCCCAGAATTTGGCTGTCAGCCACAAATGCATCTTGAGCTGTCGTGTACCCAAGTAAAATTAATTTTTAGGCGATCAGTTACCAATTATTTATCTCTTGCAAAAAACATTTAGCCTCTCTACCTCTGCCCAGCCCCCCTACCACCTTCCTTCCTAAAAAATAAAGAAGACTGTAGTCTCACAGACTTAACTCACACTTTAGTTTCTTCACCTCGCCAGCAAAAATAATTCCAAATGATACAAGGATTCCTTTTTTTTATGTTTTCCCATTTCGTGTTTTTAGCTAGCGAGGGGCTTTTATCGAAATTACCCAAGGGTAGTGGCTTATGCATTCAAAATGCTGATGAGGGGTAACATTTTTCTTTGGCATTCTGTTAACAACAGTAAACAAAACCCTTTTCTTGCATTCGACTGTTGTATGTAGTCTAAATGTACCGCGCGCTAGAAATTTACAACATTTTGTAAATAAATGTTCATAAAAGCTGCAAAACTGTATCTAAATACAGAATATACAAAAAAAAGCATATGTTTTTAATTACTTTAGCCAAACATTGTATATTTTCGGTTGTAGAGCTTTAAAAACAATGATTTGCTTACATTTTTATAGTCATACGTTACTCGAGTTAATACATAGACGCAATTTGTTGACGACTCGGTACTCCTTTAATGTATTTTAAGTTATAGTCCATTCACGGTTACTTCACAATTTTCCGTAGGGGCGCCTCTTAAAAATGTTCAAATACTAAATAATTCTCCAAATTATAAGGATATGTTATGGTTTAATTAATATATATAATAACCTGTATAAAATATACCAAATCGTCTAAAAAATAACATTCGTAATTTCTTTAGCGTAATAATGGTATTTTAAACTTATAACATGATTTCTTAACAATTTTGGGAAAAAATTTTTTTTTCACGCATTTTGATTTAAGCTAAAATGTTGCAATTACGTTGGTATCCAACACTTAATTACCTACGGGAAGGGATTAACTTATATTTAGTCTTTTACTTTTATCTCGAAAGTTAAAATTGGAATACGGGCGAACCGCATAATTAATTTTGCAAGAAAGTATTTCATGTGATTATAATAACGAGGACAATTTTTTAACCGAAACTTTATGTAATCTAAATACTTGCTTCATTCATTTTTTAAAATTAATGTTCCTCAATTGCCATTCTTATTTTCTGGCTGTTAATTTACTTCACAGCGAAAGAGGATGGAGTATGCTAAAATTGTAGAAAATAATACTAGGTTCTTCAATGTCTTTACTGTAATGGAGAACTGCACCCTGGTGTATAATATGCAAAACTCATTAAAAACTGCTGTCGAGACCTCGATATTAAACGCCGCCCATACTATCTCATTAAAAAGTAGTACTCACGCTACCAAAAGGTTATAAAGGTGCTATTTATTTTGCATATGAAGGAGAAACGCATATGCTTTGAAACATTCTAAAATATTTTTTTTAGAATTAGCTTACATACACGTTAAAGAATATATTATTAAGAATACAAATTTTAATTAAATTTTAAGCGTATTTCATTCTGCATGTTTCGGAAAGCAAATTTTGCAAAAAAATGTATACATCTACCACAACCATCGCAATAATTACTCATGCTGTATGTAGTAAAGAATTTACAATATTTACCAAGATTTTAAATAATAGGCCTATATTGATTTTATGGACATAAATTTCAGCCACGAAGTTATAATTTTTATTACTGAAATGAATATACCGAAAATATATTTTTTTAAATACTTCTTTTAAACATAGGTACCAAATTCGTTATATTCAACCATAGTAATTATTGTAACTGACTTTTTTAAACTAATTTTTCTTCCACAATGTGGTTTATGGAGCATCCAGATTGGAAACATGCTTAAATTTTCTGAAATATAGACTCTAAGGAATTGATTTGTTAAACATTTAAATGAGGAAATTCTATTAAATCTTTTACATAGTTACAACATATTTGCATTATCATTTCATTTGCAACGTTTGTAGTGGTTTTGAGACAATTCTTGGTAGTTTGTGTACTACTTTGTAATGAGTAACGCATGTCGTAGAGTCGAGCAGAGCGCTACATTTGAAGCCACTCTACGTCTTACAGTGCTTCCACACTTTTCGCGTGTCCGCGTTCGTATCCGTGTCGCGTGTCGAGCCAATGATACGATACGTTGCCACGCGGCCCAACTTCCCTGCTGTGTCATCAGTAGGTGCCCGTATCAAAACGAGGGAATGAGGAAATGCGTTCACCAACTACTGGTGACTACGCATTGCAGATGTGTAAAGACTGTTCACGATAAAGTGACCATTTTAGAAATGAACCTTTGAAAAAAGTCACTGCCCCTGCCTGCATATATTTTAACGGGCGCCCTGAGTGACATGCGCCGAGTAAAGTTGGTAATGTTGTATGGGAAGTAGCGCCATATCTTAACGCCGTATAAAAAATGTTAGGTAACAATTTGTCATAGCGTAAATTATTTCTATAACTTTCTGTTTTTCTAATGCGCCGAAGTGTAAAAATTGGCAGATTTTCAAACTACCTACCTTTTAAATAATTCTACAGTTTCACTTGACCGACGCATGAAGAAAGCGATGAGGATCATGGCAATGATAATTCTACATAAGGCGGAAGAACACACAACATGCGTACAAGTATATCTTAAGCAGGGCTTTCAAAAGTGTTCTTAATTTAACCGTGAACAGCCTATCGAACTGGGACGCAACAGTGAAATGCAACGCGTGCTCTTCCACGCTAGCTTCACAACGATGCGTGTCGTCCCTTTGATACGACGGCACCAGACGGCAAACTGAGCGAACATGCCGTTGCGTATCTCCGTATCACCGTTTTGCAAAGGAACGGCGTCATTGGAATACCGTCCACATCGACACGCAACAAGTGTGGACGCACATTCGCTAGCGAGATGAGGCGACGGCCTTACCTGGTAAACGTGGTACTGGTGGCGTGTGCTGGCTCTCTCCGTGCAGGAGATGCGCTGTCCGAGGCCCCTCAGGGGCCCTCCCTGCTATCTCCTCCGCCGCTGCATCTTCGTCCTGGAACACACATCCACACTGCCTGCTTCACAACATGCCGGTCTCACTCACTTACTCTTACACATAGTATCCCAAGTATAGTCAATTCGCGATTTATTCCAACTTTTCTGAAACGCCGCTAAAGTTCTTCATCCATATATTCCCCCGCCCCATGCAAACAAATCCTAACCGAGTCTATAAAATAACACCAAAGGTAAAATGTACCGCTTTTATACGCGCTCAGTGCAACACTATTTTGCTTAAGAACTATTTATTACTAGGCATTACCAACACACTTATTTTCTCACTGTTTTAGCTAGTATAAATTAGACAGGAAATATGATTTATAGAAATAAATAAATAAAATTGTAATTGAACCAAAAATATGATACTGTAATGTTACACAAGCATAAAACGCTGTAGATAATGTAATACAGAAACAAAACGAACACGTCATACATGGTGCCATTTTTCAATATTTACAATCAAAAAGTGCGAAGGTATCGCGAATAGACTGTAGCAAACAACTGTTAGCAGTGGTGAAATTGTTCACATTTATGATTGTCAGAATTTATTATATGGTTAGCAATTAGGTCATGTCAATAAAAGTGACTTAACACATTTTTTAAATATATTGTAAAGACGGACAATGCTCTCACAATGATTGTAAGAATTCAACAGAATCGCCACAAGCAGGCGATAGACAGAATTCGAACTGTTACTTAATACTTAAAGTGGGGAATGTTATCATCAAGCTAATGGGTCATTTACTGTATGCCAACTGTTCCTTGCGATTGAGAACATATTAGCAGCAAGCTTGTAGGCTAAAAGGCATGCCAACTGTTACTGATGCGGATGTATTAGTAGCATACTGATGGGCCAGTTATGGCATGCTAACTGTGGCTTACGACTGGGTACATAGTAGCAGCAAGCTTAATCGCTATTTATTGCATGCCAACGGTAACTTACTGCTAAGGAAACATTATCAGCAAGCTTTTGGGACATTTGTCCCACGCCAGTTGTTACTGCTGGGGATATATTTGCTACAAATCTCATGGGCCATTTATGGCATGGTAACTATATGGTTTTGTGAAATAACAGATTGCGTACGCGGATCCACTGCCGTTTTTTATTTCATGTATACGTTCAGTAAAACTATCACGTGACGTTATTAGTAATAGAAATAAAACTGTTTCTAAACTGGAAAACTACAAAGTATAAAGTGTTAAGTAATTATTTATTCTTTTTTGCATTTTACACACTACCTGAAATAACACTTAACTAAAATACTAGTATTTTAAACAAAACACGTAAATCCCAGTATTGACTTCTAATACTAACATACATGGTAAGTAGTATAAAAATGCCGATTTGAGCACAACTGAAAAAAAAGTGACTCAAAAAGTTGCGTTTGGGCGCAGTTGCAAAAAAAAAGTGGCTCAACAAGTTGCGTTTGATTAGATCGTAGTCTTTAAAAAAAAGTTGTGTTTAACTTTACATTTGAGTGCATCTGCAGAAATACCCCCAAAAGTTGCGTTTGGGCACAGTTACAAAAAGTGGCTCAAAAAAATTTTAATACATAAAAAAAAATATTGTATATAATAAAGATAGATCAGTTGCTAAATGTATTAAACAGAACCAAAAAAATTAAAAAACGTTCCGAACTTACAACTGGACAGTCCTATCCCATAAAGCATATTGAAATAAATGATACATGGTATGGATACAAAGTGGTAATTACTTCTGGAAATTTTAAAGTAACCTTACCAGACAGATATGTTCAGATTTTCAGTGAAAAAGTTTTAAATGATGTTAATTGTGGAGGTATAAGTTTTGCATATGATGGAATGGTGGATTGTGGTGTTAAATAAATGCATTCTATTTGGTTTTTTAAAAAGTAATTGAACGTCGTCGTATAATTAGACATCAGTTGATTTTTATTTGTGCTCATATCTCTATAAAGTTTCAATGGTTATCCAATTATTAAAACACAATTATCGCTCTGACTTCGGTAATGTGCTACAACATAGTCTATTTAAAAATTTTGATATACATCTCCAAATTCGATATATTAAAGTAGCCAAAACAATTGAATTCTTTTTCTAAATTTTTCATTGCACTTTCTATAGAAATATTATTCATCTTTATCATATGAAACTTTAATAGTTTAAAAACTATTAAAGTTATTATATATAGAATATGACTACTTCCAACCCAATAAAATATATATGGTCTCATCTATAATACCACTGTTCTTTCGGACAAATCAAAGTTAATTAAATTACCTTTTTCATACTTAATTTCAACTATTATTTCATTAACATGATTTGTTTGCACTGGGAAAAATAATGGATAAGCTGGTTCGTAATAGATCGTGTCGCCAAATCAAAATGCTGTTCTTGGTTTAAAGTGGCAATTATATTAGTTTCTCTGTGATTATATTCATCATGTTTTAATATCATACCATTTACTACATTGCAGTGTATATTTATTGTTTCAAATGGAACAAATTTTGTAATTGTATCGCCATAATGATTCACATTTGCTTTAAGAGTTTTATTTCCTACAAAACCCAAAAGTTTTCCTATTTAACCCATATTTCCAAAGTATAATTTAAGAGCACATTTTACTTTCACACTGTATGTTATTTTATCTAGCTCAAAAGATATATAATTTTCTTTCCCATCCACTGAATTACACTACATGAAAAAATTGCTTTTATAGTTTTTTCAAGATCTTTTAAGCTATATTGGCCAACTGGAATATCAATTGCTGATTCTATATCATTCTGACACAAAATATAGCTTATTTTTCCAGAGATAATGTTATGTGTTAGATAAGTAGTATAGAACTGAACTAAAGCCAATGAGTGCCCCTCTATCTCTAAAGGGTAATGTAGGCTTTTCTGCAGCACTGATTTGTTATCTGTTAGTTTGAATACTTTACTCATTTCTTATATTATTTAAAAAAATCTATTAATAAATGTGCAAGAAAAACATGAAACATGTAGACTGGGATATTAAAATAAGAACATCGGACAAGACTGTATCGACAAAACGTCATGGAGAATTATTACCTAATAATATTATATGTTTGATAGTGGTTCCTAGTTAGTGTGGAAAAACTACACTTATGATAGATAATTCTATATATGCTCAGGGATGGTTGGACTTTGGTACTCTCTATGTGTGTTTAAAAAGTCTGGACCAACCAAATATATAAATTTAAAGTAATATATAGATGTATCATCAAAATTATTTAATGAACCGATAGCATACTTCTTTCCATCAAATGAAGAAATGGTTAATGTAAATGAATGTCATAAAAAGTCTGTAGTTTTTTACGATGATATCATACTTGAAAATCAAAATATGGTAAGGGATTACTTTACTTGCGGTAGATACAAAGATATTGATTGTTTCTATTTAGCCCAGACATACTCAAAAGTACCTAAGCAGCTTATAAGAGACAATGCCAATTTTCTTTGCATATTCAGGCAAGACGATACAAATCTTAAACATATTCATAGTGATTGTGTTGGTGGTGATATGTCGTTTGAGAAATTTAGGGAGACTTGTCCAAAATGTTGGAATAATGAATATGGTTTTGTTACAAAGATATGACTCGTAAGTTAAATAATGGTAAGTACCATAATAGAATTAAAGACTTTTTAAATTCTTAGATTATAAGTAAATTTTGTTTTTAATGGAAGTGTTTCCATTAAAAACCAACATAATCTGATCTTTTTAAATGTATTGGTATACCATAACTATTTCAATAAACACAATTGTACCTTCGGGTACATTGTGGGCTTTTGGTATTTTAAAATATATCATATCATCATAGTATACTTCAAAAGTTTTATACATGTCAATTTTTTTCTGTCCATGGTATAAGTTGATAACACTTTTATATTTTTCTGGTTTTATTATTATTTCAACTATAGTTCCATCTCTCATAAAAAAATATTCTATACGATAATCAAAGTAAAATACTTTTTCTTTTGAACTGTATTTTCCAAATAAACGAATTAAGTTAATTCTGTTTTTCTGATAGAATCTAAATTGATTGCTTCCATCGGTGCAATGGGATCTCCCACATGTCTTAGTCTTTTTTGTTCAAATTCTATATTATTATCTACTTCCAAGTAAGATAGGCTTTATCCAATGAGCATTTATGTCTCGTGAGTGTGGCTATAAAGTCGTTGAACTGTGTGTAGGAAACAAAATCATTAGGATTGGTCTTCTCAGTAGTTGTATCATTGTCTGTGTGTTCTTTAATCTGATCTTCAATACAAGAGCTCATTAATGCATTTCCACATATATCCATTGTTTATGAATAGTGAAATAATTTTTGGAAATTTAAAAATATGTGAAAAGTGATTTAGCACAATTACACACAAATGACCACAAGTTACTTGATTGAAATTTTGACTTCTATTATCGTTACAAAAAATATTACTTCCGAGACATGCTATTCATTTTCGGGGTGGATTTCCACCAAATGAATAAAAATAATATTTGTTGTTTGCTTTTTTCCAATAGCATATCCAGTGTGTACCAGAGTTTGTCGAAACATCTAGATTGACAATCCCACATTCATTATCGAGTGGCGTGTTAAGTAGCTCATCGATCATAAATTCACCCCAAAAAATTCTTAATGTTTAATTTTTTAACCATTTTATCAATAACAAAGTTACTTTTTTTAACATTCTTACCTCACTTATCATTCTTCAATCCCTTGCCGTATTCCTCCATAGCTAAATTATGTCTGTGTTATGCTTCCAAGTCTTGGTTTTTCTTCTTAGCATTAATTAATGATGTTGCGATAGATGATGCACCACCAGCTAACTCTCCTAGTGCTCCCAATACTGCGAAAATTAAGGGTAAACATCCACTCTTGTGAACTGTCGGACCATTTCCAGTTTTCATTTCTTTGGACATTTTCTTAAGTAGTGGAACTGAAATTGTGACAGTTATCTCTTTGTCCTCCTTTAGTTTCTTGTTTTTACGTTCCAGTTGGTCTTTCGCAAGAAAGAACCAATATTCAAACCCTTCAACTCCTCATTAGGAACTTAAAATACAATGTTTTTTACTTTTATTTATTATAACAAATATTTTTTCTTTTCATTTTAATTCCTCAGCCAAGCTTACGTTTAATATGCATCGCAGATCCAGTAACACCGGCCCACAATCTTTCATTGAGATCAGCATCTAAACTTAACAATCTTTTGAACACATTCTCTTCTAGTTCTTTGTCAGCTAAATGTCTTTTAGCTAGATTTTTATGGTGATAAAAAGCTATATCATGTTCCATTGCAGCCACATCTAGTGGAATAATGGGTTTATCACCATGCTCAATTCTCTCTTTTAGTCTAGTACCCGGACCTAAGTACTGCTAACCGGGTGCATGCAACTCAAAAGGTAGTGAATTTATTATGTCATTGAGTAACCCATTTCTGTGATGCTCCAACTCCCAAAAAGTATGTGATATTGTGTTCGACACTCGTATCAGATATGGTATACCTTTTGGATTATTCACAACAAAGCCACTAAACTTGCTGTTGAGCATATTCATTATTCCAACTTTTTCATTGTAATAGTTATCATTTCCAGCATTCTCGTCGCCATAAATAAAGAGAAGTCGATCAATAAGCATCCTAACATCATCTATCCATATGTATTCTTTGGGAAAGTATGTATATTTCTTTATACCTTTACCTTTTTTAGGTGAGGGACGTTTCTTTTTAATCGAATCCAAAATAGGTTTAACAATAATTCTTCATTTATTCCCTTTACTCAATTTTGGCGTTTCCAAGTTTCGACCATTGCTTTGAAATACTGTGTTTGTATCTGCTAGGATACAACTATAGTGTTCATAGTCGGTTGCAGTGTAGTCACTTTCTGTTACTTTCTTATTAGTTAATAATTTCATCAAACCATCAGATCCAGTGTATTGTTGAATGTTACTTTGCTATTACCAATATACAATATACCTTTATCAGCTTTTAATCCAAAAACATCATCTTTACAGTCAATTAAGAAATCGGCCACTTCCTTTTCAATAAATGTTGTTTTGTAGTTAGTTAACTGTGAGATATCAGTTTTCAAACACCAAATGCTTCGTTATAGCGTTCATCGTCATCACCAATTCGTTTAGTGCCATCTTCATAATGTTCATTGTCATAGCGTTCATCGACATCGCCAATGTGTTTAACACCATCGTCATAGCGTACATCGGTGCCTGTTTTACCAAACAGCGTTCTTTCAAAAGATGTTTCTGTTGGTGTCTGTGGGTAGTCTAGATTCTTAACAGCAAATGGAACAAGTTCTCTTATTAAATTATTTTTCTCATTTGTTATGTGTCCAATTTTCTTCACCAAAATCTTCTATTGCATCTATTAATCGTTGTTCATGTTTTTTATTTTTATTATATTCATCTTGGCTAAATTTTCTAACAGTTTTAAACTTTTCAATTAGCTGTCTTCTTCTGTCTATATTCTTCTCTATATTGTTGTCAATTTTTTGTCTCATTTATTATATAAATAAATAAAATGAACAATTATAACTTAAATGTGTATTGTCTCAAATGTATGAAAAATACACTAATTCATATGAACTTACAAATAATAATAAAGTAAGAGTTAAATGGGTTTGTAGATGTTGTGTTACCAATAACTCGATATTCACTGATGGGGGTATAAAAAACGATATTGTAAATGAAATTCATAAACCAATGCGAAAAAACTTCCCCAGAAGAACTGTTTTATCTTTTGGCATCGATGATTTTTGGCAAGCTGGTTTAGTTGAGATGCATTATGTATCTTTAAAATGTAAACACAGAATTAACAAACGGTTTAAATATATGTTAACTATGATATATGTTTTTTCCAAATATGCATGGGCAATACCAATGAAAGATAACACTGGTGAAAATGTTACATTAGCATTCAAAACTATTTTGAATGATCGCAAACCCACGCATTTACAAACAGACAAAGGGAAATTTTTTTACAATAAATCGTTTAAGGCATTAATGGCCAATAACAACATAACACACTATACAACATACAGTGAAAAGAAAGTTAGCATTGTAGAAAGATTTAATAGAACATTGAAGGAGAACATGTGGAAGATATTTACTGTGCAGGGAAACTGTAAATGGGTGGCTGTATTACCTAAATTAATAAGTGAATACAATAACACTGTACACAGTACAATCGGAATGAAACCCACCAATGTAAGTGTAAAGAACAAAAGTTATATTCTAATCAACATGTATGGAGGAAATGGTTAAACCAAAGTTTGCAATAGGAGATAAAGTTCGTATAAGTAAAAATAAAATTTATTTGAAAAAGGATATACACCTAATTGGTCCACTGAAGTATTTGAGGTGTGTGAAGTATTGCGCACAATCCCCATGACATACAGAATAAAAGGTTTCAAAAATGAACATATCAATGTATTTTTTATGAGCCAGAGCTACTGAAGACTTAATATGATAAAGACTACTTAGTGGAAAAAGTTTTGCGAAGAAAAGGAAATATGCTGCAAATTAAATGGTTAGGTGTTGATAGTAGTCATCATTCTTGGGTTGATAAGAAAAGTGCAGCTGTTTAAAAATTTTTTTCTTTATAATAAATGGATCAATAAAAAATTGAAAGTTATGAGCATCAGTTATTTCCACCAAACGACCAAACAAAAAATAATTTGAATGAATACAACAAGCCCATCGAGTTTTATATTCCTATTGTCGATGCATTTTCACATCCGAATGAAGCTTATGTAACCAATATTATAATCGAACTAAAAGAGATACAAATGCAGATTATTAAAAAACTTCAACTATTGCTCTTTGTGAGAATTTCTTCCCATTCCATTTCTCAAGAATAGAGATCTCTTAACATGGGTGTATAATCGAAAGTATTGACAACCCTGGCATCACTTCAACAATGATGCATACATTGCTAGGTTCGGAATCAGAATCAGCATACTTCCAAATGTCGGGGATAGAACTAGGTAAATATGTTAGGAAATATAAGCATAGCGAAATTACCTATCCATTAAGATATTTGTTTGGGTTTATGAGAGATTGTAATGAAATATTCTGGAAAGGTGTGTACAAGATCACATTCATTCGAAATTCTAATGATGATGTTTCTTTTTACAGAAGACCCCCAAAGAAAACACATGGATCTGATGATGAAGATAATATACCAGATGCTGGTAAAATTGTTATTGAGAAAATGGAAATTCTGTGGCTAATCGTTGAATACGATCCTATTTATGAAGACGAAATTAAAGAAAAATTATACAAACACCCCAAAATTCCAATTGGTTTTAATTATAGACAATATCTTGAAAACCAGTACCTACTAATGCAAGCTCATTTCAGTTTGATATAAAATATCAGTTCAATTCAATCCAATTCGATATGCCAAACTTTGTCATTGTTTGTTTTCAGCAAAACAGAAAAGAAGATCCTGGACAATTCACACATGGTTGAATGTTTGACTCATGTTTTGTCAAAAATATTTCTATTAAGAATGGATGGAATGATGTGTTTCCCAAAGAGAATTGGAATTTAAACATTGGTGATCAAATTTTCGACAATGTGTATATTACTTACACTGATTTTAGAAATTCAAAGACTAAACTAGATACCCCTTATCGTAATAATGAACTGTGCTTCAACTCTGGGTTATTTATTAGAAGAAGACCATTGTATGATATTGATTGTTCTTACAGAAAAACTGATATTGTAAAAGATCGAACTAATCTGAAACTTACAGTTGATTTTATTAAACCAATATCAGCTAGAATTATTTGTAATGTGGTACTAGTAAGCCAAAGAAACCTAATTTATGATATTAAAAGTGAAAGAATCATCGAAGGCAAATAGTGCACAATCATGTATGGTTATTAGTTTTTTAATCGATGGTTATCCATTAAAAACATTTACTGTTATATAATTGTTTATAGTATCACACTTTTTCAATTTTGTAGTGCCCCATGGCAGTGTATTAATACCATATTTAAGAGTAAATATTTCATCATCTTCAAAACTTAATGCTTTTTTTCTCATCTCAATCATATAGAGTTCATGTTTCTTACTTTTAATAAGATACATACTTTCGTACAACACTTTTTTTTTTAAGAAACAAACACTTTTTGTAGTCACCAAAACTAATCTCATATCTGACTACAGTGTTTTTCACACCCTTTGCTCTTTTCTTTACACCACCCTCCACATTTATTGCATACATTTTCGATTTCAAACCAATAAATTCTTCCATTATTTTTCCATTACATTTGTCTATTATTTTGCCAATAATCTTTTTGTTAACTAACAGTATACCATGTGGATTATCTTTTTTATAGTCAGAAGTATCAAAATGATCGACCATTTATTTCATGTCACTGTAGAAGTCTGGTGTTTTTATATAATAGATGTAGGAATCAGTATCTTGGTAGCACAGTTCAATATTTTTCCAATACTTTGATCAAGTATACTCATTCCAACATATATGAGTTTGTTAAAGCACAGTTATGTTTTAATCATATGACCTGCAAACAAAGAGTTAGTAAATATAGTTCTATCTTTAAAGTTTGGTTTAGTCACTAGTTTATCAATTTGCTTAGACCTTGTGCACAACCATATATCCACTCTGTTTATAATATTTTCCATTGCTTTTTCAAAAATAAAAATTTGTAGAAATATTTTTCAAAGTCATTTGTAGACTTTTTTTTTCGCATATTTGTGTTTAGATCAATATAGGACTTGAGCCAATCTGATTGATCAAACTCCAGAATTCTATGAATCTTTTTCAACTTCATTCTGAGAGATAGATATTGATTAAGATTTACATAGTGTAATACATATTTTTCTTTATCATCCGGAGTAGTCAAGAGTTTGGGATTTTTGAACCTTCTGGTATTTTATTCTCTTGTGCTAATGGCAGATCTTTGTGGAGATTGTGTACTTCATGTGGGTATTCCAAATCAACTTCCAATATATAACCTTTTCTAGAATCATCTTGTATTTTTGTTACATCTATATTTGTATTTCTCCACTTAAACCCACCATAGGGTAAATACTGGCTCATAGCCCATCCATATAAGTTATTTGCGTCCAGATATGTAAGATAAAAGATTTCCTTTGTACCATCATAAGCATTCATATATTTATTATTTGCTTTAGCATATCACTTACAACATTGTGAAATTCCACCACGAACACCATTTTCTATCATCATAATCATGTCGTAATCTGTTAATAATTCTAGTTCTATTTTAGTATGTTTGAGCATAGCATCCCACACCAACCCTGGGGCTGTGTAATACCAAGCTGGATCTAGCTTATATATTTTGAGATATGCTTCTGGAAAATTTTCCATTGTATCGGACAATATCAATACATCAGATTTGTTATAGAGTTCTGTGTACTCTCTTAGAGATTTTATGTTTAATTTTTTCCACACCTTCCTCGCAAATTCGTAATCTTCGTCTGTAATGTCTCATTTATTGAGTTTTTTTGTAAAATGCATCTTTGGATGGAAGTGATGTCTCACAAAATTTTTCAGAACTATCCATTAGTCATATGGATAAACACCTTTTCTTGTAACAAAGTCAATAAGTTCATTGGAAAAATACTTAGTCATATCTCGGAATTGGCTTCTGGAAAGGTTGCTAGAGAGTTTATCGATACTACTAGCCATAAATTAAAATGAGTCAATAAATCTAAGATTTACACTTTTACATACATGTTTCGTAAAAAGAAATATATTTTTCTTTGCTGTTGGTAATTATATCAATTTTATTTTCACCGATGCCAAGATCTCTTATGAATATATGTGTATCATAACCAGGTGTATAAACACTGGGATAAATCATGGATTTCTATACGATAAGTTACAATCTCTATGTGAAGCTCCCCTAAATTTCCCCGTAAGATGATCATGATCTCTCACATAATCACCATTCAAAGACTTTTCACATATATGGCAATAGGTAGCTATATCATAAACAATTTGTTCTTTCTGAGTTAGTGGAAGCACTGGTTTTTCATTTGTGTATATATCACCAATAGACTTTGCTTCTTCTATTAGCATTTTAACAAATACAGTAGATGCATCAGATCCCTCATAAGTTTCTGATGGTTTATAATATCCATGTTCGTATTTTACATAGTAACAGAAGCTAATAGGGTCGGCTTTTTGGTATGTTTTCGTGTAAGATTCGTCGGTGTTTGGTTGGCGAGTTTCAATTTTAGTAAACAAACATTTTAAATCAGCATATATCACAAACGGAACTCTCAAAGAATGATTTTTGTTTTTAAGTCTTAATATGACATTGTTTCCTTTAGATGGTAGTTCAACTCTAACACCATCGTGATCTATCTCGACAGTCTTGTTCGTGATCTTTTAGCTTACATACAGAGTAGAAATATTGCAAATATCTATCGTATATATATATATATATATATATAGTGACCATTATTTGATACTTGTGATGCGATAAGTCTGGAAAGACTTTTTATCCAGCAGTAGTGGTCGTTCTATTCATCTTTGATATAGAGTAGGTTAATGTGCTTATCCATCATATTTTTTGTTGTTTTTAATGGGGAGATTATATATTCCTTACCACCATCTTTTTCTTCGTATGCATATACATTAATAGAACTTCCACTTCTTTTCTCAAAGGTTGGTATGCTATCCAATTTCATTGGAAATTCCAAACCCTTAAGTGCATCATCAAACTCATGTTCGTAAGCTATGTATTTATTCACTCTTTGGGGTCTCTTTGTTCTTGATGCAATGCAGTTAGAAAAGGCCACAAAAAACATTTTTGATCATTATTCTTAACATTAATTACCGCCTGCTTAGCTTTGATTTTTTCTGGTAGATCAACATAAGAACTGCCCTTGAATGGCACATATTTATTAATTCGCATTTCTAAATTTAAATATTCTGTTGAGTTCCCACTGAGATCCATCTTTGTTATTGAAAGCCCCCATCTCAGCTATGATTTTCGATGTGCTGTTGTCATAATATTCTTCCAGATTAGTCGCTTTCAGTATAATTTTGTTCTTTGTTTTAAAGGAGCTTTCTATATATTCAATATTCTCACCAATACCCCTTATGTGCTCAGTGAAGAGTTTCATGTTCAATTTGAGTGATTTTAAATGTTTATTAATTAGTCTTGTGACAGTTTCTTATACATCGCTTAGGAAATGATTTGGGTCCATGTATGCATTCACATTCTTTACAGCATTAGTCTTGATCCTATTTTGAAATGCTGTTTCGATTTCTTCTACTCTAAATCTGAGTGTGTACATATGAATTTTACTTCTCAAGTGACTTCTTATGATAGACGATTTGTAATAGTGATTACTACAAGTTTCACATTTCACTTGTTTCTCTCATGGGAACTTCTGTTTTGATATTAAATGTTGTGATATTTTAAAAATTTCCCATGCATTTGTTGGTTCATGTGATTTATTATGTATTGGTGAAAGACCTTTGTGCAATCTACTTTTAAGATGACTTCTTATGAGAGATAGTTTGTAAAAGTGATTACAAGTTTCACACTTGACATACTTCTCTTGAAAAAATTTCTTCATTCTTTTCGCAAAAACCTCTTTCTTAAATTTATATTCTTTCCAAACGTTACTAGTTGTGTGAGCCTTTTTCATTGCCATGGTCGTCATCATATTAGACATCAGTTGATTTTTATTTGCGTCCATTTATTATATACAATATTTTATTTTTTACGTAATCAAATTTTTTGAGCCACCTTTTTTGCAACTGTGCCCAGATAAACTTTTTACGCGTATTTTTGCAGATGCACTCAAACGTAAAGTTTAACGCAACTTTTTTTTCTAAAGACTATGATCTAACCAAACGCAACTTTTTCAGCCACTTTTTTGCGGTTGTGCTCAAGTGCAACTTTTGAGTCACTATTTTGCAACTGCTCCCAAATGCAACTTTTTGAACCACTTTTTTGCAACTGTTCCCAAACGCAACTTTTTGAACCACTTTTTGTGGTTGCGCTCAAATGCAACTTTTCGAGTCACTTTTTTGTGGTTGTGCTCAAACGCAACTTTTCGAACCAATTATTTACAGTTGCGCTCGAATCGGCATTTCTATACTACTATGGTATCTGCAGCAATGCTAGTAATACATATTTCACATATGAACAGTATTCAGAGTTATTTGAAAAGCTTGTACATAAATACATAGTAGAGCATTTGGCAGCATCCTAGATGATGAATGCATGAGATGTGACTTCGATTCATTGCTCTACCAAAGTAATTTTTCAGTCGTAAACCAATACTAAATATAACATATGAACATGGAAAGTAAGAAACATTTATTTGGACAAAACAGAATCATTTCACTGATTGTGCCGGCACACCAAGGGTACAGTTCACTATGCAAAATCTGGCCGCTTATGGGGATATTGCAATATAGCCATTCTCTGTAGAGTAGTCTAGACGTGGCGAACTTCACACAGCAGTCTATAGGCATCATGTGGGCCACGTTAATCTGCTAGTGCATTATGGAGGTTGACTTTTATGGAAACTGTAGGTGGGCTGCTCGTTTATAAGCAGAATTTGCTACTTTGGATTATTCTGTAGTATCCATAAGGCTGTTTATTAGCCATTACAACAAATAACTTATTCTTTTGAGTATTTTAATTGACTTTGCCCATTGAATAAAATAAGCGTAACAAAACAAATATGTCAATAAACCAAAAAATCCCAAAAAAAAACTAAAAATTAGCTAGGAACCTCAAAATAACATAGCAGTCAATAGAACCAAAGCCAATAAGCCGAAAAAAAAACATTGTAACTTTATCTTTAAGATTAATAGGTCCCATTGTCGGTAATCAATAACAAAAACCTTAATGGTCACGGAAATAACATTTATTTGCAGTGAACAATTTACAGGACGAATTTCCACCAAATTTACGGGATATTTGTCGCTAAGCTAGAAAATTTAATAGTCTAAAATATACGCAAAAATCCCAACTAAAAAGAAACGCCTGTATGTTGAAAACCTGTCTGGAAATTTGAGTAACTAAGTTTTAACACTAAGCGACCTGTGAACTAATATACCTTAGCATATACAATTATGTTATGAAGTATAGTGCACTTTAGTTCAAAAGCAGCGATTGCACAATTGTATTGTTTTTTTAGAGTACTAACCTACCGTTACCAACGAGAATGTAGATTGTGATGATTAATAGTTAATTAAAAGTGTTCGGGCAGCTACTGTTGCCTTAAAAACAGGGACTATGTTCTTTAAAAATCAAATTCAGTTGCAAGTTCCATCTGAAACAGTTCTAAAATTTCCTCCCCTTTACGACTGCTCCGTTGGTTTTTCCTAATTGCTCTTAAAATAGTATGTATGTTTATATTATTCTGGAATGCAGCCACATGGAAATGGCGACTTGTAAAAACCACCATTTTGATATCCAAACTAGCACTTAAAATTCAATATCTGGGCACCATGTCTGGGTTTTACGGGTCTCAGATAATAGAGTGTTGGCCTGCGGCTAAGCTGTACTTGGAACTTAGGACGAAACACGTTGGATAAACCCCTCAGGAGCCATAGAAGTTGGGTTAGAATGACTGTGCAAGTGAAGGAAATGAACGAAAGGTCAAAAGAATCAGTGGTTGAAAGATAAAACGAACCAGCTAAAGAAGAATCAACGAATGAGTTATTCAGTAGTATGGTTGTCGAACGATCAAACGAACGACCCCTCAATCAAAAGAACAAATGGCAGAAAGAGCACCCTTCAAAAGAACAACCTTTTGTAAACGAAGGCGCTACTGGCGAAGCTGATAAACACCCTTATGTTAAAAATTAGAATGAGCTCGACGCAGTCACGAAGCATATAACCAATCAAGCAAACAACTAAACTAACCGTTTCTAATTTAAAATTTTCCTTCTCAACTAAGTAGTCTTTGATATATGAGAGAAGGATCAGAGAGTGAGAGGTAGGAAGCAGAATCTTTAAAATTTTTAAAGACAACTTAGTTCAGAACCTTAGGGCCTAGCATAAAACGGACGTACACGGACTTTTTAAAGCATCTGAACAAACTTCAGATCCTCAATTTGATCTGTAACACCGACATTCATAAGGAGAAGATGTCCAGCACATGCAATTCTGTAAATATGAAATAGACTAATCGAAAAATGATTGTAACACTCTATAAAGTGCCGTACAATAGAACATGGGTACAGTAATTCCATGCTAGAGAATTGTAATTGAACTGATGAACTTTTCAAGGACATCGGCTAACACATGGTGTTATAACATTGACTTCGTTGCACCATGTACAATAACGCACCAAACTGTATCGTGTGCGCCTGGGAGATCGAATGTTGAGTATGTGTACAGCAGTCGTCAAGCTGTCGCTATGCCTCAAAGATGGTTATGTGCTCCTGTTCTGCAATTATAGACATTTGAGAGGGGTTTTAACATGGAACTTCACAATGTGCAACTGAAGTATCGACGGATTGCTGCACATGTTGATCACGATGCATCTGTAGTGTGGCCCAAACCCGTATACCAAGCTGAGGACGACTGCGTAGAATAGATGCAAGTCAAGATCGGTGCATTGTTAAGGCAGCACTAATAGACCGCATTACATACACAGCAGAGATCAGAGCGAATGTGGCACCAGGGGTGTCCACATGTACCGTTGGGAACCACATACTTGCAGCAGAACTACGAGCGTTTGTGGCTTTGGCGAGTATTCCTCTTCTGCCACAAGACCATCGTACACATCTCTTGTGATGACATTAAAAGATCACCTGGAGAATGGAATGGCACACTGTTGTGTTCAGCGATGGGAGGACATTCTAGCTCCATGCATATGGTGACTACTTGTGCGACATCGACCTGGTGGACATGATCTTCAAGAGTATTTTCCTCCAACTTAATGGGCGCAATAAGCTGCAATTACTGTTCATTTTTGGACTTTGTGGAGAGTCCATTAAACTGTGTCGACTTCATCCAGCATGTTTGTCGACCCATTCTGTTGGCATTCCTTCAAAACGAAGGTTATTTACTGTTTCAGCAGGATAATGCTCGTACACATACTGCTACTTCTAATCGACATGCTGTCCATGGTGTTCGACAACTACTTTAGCCAGCACGATGTCCAGACTTCTCTTTTCATTTAACATATTTGGGCATGTTGTCATAATATCTGAACCAGTCTGTACAGCCAATCATAAATCCTGCAGAATTTCGACAACAGGTGCAAGAGGCTTGGAACACTGTACCTCAGGATGATAATCATCACATGTACGATCGTCAAAATGCAAGAATATACACCTGCATTGATGACCGAGGGAGGTACACTGTATAGTGATGTGGCATTATACACATTCAGTACTTGGCTTCTTTTGATTGGTTTGCTCTATATTGCTTACCATGTAATGCCGTCAATCTATATTGTCTCTAGTCTTAATGGTGAATAAAGTGGTATACATAGTCATGATTTTGCAATTTTTTCCAATTGTGAGTGAGAAAACAAGGAATGAGCTACAAACTCTAACTAAGAAGAAAGTCATTAACACTAATAAAGGATTTAAATAATATAATCTCATCAAATTGTTAGAAACTAATATCAAGCAGGCATATTAATATCACTCACTTGAGGCCGATGTTGTACAGGGTGAAAACAGAAGGTATTCTGTGTTATTCGGTTTGCTAAATGTGAATAGGTTACGACTGTTCAACATGAATTCTATAGCAAATACGGACGTCGTCCTCCCGATAGGTTGAGTATCATACATTGGTTTCGTCAGTTCCGTGACACAGGGTGCAAAGGCAAAAGTTCCAAGCAGCCGCGTGTGTCCGAAGAGAATGTGCAATGGATTCAGCAAGCGTTCCTTCGCAGTTTAAGAAAATTAACCACAACAAGCTAGCCAGGAAATACAAATCCCTAAATCGACGGTATGGACAGTCTGCGAAAGCGATTGCTGTACAAATCATAGGGATAAAGAACTAAGACCTGATTTCTGCACTTCATTCTTGCCCAGAACGAGGCAGATGATGCCTTCATGACCAAGCTGGTTTTTAGCGATGAAGCGATGTTCCGTACAAATGGTAATGTGAACCAGCACTAAGTGTGGATATGGGGTCAGGAGCATCCACATGAAACCACCGATCATGAGCGCGCTTCCCCAAAGTGAACGTGTTTTGCGCTATATCCGAAGACATAGTTTTCGGCCCTTTCTTTTTTCACGAGCCCACTTTTACTTGAATTCCTTATTTGGACATGCTTATAGAGTGTTTGCTTCCTCAGTTAGAAGAGGCAGCGGGGGTTTCAGTTTCCACCACGATAGTGTGCTACCCCATTGGCACCCAGCTGTTCACAGATACCTGATTGAGATGTTGCCACAATGCTAGATTGGTCAAGGAGCAGCTGGTGATCAAGCTCTTCATCACTAGCCCCCAAAAAACCCGGATCATAACCCATACGATTTTTTTATGGGGTACATAGAGGATCAAGTGTTTCGTCCTACATTGTCGGCTAACATTGACGACCTCAAAACAATAATTACGGACGCCATCCAAACTGTAACACCGGACATACTGACAAGAGTGTAGAACAAGTTATAGTATCGTGTAGATGTCGTTTGGGCCGCTTGTGGTAATCACATTGAACATTTATGCAGATATGGTAAACAAACTCCACGGTTTCATGGTTCATTTTATTGGTCAACCACGGTTGTAAGTTGTTTGGTTTTGATATTATAGACCTTCAAAGTTGCGGTATTCTTTTATGCCCTCTCTGTATATAAGAAAGAGCAGCCATTTCACCTAGCCATTTACAGAGCAGTAGACAAAGATCTTGGGTCTGATATTTTGAAAGAATAGAGTGACAAAAAGCAACCAGTCCATGAAAAGAATTTAAATAAATGGCAAGTACCGCTGATGATCATATCGAAAGCCCATCAGAGTTACTATAAATAGTAAAGGGTGTGTTTAAAAGCAAGATTGAAAATCTCTTGATTCTAAAATCTGTGATGGTCAACCTAAAGTTGGTATGTAGATATGAGAAGAAATATGATATTGAGTAATAACAATGATATGACAATTAACGATCATATATTTTAACCAAAAGTTGAATTAACATCATCAAAAATATTTTAGCAGATGCTGAGAGTGATAGAAGAATAGTAAGATTGAGAAATTAACTATAGTTTGAACTTAATGAACGAGTTTGAACTTTGCAAAAAGAAGCATAACCTAATAAGTAGCTCTTCCTGCATCAACGAATGAGAGAAGATAAAGAATAATAGAAAGCCATATTATTGTAGTAAATGTGGACCAGAAGTGATTTCTTTGGTGTGCTAAGTCTGCACTATATGCTCCAAAGAAAAATCCTCAAAGAGTTTTGAAGTAAGAATGTGTTGGCTTAGATCCTGATAAGATCATGGTAGGGTTCTATGGGCCCATGATGATCAATGATACCTCTTGATTTGAAAAGGAAACGAGTATTGCAGTCAATATTTAGTATTTTGATTCAAGATCAGAGGTTTGCCCACTACAAGTCATAAGCAAATAGAAACTATTATATTTAAACTGATTTAACTATGATACCGACAGAACACCGATTATGGCTGGGCCAAGGATCTCTCTAGGCTAATATCATATCAACATTTAAAACACGAGCATATAATCTTCCATGCGAACAGTTTTTACTGACACATTCTGCCAAGAAATAGTTAGCATTCGTACAGCTTATTACTAATCAAACAATCCAGTCAGAATACAGATTTCAGAAGCCAATAAGAATATCTACATTAAGAACTACAATCATAGTCTAAGTATCCCATACATTGCTGAATCTGAGTACCTGCCAACCCAAACCTGCGAAGTATTATGCACAAGGAAAATGAAAAAAGAACACTATAATGGAATTGAATTAGTACGACTAACTTACTACAGCGCATCATATTAAATTATTGTAAGTGCAACATTGAGGAAGACTGCAGGGTTGAAATGGGACAGTCAAAGTACAAAGACATGACTAGTTGAGCAAGTGGGACAGTCAAAGTACACAGACATGGCTAGTTGAGAAATGTGTAGTTGCAAGGGCTTCACTGTACTGCGGACGTAGTTTGGACATTGTTAGTTTGCAAGGGCGGCGAAGGCAAGCTCCATTCGTACAGTTAACTGAGTTTTAAAAGGGTAATATAATGCGACTCTGGGAAGCTGGATTGTCGTACCGGAGATTTGTGGAACATGCTGGATGAGAAGCGGCAGTACATAGATGGTGACGCCATTAGTCAGAGGATATTTCACATACCGAAAACCTCTTTCTGGAAGTCAATGACGTTAGAATGCACGCCAAGACAATCACATTGTAGGAGTGGTCATAGCAGATCGTAAAGCATCTGCAGAACAGATCAGTTGTAATGTTGCTCAAGGAGTGTTTGCTACGACCATCTGAAATAGTTTTGATGAAGCTGGTCTACCATAATGCGTGCCATTAGCCAGACTTCCCCTCTCACCTCAGCATCGTACAGCTCACCCCTGGTGGAGTCGAGAAAGGAGTACACATAGGGGAGATTATCGAAGTGTTATCTTCAATGATGTGCCCTGTTTCTTCCTTGGAGATAATGATGGTCGAGTGCGTATTCGGCATCGTCCTAATGAGCAGAATCATCCATAGTTTACACAGCAGCAACACAAATCACCAACTTCTGGGATAATGGTTTAGGGAGCTAGACCCTATGGCCGTTAGCCTGTGGTGGTAATACAGGTAACATTGACCAGTGCACAGTACATCCAAAATGCCATTCAACCCATTCTGATAGCATTTTTGCAAGGGCAGTGGCATGCACTATTTCAGCAGGACAATGCCCATTCACATTTCGCCCATGCAATCCAGCATACTCGTCAAGGTGTTCGCCTACTTCCTTTGTCAGGCCGATCACCAGATCTTTCTCCCACTGAGCATGTGTGAGACTGGGTTAGACGTCGTCTGGCCCACTCTTCTGCACCAATGACAACTCTTGTCCAGCTAAGCCACGAAATGTAAAGTGTGTGGAATTCCATTCCCCAAAACGATATTCGTCACCTCTATATTTGTTTACATGGAAGATTTTCTGCCACTATTACTGCTCGAGGAGGGCACACTAAGAATTGAACAATCACTTAGCACACCTCTGCAGACTTGATTTTCCGGCAGATATCCTTGAATCAGTGATCATGTTCTATATACTCCCTGTATTGTATGTGAATAAAATTTGAATCTCTTGCGAAATGTCTGTCAATGTGTTCTTTCTGTTATCTTACAATAGTGTATTTTGGAATATCAAAAGCATGTGTCAATCAGCTTCTCATACTACATTAAACTTAACAGGGAGATCACAAAGACTAGGGGATTACATTAATAGATGCTCCGAAGGTCTTTTGAATTAGTGGT
This sequence comes from Dryococelus australis, assembly GCA_029891345.1. Classification (NCBI taxonomy): domain Eukaryota; kingdom Metazoa; phylum Arthropoda; class Insecta; order Phasmatodea; family Phasmatidae; genus Dryococelus; species Dryococelus australis. The sequence continues at coordinate 124,924,399 of CM056998.1, forward strand.
TGAGGAATCGAGAGCTATCAAGAATGTATATGACAAGAATATTATAATGAATTTGAGCAAGCATGATGAAAAATCTTTAAGAATACATAATTACCCCATTAGCGAAATGAACTTTGGGAGCGTTCCAGAAATTTGTAGATATACGTGATGGTTCTGAACTGTAAAATTGAATATTAATTGCGGCAGTGCCTTGATGTCGATGGAGCTTACTAAGGAGCTGTACGAGCAATTAAAGAAGTGTTGACAGCAGCTACTGTTGAACACAAACCAAACCTTAGTAAGAGCATTGAGCATGTCAGAGATCATGATCATCTAACAGGGGACTACAGACGAACTGCATGTACATATGACATCCTTAATTAAAGTAATCTAATGTTTTACTTGTTGTATTCTACAATATGTCTAGCTACAACGTCCAAATTTTAATTCAGCAGTCTGAGAACTACAACTAAAATAACTCTGATCACAACCAATAAGGAAAAGTACATACTTGCTTGATAGTAAATGATAGACTGTAATAGAATGTTATGAAATCACACAAATGAAACCTTCAAACTCTATAATCTTATTCCTCCTTCTTCACTACATATAAATTTCTGTAGATTTTCAACTATACCTATGAATGAAGAAGAAATTACCTTTGTCATCAATGCAACCATTTGGTCAAACTGGTGTTATCATGTACATACTTATGATGATGATGATGATGATAATAATAATAATAATAATAATAATATAAAGCTTTTATTTTGGGGAAAAAAATCTATTCGTGAAAATGGAGTATTTTTTGAACGAATACTATTCAAGGAAATTACAAAATGCCCCACCATGAAGTAAAATTATTTTCATTAATAAAATACAATATTACTTAATACCCTAATAATACAGACATGTCACAAAGGCACAATACTTAACAATAAAAAAATGTTCCAAATGTATTATAGTATTATTTCGCATTTTTCTTAACATGTTTATATAATACAGTTGATTATATTGAATTTTCCTATCAGTTTCTCAATTTATAATATGTTAGCCGGTTCGTGGCTTCGATTTATTGTTCGTTTACTAGCTCGTTAATTCGTAACTGAGTAGTTTCTTCGTATTTTTACCTTTGGTCCGTTTGATATTCCGTTCGTCCGATGAATCGTGTGGCCGTTTGTTCGTTCGCTTGTTTCGCCCTCTCGCACCTTCTACCAAAATTTCTGTAGCTTCGAAGGGCTCTATCCTGTCGTTTCAGCCAATTAGCGTACAACTTACAATCCTGTTTACCATAGGTCAGCTTTTGTCTTGTCTGCGTTCCTTAAAAGCCAGAAATGACAACCTGGTATTTCGCTTTAAGTGCTTCTTCATTTGTCGATATGCTGTTTTTTTTTTTTTCGTGATTATTATATGGTTGTTACGCCTAAACTGGCAAAAATTGTTTGTAGACAATGAGAGCCGTTTATCGCTTCAGTACCCCAATTCCAAATGGTTCTGTAACAGCAATGTCAACAATGGCATCTGGTGAAGTGTTCCAAGGTAAACTGGTGCTTGCTCACAGCTGTACATTATCGGTGCACGCAGCATGAGCCAGTAACCACCATGCAGCCTAAAGAAACTGAATGTACTCCGACCACTCACAAGCGAGCAGCAAGGGACCTATTACACAAGTCATGTGACGTCAGCTACCGAGCTACGTTTTAGTGGTGGAAGTGTAAACTAGCAAGCAACAGGGTACAGCACTCAGTTAACGCCAGCTTATTTTGCAATAGTTCACCACAAGCCACTGAATGCCAAAGACTAGAATTTTACATGTTACTGTACATGCATAATACTCAGAAGTCCAACGAAATAGTTGAAAGTAATTATGCTAGGGCTTCATTTTAGGGACTAAGGTTTGAGGTAAAGAGACGCGATTATAAAGATGATTTGCAGTAGTCTCAGAAGAAATATGCAAATGACAGGAAAGGTACATTTTAATAAAACCACTTCTATGCATATGTCCAAAGCATTGTCTCACAAAATGCTAATATAACTATCACAGTCGCTTATTCAAACAGCGTTGTGGACGTTCATTTACGTTTGGTATCCCAATATCCCTGTAGTTTCGCATTTTGCATATTCATACATGGATGAAGTATTTCATGACTTGAGTACACCATAGTATGAATGAAAATGCTATCAGAGTAGCAGAACTATGATTTAAAAGCATGTAATTACGTATATGTGGTACGTCAGCGCGAAACACATTTGGTTGGGGACTAGTAAAACTGCTGCATTGTGATCACTGAAAATCTGCTGTCAATTATAAAAATGATATCTACTCAGTAAGTGTCGACACTGTCTAATATACAAAGAATTAAATTTCTTGAGAAAATGTTCTTTGTGCGTTACACTCATTTTCTAGCAAGTAGCAGTTTATTGGGGAGTTATCATCCAATCGCTTTTCGCTGAATGAAATCATCCCTGCTGCTAAAATACGTGGAACTAAAAGCACTTTTTGTTCATTTGGACAACATTCCATAAGCATATAAGAAATAAATTGCTGCCTGTATATCAAACAGCATCCGCATACGCTGCCTTGTCTCACGTGCGTTTAAATCAGTATTTTAGTGTGGATGTAGATGTAGCACGACAATATGCCAAACAATTCTCACGGCAATAACCGATTAACCACTCCCCACTCCCTTCGGCCATTATCAGGCCATCAATCCTACAAAACCTCGCTTCGTTTTGTATTTTTCGTATTGCACCCATTGTCCAAAACTTTACGTTGAATGATATATCTTAAATTTGCGAATCTTTCTTATTGTTGTGGACTGGGCAATTTGAAACACCAGGTGGCTGCACACAAACACCATGGAATCGGTTTCCCGAATGGTTGTGTAGACACGGGCATGTCTTTGTTTACCTATCAACTCTTCACAAAATTGTCTGCAAATTGTATCAGTTTTGGCATTCGCAGCTACTTTAGCACAAACGTAGTTTTTACGATCCAAACTGTTTAACGTGTAGCATTGCCAAAACTGCATCCAACAGGAAGGAAATTTCAATGAACGCTAATTCGGTAAACAGTTTTGAATATATTGGCACTAGCGATCCGGCTCGCTTCGCCTGTGTACAATTTAATTTTTCTGCCTGCCGCACGCTCTCCTCGCACACCTTCCCACCTCGCAACGCTCTGACAAGCGCATCGCCAGACCCACGACACCATCCCCGCCCACGTATAGGTCCGTGCGCGCGTGTTTGGAACTTAGAAATTACATTTTTACAACAAAACTTTTAAATTATTGGAGATAATTTTATGATGCAAAGTACATTTCTTATCTACATTAAACAGTTTTAATTATGCATTAATTAATTTTTATAAAGATTAGGATCTTTATGGATAGAAAATACAGTTCATTTTACGTTTGTTTTTATCGCGTAATTCAAATAGTAAATAAGTGGATTTATTATTGGAGAGCTGGCTCACCTCTTGTTTTTCAACGAAATCAACAGTTTTCGTCCAAAGTAAGCAAATTTAAGCCAAATCGAGCAATGTTCTCAACTGCTAGAAGCAGCACATTCCAGGTCTCAAAAATCAAGTAAATTAAGCCAAAATCATGCGAAAAAAAGCAAATTCTTTCAATTTTCCTCAAAATTAGTGTGCGGAATTTGGCACAAGGTAAAACAAAGCAAAATTATGCAAAAATCAAGTAAATTTTTCGTTTTTCAAGCAATTTTCACATTTTCCAGAAATTCAAAGAAAAATTATCTTTATAAAAAAATTTTCTTAATAAATATGATGGAAAATATGCTCTAAATGGAAAATAATAACACATGCAAGCAATGTAAAAAGTGTCGCAAAGTATTAAACATATAAAGTTTTATACCACATAACCACACAAAAGTTAAACATTTTAACATCTGTAAAACATGTTATAGTGAATATGCTAGTAGTCATTATGAATTAAAAAAGAGAGGGTAATATGCGAATGTGGAAAATATGTTTATAATGGATCTCTCAAATAGCATAAAAATAGCAAATTACACAATACAGCATTAGATATTCTAAACGAAAATCAACATGATGATCATCCGACAAAAATATGTACAGTGTGTAATGAGAGTAAATCTATAAAATTACTTTCTCTTATTAACAATACTAAGGAAAAATATTTAATCACATGTAAAACATGTTGTAGTTATTATATGAATAATTACCATCATAACAATAAGTTAAATACAGTTTCCTAGTAATTTAAGCACTTTTTGATTTATCCCGCATATCTGTTTTTACATTTCATTTATAAATTTTTATTTCTTAAAAATAGAGAATTATGGCGATAAACGATCTAGCAGTTGAGCTGGGCGAGAAGACAGTAGCGAGGGTTAAGAATTTTAGGTAGAAGATTATAAATTAAATATTTACATCATCTAATGAAAGCAGATTTAATTACAGCTATTATAGCATTTATTATTGATGGGCGAAGAAGAAGAAACATCACAAATTTGCCATTTTCTAATGAAAATATCAATTAATCATATCAGAAAGATAGAAAGAAATTGGAAAAAATATTTCCATTCTGTAATAATCTATTTTATAAACAAGAAAAAAAGGAATTAAATGAAATGTTCCCTTATTCTACCAACATATTTGAAAAGCCTAGAAATAAAAGTCAGAGGGTAAAAGAATGGATAACAAAGAATAATTTTACAAATTAGCTTTTGTCTTACAATTTCAATGAATTATATCGCAACGATAGAAAGGAATTGGAATAAACATTTCCATTCTATAATAAGAGGAATCAGATAAAATTATATAGTTTATAAAGCCTTTAAAATCACGATATCAACATATAACATTAAACATGCCTTTAATTTAGTACAGCCTATTCATTTTTGACTTCTGTAAAAAATAAGGTATTTGATATAGTACGCACTAATATTAGGAACCTTAGAGGGCTGAAACTCAGTATTAAATTATATATCAATTGCCATAAGCAAGATAATAAACAAGTAGAATTATTTACATCTCAATCACCAAATTACACAGTATTCAATGAAGAATATATTAAATTAATTTATAAATTCATAATGCAAGAAATAACTACACAATTATCTGAATTTCAATGAAGAGGTTCAGGCTGGACATTAGATAGAATAATCCCAATATAATTAGCTATAAATAAATAAAATTCATTAAATAGATAATCATATATTGAACTACCTGAATTTTTTAAGAATATGAAAGCATGCGTAAATGTTAATAATGATGATACGAAATTGTTACTTTGGGCAATAAAATCCGCACTGTTTCCAGCAGACAAAAATTCAGACAGAGTAACTAAATAAAAAAATGTGGGGCTTAATATTGACAAAATAATACATAAATATGAATATCCTAATAAAATTGACGATATACTAAAAATCGAACAGCAAATTGATGTATCTATAAATATACACTCTATTGAAGGCGAATGTAAGAAATCATAGTATATCCATTAAAACTTACAAAAAGTAAAAAGGATAAGCACATAAATTTATTATTTAGAAGATGATAAAGCAGGCTTAGATGCACAAAATTCGCATTACTATTGGATTAAAGATTTATAAAAGCTGCTTTCAGCACTAAAAACTAATCATAATGGCAAATCTTATATATGTGATATGTGTCTTTGATTCTTTTATTCTCAAGAAAAATTAAGTAAACACACAGAAGACAGATCTAAAAATGAAGCAGTAAGTGTCAATATACCTTCGAAAGAAGAGAAAATATTATTCAAAAATTAAAAACATACAATGAGGTTCCGTTCGCAACATATGTCGATTTTGAATCAATATTGGAGAAAATATCAACAGTTAAGACAAATCCTACCGAATTATATAAGTTTAAATTAATCAAAATCATCCGGTTTTAACTGAAGATGATATTGAAATTAACCTTTATAAGGAAATACTTAAAGAAAGATATAATTTTACTAATGATCAAACAAATAATGTTGATTTTAAGCTAAAAGATGAATAATATACTATGAAATATCAATTTCATGAAGCATCTGGTTTTTGCTATTATATTTTATCTGCTTATGGTGATTATAAGCTGCCAGCTGTACATCGTTGTCCAAATTTTCTTAGAATTTTCATACAATCAATAAAAAGTGAAGTAGAAAGAATTGGGGAAATATATTCACAAATTTAATCAATGCGACTGCTTACAAAAGAAGAAAACGAGTTATATAATAGATCTAAAAATGCACTGTATGTGAATGCGAATATTCCAAGGATAATTAAAAAGTGCGACATGATGAGCATTTAACTGACAAATTCATTAACCCTGTATGTAATAACTGTAATCTACAATTAAAATTGCCCAAGATTGTACCAATTTATTTTCATAATTTAGATGGCATTGATGCTCATTTATTTATTATAGAGCTAGGCGATGATTAAAAAGATATAGATTTAATTGCAAATAAAGAATAAAGGTTTATTAGTTTTGGGAAACAAACAGAAAAATAAAAATACGATTTATAGACACACTTAAATTTATGGCTAGCTGTTTGGACAAATTATCATCTAATTTAACTAAAGAACAAAAGAAACACACACGCAAACATTTTCCAAAATATCAAGTAGATTTAGTTATCAAACAGGGCGTCTATCCATACGATTATATGGATGGCCGTATAAAATTAAACAAAACTATTATTCAACCAAAAAGCGAATTTTATAATAAACTAAACGAATCTGATATAACTGATGATGATTATGAGCATGCAAAACTTGTATGGAATCAATTAAATACTAAGAATCTTGGTGAATTTCACTATTTTATCTAAAAAGTGATGTATTACTATTAGCAGATATTTTTGAAAGTTTTAGGAAAACATGTATAAAATTCATGTGAATTAGATTCAGCATGGTATTTCACAGTGCTAGGCTATTCGTGGGAAGCACTGTTAGAAATGATAAAACAACCATTAGATTTATTACATGATTATGATATGACTTTAATGATAGCAAAAAGTATTAAAGGTGGAACATAACAATGCTGTAAACGATATGTTAAATGCAGATAATAAATATTTAGAAGATTTTAACTCTGATCAAGAGTCCAACTATTTAGCATATCTTGATTCTAATAATTTATATGGCAGGGCAATGTCTCAATATTTACCATATGGTGGTTTCGAATGGGAGAATTATACAGAACTTCATTTTTACAATGAACATATATTTAATTTGGATGATGAATCTGATCTTGGATACATATTAGGGGTTTATTTGGAGTATCCTAAGAAACTACATAAATTACATAAAGATCTACCATTTTGCCCAGAAAATAAGGCAGTTCCAAAAACAAAGCAGTCTAAAATATGAACAACTTTACATAAAAAAGACAAGTATGTAATTCACTATCTTAATTTGAAACAATGCTTAAAGAAGGGATTAAAACTTACTAGAAATACATACAATATTAATTAACCAGTCTGATTGGTTGAAGAAATATATACATTTGAATACAGATAAGAGAACTAATTCTCAATATGACTGTGAAAAAGATTTTTATAAGCTGCTCTATAATTCTGTGTTCAGCAAAACAATGGAAAATGTGAAAAATTAGTAGCAAAAATAAATTATAAGGAAAGTACTACACATAAGACTAAAACAAATGTAAAATTTAATAAACCTATTTATGTAGGCATGTCAATTTTGAACATATCCAATGAGTTAATGTACGATTTTCATTATAAAGTAATGAAGCCAACATATGGCAATAAAATCGAATTATACTATTAAGAGACTGACAGCTATGAATTTAATATAAAAAAGAAGATTTTTATGAAGATATGAAAACAATGTTAGTAAATTTGATAGAAGTAATTATCCAACGACAATATCTATAACATGCCTTAAATTAATAAAAAAGTTTTAGGTAAAATGAAATACGAAAGTAATAACAGAATAATGAAAGAATTTGTTGGTTTACGACCAACCTTTTATGCATATAGAGTTGGCGATAAAGAAAACAAAAATCTAAAGGAATAAAAAGATATGTAGTTAACATGCGAATATCATTTGACATTTAAAAGAATTGCTTGTGTAACAAAAATTAACAATATAGAATGATGAATTTAGTAAGAAGCAAAAAGCATGAAATATATACAATCGAAGTTAATAAAATACCAATAAGTTCTAATGATAGCAAGGGAATTAAAATAGAAAAAAATAGATACAGTTCCATATGGTTACTGAATCAGAGAATCTTAAACATCTTTAGTTTCTAAAGAAATATCTGTATCAGCACCATCAAAATCAATCAGGTTGCCATTTTTGTCTATAATTTATAAAACAATGTGATTAAATTGCTAATTGTACATTTGATAGAAAATTGGATATGCAGGATTTAAAATGATATAATATTTATGGAAAACTAGCAAATATGTCAGTTTCTAAATGATTAGACACATCATAATTTATAAACATTCCATATGCTAAATTACAGTGTACATTTATTGTTTTGAATGGACTAAAATTAGGTCATTTAGTGCCTACTGCAATTTTGACTTTTTCAATAGTAAATTTTCTTCCAAAACTAAGAATATCAGACAGTCGGTCATTAAGTTTAATATCAAACTTAGATTTGATAGATATTTTATTTTTCACACTATCTGCTCTTAATACAATATTATTGGTTGAAAACAGCTGAATCAAAATTATAGTTCCTTTCAAAGAGTTGACATTGTATTGGCTTCTGGGAATAGTTATAACTTCATTTTTATCAACAATGGGACTCACTTTTTCAATGGTTGTTATAGTATTATGGTCTATATTACTTGCTAAAAAATTTTATATGAAAACTGACCAAAGCAGTAGATTTTTCACCATGGATGATATCATAATAAAGTTTCTTCTTCAGTACAGATGTATTATTTGTTAACTTGAATACTTTATTGTCCATTGATATAAAAAATTATCATAATAAATGGCAAAACGACAGCTTAATCTGCCTAAAGTTGATTAGGGTATTGGCATCGTAATTTTCGAGGAACTATCTGAAATTTAAATGAGTGGAGAACTATTACCTAATAACATTAGAGCAATAATAATAAGATCGAGCAATAGTGTAAAAACCAATTTGATGATTAATTTTATTCTTAAGCTAGAATGGATACATTTTAGTAAACTGTATGTTTGCTCAAAAAGTTTAAACCAGCCCAAATATATTCAGTAACAAAGTGATATCGATGAGACATCCAAAATACTAAGAATTTAAGAAAACATGGCATAACCTGTTAATAATACTTTGGAAATGCCTCCTTTAGACGAATGTGAATATGGCTCTCTAGTTATATTTGACAATGTTATTTTAGAAAATCAGGACATTATTCGCGACTATTTTACTAGAGGAAGACATAAAAATATAGATGTATTTTATTTAGCTCAAACTTATTCAAAAATACCAAAATAATCGGTAAGAGATGACACTAATTTCCTGTGTATTTTTAGACAGGACAACACAAACTTAAGGCATTTATACAAAGATTTTGTTGGTGGGGACATGGCCTACAAGAAATTTAAAGATATATGCTCAAAATGCTGCGACAAAGATAAATGCTGTTTTATGTTAGTTCCGAGTAGCAAAATTAATAATTGGAAGTACAGAAATAAAATTAAAAACTTTACTGATTTTTAAATATTTTTTAAAAACATGTTTACATTAAAACAAATGCAGAATGTATGTTAAGAACGTTAATATGTATATTAAAACAAACATTAAAATAATGAGCAATGCATGTTTGTGTTTGGAATGAAAAATAAATCAGAAAACAGTTGTTTTATTAATATATGAGTTATGTGTTTTATCAAAACCTAACCGTTTTACATATATTTGTGCAGCTGAGCCTACTTTAACTGATGCTTTATTATCTTTAGTTTTTGAGACTTTTTCGATCAAATATTCATCAGGATAGTTGGTTTTCATGATTTCATATTCATAAAAATTACATTCTGTTTCTTCTCCTTGAGTATCTTTTAATTTGTAAGTAAGCACATCATAATTTAAAACTTTACAAATAGTAAACAATTCTGCTGACCAATTAGCAGTATAACCCTTCTCAAAAATTTTCTTTAGTTTGCTTATACGAACGGCATTGCCAACTTTGTATCTAGATTACAGTTTCTGGTTCAGTAAAATATATATGGCAATATTAAAATTTTGTTATTGTTTTTATTAACATCAATTGTCTTCATGCTGATTGTGATATGTTTTGTATTGTTGTATTCTTTCACTAATTCATCTAATTTATTGACCCACTTATAATTCCCATTCAAAGCAAGTCTCTTCCACATGTTATTTTTCATTGTGTGATAAAATATTTCAACAATACTTGCTGTCAATTCGCTAAAAGAAGAATAATGATTGATATAATATTTCTGCATAAGTTTATTAATTATTTTATTATAAAATTCGGACCCATTATGGAATTGAATATTATGTGGTTTTCTTTTAATTAATATATATTCTAATGCGATTCTATATTTTTAGCTGTTTTACCTTTAATAGGTACAGCAAATGCAAATTTTGAAAAAAAATCAATAATTGTCATAATATTTTAATATGTGATATTCCTTTCAAATTGCCCATATTCATCTTACAAGATAAATTTGCCACAAATCATCAATAACATACAAAATTTCTTTTATTCTAGTAAAATGTATTCTTGCAGGCTTATATAATTCACTGATTATTCCCTCTCTCACAGTGAGGGAAAAAAATTATGTTAATCTATTAGGATTACATTTTGAACATATACTTTTCGACCATTTTTTATATTTTCAGTTTTTGTATTATTATTTTGGTGACCTTACACTTCAATCACCAAGTCTTCTCCATTTAATAGTAAAAAAATATTATTGATCTTTGCATTTTACAAATATTCCCATTACTATTACCTGAGCATCATTATGAAAAGATAATTAATTTTTTATTTTATTTTTAATTATAAATTGTCCCATATTTTAGTATCAAAAGTCTTACTGTAATATATTTTTATAGTTGCCTTAATAACAGCCGCATCATCATCAGAAGTTATTTTATGAAAAGTACAATCCATCATAATAAAAAAAAGAAAATTTGATTATTATCGAGGTGAAAAATATTATCAGTTTTATCATACTTTGCAGTTAAATAAAATGTGGCTTTTCATCCTTACATTTTTCGATTTTTAAGTTAACAAATGTTTCACAGTTATTCAAAACTAATTGATTTAAATTTTGTAATTATTCATTTTATTATTATTTAGAAACTTCTTTGCATTTTTTCAACTGTTGTGTATCACAATAATTTAAAACATATTGGTTTAAATTTGGTAAATTATTAGCTATTTTTTATTAAGAATCTTTTATTGACTGCATCTTTATCATCTCTAGGATCATCTTAACAATTCTGTGCCCTAAAAAAAGAAACATTAAATTTTGTATAATCAAAACAAGTGCTTAGTTTACTTCCTAAAGCAGAAACACCTGAATTGCATTGTGAATCTACATATGTTTTTAAATCACCGATGTATCATTAAATGTATTTAGCATGAAATGTAATATATCCATTCTATTCATAACAGGTTTAAATATTTCTTCATTCAAAACATCCTGTTCTATTCAGGTACTTTTAGCTTTTAAATATTTAGCCTTTACAGCAGATATGACTATGTAATTCTGAAACAGAGTCAGGCATTTTCTTTGTTTAAATTAATGTCTCAGTATTTATATAAATTAATTTGTTGGTTTTCTAAGGGATGTATTATGTCGACTAAGCTGCACTTTTTCAATCTTATCAACTTTACTCAAATGTATGTATAATTTACACAGTTTTAAATCTCAAATCATTACTAAAATAGTTTATTCGAGATTTCAAATCATCGATTTGCTTTTTCAGTTCTGTTTGCGTAGCTAATCCATATGTTTTCTTAATAAATTCAACACATATATTTTTTATCATTCATCGATTTGTGTATCAAATTGTTTTGTAATTGTAGTGCTTACTATTTCATGAATTACTTTTTTTTAATGTTCCAAACATTCGTTGTTTCTAGTTTATATATTTTGCAATGCAATCATCAAATTTGCCAATATTTTGAAATATAACTAATATTAGCAAATACTATTGCAATAGCTTCAATAATGTTTATTAATTTCTTTTGTAAATCGATTGATTGTGATTTAAATACATTCAAAGTAACTAATTAAGTAATAAACATAATGTTTATTTGCCACATACTGGCATAAATCACAATCAATACAATACTTGTTTAACGAGAAATTGTGATGGGAATTGTGATTCGAATTTGAGAGAATAACGAGTTTGTCTCCATACAACATATTCACAGCCTCATCTCCAGATATGCATTTCACTACATCATTACAAAGTGTATTACTTAAATGAATATATAAGATTGCTTGTATATGCGAATAAATATTTTAAGAAGAATGGGATTTTTGTATATGTAAATATATATTATGTTTGTTTGAAAAATGGAATATAATAAATTGTATTTCAAACTGAAAGTTTGTTACATTTAACATCAAACAGACTACATATCTTAAAGAAATGAGTGATTCATTATTTATACGAAATTAAAAATAAAATATATCATTTTATCAATCTATGGTCATAACTTTACAAAATTGTTGTGTGAGGACCATGTATTTAATCGTGGGTGTAACCTTTTTACATATTTATCTTGAACAAGCATATTAACATAACAAAAAAAATTACTTGGTGTGTATTCCATAACCAAAATACGTAATTTTCATTCTCTCAGTCGAATGACTGGCATATTGTTTTGTTCAACAACATTCCTATATCAGAAACTAACATTGTTATAAGTGTTATTAACACAAACAGATTTCACAGCAAAACTGTTAATATTTAACACATTAAATATTTGTGTATACAGAGAATCGTTCACAGTGCAAGAGAGCCTTTTCCATAGCATGCTAACCCACGACGAGGTTTTTTCTTTTTACGAAACATGGTGGGAATGCGGTCATAGAAAGCCTCCTGGCTATAGCTAGGTAAGTAGTTGATGCGGGCGACGAGAGCTATGAGTGGCGAGCGGTGCAGACATGACAGGGTGAGGGAGGCGACCTGGGATGTGTGTGGCAAACCAAGGCTGACACAGGTATGTGAAACATGGCTTCTGAGGTAACACAGAGAGGGAGACATTGCGTGAAAGAGGCGAGTCGATAATGAACAGTGGGTTGAGTGAAGGAAGAACCAAAGCACGGTGTTAAATAAGATCTTTTTGTTTGCTGAAAGATTTCTCGAGCTAGCCAGTAGTAGCAAACAGAGAGTATCATTTCAGGTCGAAAGCCGAGCTCGTAAATACCATTTTTGTCCACGACCCAGCACAGTTTTCTACCCTGCACACCACTGTCTTGCCTGCTGTACCGAGAGCTTACAAAACATTTTGTAGAGCTAAAGCGGCAGTCATTGATAACAAGTTCCATCCCTTCCTTCCCTGCAAGTCAACGTGGCCTAACAGACAACTGGTATACCATTGAAATAAATGCCAGGGAAATGCGATCCATGCCTCGTATAAAATTCTAATTTTCTATTTCATTGTATATATAATACCCTACACCAATTTAACAATCAAGATAGTTATCATAAATCTTTACTATTTCACGGTAGAAATTAAACTAAAAAAATAGGATTAATGTAATTTTATACTTACAGGTAATTTATTAGAGAATAAGATTATTGTTTAGGTGACAAGGGCGAATTCATTTCTATAGAAATACTTTAACACATATTTTATTGTTAAAAACTTTCTCTCTCTTATATATTATTACACGAAATTATAATTGATTTTCTCAGAGACAAACCCTTCTTACTGCAATGTATTTGTAACACACTATTTTTACCTTTATTATTATAACACTAAAGTTTTCCAGAATACATATTGATGAGTGTTACATACATAAATATGAGCTACAAAAGTTAAAATGTAATTAACACAAAGAAATCTATTTAAAAATATTTATATGATTATATTAATAAAATTTATAGTATTTACATAGACTATGATGATTATACATAACTGCCTCGCGATAATGATTTGTGAAACCTTGTTTAAGTATGTTAATATCTATTTGCTTCAGTTTACTATTTGTGTTAAAATATTTTAATTCAAAATATTTATTTGATTTGTTGGCTGGGTGAAAACGATAGTATTTCGTTTTCAGTCGATAAGGAGGAATTTTCATTAGATAACGACACTTTTTTTTACAGCAGCCTAGGAAAGGTAAGTCGTAATGGTGTTGTGTGGAGGGGGTGTGTATTTCGACAACGTTTGGAGCTATTTCGGCAGAGAGGGTGATGTTGAGAGGGGATGAGCCTCGCTTCCTGGACGTTTACCTGGGAGTTTGAAAATTGGTATAAATAGGGGTTTATCCTTTACATCCCCCCACTGTTTGACTTCAGTGCTTGTTGCACGTGTATCTTTGTAAATATGTCTGATTTCTACTAGGAGTATTTTGGTGGAATGTTCACTCAAGTCCTTGATAGGGAATTTATGAAGTATGACTGGACTGAGTATTGTCATAATAGTTCATCATCCGATCTTACAATTGAGGAAGAGATCGTGGGTGGGACGGATGTGCTACCACAAGCAATGCCTCTGATGATGACCCTGACAGCGATGGTCCCTCCAGCACCTTCGATGACGACCTTGGCAGCGATGGCACCTCCAGCACCTCTGATGGAACCTCCTATGGCGGTCTCGCCTGCGATAGTGCTTCCAGCGCCTCCGATGACAACCCCAATAGTGTGATGCCTCCAGTGCCTTCAATGACGACCCTGGCACTTCCGATGATGGCCTTGGCTGCAATGGCACCTCCAGTGTCTCCGATGGCGGACTCGGCTGCGATGGCACCTCTAGTGCCTCCGATGGCGCTTCCAGTACCTCCAATGATGAACTTGACTGCGATGGCGCTTCCAGCACCGCCAATGTTGGCCCCAGCACCTCCAATGACGATCACGACTGCGATGATGCTGTCGACACATCTATTGGACTTACCTAGCACATCAATGTATGTTGAAGTCCTCAATTTGCGAGTGCCGAAAAACAATCACCCATTTTTTCAGAAGAAGATGAAATGTTGTAAACTGTTGGACCTAAGTCTTCGCAAGACACCTCTTACTCAACCTTCTTTATTTTCTCAATTGTCTGAATCAACACGTTAATGTCTGCTGTGAAGGGATATTAATCTTCAACTATATGCTGAAATTGATGGTATACACAAAGTCTACATATTGCAATGAAATGCTGTAACATACCTTTTACAGATAATTAAAAACAAATCTTTTTTTAATGAAACTGTTTCTGAACAAAACTTTGAGAAAAGTCTCTGAAACTGTTTTATGGTGTAAACTAACATCAAGGTTATAAAATGAAATTTAAAGGGCTGTGGAAATGGGAGAATCTTGAGAAATGCTATGAAAAATATGTTGATGATCCGGTAAGGGGATAAACAGTGTCACCTTGGTGAGCAAGCTAACCGCAACAACGAATACTCTGGCAGTAATTTTAAATACTAGTTTATAGTAATTACATATTGTGTAATACCTGTATATGTTTGATAATGGTGGATCGCACAATATTTAGTAAACATATCTAAGTAATTAAATCCATTCTGATGTATTTTTCCTGTACCAAAATAATATTCGTTAGTATACTTCTTGCTTTGGTGAAAGTCTTGGAGTGAAATTTTAGAATGTAGTATTGCACATACGAGTTTGAATTGCGTAACTTGGTTTGAAACGTACTTGATTCGGTATAGTTTTTAGTAAGGAAGACAGATTATTTTTTTGTATTATGTACTCTTTATATTATAATGTTTGAAATTATATTTTAACAATATTTTTAATGTAATCTTATAAGAGTGTTAATTAAGTTTGTAGCTTTTTAACTATCAACTTGTTGGTTACACGTCATTAAATATGTTAATGGAGTGTTGAGACTCGTTTCAATTCCAGTAAAATAATATAAAATGTTTTTGGTCCGATTTGTGTTATTAACATAAGGTGTTTAAGGAAAGATTGTAAAAACAAATTCCCTTTACATTTCACTTGGGGTGTGGCATTTGAAATTTCCTTGGCGAACCAGACTTGCCTCGACAGGTGAGTTTGTTCTCTGCCCGACCAGCACCCCACCTAACACGACATGAGAAATTGCACTTGACTCTCTGTCACTGGCAGGAGACCGCTGCAGAGGAGAAGATGAACCGGCAAAAATGCCTCCACCTGGGAGAGGTTAGTTCTACCCGAGCAGCCGGCCTGTCTGGTAGGGTAATGCAAGCTATGGACAAGAGATGTCGTTTCCTACACAACACACTACTTTTTTCTCTCGTGTGCTCGGATAATTATTAGGTTTGATTACTTGAAACATTTTTTATTATTAATTCATGTGCGATGGGCTTTTGGCAACAGGCGAGCGATAGAGATGCTGGTGTACGCTTTTGTAAGAGTGGTGGTACTGCGTTTTCATGTGTGATATCATGAAGTACATGCATCAGGTTTTCGCACTAGGAAAACGTTCTGACAAACGTATGAGCTATCGAAAGATGTGTTTGTGAAAAGCTTATACTTTACATGTTTTTAAAAATAGTCATTTGATGTAACCATTCTGTTTTGTAAAGTGTTAGTTGTGTGTATTTCAATACAAGTTTAAAATATTGGGATTGAGAGCCAATTGAGGTTTGGAGTAAAGTACGTGTGAGTGTGACTTTGAGTATGTGTGTCAATGTGGAAGCGGATATTTGTCAGGGGGATGGGGTTTATGACCCCTGGAGTAATGGTGAGATGTAATTTCTATTAGCTTGGTTCTTGTTGTTATTGATATATTAATTAACTTTGTTTAATGACTTCAGTTACATTTGAAATAGTTTAATTCCCTATTTGCATGATTAAAGTTGGTTTAATGCATACATGTTTGGTTCTGTCGATTTAATGTTATGTGATGAAAGTGGAGATCAGTTACTTTGCTAGAGAAAATAGTTTCATTCCTTAATCATGTGATTAAAGTCTTTTGGTCAATCGGGTTTAAAGTAATTTGTTGAGTAAGCTATTTGAATTTATTTCATAGTGGGCCAGAACATGCATGCTATCACTCCATCCACACCTCACTCGCTAAGTGAATTGGAAGCCCGTAGTGTACATTCGTTCCACTAACAAATAAAAAAATAAAATGTCCCTTATACCACTCTTACAGCAACATTAACACATATATAAGCCATTACACACCACTACTCTGGTCAGTCGGCTTTAAAGCGTCACAGAGGACACATCGATGCTGCTCCGCCATCTTAACCCTTTATACGCCAAAAAAAATTAAAAAATTGATATTAAACAATAAAATAAATAAAAAATTAGATATCGAACAATAAGAAAATAAAAAAATTTGATATGAAACAATTACCCCACTTATTTTGATTAATTAATCGATTAATCGATATGTAAATTTCTATTAATCGATATGTGCATAAATTTCGATTAATTGATATGCATATCGATTATCTACCCCATTTGCATGTCATTCAGAAAGTGAATTGGGAGCCCGCCTCTCTTTCTACTTAGTTACTTTTTCTTCCTATAAGTAATTTGTTATCCTTCCACCACATTTTAAAATAAATATTGCCTCATAACTTAAGCAATAAACACAGTGTATATATTTCATCAGACTCAAAATGTAACATCTAAGGCTACAATAAAATATATGTATTGACTATTATTCCAATTCCAAGTGAGAGGGCTTCAAAAAGTGCTCCCTTAACCGAGAATAGCCTACATCGGCCATTCGGTGGCGCGATCGTGAGCCAAGAACTGTGACGGTGGTGCGCGTGGCGGCCTGTCTTCGCACTTCGTTGTGAGTCCAGTGCTGCAATCTCTGTGTTCCCTGTACTGTTTTTTATTTCTCTCTCTTGCCCGCTGCGCATGTGCTGCGCAGTTGGCCGTTGGCCAGGCCTGGCTATGGAGGAAGCAATGTTTCCAAGTCACTTTTCAACTAACCTCGTCGATGAGATGTACTGTTCTCAAATGTGAGTCATGTACGACGGGATCAGTAGTCGAGTGCTAGGGACAGGTTGGCAGATTAATTCCCATCGGGCTGGTGTTAACGTTCGTGCGTTGATATAATGATTGGAAAATCATTTTAAGCAGCTTCGTTACTTTTCGTAATGAGCATCCCTAATACATTCTAATCTAGGTTTCTTCACACTTTTCTGATCAAACCACTGAAAAATAACCTCATGTACGACGTTCTTGGTTGCTTCATATACAGTCTGCTCGGAAATTCCTCTTGCAAACTCCTAGGACTTGGAGGGGGGACCGAGTCGACTATCTTTGGAATAGGAACCCATGTCCGGAAACATACCGTTCCCGTGATACAACCATTTAAAATCAGGCGTATCAGTCGTCCACTTCCGCTGAGGGAAAGAGCAGTGTCTCTGATATGCCTGTGTTGATATACGACCGGGTAGGCAGTACATTACTTGAGACAATCAACTGAGGTCACGCGACGTCTACCCTGCCTCGAGTCCCATTCACGCGCCTTTGTGTTTCCGATTAACATGGTTGAGTACACGTTTGCGGAATACACAGACATGATCCTTGTGTATGGCACAGCTGAAGGTAGTGGAATAGCAGCTTATCGGCTGTATCAAGAGCGTTATCCATAACACGCGACACCATCGCACACCCTTTTTGCCACAGTTAAGAAACGGCTCCGAGAACAAGGTACCGTCACCGCCGACAGGAACAACTGTTGTGCTTCAAAGAGACGCATCACTCCCGAATTGGAAGGGGATGTACTGCATCACGTTGAACAGAGCCCGTCAGCGATTACGCGAACAATTGCGCGTGCAATGGGGCTCGAGGCAGTGTAGACGTCACGTGCCATAAGGTGATTGTGTGAAGTAATGTACTGCCTACCAGGTTGCTTACCAACACAGACACATCCGAGACACTGCTCTTTCCCTCAGCGGAAGTGGACAAGTAATACACCAGATTTGAAATGGTTGTAGCACGGAAACGGTACGTTTCCGGACATGGGTTCCTATTCCAAAGATAGTCGACTCGGTCCCCTCTACAAGTCCTAGGAGTTTGTAAGAGGAATTTATGAGCACTCTGTGTATATAATGTCTGAGAAACGTTTTATGCGTGTGTAGAAATAAAAGTTCCTTATCTTTGGTTAAATTGATTTTCAACTAATATTTTATTAATAAACTATAATATTTCACTTATAAGTAATACAAAATAAAACAGGGAGAGATATGTTTATTGGTAATGTCTAGTTAGAAAGAATTCTTATGCAAAATATTATTACACTGACTGCGCACAAATTCGCTGCATTGTCCGTTTGTTGTAATTTCTATACACAGTACAGCTTTGTTTACGTGATGCGGAGGAACATCGGCAAAGAAGAACTTAAGCATGGCTTCAGGAAAGTTGGTAATAACCGTGTATGGACTATGCTCAGAAAATTAACTGTTGTCTGAAGAGCTACTTTTGGTATTTTTATTCCCAAATCCTTATCTGGTATAACCGGTGCTTTTACACGCCTTCTGTAGTCATTATCTTCAGTTTTCCCGTCGACATGATTGGAGTCCGTACGTTTTTTTTGGAAGTTCATCAAGCCTTCTGATTTTATTTAGACTTTCATTGAAGCGCGCGGAATATGAAGCCGTTTGCGCGAGGTTCTCGCCCATGGACACCAATTGTTTTGCGTTACATTGTTCTAAGACTTTGCTTAAGTTAGATATAAGCGTTCGTAATGTTTTGTACGTATTGTTAAGTCTCACAACTGTATGGTTTTTGCGATAGGAACTAAACCTTTGTAGTCTGATGCACATCGAATGCTGTTTGTTGAATTATGTTACTGTCACTCCGAGTGAACTTTGATAGCCTTGCCGTGTACATAAGAGCTCCGCCCCTTTTGACGTGCCGTTGCCTACGCTGTTTGTCAAGGCAGGGATAGAGAAACGCTTTTCAGCATTAATATTCTCTGTGCATTTCGCTTATTGCGCGCTAGTTGTGTGTTTTTTACTGTTCGTTTGTATTGGTTTGGAAATTTATGGTGTATTACATTGAGAATTTTTATTACATAATGGAAAAATATTTTGAGTTTGTTTTTCAGGTTACGTGTTTATTCACACAAAGGCTGAAGAAGATGGTAGCGCTTGATCGGAGTCGTGTCCGAACTACTTGGAATATCGAATTGATGCACATAAATAGGAAGTCATGCCGGCGTTCGGGAGCTATTGCTTGCTACGAGCGTGTGAGGTGTTAGTGTGCTCGACCTCCCAGAACTCACTATACGGAGTGGTTATGCGAAAATACCTTAGGAATATTGTCCTTATAAATACGAACTTACCTTGAAAAACATAACGAACACAAAACCACTATTTTAAGTGCGTCATTTACTGGTGGGGAGAAGTACAGCATAAAAGTGTTATTCATGATGTGCCCAGCGTGTCTGTGTGATATCTTGCCCTGAATAGCACTTTGAAAATTTTTCACATCCAGAGACTAGTCTCCTTTTTCTGTTTCTGCATTGTTCTAATGAAGATTATTTAAAAGGTTTTTATAAAATAAATATTTTTGTATAATTAAAAATAAGGTCTTGATTTTAACCGAATTTTATTTTCAAAACATTTCTAAAAACATGTAATTACATTTTTTTTTGTTCAATTTATACGAATTTAATAGACCTATCAGGCCTCTATAGTTGTCGAAAAACTTATTTTACTCATTTTAATACAATGTTTTTGGCATTTTTATAGATTTTGTATTATACAACCCTAAATTTTCGCAAAAAAATAATTATTTATTGCTGGTTATAATTCTTACCAGCACTCATACTTCTATTCATAAATCTAACCCCCGTCAAAATATTAGGTATTATATTCAAATTACTCTCTTGAAATAACATTTCGGGAATTAGCGCACTGTAAGAATGTTTCATAGTTCTTAATGTGTTACTAAACCTGCAATAGTAGGCGCAGGAGTAGATTTGATTTTGTTCGACACATATCGGAGTCAGTATTTGAGTAATAAAATATATTAATCTTTCTTATAATTTCGAAGTTTCATTTGATCAATATATGAATAATATGAATTATTTATATGGTAATGTTTATTCTTATATTACAAAGCGTGACACAGCAAATTGGAAGGAATAAAAAGTGAAGACGTGTTTCTGAAAAGTGTATAATAACTGTGGACGGAGTAATCTTTATAACGGGTATCGATAGTGACTGCTAAATACGGGAAAATTTCGAGAGTTCAGTGAACTGTACTAGACACTCTCTTGTTCCTTGAATATTCGGCCCACAGGTATAATGTCCGCCGTCTGCTGATACCCAAGTAGAAAGCCAGATGCGCACTGCACTGTATCTTCTTTCAGTTGCAGGCTTGTTGCTGGATGGTGTGTATTGATAATTGAGGAAAACTAAATAAGTAAACGTATGCGAGTCCGCAGATAATCTGTGAACCACATGGCAAGGAGGACTTCTCTCTTCAACTCAAAAGTTAATTATCATCGAGCAATTGTCAAAGGTAACGCAAAATTACTATTTCTTGAGGCTCGGGCATCGCTTACGAGCGATGTCCGATAACGGCATGGATAGCCTTAAACTGACGAGAGAGTCCTAACTTGGGCCATCTTGGCGCTCAGTTCGTGGTCATAAAACGTTCGTATCACAGCATACAGAAAACGTTCACAGATACATTGCTACGTGCTCAGTGTTATTATGCCCGCACGTGAATTATCAGTATCGGGGAAACGTAGCTGTGGAACCAGCAAAAAAAAAAAAAAAACACGTGAGTATGTTCGCGATTGACGCGTAAGCGGCATTCCTGCTCTTCGCTGTTGCGAGGTATTTCTGGCTGGCCAACCCACGTACTGGCGACTCCGACATTTCAACAACACCAGCTCGTGCTAAAAACAGACCCTGCGCGCTCGCCTTGGCTATTTCCAAACAGGAAATCTTCCAGTCCTCCTCGGAAGCGCCTACTCCGAGATGCTTTACTCAAAACTCGCTCTTGATTTATACCCTTCAACAAGTTACAATTTTGGATGGCATGGACGTACAAAAGTATTCATGCCAATGTATTATGGATTGTGAACCACACGACAGTGAACGCGCATAAAATGTGCTGAACCGGAATTTTAGGGAAAGCCATCAGCAGTCTGGCAACACTGCAGTGTTGATTGATGCGGTGGCCTATCTGGAGGTACACTTTAGCGTATGAGAAGCATGCTGGCATCGCAATAATGCGTCAGTGCACGACTGCATACGCCTCTCCATGTTACAGGAGGTAGCCATCAACACATCAGGAGTTACTGTGTCAACTTCCCACAGTAGTTCCTGAAGCTCCTGTAGTTCCATGATAATCCGTGGCTTGTGATAGACCTTTCCTTTCAGAACGCCCCATAGGGATAAATCCCGTGGGCAAGGCCAGATGATCTGGGAGAACAAATTTCTTTGGAAATGAGCCGATCTTCAAAGAAGGACACAATTTCTCTCATGATGACGTTGGTAGTGTATCAAGTGGCGCCATTACGCATAAAATAGCAAGTACGCAATTCTGCATCTCTAATTGATTCCCAAACTCTTGGAAGATACCACATAAACGTAGATATCTACTGCTATTTGGAAAAGGACAAAGTCAATAACTCAGCGTTTTGATGAAATGCAGGACACACAAATTATTTCATCATGAAGAAGTGTTTCATGTGGATTCTCCGTGGTCCTACGTCTGGGAGTTAACAATCCCTCTGAGATGGAACCACGCTTCGTCGAAGAGAAACATGTCGTCGAGGATTCCAGAATTTGCATTGACAATCTGATGGAATCAATCACAACAACTGACTCGGTTCGATTTGTCGGGAGATTACAATCGTTGCACGGCAGTTACACGATACGCATACAACTTTGCTCTTTTTTCAGTGTGTTAACATGTACCTGTAGAAGCCCGTATTTTGTTCCTGAGACAGTATACGTATATCGGCTTTTGTGTGTTTTTTTGGATGTGCGTGAAGGGGGGCATCCAAAACTATGTATGTGTACATGCATTTTATTGCCGAAATGATTTTAAATGCCTTTTCTGTTTTGTGCTAGTAGTGTACCTAAACTGAACAAATAACACAAAAACACAAACAATGTTAATGGTTATAACAAAACACACAAACAGGCTGATATAAGTCCAGCATTCACAGAAAACACTACCCCAGCTATGAAAATCAACTGACGTATCTTATCAGCAAAAAGATCAAAAATAAAATAATTAAGTAAAAGGGAAAAATATACACCAAATGTTAGCCAGAATGAAGATTATTGCTTCTGAAGTTGAAACAGTGGGAAGTCATCGCAATGATTTTATTTTGACTTCTATTCACATTAAATGCAGTCGCGTACGCCAGTTATACAAATTCCCAATTAATGCATCTTGAAGTATATAGTTTTGGAGGCGCCACTTTTGTTAGGTTTTAGGAGTTTTGCATAACGGTTACCAAACACGAGATGCCTCTAATGAACTTCTACTATATCTGACACACACTCTTGCAAGAGTTCTGTGATAGTATATGTAAACATATCACCTAACGCCTGGCAAGAATCATTCCAAGAACAAGTGTCTTTCAGATGCCTTGGAGGAGGCATTTCTTAATGGTCAGGATTATAAAAAAAAATAATTGTAATATGTTTGGTAGTTTCCTTTTAAAACACGTATTAAAAATAATCTGCAGCGCATTTCTCATGTATCGTCCAACGTATAAGTTAGTAAACACATAAATTTTGTTCCCTAATGACACTCAACTGCTCCATAAGCACAGGATGTGGAAAAGCCACAAATAATAATAGTAACAATCATGGTTTTGTTACGAACGCTAAAAACACATTTTGGTAACGTTTGTAGACGATGTCTAAAATAAGACTTTCACCGTCCCTTAAACTGTAAACACTGTTTTCTAATTAACTTAATTTTATGGTGAAATACTTAGTATAAGATAAAAAAAATTAAGGATGTTTTTTAGACCAGAAATCTTACTGAACGTTCAATAACTGGGAAATCTTGTTATAGTTTGTGTATGGCGTAACGTAGATTACGTTGTTTGCGTAGAGTTCATGTCAGTGTTGCTAAATATTTATTTATGGATAAATACATGACGTTTTCTCTCATCAGATATAAAATATAAAGTAATTTTTATTTGCTTCTCCACAAGACTCGTGTTCCTCTGTAAGTTTCTAAGAATAATATGTTCGATTCACTAAAATAAATGGGAAAGACCTCATTAACCAAGTGTATAAATGCAGTTTTCGTTTTCAATTGTATGTAGATAATTGTTAATCAAATTACATTTGTGTCACTTCGGAATTGTTTGTGGCCTTAGAAACATTGGGTCAGAAGTATTTCGCTGCAGAGGCGGCCGCGAGATGAGGGAAGGCATCGCCCTCCTCCTACTCTACGCCACTGAGGTTGTCCCAGCAGCAGTTCATTTTCCTCCACTTTTATAGTTCAATTAATCACTGAACACCTGAAACATTGCGTCATTAATTTTCTTAATAGCCCCTGCAGCTCCATTAACTGGGAGCTACTAAATTAATCAACAAAATGGAAAATTTCAATTCTAATTTTAAAACGCGGCACATTCACGCCCAGATACAAAATCGTGGACACGACGACGACTGAGGAAGGAGATTAAGAAACTGTTGCTATAGTCTGTTCGCGGTTTCTTCACACTTCTTGATTCAAAACCTTTGAAAAATAACCGCATATATGACGTAGTTTTTGTTTCCTAAATATTTCGTGTAGCACCACCGTATTAGGCCTATACATATGTTAACATGAAAAATTGTGGACTCGGTTAAGCTTTGTTTGAATGAGGCGGAGGAATATTCTGAAAGTATAAATTTTACAGGGATTCAGAAAAGTTGGCGTTACCGTGAATATCATATAGATTTTTTCTCCGATCGTCTTTTATATTTGGTTAGGTAAACATTATTTTTGCATCTAAACCTCATGTTACAATAGCGTGCTATGGCCACTTTAGTTTAGTCATTTATTTCACTGCGAAAATTTCCGGAAATTTTACTGCTTGCTACAAACTAAGAAAAACAAAATTTAATTTTTAAACATATTTTACGTGCCGATATGATATTACCCTGCCAGTATGAGGAACGAGCCACAAACGATAAAACTCCTTCCTGGCTCTCCCTGCCATATTGTTTTACACGAAAACTGACAATTTATTATATTCCCTACAAAATAGAATCGTCGAATGGATTTGGTGCTTCCACAAAATTTATGATTGACTCTCTACTCTTCCATTGAAGCAATGAACTTTCAACTTTAAGCACAATCAACTTTTTATAAATTTCAAACTCTCTTTTTACCGCGACCTCAGAATAAACGAGCTGTTTTTAATGATCACCTCCACAGAATAAAATGTGTTCAGTAATTTATATCAGGGATGTTTAACTTTGTTAGATTTTTGAAAGAAACATAAGAAATCCTAATATAGAATTGTATACTAACGTTATATTATATAGGCCTATGGTTATTTGTATGCTGCTTTGTTAAAATCAGTTAAAATCTCAAAAGAAGGTCTTACTTCTTTCACAAAACATTTTTCAAGAAATATGAATACGCTTTTTATATGTTGGAAGAATTTTTGAGAGATTTTAACCCATTTTTTTTATAAGCAACTGAAATTGTAACGTCAGTTTTTTTTTTTTTTTTTTTTGTTTCATTGCATTACAATTGTTAAATATCATCTTAAAATAACAGAGATAAAACATATATTTCGATATACTTTATTAGGTATAACCCAATTTGCTTCAACATAAAATGTTGATGTTCAGGCAGTTCTTCACAGACTCAGTTATTAAAGTACCCAAGCTAGCTGCAGAATGGCTAACTGATAATCATGAGTTACGATTTTTTTTGCACCTATATAGCCTACTTACCTAAGTTATTTCTCTTGTCAGTAGATTTTATTTATTAATTTATTGCCTTTATTCAAGGTAAAGACTTCGCGAATACGGTGTGGCCAAAAAATACTTATAGAATAACGTACTTAATAATTTCAGGCCCTGCGATCTAGTATAACTATGCAAGAAAGTTTATTTGTTACGTTCCGTTTCACTGTAGACAGAAATAGTTACTCAAATATGGGCAAATGAAATCGTTTTTAGTGTCAAGTAAAGGCAACTGAAGTTAGTCGAGAGATGTTTCGCCATGATTTTAATATTATTATTATATTCGCTTTTTTAATAACTTGCTGGATAGGACGTGGCTTACGTATTCAAATACAGTAAAGTGTTACGTATACCCGGCATGCACATCATACACATCAATAGCTTACCAATTACTCAAAAGTGGCAACTTGTAGTCAAAAGTGCTGCTTTTGTGACGTATTTAATCAAGGACGTGACTGTGGATTTGAGATTATTGAAGGCAAAAGGCGTACTTTTGTGGCTCAGCTGGGTTGAATATTAAGTCAAAATTTATGTTGCGGCCGCACTTCTGACAATATGCAGGCTGGTTGCAAGATTTTGCTAACGTAATTAAGGGTGTATTACCGCAATTTTCGAACACAAAATAGCCGTTATTTACTGCTACGCAAGTGGTTGTGGTCCAATATTTTATTGGTATATTGTAAGAGGTTTGTTTTTAGTTCGAACATTATTGTAATAGTTCTAGAATTGTTTTACCACTGCAGCGAAAAATAAATGCAAATAAACCATCGCCATAACAATAACGGCATTATATCACTGGCATGCATGACAGCCAAAATCCGCATATGTAGGTAGTGACCTTTATACAATGCATGAGTAAGTGTATATAGCATATACATACATACATATGCACAGTAACAATTCACAGTGAAGAAATAAATGCACTTGTTTTTGACACATACTTTTCAGTGGTCTTGAAATGCAAGGACCTAAAATAAGTACAGGGGCGATTGGTGACAGACTAAAAATCAGTATTTTTATACTAGTGGTATTTCTGCAAATACAGGAAGGTTTATCCAAAGAGCTCTGAAATACTTTGACGAACAAAAGATACGAAACGCAGTCAAAATTAAATTGACGACTGAATGCGATAGTAGATACTAAACAAAGGCACCGGACTAGTACACACCACGAGTGTGTAACCTTTGCATGCGCCTGAGTGAACTATATGATGGTTTAAGATGAACCTATTCAGACACAGTGTACACAATATTGTGTTCATAACGTACAAGAAGGTTATTTTAAGCTACTCCTCTACGCTGCTAGGCTCAACGCCCACTGATATTCTCTGTGGGTCAATGATTTGTAAATAGTGTCATTCTTGAAGATCATTAACTGTTTTTACTTCTACAAGCGAATAAAAATCGTACGGCTTACTGGCTGTGAAAACGAAACCAATGTGCAAGCTTAAAATAAAGCACTTGCAGCACATGAAACCATAAATAAAAGCTGGTCTGAAAGGTTTAACCTCAGTCACTTTGTGCACAGGCGATACAATCAAAGAGAAAAATTACCTTGCGAAGTACAAAATATTTTACAAATTGAGTATTAAAATAAACTTTACAGTTTATTGCTTTTGATTACTTCATTTTCTCTGCATTTCCACGTGTCAAAATCATAAAATAATTTTGCATAGAGAAATTCCAGGTATATCATGCAGTAAAAAATTACATGAAATTTAAACATATAAATATATTATTTAGCAAATTGCTTTTTATATTTCTACATGGCAACTTGTTAATTTCGTTACTCATGGAAAAAACAAGGCACCAAAAATTATACGCCTTGAAATATTTATATAACTTTCGGCATTTAAATTATGAGAAGTCCCAATATAGCGAAATGAGGAGATGATAACTGTTGAAAAAATGCTTTGGTAATCGCCTGGAAGGAGCGTGGAAAGTGAAATTGGTAAACAACCATCCCCGTCCCCCCGTCAACAGAGTATTCGGAAGGAACGAGCTCTATCGAACGCGAGTCAGGCATGATATCAGTTGCTAAGCCGCGCCGGGGGCTGCGGTGATGTAGTGGGAGCACTACTCGCCTCTCACCAAAGTGAAACGGGTCCGATTACCGGCGGACTCACCTAGACATTCGCATGTGGGAAACGTGGTGGACATTGCTGTGGTTAGGCGGGATTTCCCGAGGCGAGGCAAGAACATTGCCACAGTTTACAGTTTATGCTATGCTATTTGTGAAAGAAAAAAAACGTAACGTTGGTAGTTTGGTATTTCATGTTTTTACCTTAGAGTAAGGCAAAGAGTAAAACTTCTATAGTGTATTTTTATAATATATTTTACAAAATTTAAACTAGCAGGAAATCAAATAATCTGATGTTAGTGGGAGGCGCCGATCCTTTAGGCGTTTGCAAAGATTATGGTAACGGCAGGAAGTATACACCACTGCATCACCGTTTATGCGTGTGGAGTTCTGCCGTCAGGGACGTAAAAGCTTCCGCGCTTCTGTGATGTGTGGGGGCTTTTGCTGGCCCTAGTATACGAGATAAGCGGTCTCGCGACAAAGGAAAGGGCTACACATGCGTCTTCAACAACTCGTTTTATAGTCTCTCCACTGCCTCCATGTGGCGCCGCTGGACAATCCCCATAGTACGGAAGTTAAAGAAAAAAGTGGGGAACTCCTGGCTTGTCCCCATGCCTGATTTTCCGAAAGGGATATCTGTATCCCAGACTTTCCATACTTTTCTGGTTTTCAAAAGCCTCCCAGGCTGAGCTTGAATGAAACATTGGTATTGGCTTGGTGGTGAGGTGGTTGTTTCACAGACTGTCAGGTCGTATTTTTTGGGTTCAGTGGAGGGAAATCCAGTGTGACGAAATTCAAATTGCGTGGTAATGGACGAGACGTTATTTGAGGGTTGTCGTATTACCTGGCTCATAGCATGTGGCAGCAACCAGAGTTTTGCAAGGGAGCGCCAAAAGGTGGTCGGAAAAACACATCAAGTTTCTTGAAAAATGAGTACTCCGAGATGACGAGAGTACACACTGCTGGTGTTCGTGTATTTAACTGAATAGTGACTTTAGAAGTTTATCACTCTCGAGCTATCATCAGTCCGATGGCCCAGGTCAGATGGGATGAACACGTGGTTGTAGTCGGTTTATAATTAGCAATGATTAGGGATGTACTGATCGCGTATCGATGATAACTCTGCTTGCACTCAAGAGAAAGTTCATAATTTGATAATAGCATTATTATATTTTATTTATTCGTTCACAACAAGCTCGATCGCATAAGAACAACTCGTACAACTTTGGCAAACGGTAACTCGAACCAGATCATGTGAGAGGACAGGTTTTTTGGGGTAAACGCCGTCGAGAGAGCAAGTCGTACTTAAGTAAAGTTTTGAATGTGGCAAGAGGGAGCGAAATTAAATTGTTTGTTTCTTTTAAATTTAGAGAGTTCAAAGTGAGCTTCAAAACGTTCGAATTTCAATACTAACGGAGTTCAGTTCAATAAATGTAAAAGTTTTCGAAATAAAAAGTTTTGCAAAAGTGGATTTTCAAGCTGCAACAGTAGTAGGATTTTGTGTGTTCTGGTGTAACAGATTCAGGAGGAGCCAGGTGCCGGTCGCCGCCATCTTGAATTTCCCTTTTTACCTTTTTCTCCACAAATTTCCCTTTAATCCCTCAAAACTGATTACATTTTCCGAAACATTGTCTATTTCCCCTAAAAATGTTCCTTTATGTCTCAAAATTTATTTATTTTGTGCTAAAATTTCCCATTTTCCCTAAAGAAGAACCAAGCCTCTTTTTTGAAAAAACTATCAGTTGGGACCCTTTATCCGCGACTTTAGATAATGTTGGAAAACAAAAACTCGAAAAAGAATTGTAAAATGGGAATAAATTCATAAAACTCAGTTAAATTATTATGTTACTTATTACTACCCCCATAATGGGTGCAGGTGAACTTGGCCTTGAACTCATAACCTTGAATGACCTTAACCCAAAAAAAAATCCGAAGAAACTCCCAAAAAAATGAAAGACTGGTTTCTTCATCAATATTTTGATCAATGTCACAATATTTACAAAAATCAGCACCACAATCAGACTAGAAATCAGCACTGCAATCAGTACCACTAACTTTCAAATGTCAATCTTTCCATCAATATTTCAATCTTTCCATCAATCTTTCACGATATTTGCATCCGTCTTACACAATCTTTACACCAATCCTTCACAAATTTTACATCAATCTTTAAATCTTTACATCAATCCTTTACATTCTTTGCATCAGTGTTTCACAATATTCATGTCAATCTTTCACAATGTTCATGTCAATATTTCACAATATTTACATCAACATTTCACCATCTTTACAGCAATCTTTCAATCTTCCCATAAGTCTAACCATCTTTCCATCTAACATTCACTAACTTTACTCCAATCTGGCAATCTTTCTATCAATCTTTCAATCTTTCTATCAATCTTTAAATTTTTCTGCCATTTTTTAATTTCCTCAATAATATTTCTCAATATTTCCATCAATCGTTCGGTTTCTCCTCCAACAAAGTGTATCGAAATTACATTCGTTTACCAACTGAATCCAAGTTTCTAAATGTCGACCGAATTAATGCTTTGTATGCAATCAACTATCCATACATATTTATAGTAAAGTATTTATTATCATTCTATATGAAGATCTTTCTGTTAATAGTCGAGTGGTCATAGCACCATTTTAAATTGTGAGTGATAAAAAATGATACTACACACAATAATTAAGAACAAATAATATTTTACAGTAACATATTATTATTTTGTAATTATAATTTCAGAAGAAATCAGTTCATCGCATTATGTGATATATCCTAGTTCCTTCAGTTTACTAATTCGGAAGATATCTCAACAAAGAACGAGAAATCCTCGCGAATTTGAAGGTTAATCTAATATCTGAGTCTATCAACAAGTTCATTCGGGTCATCGGGAAATGGGTAGTCAGTATTCTCGACGTCTTCTGTCTTCTTTGTGTCGCTCATTGCAGTAAAAGTGGTGGAGGTTGTCAGTGCATCGAGAAAATTACCATCATTTTCTTCAACATTAACACTGTCATTATGTTCATTTTTATTTAAGCTGTCTTCATAATAGTCTTCATTTACTGTTTCATATGCAATATTAAATTCACTTTTTTTTGTAGCAGAGTTCATCGATTGCTGATTCTCAGTAAACCAATCCTTGCAGATATCTGTATATTATTTTAATGTATCGCCTTGCACAAACTACATGACCAATGTCGTATTGCTTCATTGCACGAAAAGGGCTCTTCGTACAGGCTGTTATCTCTGCGATGAGCATTTTGAGAAATAAGCGAACGCCCAATCGCAGAATCGGCACTGGCTACAACCAGTTAGCGATGATGTAGGACGTAGCTCACTAATCGTTGATGTCAAGGGCAGGCCTTTGTATTCGCAATTCATTTTCGTGGTATCACGAGACAGTGCTTCCAATTCGATGTTCACCTCATGGTGTCAGAATGTCAAATGTAATTTTTTCTACATAAATGCAGTTGTATTTTTTATAGTAAAGAGCCTATCTTGTGCCCACAAAAGGACTTCCACAATGAAATTTATAAATAAGAAGAATATGGGAGCACTCTTGAGAAAATCTACAACCTCGTTCGCCCAAGAAGAAAACATGCAGATAATTATGTATACATAAATATAATTATAAAATTATTTTATACATAATTATGTATAAGTATAGAACTATGTAAATTAAAAACTATTCTTAATTAATTTTATACAAAATTATGTGTATATAAATATGGGAATGTAAATATATTTTTTATTTATATATAAGCATATTTATATAAACTATTGTTATGTAAGTTTCTGCATGTTTTCTTCTTGGGCGAAAGAGTATAAGTTATTGGTTTTTTCAAAGTGCTCCCACATTTTTATCATATAAATTATATGATGGAAGCCCTTTTGTGGAAACAAGATAAGCTCTTTTAGGGTAATGTAAAAAATATAACTTAATTTATATGTAAAAAAACTACAGTTGACATTCTGACACAGTGAGGTGAACATCGATTTGGAATCGCTCTCTCGTCGTAGAATGAAAATGAATTTCGAATACGAAGGCCTGCCCTTGACCTCAACGATAATTAAACAGCTATCTGCATCATCGAAAACTGTTTGACACCAGTGCCGATTCTGCGATCGAGTTTTCATGTATGGACAAAATGGTTCTCGGCATGAGAAAATGACCTGTATTAAGAGCCCTTTTCAGGCAATGAAACAATACATCATTAATGCCATAAGCGGTTTGTGTAACGCGATTCATTGAAAGGACATACTGAGGTCTGCAAGAATTCGTTTACTGGGAGTCAGCCAGTGTTCCCGGCTATACCTCTTGCTGCATCGATGTGTACCGATTTGACAGATGATTGTGATGAGATAGTTAATGCTAAAGATGGAATGAGTGCAGTAGAGTCAGTATGTATGGCATGTACACTTGCAAGACTTTCGCATGAAATCGATGAACTTAAAAAAAGACCACCAGCTCTAATAACTGATGTGCATACAACTTTGCTACAAAGATAAGTAAATTTAATATTTTATATGAAACAGGAAATCATTATGGTTATTAGGACAGCATAAATAAAAATGAACATAAATACAGTGTTAATGTTAAAGATGACGATGGTAATTTTCTCGATGCACTGACCCCTCCCCCCCCCCAAACACTGGCAACACTTTTGCTGCAATAAGCGACACAAAGAAGGCAGAAGACATCGAGAATACTGACTATCTATTTCCCGATGACCCGAATGAACATGTTGATAGACTCAGGTATTATATTGACCTTCAAATTTGTGAGGATTTCTCGCTCTTTGTTGAGATATCAAAATTAGTAAACTGAAGGAACTAGGATATATCACATGATAGGATGAACTGATTTCTTCTGATATTACAATTACAAAATAATAATAAGTTACTGTAAAAAAATATATATGTTCTCAATTATTGTGTGTCGTGTCGTTTTTTTTATCACTCCCAACTTTAAAATGGTACTGTGAGCACTGAACTATTAACAGAAAGATCTGCATAAAGAATGATTGTAAATACTTTAGTATAAAAATGTATGGATAGTTGACTGCATAAAAAACATTAATTTGGTCGACATGTACAAACTTGGAAACAGTTGGCGAACGATTGTAATTTATATATATATATATATATATGGGTGGAGGACAAACCGAAATATTGGGGAAAAGATTCCGGAAGATTGATGGGAAGATTGAAAGATTGATTTAAATATTGCAAAAGATTGATGTAAAGATTGTAAAAGATTAATTTAAAAGTTGTGAACAGTTGATGTAAAGATAGTGAAAGATTGGTTTAAAAATTAAATGATTTATTGAAATATGGGAATATTGACTTAAAGATAGTAGAAAATTGATTTAAAGATAGTGAAATATTGAAGGAAGGCTTTGAAAATATTTAAAGATCATGGTGCTGATTTCAGAGGTGATTGTGGAACTGATTCAGGGCTGATTGCAGAGCTGATTGCCAAGCTGATTGTGGTGTGGATTGTGGTGATGATTGTTGGAAGAATTGTGAGACTGAGCGAAAGAGTACTGAAAATACAAAACTTTCATAATTCTTTTAAGGCCTTATTTTTTGGTATTTTTAATTTTTTTGTTTTTTTTTTGTGATTTATTTATTTATTTTTGGTTCAAGGGCATTTATGGTCATGGGGTCAATGCCGCCTGCACCCAATATTGCAGTAGTAGTCAGTAACATAATATGCACACAGACTTTTATGAATTGATTCCATCTTTACAACTTTTTCTCGAGTTTTTGTTTTCAAGCTGATGTAAGGTCACAGATATAGGGTCTGATTCTTGAGACCTGAGTTCAGAATCTTGAGTCTTGATTCCAAGAAAGTTAAAGTGAAGAAGGAAAATTTTTTGAGGATAAGGTAAATTTTTAAGGAAAAGGGGGGCTTTTTAGGCAAATGTAATTGGTCTTGACTGAAAAAAGAGAGAACTTCTAGCGAAAAAAAGGAAATTCATGATGGTGGATGCCAGCACCTGGCTCCTCCTCCAGAATCCATTGTGCCAGAACATACATAATCATACTACTTGTAACTTTACATTTAACTTAGTACTTTAACATATACATGATAATTTACTCATAAGTATAATCGCAAAACTTCTCTAACTTAAACCGTTAGTATGCTAACAGTTTCTTGCAGTTAAATACTTAATTTTGTGTAGCTTTACATGAAAAAAATTATAATATAATTTTATAGAGAATTTCTTAACATATTATGAATGAGCAAATTACATTATATTTAAATGTATATATTTTCAACTCAGGATTTTATTTTTTTTCTTACTTCTGTTCTACAACGTGTTCATATCGAGACTGATGGGGAAAAAAATAAGGGACCAAAGATTGTACTGTTTAGAAGTTACCTAAATTTTCGCATGTAAATTGAAAATTTCGAAAGTCGTAAGTTAAGAATACATTTCAGACAGATTTCTTTAATCGTTCTTTGCATTATTTTTCAGAAATATGTTAGCAAAAATCAACTTGTGCTAGCATCCGAAATCGGAAGGCATCTGCCTCTGACGTCTAAACTGTAAGAGGCAAATAGCGGATTCAGCGAACCTGTGCCTAGCTGATCGACAAACTTGTATGCATATTTTCATAATACTTGGCTCATGTGAAATTTTTTCGTTTTTCGAAATAAAATTTTGGAAAAGATTTATTTGGGAATGTACTCACATACATAAATCACACTACAAAAAATTGGCTGGTTTATTTACAGTATAGTTAATAGAGAATTTTATACTATAGCTACTATAATAAACGACAATAATAAAATATTAATTTTTTGTTTTTACAGAGCGATAGGAATATATTTACGTTTATATGAATTCTACGTTGTCTCTCTTTAAACGAAGATACCATCCATTGCAATGTTAATTTGACACTGAAAAAATATGAAATTGTGATATCTTTCGAAAATGTTTGATTTAAGTGTTAGCTAACTATATCTCACGTTCCTTACATATCGTATGATACGGACTTTCTTATGTTATATTTTGTAGTAAAGTAGTCTCAAAATGTAAATTTCATA
This sequence comes from Dryococelus australis, assembly GCA_029891345.1. Taxonomy (NCBI): domain Eukaryota; kingdom Metazoa; phylum Arthropoda; class Insecta; order Phasmatodea; family Phasmatidae; genus Dryococelus; species Dryococelus australis. The sequence continues at coordinate 124,959,546 of CM056998.1, forward strand.
TAGCCAGAAATTATTACTAATTACACTGAAACTGTAGTTCTGAAATGAAATTGAAGAACTTCTGCATAACAGGTAAAGACGATCCTTGAGAGAGTGAGTGAAGAGATTTGGGTGACTCTTAACATATAGGTCTTGATAACTGATTAGGCTGAAGTGAGTTGAGCATGGAGCAGCGCTGGAATGAAGGGGTGGTGGAAATGGGACATTCCAATGGAAACCCGTCGACCAGCGCTGTATCGTCCAGCACGATTCCCACATAAGAAAATCCAGGAGTGACCCGCCGGCAATCGAACCCGATTCGCCTAGGTGAGAGGTGACTAGTCTAAATACCAACAAAAAAACTCAAATAATATAGTTAATTTACAGTTACATTTAATTTTTCTGAAGCTCTATTAAAGATCTACTTCCAGGGTATTCATCCGCCTCATGCAAAAAAAGTTGACTACCTAAGTAAAGAAAACTATACCAAAGGGACAACGCAATGTTATTGTGGGCACTCATTTTATGCCCCTAATAATATTTCGCATGTTAATTATTTATTGCTAGGCATTCCCAACACACCTCGATTATCTTTGTTTTTATTTGTATTAATTTGAAATTAAACATTATAATATAATATTATAAGTAAACTCTAAGAAATAATCCAGTTGAACTAAAAAATATTTTTTACAGGCGTATTAAACACCTGTGATGACTGATATAGTCAAGAAACTACCAAAGACGTCAACATGATGTGATTTTTCAAAGGTTTGAATCGAAAATTGTGATTGTAATCCAAATAGACCATACTCGACAAAGTGGCTTTTGAACAAAGTATTTAAAATATGCCTTGCCAAACTGGAGCCATAGCATCTGTAGACAGGTAGTAACACAAAATTCAAATTGTCTTATATCTGCAAATGTTATTACATAGGACAAAATAGCAGTTGAAGACGACACAGCAGCAATGGTGATATACAGCTAACTGCCTGTACATAGGTGTAGAGCAAGTTGCATATCACCGGGCGCATGGAGATGCATATCGACTGTAGCGTAATACGCGAGAGCTGCTAGCCATGTGATGGAAGTGGAAGTGTGAATACAGCGGAAAGTGATTTGTCCGCATTGGACAAGCACACTAAAGACAGCAGTATCGTTCCCGATGCCACAAGACACGACAGTGGCAGCCATGTGTGCTGCCCGTTTGAGATAGTACTACCAGTCACTACTTTGTGGTGTGCAAGTAAGCACAACATAACAGTGTACGTACACTGAAGGGATGGTTGTGCACATGGCATACGGTAAGGCAAATAAAATTTACATTCGGGTGTGATATATATATTGGGAGACATTTCCCAACATGCGACATTTTCATTATAGTGCATTTTGTGCTTTTAAGATGAGTGTGATATAAATTACGAAAGTATAGAAGGTAAGTATAATTAGCTCCTATTGGTCTAGACTGTCTGCACAATGCCTGTCGGCCATGTACAGCTTAGTATGAGGGTGATATACTGCACTATTAAATGTTGACAAATAATTCAGCACGTGGACAGGACAGCTCAAATCCCGCATAGTGCATAAGAGACCAAGTCATAGAATCTTATACTGGAAAAATTCTGCACATTCGTCCTATGTTGAAGTGGAATTTAAAGACGTGCTCATCTAAAAGTGACTGTGAGGTTTGGGCCTTGAAATCACTGCTCTGGATGGATAATAACACCTTCCTCTCACTGGCGCGAGGAGGTGTAGGGAGAGAAGAGCTAAAGCAGTCGTTTCCCTTGTTATGAGATCACAGGTTCATAGTGTGTACAGTACATACCTGAAAGGCAAGCCAATCTTGATTATGTTGAACTAGGTGGCTACGTTGGGGAACACTAGCCTTGCATACAGGAAAGTCAGGATCTATAAATTCCAAATTCGATCATCACACAAGACAAATAACGCATATTACGTGCCATGTCGAAGCCTAGTGAATCCACAAGGAGTTCAGAAGGAGCATGTTCCTTGCACAGTGATTGGCGAGCGGAGTGTGATGTCAGCTGTATTGCGATGTTATGCGGTTACCAGTGCATTACACCCAAAGAGATGAATGTGGACTATTGCTGTAGGGCATGGTGGCCCAGTAGTAAAGCATCCGCGATCTTCTCAACAGGACCCACAGACTGTTTTCTCTGGGTCAAATGAAGTTTGCTGCTGTCTAGGAGACCCCGATGGTAAGTGCTGAAGACCTTGTTGAAATAAATGTAGTAGCCATTGAAGCACGTAATGTGCATGATGCTCCAAGTGTATTTTACCATATGCGTGGTTCACTTCTCTAGCTAATACACGTGTACAGAGGCCAGATGATGCCTTGACCACCTGCTACCATGTGCACATGTATCTACTATGTCCATCATGGAATGGATATGTCGTTTCTCTTTTAATGGCGTTGCTGTGTAACTCTGATCCTTAAATTAGGTTTTTTTGAAATGGTATGCATTCCTAACCATCGTGTGATACATGTAATTACTAGTACCCATATGTGCTGAAAACTGCACTCTCCCGTGTTTGATCCACCATTTTCGATGGGCATTTTGTACTTTCCAATAACCTCTCCCACAAAATAGTTTACTGGATTTTGTATTTCTGTCTGCCCACAGATACTGTGAAGTCTGTGTAGGAAGTCATTTTAACTTGTGTGGGAATTCACGACCCAAGGGAAAATATTTGGGTTCCTATCCTAAATGAGTGCATCAAGTGATAGTTTACAAAACATTTATTTGCAAAATAAAAAATACTAACCTTTAATCGAGGATTGGAAATCAATTTCACATGACTAAGAATATGCATGTCACCAGTAGTACCAACAAATTTCCGATACAACCAAATCTGATCACCAAGTTCCATCTTCACCTTTATACGTGAATACATAGACACATTTCCAAAAACCCTAATTACAGCAGTATTGTCTGCCTTGCCCTCATGAACTGGAAAAGTCTTCCAATATCACTAATCAATATCACTAATCTCATTTGTTGCAGGCTCCTTCTCGACAGAGACCTTCTGAAGAAACACATTTCCAACAAACCACTACCAGCTTTAGCAGTTATTCCTTGAAGACCAAAATGGTACAAAAAAGACAACAAAATATAACTCTCTTCTATATCAAGGATCTTAACTGTCGAAGACCTATCATCTTTATTGACATCCTTAGTAAAATATGTATTATTACGATAAACCTTCCTTGGGTAATCAGAATAACGAATGTGCCTTTGATACATGTCAGGATGAAATATGCAAAAACACATCATTTATATTGTTAATAATCGTAAAAACAAATATAATATGCAAAAATTAATTAAACTATTAATACAACATAGATACATACCTCAAAACAAGGTAAGAAGAAAAAAAAAACAAAAACAGAAAAGTCCAGGATCAGATCACACCTACTACTGCAACCTACTCGCTCGGAATTTAACATGCTACTATGGAAACTCCGCGACAGCGAACCGTATATTTAATGCTGGCGCTCCATGCTGGGTTCCTTATCAACAAATGTACTTCCAGGGCCCCACCAAGGCGCCACTTCCGGGCACTAAATAACTTTAGTAGAAAAGAGTCATATTTTGTTGTATTTTTTGTACCATTTTGATCTACAAATAATAACTGCTAAAGCTGGTAGTGGTTTGTTGGAAATGTGTTTCTTCAGAAGGTCTCATGTCGAGGAGTCTGCACCAAAGGAGATTAGTGATATTGATCCAAATAGGATAATCTGTTTAAATACTTTTCCAGTTCATGAGGGCAAGGCAGACAATACTGCTGTAATTAGGGTTTTTGGAAATGTGTCTATGTATTCATGTAAGAAGGTGAAGATGGAACTTGGTGATTAGATTTGGTTGTATCGGAAATTAGTTGGTACTCCTGGTGATATGCATATTGTTTGTCATGTGGAATTGTTTTTCAATCAGTGATTATGTGTTAGTATTTTTTATTTTGTAAATAAATATTTTGTAAATAATTCTTTTTAGGTACTAAATGTACTGCAGCATTTTTTCTGTATTTTTCATGTTCCCTTCCTTTATTTTAAAAAGGGGGTGTATTGAGGGGGGAATATTTGAACATTAATTTTATCGGTATTAAATATACGGAGTGATATAAATACCTATACATTAAGGACACCACACTGGATACTAAAACAGTGCACCCTTCAAAAATCATATTATTAAAATTAATGGCGACATTTATGGAGTTTCCTTAGGGAAACGTCCTACATGGTATAGATAAATATAAATAAATAATATTAGACTGATAAAAGACTTGCAAGAATAGTTAAATTCATTTCCCCTCTTAACCTCTCGATATGATCCCTTTAACATGCCTGAAAGGAGGAATTATGTTTGTTAAGTTGGTGGATCAAAGGTTTATGTTGGCCAACATGTTTGCACTTGTGTGTGTTGCATGTAACAGGATGTTGTTATCAGTTGCGATAGTGCATTGCGCTTGGTAGTAATCGGAAGTTGTTTATAGGCAGGAAGTGGCGCCTTGGTGCACATACCTTAATCGAACCCTAGGTAGGTTTTAGATCGTCCACGGTTTGAAGCATTCATTTTCCTGATGATTAGTTTTCGTTCATTTTCTTTTGGCGGTGGCACATACTACATGAAAGTATGGCTTAACAGCCAGCATCGAAGAAAGTTAAAACTTGCAATTACTTGTTTTTATTTTATAACTAGAGAGAGACTTTTTATACTAGGATTATTCCTATCGCATATCTGATTTTTTGAAAGGACAACATAATGTCACTGCGAAATTTATATACTGTGAGTAAGGAAAAAAACACAAGGCTTTTTGCTACTGGAGCGAAAATTACTTCGGCAGAAGTTTGTACGAGAGCAGAAAAAATTGCCTCTGTTCTAAAAACTAATGAATCTCGCAGATGGAAGTGACATCAAGATATAGACGAAAAAAAAAGTATTCAAATTCAACAGATGCACACTTCATCATGAAGTAAACGAAGGTTCATTAACCATGAAGGCATCGAGGGTTAATGAAAAAGTGCACATAGCGCTGAATTCTTACACAGCCCTAGAAAAAGTATGTAAACACTGATGACATCTCAAGTATTATTCGTAGCAATGCTTCGCAAAAGGATGTTAGGTAATTTCTTGAAAAATTATTAATGCACAAAGTCCTACACGCCTATTTCAGTATTAGGTAATGGGCCGTTGACAACCATGACACTTAGAAGTTACGAATTTTTGTAATCTTATATGTTTATGTAATAAGGACGATTGTAGTTAAAGAGTGTATGAAAATTTAAAAGACTTTATTGTCTCTGCTTTAATTCCACGTAATCTTGAGATCATCACTGGGAAAACAAACAATGTAAAGAATGTTTTCTAAATAAGTGTTATGGCTGAATCAAGAGCAACCTTCGCGTGATGCATTGTTATATGATATCCTATTGTAAATGACGTGGTTTGGTGCTCAATTTTATTTGGACGTCTCTCCGCCTCAGCCATTCCGTACATCACCATTACATTTATAGAAGTAAATATTTTCTATTTGAGGCGCTGCAACGTACGACATGTAGTTAGACAATAATTTAGTAGTAGTTAACTCTATATTACACAAAGCAGCTTGTTACAGCATTATGTTTAATTCTACTGCCAGTAGCCAGTTATAAAACTGCCGTATGCTAACAGTGGCCGGTAGTGGACTACTGCTAACAGTAGAGCAACTGACTGCTTTAATGCTGGTTTCTTACAGTTTACCATGGCAGCCACAAACTTGATACATTTGCGAAATTGTAACTTAACATGGAGATAACGATTTTCTAAAAGTATTAATCACACAACGGGATGTTATATTAGCCTATATGTATGCGCGAAAATAATAACTCATAGATATTTCCTTATATAACTTTTATGACTGTTTTGTGAAACAGCCACTTTCAGAAATTAATTGGAATATTTCCACGTGACGGTGCATATATCAGAATAATAAAATAAATTATTTTGTGGCAGTTTAATCACATAAAACAACAGTAAAATTATTAAACTTAATCTACTAAATAGAAGCTTTTATAAAAATAATCTAACACATTCAATGAATAACGTACTACCAAACATTGAAGCAGCAAAGTGCTCATTTTCTGCCCAGAAGTTCACGTACACTGAGAAAATGGTTTTGTTGAATCAAACAAGATTTGTTTGGTAACCAAATTGTTTGTTTGTATAGGGCACATGAAATATTTTGTTGCTAAAACCAAATTGTTTGGTTGTCCTCATTTGGTTGCCTCAAACTGTAAGATTTGGTTGGTGCAACTAAAGATTTGTTTGGTACACGTACATTAAACAGTTTGGGCCGATATAAAAAATGTTTACAAGTGTGACTGAATTTCGAACCTAAATCACCTGTTCCAAGCGCTACACCTCAGTGATCTCATCTAATGTGACATTTGATGCTGCCGGTAAGCTTTTAATTAGATATATAGCAAATATTGGGCAACGTGTGCAAACAAATATTTCAAGTTTTACAGTTTTACTTGTCAGTTTTTTGTTGCATTGTTTTATTACTCTCTTTATACTATTGTTAAGCATCACTAGATGCACTTACAAAAACGGTCGCAATCCTAATTGTCACAAAAATACGAACTAACTCTCGAGCCGTATTTTCGAACGAAGGCAGTAAAATAAGTGGCCAAACAAATATATTAAGTTGATTGCACAAAATATTTAGTTGACAGTTTAATTTCTTTGGCCCAACATGGAGATTTTGTTTATCCAAACATATATTTTGTTATACGAACAAAAGTAAATTTGTTGCTTTTCAAATTTTGTTTACTCAACAATATATTTTGTTAGGGCAACTAAATATATATTTGGCCCTATTCAAACAATTACTTTGTTCGATTTTACCTCAGTGTACTCTTCAGTTCACGAAATGGTTTCCTGGTAACGTAGTACCGGACTGAACTTGTAGTAAATATTTGCTTAGTCCACATAATGTTTGTTTCAGTGTCTGTAACCAAATGCGCGCATTAATTTAAACAAATTAAATAAATTGGAAAACTGCCTTTCTGTACTCCTAGCGAAAGAATGTAGACAATTAAATTGTATGTTTTATCAATCGGAAAAGCCAATATTTACTCTTATGGAAAAATGGATTCGGTAAAAATTGTGTTGTTTTTTTAGAAATATTAAAATTCGTATTTCGTACATTAAAACCTGCCATATTCTCGCCTCTAGTGGCTGCGGTAAGATTGTGTATACTAGTGACTAATGTTTGTTTTATAATAACCACATATACGAGTACCGAAATGAAAGCAGTACGGGAAGCGTGGAAAAGTGAAAACCAAACGCAAACAAGTGCTATTTAATTTCGTTAATGGCTGTACGTCCAACATGTGCACGTTGGTGGTGATTCTTCGATCGCGCTACATGTTATCTGAAACGCACTACCAAACTGACCCAACGTGCATGTCTTGATTATAGAAATTATTTTTTTACATAACTTTTCATAATTTGATATTATTTTTGATAATTGTATGATGTAAAGGACTTTCCTTATCTACATTAAAGAGTTTTGATTATGGATTAATTAATTTTGGAAACGATTGAAGTTCTTTATGGGTAGAAAACACAGTTAATTTTGTTTGTTTTAATTGCGTAATTTAAATTATAAATACGGTTATTACTACTTATATTAAAGATAGATATATGCTACCTATGACTTTTTTGTACACAATTTAATTTTAGACAATTCTTTCGTACATGTTTTAGTTATATCTCTAAAGGTTAAACAGCGTATTCCATGAGAGCACGCTGGCGGCGAAATTTTTTCCCGACTTTATTCATTAATACCGTTAATGCTCAGCTACTATAAATGCTAGGGCAATTTTTAATACACATAAACCTCCCTCGAGAAATGTAGATCATAATGGTAAAAACCATATCCAAATCCGTTAAGTGGTTTTTGAGATTAGCACAGTCATACAGACAGACGCGTGCCAGGGAATTCCTTTTATACTATGTGTTGAAATGGTTAGTAATAAGGAAACGCCATTTGTAATGAGGAGAAACCAAACTGAGCTCCGTAAATACAAAACACCGAATGTCTTCGTATTTAGTATTGCTTCGGGTTTTCGAAAGTTGACACAAGGTGTTCTCCGCCAGTGTAACCAGTCATTTTTTTTCTGCGCCAGTTACGATATCAAAGTCACAGGGGCCTAGTCCTTCAAACATAAAAAAGTAGCATAACGCTTCTGTAACAACAACACTTAACATTCAAACATTGCTAGAAGGTGAAAAATTTTCTTTTGCCACAATTATGGAAATTACGTATTCATACCCACTGAAGGCACGAGAGGATTGTAGGTAAATGGACCGACCTCCATAGCCTAGATGGCTATGCACCGACCTATGGTGCAAAGGACCTCTGATTCGAGTCCCGGGTAAAGCAAACGTGCATTTGTGCACGCTTCTACGTTTCATCCTGCGTAGTACCATGTAACTTAAACTTTGTCATAACGGTCAATTCGTTGTTAGTATAGGTAGAACGTATATTTAAAAACAAAAATGGTAAGAACCAAGGACTACAAAATTTTTTATTCGTATTGAAACCTTCCTAAAGAATAAAATATTTTAACTAGTTTTAATAATGTTTTCTATGCACAATAAAACAATAGCATATCGAAGATTTAATTATTTTTCGTAGGGTTTTTTTTTACAAACTGTGTAAGCAAGTTTCTGGATGAGTCCCGTAACGGAAAGTCCACTGTAAAAGAGTGACGTGTTCGTTATACCAGTTCTTTAAAAAAAAAAAAATTCTGGTTTTCTTTTTTCGTACAGTGCAGAAAAGTCAACATTTAAATATAACAACAATTTCTATTCTACTGTGTAGGAAGCAAAAAATAAATCCACATCAGTGACGTCAAAAGTAAACACTTTACTTGTAACAGGTACTACTTCAAGAGAAAGAAGAACATTTACTTTATCGCTGTCAACAGACTGCAAACACTCCAATCGGTGTTCACTTCAAGGCAGCTGCTTGTCTGAATGTGTTGTACGTGTCCTAGACATAAGAGAGAGTGGCTCGCTCATCATGAATCATTGTCTATAAGTACAAGGCACAGATGTGGCGAAAAGTCTTTACGAGGGAAAAGAGTCTCCAAGAGAATTTCGGAGGTGACACTGTAATTTCAGCGTAAAATATTAACAGCGTTGCTACTGAACGTTCTAATGAAAGCAAGTTCTGCGAGGTATATTTTAATTTTACAATTTTGGAAACATTTCTTTCCTTTGACTGAACAATTTGGAGAAGTACGGAAATTTGATCCATGTGTTATACAAGATACTCCAACGGAACGTTTACGCCTATAAATTACTGTGAATATCCCCTTTTCGTGCATTTCTGGTCTATGGAAAGGAAATTTTAATATATAAAGAGCCGAGAAATTGATACTTGCATACTCACTACTCACGCATGGACATTTTCGAAAAACTGTCCTAAAACAAACAGAAGTATAATATTTCGTTTGTAACTAGTTCTAAATCAAGCTTCATATATTAAAGTTCAGCTCTCTGTTCGGCAACCTGGACTGACGGTCACTCTACGTTTCAAGTAGTTACGACCACGAATCCTATCCCAAAGTTTGTGTCATAAGAACTAAATAACCCACTATCCTACAGACCATTTAACTCCAACAGTTCCATGCCTTTCGGAAAGATCGAGAGCGGGTGAAAACATAGGTATACTCAATTCACGGTAACTTTCAACCTTTCTGAAGCCTTGCTTAAGTTCTAATTACAGTATATTCCTCTGCCTCATGCAAACAAAGCTTAGGAAACCACACGAGACGGCCAATGCACCGCATTCGAGAGCACTCAGTGTAATTATATTATGCATAAGAACTATTTCTTACTAGGCATTGTCAACAGGCATATTTTCTCTCTGTCTTTATTCATGTTAGTTATAAATCCAATATTATAATGTATAGATCAAATATAAGTGTAAAACTTCGCCAAAAATAATGTACTTCAATGTTAACACAAGTACAAAAAGGTAATGATAGGTGGCATATTTAGGAAACAAGCAAACACGTCACACATGCGGTGTTTTTTCAAAGGCCTGTTTTAAAGAGTGCGAGGAGGCGGCGAGTAGACTAGAAGAAAGAGCGCGCGATGACGGCAGGAGGGCGCAGTGCAGGCCACTTACAGCTCGGAGAGGAAGAAACCAGAAGCGCAGTACGACGGCGGTGCGAGGTCGTGGCGACGTGATGCTGCCCCGGCTCCGCCAGCTCGTTCTTGCTCCGGCGTCTGGACGCCCGCCGTCTACCCGGGTCCCGCACGAGGTGGGGGTCTTCCTGGCAGTCAGCGTGGGGAATCGCGGGCCGCGCCCTGCGACCGCCGCAGCCGCCGGAGATACACGTCCGTCTCGGGAGTCTATTTCGCGCCCAGCTCTCTTCATCGCCGGGGAGGGGGAGGTAACAGGGGGGAGGCGAGCCTGGCGCGAGCCAGGGGCAGGTGGCACTCCTCCTTCCACATGGACAAAGGATGATTCACACGGACTTTACTCATACACCGAGACCTGCACACTTCTCAAGTTCATTCGAGAGTAAGGTCGAAAAGTCATTTAGGGATCTACGTCGCATGTAGTTGAGGACAAAAGGGCCTGAATAGGTCAGTGTGTCGCACAGTTATTTGCAGAAGTGCCTGAATTAATGCGGGATTCGCACAGAATTGACAGAACAGTCTGAAATCTCCTCAGTCGGATCTCCTATTCATTGTGGGCTCCGGACCTTTCGGCTGCGGAATCAGTGCTGAGAAATTTCAGAAGCATGCCGAGTACTGAGATCGGACCGTTGTAACTCCGACCCACTAACAATGTGAGTCTTTGTCGACAAGAACTACTCGACACTAAGGCAAGACTTCAAAGTTATCTATACTCCCCATCCACTCTCATTGTCTGCTGCCTCCTCTCTCTGCGTGGACTACGATGTACTTGACTTACTCATGACAGGTGTTTACACTGGCTACTTGTCATCCAAGCAGTCAGAGAAAGTGTTGTCTAATTATGCAACCAACCACGCAAACACGCGAAATAATAGCGTCTCTACTAGATCTTATAACTCAGATTGACCAGTTACACAGATGAGTAACTGCCACAAGCCTTTGAATGTTGCCCGGGCACCTATTCAGCACGTCACAGAAAAGTTTACGCGATCAGTGCTTAAGAGACAAACTTGCCAGAGACAAGAACAGAAAATGTCTCCAATTTATACGGCCCGGTGGAGGGATAAAATATAAGCACGTGTACTTTCTTATGTGTATGTAGTCGGGACTCGAGTTTCGTAATAAATAAACACATGTCGGATGTTGTCCGGGTTACAACAAGGTATAAAATTTGATGTCGTTAGTTCAGAAAGATCCTTAAATGTTTACAATATAGCTTTCCTCTTTTGGGTGGCAGTACAATAAAAAATGTTAGAAGAGCAAATCATGATTACAGAGGCTGCACGCACTGCCTAGGATATAACTTAATAAGATTTTTTCATATGTGAGATGTATTCAAATATGACATCATTCACTTCAAAAAAGGCCGGATTTCGGAAACAAATTAATATAAAAAAATCCCAGACTGTTTTCTGTGATCTACTACACAAGCAGTTTACTAAATGTTATGAAAATTTCTAAAAGTTCCGTGAGCATAAAAAGAAATGCATATTCTGTATCGTGCTCACTATGTGTCAAAATGGCACGGGACCAAACATATCTCAATAAATTTTGAATTCAAATGTATTAGAAAAACAATAAAGCAAGCAAAAGTTTATAATTTGAATTGCAAGCGGGTGCTGTTGAATAGTTTACAGGGGCTCGTCCATCCCCGTTTTTGCACTAGATTGTTCAGTAGTTTTGCAATAAATGACTGACCTCTTGAGTTTCGCACGACTCTGTGTTATTAGTGTTACCAGTGAAGTTTTAGCTTGAGAGATATAAAAGACGGTATGGTAGTGACATGGCTGTAAGGGACCAAGCGTGGTCGAATTTGCTCGCCGCTTGCTTCGCTGTCACCGGCAAAGAGTGCGGCTAATTTTCTGGCACCGAGAGGAACTTTGTGTTGGTGGGGGATTTATAAAGGACTGTATTTCCGCCCGATCGCCTTCAAGACACCGAATAACATGGCACATTTGCTAAACTAGACAAACAAGTTGGTACTCGCGCCCAAAATTACGTAACTTGAAAAGCTGCCCATTCACGCGGCAAAAGAAATTTTCAGCTAGTAGCAGTCACTCTTTTAACACCGCAAATCTATGTAGAGCTAGAAATTATATAATATGGAAATTTTTGAACCCTATTTCAAAACGAAGAAATCGAAATCAAACACAGTCTCCTACACATTCATAAACATATTTACGTAAACTAACTACGTTGGACTATCGCTGCTTATACCGGTTACATCATAAAGGGGATGTGAAAAATTTTGTGGATGTTTCCGGTGAAATATTAATCTTCCCTGGGTATACTGTTTCCCTGCCAATGCATTCCATCACTTAAACCATCATTGTCTGCCTTCCTTTGAGTGCACCTAGCATATGGAGACTACAAAATGTACTTATACAAATCTATGATCCCCGATGTTGTTGAAAACTCGTTTTCTCTTAATTGTTATATTCGAATCTAAGTTTTGTCGCTGATAGTTTCGAGATATAACGTTACACTTATCATCTTCTACCGGTGTGATCAAACGAATGTATGGAGAAACTGTTTTGATTAAAGTTAATTTTAGGTCTTGGCTATCTCCACGACGGGGTTCGCGAAGATGTATTTTTGGAAAGTAGAAATAAGAGACGGGATATGGAGCAGTAACCTGTTTTTTTACAATTAAAATTATATTTAAAACACTAGCATAAATATATCTTAATTCTTATGTAAAATTGTAAGATTTCGCCTCAAACATTGAATCTCAACTTAGTTCAGGTGCTGTATAACGCCAACTATAATTTTATTTATACGTTTGAAAATGTGTCTTGATATTTTTAAGTTGTCAGATAAAATTGATAACACAATTAGTTACTTAAAAATACTTTTTGTTGTTCACTACTTAAATATTATTATCAATACATATTTACTTTTTTGATAAATGATACAAATATGTTTTCATCATTAGGTATTAATTAACATCATCTCTGTGCTTACCGAATATTTCCATAATTATATGTCAACATACTCTGATAAACTACGGGCGTAATTAAGTATGAAAATGCGATTTTTCGCAAAAATCATACGAGGCCCTTGTCTTTTTATAAACTAAATAATAATTTTCGTGTACATTTTAGTAACATGTTTGATATTTTTATATTACTTATAGTTTGTTATGATTTTAATTTTTTTTGTAGTATCATATAAAATTACACGAAATGAACTTAACATATATTAATTTCAACTATCACATTAACATGCTTGTTTTCATTAACGTTGTCGTGTACGTAAGCACATCGTAACTATGCAAAATGATATAATTTACCTTTGTACTTGGAAACTGGCGAACACCTTAAAATTCTATAGAAATAGTTGGTTAACCAATATCAACAAAAAATTTAAGAAAGATTCAAAAACATGTTTGAATTACGTTACATTAATGAAGAATGGGTACACAGAAAAAAGTTTTATATTGTTTAAACAAAAAATTATACTAATGGGTCATTTCGTTGAACGTTTATTCTGTAGTAAAATTAATAATGTTGTGCAAAGTTAATGATGTTAAACATTTACAGTCCTACATTACTATAATTCGAATATACTGTCGAAGGGCTAACGCCGATAAGGCCTTAAGTAATTTTGTTGCAACCAAAATTTGTATTAGGCAAAAAATTACAGGAAGAGCAATATATTTATATTATTGCAACTTTAAAGTAATGTCTATCCAACACAAGTTTACACTGACTTGACACTGTAAAATGGCGAATACTGGTGAACAGCTGTAACCACGCAAATTGAAACCAATATATTTAAATTTTAAATAATAGAAGAAGAACTAAATGTAACCTAGTTCAGCTTTCAATCCTTTCGAAGCTGTTTACGTGTGCTATATATATATATATATATATATATATATATATATATATATATATATATATATATATATATATATTTATTTATTTATTTATTTATTTATTTCTAGAGTACTGTATGTAATATTTCCACATAGCGAAAGAGTATTGCAGTTTGTTAGGTTGTTGCTATGTTGGAAAATACCTACAATATGAAACGCAGTCCCACATGCTATAATAGGGCAATTTGTAAGACATTGGGCTTCGTGAAGTGGAGACCATCATGCACACAAGGTGCGGGTTTAATTCGCCCGACTGCCTTTAACTTTGTCTTCGTAGTTGATATTTCTTTTGGTAACAAAATACAGTTATATTTTATTTATTTTACGTCAAAAAGTTGTTTTAAAGCAAAGGAAGTACAAAAAATGTTAATACATGTGTTAACAGCCGTTTAACACAAAATTTATTTCGTCGCAACATAAACACCACCTTGATGTTGACAGTACTGTAAAGAGGTAAATTGCTACGAAATTGATTCATGATTCATTCGCATTAATAGCATTACATTATATTACATTAACAGCAACATTAGTTATTGATAGCTCACAAATAACAGAAAATTACTGTACCTGTAAAATTAATACTGTTGGTACAACATTAGATTTTTGTCTGTGTATAATGAGATAATCACTCCATAAATAGATGATGAGAATGTTATCCTAAATCTATTGATAAACATTGACTCCCTTCGCTACGCCCTTCAACCTAGGACGACGCGAAGGTGCATTATCCCCAAAACAACAACAACCAAAAGTAGCACAGAAAAATCCCTAAGGGCTGGAGGTAACAACAGAGTTTTTACAATTTTACTAAGTACACAGACAAACACATGAGTTAGGAAAATAATTTTACTGTTTTTTTTTTCTCTGAGATCAACCACACCAACTTGCATACCTCTACAAATACCATTAAAGGTTTTACATAAAATGTCTACCCCCACATGCTGGCGTATGCATCATTACACAAAAATAATGACAGGATAATACAATTTGAAAGGTTCTCTAAAACGATCCAACATCTAAGCTTTCTGCCAATACAGGGCAGGACTGGAATTTACAAAAAAACGATAGTAACTTTTCATTACAATATAGCATTTTTCTGCAGGCTAGTAAACGATTGACATAGCCTAATAACACTCACAATTAAGAGAAAATCCTGATATTCAATGCTGACATGACCATACAGCCAAATAAAATCTCGACTATCTAAAAATACTGATATATCAGGCTGGGAACACCTTTAAACAGCAAACAGCCTTGTACCACAATGTATCTCTAAATTACAATTATTTTCTACTCTGACTGGGACCGTTTAGTTGAGCTAGAAACTTTATTTATAAAGTATTTTTAAAATTCTTGTTCTTAAGAAAACTCCTTCCACTTTATTCCCATTAGAATCAGTAAACTATTACGCTGTCTAATATTGACAGCTTTGTATTTTATCGTTGGTGTTGACCTGGGATATTATTTGCCTATTTTAACATTTACTGAGAATTTTACTTTCTGCGCCAACAATTGGACATGGCGCGAGATTTCGAAAACATCAAATGTTCAAAAAAAATTATACTTTAAAAAAATCTCCAAAATTTCAACAGTTTGTTAAAGTCTGACACTACCATTAGTTCCAGTCATAAACAAACATCCTGCAAAAATCTGGGTTTCAAAATCCATATATTCTGAGTTTTGGCCAAAAGGCCCTATTCTGATGAACAGTTACTTATCACACTCTGTAGCTCTGGTCACACCCCCAGTGGCCGAGTCTCTTTGAAGACCAGTCGGCTGAGGGTTCTATTTATACGGAAAAAAGACAACGCGGGAGAACACCCCACCTAAATATTTATTGGCTCATCCTGTCCTCCAATCATAAATAATATCTGGCGGAACTAGAGCCACCTTTAATAAATTACTAAAGGAGAACAATCTTTATTAATACAGAATATTCTGGAGGATGGCAATATTTCCGTTGCTCGTGGCGCACCCTAGATCGTTTTCAAACTCCCCTGGAAAGCTACAGGCAAGCGACCGCTACTCCTGGCGCTCCAAGTGGCCACGCCAGCAACCACACCTTAACAGTACATGGCGGCCATTTAGTTGTGAGTGAAACTCCTTGCCGGGCAGTCGCACTGTCGTGCATCGTTGGTGTCACCTGAACAGCACGCCTCGTTTACGTACGCCGCAGGCACACGTCGAATTCATCAAAAGGTAGGGAACCATTGTCTAGTTTTAAGTATTCGTAACTCCATTTTGTGTAATTATTAACACCGTGAAAAGTTTTTGCTTCACAACACGTAGTATGCCGGGGACACAGCGGCTGGTAGGCGGTGGCGGTTGGAGGTGCAGGTGGTAGAATTTGGCGGTGCACTAGTGAGAAATATCATGTCTCATCTGTCGCCCCTATTAGAGACCTTCTCCGATGACGGTAAAGAAGAAGATGAAGCATCCAGGATCGATGCTGCCAGGAATCAACTCGGAATTGCCAGTTCCGGATGGATCCCCTACCTGCTGCTCTCTCAGGATCACCACTTCTTCATCAACTCCAGGACTCGGAACAGATTAAAAATTCTCAATGACATCACGTGCCAGCATCACCAACACAAAGCTGTGTCAAAAGTGTCAAAAGTACCAACGCCACTATCTCTCTCTCTCTCTCTCTCTCTCTCTCTCTCTCTCTCTCTCTCTCTCTCTCTCTCTCTCTCCTCACTGAGAGGAAACAACCATGAGCCGTACTGTGGGGGCGGAACCCCTATCAAAAGTCCCTAATCTTAAATTACTATTTTACTCTCAAGACTGGAATTAGTTGGCATTATTTTACAGAGCATTAGCAAATCCACGTCACAAAACAACGTAAATCCCAAATGAATATAAAATACCCACAATTAAAATGTGCATGAAAAAAATGACACACGCTTGGCCTTGGGAGTCAGTACAGATAGTTAAAACCTTATTTTAAAAACATGACCCTTCATAACCAAAGATACATAGTATACAATAACATAATTATACCCTAATACAAAATGATACCCTAAACAAAACTTAATCCTAAAGCACAGGATCCCTCAAGGAGAGAACATTTCTTGTTCACACTATACACATTACATAATTTCAACTGAGACAGATTCCCCTTAACTACATTCTTAGGATTATTCCCCTCCTCCATAGACACCATAACAAGTGTTAAAATAATTTACGAATCACAAAACCTCCTATATACTTAGGTGCTAGTTCAGCACTGAATTGCGCAGCCTTGTTGCTAAGATATCGTGTTTCCAAAAGGATTCTCTCCCACCTTAAGACGTACTTCCCGGATTTTTATTATGTCTTCAAATTACTTGTGGCATCCTCCCACGCAGTCTTCAGGTCTTTGTTATGTTTTACTAAATCAACACAGGAATGATGCAACCCCAAGTGTTTTAAGTGAATAAAACAATTGGCGACCAAAAAGAAAATCTTCGCAGGAACAATTTTGGTTGCATCACTCAATACGTTGTTAAAAGCTAAGTTAAGTTGGTACAAATCTACATCCCTTTCTTTATGGCTTCCCGTCTGGAAGGCTCTCAAGGCAATCTTCAGGTTTCGGTTATCCCGCTCAATCAGATTAGCCTTAGGATAATAAGGTGTTGTCTGCACAATTTTGATGTCCCATGCCAACACTAAATTTTTCATCACTATCGAAGCAAAATACGTAACGTTACGTGTAACCAGGTACATTGGAGAACCGAACAAGGGAAAAAGATGCTGACTAAGAATTTTACATATTTCAGTTGACTTCATATATCTAAGAGGAAACAAAAACAAAAATGTATTAAAACTATCAATAACAAAAAGAATATATGTAAATTCAGCTGCTGTCTTAGGGAGAGGACCAAAAACATCTAAATTAAATCGCTCCCAAGGGAAATATGCCACAGAAGCACTGTAAGGGCTAACTATTTCCACATTTCGGGGTTTGGAGCATTGGCATGCTTCACAGTGCCTCACTAAGCATTCTACTTCCTTCGCCAATCCTGGCCAGCAGAACAGCTGAATACTGAAAGCAGTTTTCTCTTACCCCAGATGCCCACCAAAAAAGGTGTTTTGAAAATAATGGGACATCGGCCCCCTTAATGCCTTGGGAACATAGAACTATAAATTTTTTTATATTAGGATCAAGATATCCTATTAATTCCTTACTGAACTTATAAGATCCCGTCTTCCCGGCAGCAATATCTAATCTTATTGATATACATTCCGTGTCTGACTCCTGATAGTGTGATTAGATAGACTTGAGGAAAAACCTGCAAAACCGAGACTCGTACTTCCTTGGCCTTTTTCGGTTACAGGAACAGATAGCACATTGGGTTTTTCGACCTGTTGGACAGTCATACAACTAGATATGTCGGTAGCCTACACCTCGCCAAACTCCTCTTCGTTAAACATACGAGAGAGGCAGTCTGCAAACCCCATTATAAACCCCTTTGATATGCCTTACAGTGAACTTATATTTAGTAAGTCTCACAAGCGATCTCGTTACCCGACCTGCTGATTTATTAGTTCTTAAAACCCAACTAAGAGCCTGGTTTTTCGTTTGCAATTCACTTGCTTCCGGGTAATCAGAAAATGTTTCCATACCATATATCGCAGCAAAGGCCCCTTTCTCATATACAGCAACATTTTGTTAGTAAATTCTCCAAAGTATTTGTCTTACAAAATCGTTTTACTGTATGTGATGAGGTTTGTGATGTTGTGAAAGATATTGCTGCAAAGAAGTTTTATTTTAAAAGTACATTCTCAGATAAGACATATTAAGCAATACAATAATCCATTTGATCCAGTTCAGTTAGTTCCCATTTCAAGTTTTACAAAAATAATCTAGAGATAATACGATAGCTGTTTTAAAAAACACTAATCAAAATAGTCTTCTTATTTTGGGCACACAAGAATATACAGGATAACAGTTTGAAAAAGTATGCACAATCCCTACCTTGAAACTTATCAATACACTGTTATGATACAAACCTTGTCGGTTTATTACCTAAATTAAAAATGTATTAATTGCGGTTTTATCATTTAAACATTCGTTTCCGCCATCTTAACATATACTTCAACATCATCTTCACGAAAATATGTAGCTATTACTCAGTAATCAACATTTGTACATTTTGTATGGTAACAAAACAAAAAAGGAACTATGTTGTTGAAATTTCGTAGTAAAAGATTTCTAATTATTTCTTAAAGAAGTAAACAATTTTAATATACGTTAGCACCTATACATATTACATCAGGACACATAAATCATGTTTATGATTCTTAACATTTCACTTGTTGAATTTCCTCTTTTTTATCCTAGTGACATTTTTTATTTAGCTTTTTTTTCCGTGCTCCTTTAAGACTTCATTATCAAGTATTATTTTTCGCAAGAATATGTTTCGGGACATTTTAAACTATACTGTGTTGTAAAACAATAATGATGGAGCTTTGATGTTACAGTTATGATTGTGCAATTCGTTATCAAAATATAACAACAATTTTATGGTAATTTTTGCTTACTATTAGCATTATATAAAATATAGGTTTACAATGTGTCATAATTTCATAACAATATATGTTATGTTAGCAGATATAATCATATTATTTTCAAAACATAGTATATTGGTAATTAAACATTTTGTTTTTAACTTCTATTTACCATCAAACAGTATATTTTAGCAAAAATGTGTTAGTAATAAATTTAATATAAAACTTAACAACTTGTTGGTTACACAATAGACGATAGAGAAAGGAATAAAAATTGGGAGCTTTTGCATAATAATTATTATAGGTCTAGAATATTTGTCCTTATTAGGTGCAGCAAAATAACTATAATCACCTGTATACAAATAATGTTGAAAAAAGTAAACCGAATTGCATAAACGCTCCAAAATTTTCAGTCATAAAAAATAAATCTGTTCAAAACGTGATATTGAAAAACCATCTTAACATTTTTAAGACGGCATATTATTCCTACCTTGAAATTTTTTCATCAAGACAACATTGCGAATACTTTTTCTAACAATTGTCCTGTATATTTTGTAACTCATAGCATGTACTACGATTTTAGATTTCATCCATGCTGTGCCATTCATTCTAGATTTAATCATTTGTTCTTGACCTACCATCTTGGATTTCATTTTTTCTTAGCTACCAGGCGAGCTGGTGTAACTCGCTCTTGGCCACAATTTTTATATTATAAGTGCTTCTCACCATGTTAAACTTATAACATTTTAATTTTTTTAGTACTCATACTTTGTGTAGTACTTTCGCCTCATGCATAGTATTTAATCAATCAAGTCGACTTAGATTTCTTCACCTGTACATGAGTCTTTCACCTATTGTAGGACTTAACCAGTCATGTAGGACATTCCCACTCATATTGTACATAGAATACATAATTTTTTACTTATAAAAATATTCACTCCCGGAAAAAACTTATTGAATTTTTTAACCGATTCCCGGGGTTGTTCAGTCCAACTGTAAGTAGATAAATCATCCTTTAAGCATACTTAATAACGCTTAATGATTTAACATAGTCCAGAAAATATCAAACCCCAACCTAACCTATACTAACCTCACATAACACAACTAACTTAACTCAGCCTCACATAACCAATACTAACCTAACCATTACTCTTCTTCCTGACATCACCATAGCATGCATCTATTTAAGGATTTAGAATATTTTTCACATTTAGTCACTTCCATTCTATCTTGTGTAGGACATATGATACTGTATAGCTTCTCCAACATGTACGTAATTTAAAAAAAAACTATAAAAGTTAGAATTAATTTTTCATATTTATTTATAAGCATATGAGTTTTCATTCTCTAATGATGCCGTAGTTCACTAACTTCTTCTTGCAGTTTTCGAAGTCGTTCCAGGAAAGAGGAGAAGAACATGGTCAACTCAGAGAAAGAGCAGGCTGAAGACATATCATATTGTATCGTTAATCCATAAAAGAGCCAGCTTGTTGGTGCACTTTGAATAAAGCTGCTTTTTTCGTGATCTTACGCTATTCACAATTACTCGCAGGGCCTTCTTTCTATTCAATAAATCAACATAGTCTTGGTTTAAGATTTTCGTTTTGATCACATATTGCTTTCTTATATACATTTCCAGTGTATATGTATGTATGCAAACAACTTGGCATTTAAGCCTACCGATTCAGTCATAAGCACACCATTAAGTTCATGTTTAAACTTTCCAACGACTTTCATATTTTGAAGCGAATATCATGGATGGACGGTCTGGCAGCCACACTGGTATCAAATATATTCTAGATCTCTGGATCAGTAGACATATCATGATAAAAGTCGCGCATTTGGATCTCATTGATGAAACTGTTGGTTTCCATGTAGGTCAACTGCAGTCACTGAAGTACTTTACCTTCGTTACATCATAATAAGAATGGTACATAAGTACCTTTGAAAAATCATGTATGACCAAGCCAGCTTAAATGGGATTCTCGAACAAAATTGCTGCATGTTCTAGCTTGACAAGCAACAATTGTTCAGAATAATTACTCCGTCATTTGAAGGCTTTTTTGCAACTAACTTTAGAACTGCTTCTCATTAATGCAAGACTCATTGTCTGTTTCGCTTATTCTCCATAAGCTTGCCGAAGACTACGTAGTTTGCCACTTTGAAGAGCTTTAGAAAATCGTTTAATGCCAATGAACATTTCTATGTATTCGGCAGGATGTACAGCTCTAGCCAGACACATTCCTCAAATTACAGCACATGACAGACTTCCTCGAGATTTAACCCATGGCTAATGGCTGGTTTGAGCATGATGTAGAGAACTATATAATTATTTTTATTTGCTAAAATAGTCAGCAATTTCTTCTGCAAAGATCCTGAAGGACATTCATTTATCGGCAGAAATTACACGTCCTTGAGTTAATTGTGCATTTCAGTTGGATATGCGATATCACATCCTTCAGTATAATTTTCAGGTGCACTCATTATGTCGATATCGGTATTGGTCCATTGGAAACGCCTTATAGGTAGCAATAAACTCATTACCTAACATTAATTATTAGTGTCCGTGTACATCAGATAAGTTGCTGTCTTGTAAGGTGTTTAGCTCTTGTCATAATACATGTTGTTTGCGCTAGTGTCGCTTTATGCGTTGTGTAACATCACCTTTTATACCTTTCCCGAGAAACACTTGCATGTTGTATTCAGTTAGAAAAAGTTTCACTGCAGTCGCCTTCAGCGTGGTGTAGAATGCCAAGCTAGGTAAACTTTTGTAAAGAACACAGTCCAGTCAGTAAGTTTCTGGACAGAGGCTGCGAAAGTCCTGAAAAACCTCGGTGAGCAGAAGCGCATATGTTTTCAAATAGATCTCAACGTACTTGCCAAGTGATTTGCTGCCAAATTTCTTCCACACTGCCTGAGCATGAACATACTTAGCATTTCTGATGTTTGCATTTGTTTATAAAACTAATCTTTGTGGTAGCTCTGTCTCGTAGAGTTTCCCAATGCTGTTAATGTAATCATATGGGAATACTCTCTTCCTCGTCACCAGCACCGATTCATCAGAAGTGAAGGAATTAAATGTTCTGTAGAACTTTGTTGTCTGCAGGTTTCTTGCTAGTGCCGACAAGCTGCTGGCCATAAAATGGAAACTGTCAATAAACTGCATTCTGAACTTATCTCTAAGTGAGTTTCTAAATGTAATTATTGTTTCTTCCTCGTGTAGTATAATAGTGATTTACTTGTTGTATGCCAATTCTGTGAATATCAAATTTTCATAATATCCCAGGAACTGGGAAAATACTAGAAGTCTCTTCGTCCATCTTCTTAGCAAATGTCAGTTGTTGCAGGCTTCACCAATATACTTTCCACTTAAGTGACTGTGGTCCCACACTTTTTCGTTACCTTTACGAAAACTTCATTAAGATTTAGAGCACTTCGATGCCCGGAGATATGCCGTATGTTGTGCAGCAGTTAGAGGCAGCATCGTCAACTAATTTTCATAAATCGACTTCATTTTTGCATTGATCTCATCAATTATGGAAATCTTCGAAGGATCCATCCCTGTTTAGAGCATTCGTTCGTGTGGCAGTTCTGATATAAGTGATGCAGGGATTACATAAGTGTCCACATGCACATAAATACAGAAACTATAAGCTTCATGCTTCTGGTATGCCATTATAAATGCCTTTTCAGGATTGAGCTGACAGGTGTATATCAGCCCCAACACAGCCTCGAAATCAGAATATACAGCGCTTAGTAGTGTGGATCGGTTTTGAATATTCTTGAAACAAAGCACTTGAGGTTTCCAATCTTTTTTGAGCTGTGTCATTTCAGCTCGAAGCAGTGTGTAATGAGAGCATAAATTGTTATGTTCAGTCAGGCTCTGTTGGCCGTGTAACCCAGAAACTCTTGGTTTATCAGCAAAGTGTGCTAGGCATATCTTGCATATATGTACTGTGCAACAATGAACTGTCTTCTGAGAATGTACCAGTCTTGAGAAATCGGGTGTATATGCATAATATGGTGTCTCTTCATCAGGTATAAACAGCAAGTAGTTATAATCATTCTTTTTTTCTTCAGTAACTCTCAGAGAAAAAATCTTTTCGTTCTCATCCACGGAATACAAATTCAATTATGTTCAGGATTCTTCATTTCAAACTTCTTTAACTGGTTCACTGGAGTTGGAAACATATTCTCAGAAAAACTATACCTGGCTTTGGCTTCATGGTATCGCTCGTTGACTCTCTCACTGCCATTTTCTTCCATATGTTTAGTTCATATCGCCCACTTAAATCAATCGTGGTCTTAATTTTTTGGATTTATGACTACTTTTTTTGCCTTTATGAAAACTGCAAAATCAGTAGACAAAGTGGTTCTCAGTGGATCCAATTTTTTAACACATAGTTGGAGACGGTTAACAGATATTAGCATCCATCCAGAACCATTTTCGGAATATTCCCATTCATCGGTACAATGTTTCACAAAACTTTGTGACCCAGCATGTTCAATATCGTCAACATTATAAACTGGCACATTTTTGTTCTTAAAGGCTCATGCATCCATCTGGTATTCGTGTAGTTCTTACTTTCCTTATGTGCACTCCAGCAGTATTTTAAATGTTATTGCTCCATGATTTTCTCTTCAACTTCATCTTTCAAAATTGTCCAACCATTTTATAGTGTATGTCTACCAAGTAGTCACAAATATCACGAGCATCGCCATTATTCTGGGACACATATGTTTTCAGATTTCCATTGAACACAGTATCCGCCTCGACAAAGCGAAAGTCTGTTACCATCTAAGACCATGCCACGATTTCTGGACAGTTCGATGTTGGTTGTCTTAAAGAATTATGTGTCTTCACACATAACTTCTTCTGAGCAGGCTGGGTGACTGTCTCTCTGGGAATTTTTAGATGCATGGTCAAGAGTTCTCGATGAGCAAACTGGACGCTGCAGTTGTGACGTTTCATTAGAATATTTTCAGGACGGAAACTGCAAGCTGTCTCATGTCTTCTTGCATTGTACTGTACAGTAAATTGCTTATTACAAAAATTACAGTTTCTTATAGCTTCTTTTTTTATACTTCCATTGCAGTTGCGAAGGTGCTATAGTACTTTATCCGTATGAGCAATCATTCTACCATATCTTTCACATACTAGCTGCTATTCACAACAAGAATTTTGCTGACAGTTTCTCTCATGTCGTAGCATATTATTACGAAATGCGAAGGCCATACTGCAAAACGTGCACTGGCTGGCAGCAGAAGCTTGTCCTTCAATGACTGAAATATTGATGTTCTAACCTAACACACTAATTCTTACCTACTTTTTTTATGTATTACCCTGATGTGCAGGTCCCTAAAATATTAATTACTGTAGTGAAAATTTCACATTTTCACTTGACCGGCACATGGGTAAAGTGATGATGCTCATGGTAATGTTAATTTTACATAAGGCGGAAAAATACACAACATGGATACAAGTATATCTTAAATAGGTTTTCCAAAAGTGCTAATTTTACCGTGAACAGCCAATAACACCAAATGCTCCGATCTTTTATGTTATATCTTTTAACATATAAATTGTTTTCAATTATTTTTATATGCCATTTACTTTTTAGTTACTATTTTATTCACTCAGGTTATATGACACGAAGGAATTTTTAGAAATGAACACATTTTCTCACATAAAAAAAAAATTATCCAAAATATTAGAGAAAAGAATTTAACATATTATTTAATATTCTTCCGAGTACATACTTTATGCTTGCTTCAAGTATCTCAGAGTCTATTACAGCTCCATTGCAGTCTACATGGATAACATCATTGCAAGCTTCTTCGGTGAGGATAGGTATGGCTGGTTAAAAACGCTGTTGCTAATACAGTTGCACTCTCTTTCATTGACTGGCAGGCAGTGGTGAAGCAGTCTTAATAATGCAGGGTTAACATGTCACAAAGTATTACATATGTATCGACTTCCTAGAGAGAACAAGGCAACTTTGTGTCTTCTCTCATGTAGTGCACGCAGTAGCGAGTAATGGCTTTTCTGCAATCTCTGATTTGCTGACATGGCTCTTATGAAACCGGATTATCGGCACCCAGCCTATTAATTTTACTATCACACAATTCTTCATAGGTTTTTAGCACACCTTCAGACCAGTGGGAATTCTCAACATTTCGTAGGTCGGAATTCAACATTCTCATAATTATTCACTGGTTTTAAGCCCTCTATGTTATTCGGTCGGCAGCAAACAGACCTGTGACAGATCATCGACTGCTATATTCATACACAAACATAATATTATCAGTGACAATATCAGGTCAATGATGTCGCATTAGACTACCATACATTTGCTCTGGCAAATAATATAATCTTCTATGCTGTCAGCACTACTGTTACTGGTGGTAGATTCTGACGTGCTTTCCGATTATGATGTAGTGCTGGTAAATCTGATGGGCTCCTGGTACATTCTGATATGCTACTGGAGTGAATACTGTGTGGTTCATGGTGACTGAATTTATGCTCCACTATTTTTTTGTTCATAACGTTCACAAACTATATGCGAACACATTTAATTCCAAACACTTCTGCCTTCATGTAAAATTGTTGCATGTTTAGTTCCTGTACACTGTTTTGCCCAATGAACAATTTTGTTACTATCTATTTGTTTCATTCCATATTCAGAAACTTTGACACGACGTGTATCGTTCGCAAATTATTCTTCAGCACATAGGTTGAGCTTTTCCGACTTGCTCACTGTTCTATCTGGGATTAAAAAAAACTTCACACCTATCAAAATTACAGCAAGGAAAATTTTCTGCATGTAACACATCCTAAAAGTTATAAGAACCTGTAAGGTGGTTTTCGCATCACACACATGAACTTTATCGAACTTAAATCATGGTTTTAAACATACTATTTTGTGACTAATAAAATATCACTCATGCTTTTCTACAAATTCTGGCTGGAATGGTATATAGTCACATGGATAAAAAATCTTGATTGCTGGCAAATTAGAGTACAAATGCTGAATACATGTCACAGGTAAGTGGCAAACATATGGTCCTCCAAGTCGTCATTACATGGTCCAAAATGGCGGCATGCCATTTACCATTGTAGTGCTCAGGCTATTAATGAATTTTGCAGCTGTTTGGTCTCCAGAATTCATAGAAGGTTTTATCTGGAACCCCAAACTTGATGCAGGTGTTCTTCGTTTTGCTTGAGTTATCAAGAAACTGGTGGCAAAGGAAAGACTCGAGTCTAGCCAGAGGTGGTAGACTGTGTAGGTAACCAAATAACATGGTACTGGAGGAAGGCTGCAAATCTACTGTCTTCTTCGTTGATGCTTACTCAGTGTTTTGAAAAGTTGCAGGCTCATATTTGCTCGGGGAGTACACCCGGATTAAAATGCATGTGGTGGTAGCCGATGGTAATGTCTCTACACTTATTGACATCTAGCTTGTTGAAAGCAGCATACATGTTTGCACCACGATCGACTGACTTTTTCTACTCTGTCTGCTCCCCAATTAGTCTCTGCTCGTGTTCCTCTGTTGCTTGCACATGATGTTGCCTGTTGACACAGTCTCTGTTTCGTATTCAGCATATGGCTCATCATCAGTTTCATCACCAGCATATTATATTATAGTTCATAAAATATACTACTTTTTCATACGAGCAAGGCCTGGCGAGGACATGTCCACTTCTGTTCGCAAGCACTGCAGCTATGGTCTATGTTCCTGATCTTCAAATTCAATTAAAAAAATATGGGCAGCAATACAAGGTTTGCAAGTCTGTTATTTTTATTCTTTTTTCAGACAATATATTCGAAGGCACAACTTCTGTTCGATTCCTGCCACAAAAATCAGTTTTTCATCTCTGAAAATTTCAGCACGCGTACTTTGAACGTCATATTTGCAAACAGAAGGGCGATTCGCCGGAGAAGACAATGGCATGACACTCGTCACGACCCGATGTTAAACGAAAAATTACTACCGCAGGCATCTGTGATCAACAGACAGTGGCAGCAGTGGTAATGGGTACCAGCAGGGTTATTTAGTACTGCGAATACTAAGATGCTTCTCGAAGCTATTTGCTTTAATTCTGCTATAGAGATATCATTTCATTTCTCGCAAACGATTCTGCAAGCACAAGTTTGATTCAGATGGTAAAATTGGCTGATGTGCAAACCATTGCTTCAAGGAAATAACTTTACGAGGTTTTGCTTCGACTGTAGCCACAGTTTGGCTGCCCTTTTGTAAGAAGTTATCTCGTTTCACGACGAGAATGAGAAATTAGTACTACTTCAGTTTGCACCTTTGTATGTTTTATCTTTCAGTAATATTTTTTCTCAAACAAATTCGCATTGATTGGTGTGTTTTGTAAACAATGCAAAATATTGAAGTGTGAAGTGTTAGTAAACGTTCAAAATAATAGGTACTGATGTGTAGATGGGGAAGAAACTTTGATTTAAAGGTTATTTTAATGTTTTCATATGTTTATTTAATAATTCGTTTTAAAATTAGTGCTGCCCATTTTCGTAATGCATTAAACATAAAAACACTATTTTGGAAACAAATCTGTAACTTAACAGTACCACTGAATTTTGTCCAAGTCCACGTATTGTTTAAAAACATTTGTTTTCATGATAGGTATTAGGCATTGAAATGTCGGAACCATATTCTCAGACACACTACACTATGTCAAAAACGATTTTATGTTTTGTACGTAATATGTCGTCTTATTACGAAACATGATTTAAAGGTAGCAGCGCTAGCAAGTCTCAACTACTACCATTGTCGTCTTCGTGCCAACATCTGGTAATCTACATATCCCATTTCCCTAATTACATGGAATAGTATTCTAAAACTCATCTCGGGAATTGTGGGTGGGTTCCTATCCCATTTTTTGCATGTTGCCAATGTATCTGCAGTTGTATGGAGAGGTTATCCACATTTCGTCAAATACTAATGGAAGGTTATGGTTGCCACCTGTAAATTTTAAGATTGCAAAAAATAATCAAAGACAAGCATCTCAACAGACTAAATGTACTTCAGCGATTTTATGAGTGAAAAAATTATTCTGCAGTAATTTATAAACCACAGCGAATATTTGTAAAATCAGTACAAAAAATGCAAAAGATTCGTCGACTTTGCGCGACCATCGAGGATTTCGCTACACTTTTGCATCTACACATGGATGCGTCAACATGACATCGATGGGACAGAATCACTTTCAAAGCTATGTCGACGCAACATGGTTTGCGCACAAAGCAAACTATTGTTGGTGGTACAGAATAAGCTAGCAAGGACATGATGCTCTGATGCTGCAGTTGTGCTACACTCCTGAAGTCCTGAGTAATGGTGTTTGATGAGGCTGCATGGTCCATAATCGTCATTTGCACAATATGACTATCCTGGCACTCGTTGGTGCAATGAGCCATTGGCTTCCTGCAGATCACTCCGCCTGCCTCTTCTTCCCCCACTGATCCCATATATCCTTCACTATAGTTCAATTTATTCGAACACAAGAACCAATCTCTTGATAGGATAATCTACAATCGCAATAGGCAATGATTCTGCTGCAGTCAAGGATGTAAACCCGTTCATATCATTGTTGTGTTCTTCGACTCGTCATACTCACACTACCTGTGCACACAAATGGCGAGGAAACACAATACTATTATCCCTAGTCAAGTATGTTCTTCCCGAACAGTCACTCCAATATTTGGGCCTTTATGGAACACCTGTCGGTCAATGTGAACCACGATAGGCTTTTCCTTAGAGAAGACATGTCATTCCATTCAGAATTTGTTAAGAACTTCCCAATGATCTTGGCACCGAGATGTGCTGTCCCCAAAGTGTTGCCTGTCATACAGCACCACTAACTCTCCTTCTTTGAATGCATCGCCTACAACTCTCGGGTCACATCGAGTGTAAGTATTGTTGCCAGTTGATGCTGTGTTATGTTCCTCTTCTGCTCCATATATGTCTTCCTTTCCTTGAACACACATGTGTTTAGCTACATGTTTTGACCAATTTCTCCAGTTGGCAACTGCAAGGCGACTTCTTGGGCGGTGTGGTTCCAGTATCTTCGTTTTCATTGCCACTATGTAACGATCTTACTAACATGTAATAGATGGCGTGATTTTTCAAAGGTTCGATTCCTTAATTGCGAAATAAAGGTTATATAGTAAAAGGCTCTTCTTAGTGGTTTCGATTTATCTTGCAAGTGTATGCCATGATAAGGGAGGTAGGATTTTATAAGAACATGTACTTGTAACAGTATAGGCCACATAGATTTCCATTATGATGAAACCCACTTGCAAGGAAAATCCTTTAAAACTTGTTAACATAACAGCAGCTGAGCATCAACTGAGCTACTTTCATAACTTATGCTAGTATTTTAACCACTTTGTCCTGCACATTATAAGTGCTCAAACGTTGTCCGTAGTGGTCACGAATGTCCTGTGGCAGGCCAGTCGTCGTCTTAACATGAAACATACATCTTCGATGCAGAGAGATCAGCCAAACATGCAGGCCAAGGAAGAAGTGTGGCATGATGTTCAACTAGGATAAATTGGACGATTTATTTCACATTCAGTTGCATAGAGTCCTGTTAGCACAGGGTCCCAGATTTGTCTTGAAGATAGGGGCCAACAAAAGGCTCCAACACCTTTGCTGTGTAATGGTAATTAATCTATGTACTAGCAATATCAACTGGGTCCGATCAGTAGTGGAATTTGATGAAATCCAACGCTATAACTTCCAGTGCTAGGCCAGTATGATGGTGGACAACGTAGGAAACAGCCAGGTGTGCACTACAGTGCAGCCATACATGGATGCGACGATCTTGGCATTGTAAGCAGAAGTAGGATTCGTCGGAGAAGACAATGGCATGTCATTCATATTTCAAACCCCTATGTTCAATTCAACATTGCAAAAGCAGGCACCTGTGGTGAACAGTCAGTGGCAGCTGCAGTAATGGGTGCCAGAAGGGTTATTCTGTACTGCGAATACTAAGATTCTTCTTGAAACTATTTGCTTTACTTCTGCTATAGAGATACCGTTTCTTTTCTCGAGAGCGATTCTGCATGCACAAGTTTGCTTCAGACGGTAAAATTTGCTACCTCACAAACCATTCCTTCCAATTCTAGCAATAGGTTGCCTGTCCTTTTGTAAGAAATCATATCATTTCACTACAAAAATGGGATATTATTACTGGTTAAGTTTGCACTTTTGTATGTTCATCTCTCAGCGATGTTTTTTCTCAAACAAATTCGCATTGATTGGTGTGTTTTGTAATATATTAAAGTGTGAAATATTAGCAAGCATTCAAAATATTAGGTACTGTTGTGTAGATGGGGAAGAATCCTTGACTTAGAAGTTATTAGATTTTTTCATTAATTCTTGCTAAATAAATAATTTTTAAAGTAGTGCAGCACATTTTCGTGACGCATTAAAAATAAAATCATCCTGTTAGGAATCAAATCTGGAACTTAAAATACAGTACCACTGCATTTTGTCCATGTCCATGTTTTAAATTAAAGACTTTTTCTGTTTTTATGATAGATCTTAGGCTTCGAAATGTCGAGACCATATTCTCAGACACACTACACTATGACAAAAAAAAAACGATTTTATGTTTTGAACATAATATGTCATTTTATTACGAAACATGATTTAAACGTAGCAGTGTTAGCACGTCTCAATAACTGCTACCTTTGTTGTCTACGAGACAACATCTGGCAATCAACATATCCCATTTCCCTGATTACATGGAATAGTATTCTAAAACTCATCTTGGTAATTGTGGGTGGGTTGCTATACCATTTTTTACATGTAACCACTGTATCTGCAGTTATTTGAAGAGGTTATCCACATTTATTCAACTACCAATGAAAGGTTATGATTGCCACATGTCTATTTTAAGATTACATAAAAGAAATACAGAAATACATTTCAACGATTTAAATGAATGTGAGATATTTTATGAGTTGCAAAATTATTCTACAGTTATTTATAAACCATCGTGAATATTTATCAAATTAGTACCAGAAATGCAAACGATTCTTCGACTTTGTGCGTCCATATAGGGTTGCGCACATTTGCTTCGGTGTATGCTTCACGTTTGCGTCGATGCATGTAAGCGTCAATGCAACATCGGTGGTACAGAATCAGTTTCAAAGCAATATCTAAAAAGCAAACTATAGTTGGCGGTACAGAATAAGCCTGCAGTACATGATGCTCTGATGCTGTAGACAGCGACGATCCCTGCTTGGGGACACACATTGATGTGCCACATTCCTGAAGTCCTGAGTGATGGTGTTTGATGAGTCTGCATTGTCCTTTAATCGTCATGTGCAGAAGATGTCTGTGCTCGCACTCATTGGTGTTCCTGAAATCACTCAGCATATCCCTTCATTCCCCACTGATACCATATCTCCTTCACTATGGTTCCATTTCTTCAAAAACGAGAAACAATATCGTGATAGGATGATCAACAACTGCAAAAGGTGCAGTTCTGCTGCAGTCAAAGGTGGAAACCCGTTCATATCATTGTTATCTTCTTTGACTCGTCATACGCACACTATCTATGCACACAAATGGCGAGGAAAAACAATACTATTACCCCTTAGCAGCTACCCGACCTTCACGTATATAGCACTAATGAGTGCCATCATTGGCGCACTTGCTGCTTCATTCTTCAAAACAACTAATTACATAATTGGTTTTCCTCGAGAACCATTCACCTGGTTGTTCTCGCCCCCCGCAAAACTCTCTCAATCCCATCCATCGTCGCTGCACATGCATATGTCTTATGAAGTCCGCATCACCTTCGCCACCGAGACTCTTCTTTGTTCACGCTCATCGCAATTCTCCAGATGGCTCTCACAAAAACTGCCTATTCTATGGCTATGTATGTGTTTATAGTGCCAAGTAAGCTCGTACAGAATTTTCTTCACGGCACTCCCAGTAGTTTTGGCGAGTCTCTGTGCATCGAATTATCATTACTATGTCTGCCGGGTATAATTATTTTTCTAGATCTGATTGGCCTGTTTTTCGATGACTGGTTTCGGGTACCATCCCTAGAGAGCAGGATTGTTAGTGTCCCTTCTTTCGACAGTTACCGAATTATCGGAGTCTCCGTCGATGAGGGACAGGTGTCTCTGAATAATACCAAGTTAATAAGTTCCCCACTGCCGACTCTAGCCTCCTGAGTAAGGGCTCGGTTGTATTTACACTTAAAAGTGACGTCATATAGTTCCTTTGGGGAAACTATGCTCTCAAATATCATGTTCGGCTACACTCCCTATATATTCTATGTTTAGCTCTACAAAAGCGGAATTCCCTTTCACAGAATGTGACAGTGATGTCTGTCATTATGTTGGCCTCCAATTTCTTGAAGACAACCAAAATGGGATCTCTTTCGTCATCACCATGGCACAGTGTATCCTCCTACATTACATGCCGAGGCGTCGTATCCTGCTTCACCGATTAAGCCTTCACTGCTCGGACCAGGGCATTGTGCATTGTGCGTGGCAATGTCAGGTGTACCGCTCGGCGCACATCCACATCGGAAATTGCATCTACGAAGATGTTGACTGCGATGATGTCCAGCGCATCCTCGGGGCATCCTTCCATAGACAGGTCAGACAGCCGTACGATATCCTGCCACAGCTCTTGCAGTGATTCCCCTAGTCACTGGATGTGGCTTCGTAGTTGGACATTGTGAGCATCTCACAAGAACTGGTAACTGGAACGCAGCTTCAAGGCCGACACCAGTGTGGGGTAAAACAGGCGATGACGTTTTGGCAGGGACTGTGGTATTCTCAGTGCAGGTCCCCTTAACCTAGCTGTGATGTAGAGCACACACTGCTCGTCAGTCCAATCATTCAGAGCGGCGACGATCTCGAACATGTGCTAGTATTCGCGCCAAGGTTCCTGTACATAATATGGGAAGGGATTGGATGTGACGCCTTTTGAGTAATCGCTGCTAAAATAAGGAAATAGTCAAGTCTCCACAAGCTGTTATTAATAATTGATCCTGAATTCTGAGCCCGAACTTTAATTTTTGTATTACGTACCCTCTGTGCCGTAGAGGACATAGAGACGACTTAGCAAAAATATGTTCGTGTTCGTATTGGATAAATTGTTTCTGTAGTGCAGAGTAATAACACGATCTCTCTACTCGTATCATCACTGCCGTGTTGCCAAATGAACGGAAAATAGTATATAGACGCAGAAAATTTATTTATTAAGACATGGGTACGGAAAATGCCTGGGTGGCACGATCCGTACACTAAAAGTGTGAAGATGTTTGCAAGTGAATGATTCTGCTCGGAGTGTCCACGGCAATGGTTATATGTATCAAGAGCAACTGGCGAAAAATATTTTACTCTGAGTATCTAGCACCTCTAATACCTACAAATAAACCAGAAAGTGAAATATTTATGGTTCAAACAGCATACGTTTTCAGTATACTTTAGGTATTTATCATTTACAGGTTATTTATGTGTATTTGTTACTTTACTGCTTGACATGCTGGTTGTACGAGAAGTTTAGTTATTTTTTCTCTGAAAATGGAAATGATTGACTATACATGTGCACATTTATTCAATGAAGAACCTTTTGTATTATATATGTTGTAGAGTAGTGTTTCATAAAATTTATACATATGCATAATTTAGGGAATCATGTAATAAAAATTGAGTGAATTGATGGTATGGTTTCTGAACAATTTGAGTCTTTCAACACACTTTATCGTGGATAAAACCTTTCGGTGTAGGGTATACATATAGATTGAAACTAAGAGTTTTCTCTAATATTGCTAGATCTTCTTAATGTGTGTAAGGAAATTTTCTTGTAAGTAAAAAAACCAACCATTCCATATACGGAAATTTTATATGTACTTCTTGACATAGCGAAGTGTGGTGAGTAAATACAATTAATTACCTCTAAGCGTTTCTCGTTCTCTTTCTAAGGGTGCGATTATACTAACAGCTAAATTTGTTAATTTTTATATATTACGGCAGCCACATTTGACACATTTAATTAAATGGATATAAAAACGAACATGTTAGGATGTTTATATTCCTGCCTGTGTAACTGAATGCAAATTAAAGGAATTCTTGGCCTCAAATACATCCAGCAGTAATTATTTAAAATCGCTTCCAACATTTATCAATGGCGCGTCTGATTTTTTATTTAAAACTTACTGAACATACTTTTACTGTAGTGGTTATAAAGTGTATCGCTATTTCAACAGTTTTTTATATTTATTTTAACGAATGTAGAAACTCCTATCTGTTTCGGCAATCTTTGGGATGCAACACTGAAGAAAAGTCGGTCTAATGTATTTACACAAGTTTACTTTGAACCAAAAGTAATTTCTAGTGGAACACGTCTGGAGTCAATGAAACTGTGTACAGAGCTGAGCATGTTTGGAGTGAAGTAGTTCTGTATCTTGTTGGATCATCGTTTGTACTATGGCGTCACTGAAAAATGTTATTACTGAGCTATCTTACGTCACCAGGAAACTCGGTCTAAAAGCGTTGAAGATCTATTTCTTTTTAGTCCGGAAAAGTTACGGAAATAACATGGGCAATTTGCCAGGAAAAGTTATATTACATCAAAATTCGCAAAAAAAAAAATCGTAAATTAACACATCCAAAATTCACCGAAATCCATGTATTAATTTACATTATTCTCCGGAATTCATCCCGGAAACACGAAAAAAGAAAACAACGTGTAAATAAAAAAGGGTGCGTTTTAAGACAAAGAATTTCTAGACAAAAATAAAAGAACACAAAATGTTCAATATAATATCCAAAAGCCACCATAATCCAAAATATTTCTTATAATTTTCCTCGGATTTGTCAAGGAAAAAATATAGAAAAAGAAGTAAATAATTCGAAAAAGGTCAATTTTACCACCAAAAGTGCGCAGACAAAAACAAGGAAACACGAAATTCCCCATATGATATCCAAAATATACCAACTATTTCTTACTATTTTCCCAGGATTTTTCCCAGAAAACGATAAAAATAAGTCGCTAACAGTCATGGAACACGCTAATACAAAAATGGGATTTGTCTTCCATTTATGAAGATCGTCACGTGAACAATGATGGTTTTATGACATATCTCGAGGATCACTCAACCGATTCATACCAAAATGTCACTCAAGTACTGCTACAGTTAACATTTTATTACATGCGGCAGGCATTTTTAATGGGATTTATATTCATAATTTAGATTAATTTATTATATCTATGAAACGTTTCAACGAAATTTAGTCAAATTTTGTATGAAAACAGTATTCATTAGAATCATAATTTATGCATACAGATATCCTTTTGCAGGATTTTTGCAAAGTAATGACAGGTGAGTAAAATAAATATTTTGCAATATTTCCGAATAACCCAACTAATTTTCACAAAATGTTGCACACCTACAGAAGTCCATATTTAGTTAAATGATTTGAATCAAGCCAGACATTGATTTTAAAAATGGCGGCCAGAGAAACATTTTGAATTATTTGGTATATTTATTTAACTATTTAACCAAATTAAACCAAATTTTTTTATGCCTACGTATCTGTTAGACGTATAATATAAAGAAAAAATTTTGGCAGTTTTGTAAGATAGCACATATTAATAAAATAAGGTTTTTTATGCCTTATCTCAGATACCACTCAACCGATTTCCACCAAATTTTCACACAGGAAGCGTTATGGTAGGCCATGTAAAGTTATGTGTTTTTAGTGGCTCAGACACTAATTTTAAAAATGTCAAGCGTGTAAATATTTTAGTTTAATAAAACCTTTCATTGAAAACATTAGACTGATTACATCCTAAGCTGATGCTCGGAATACTATCTCCGTGATGCCTCCGATTGCAGTCTAGCTTGATTTTACGAGTTTTTGTGAATTCGAATGCTTGATAAGTCACTCGTTTATTTTAATTGTCTTGGTCCTGTTTCGAATGTTTATGGTTTCATCTCTTATGGCATTGCTGCCAATGAGACGTCAACGCCTACCTACCATCTCAGCTTTCAAGAACTTCGCTAAAATGTATTTGCTCCCATGTTGAGGAAAGTATTAGTTATCATTAACTTCTTGGTTTCCACGGAGGAAACAATTAACCATATACAAAATATGAATGTTTGTTAGGAAAGCCATCATTAAACTCAAAACGATATTTGAGGCAACAGTCAACAGATAGACTAACGGTCATACACCCATGCTCAACATTACTATTTTTAGAGATATACAGTAGTTTATTGTGTAGTTTTGTTTTTTGGGGCTCGAGGAGCTATCACTCCCACTACCCCCTTCCTGGAGCTAACAGAGCGGGACATACAAAAAGACGGAAAACAAATAAACGAGATTGGGGAAGGGATCCGGTCGTGGCATTTGCCTGTCATGATTTCTGTAGACCATAGAAATACAATTTCAGGATGGCGGAATCAAGAATTCAACATGAATCATCCGGAGCGTGGGCTCAGTGTGTTATCCCTTTTCTACATTAATCAGAGCTTCATGCTGTTAAAACTTATTTCTTGACATATAACAATTGTATATTACATTTTTTTTTTGCGCTTAGCTAAACATTTTTACTAATATTATAAGCGTTTTCTGCGATTAACTCTGTGAAAATAAATAGAAGTTAAAGTTTGGATAAATTTTAATATATTACAGGAAACATCGTGTTCTCTGAATTTTCGCTGTCATATTTTTGGCCGGAAGATACAAATACCTTTAATAATTAATTTTTATTGATTTTTTTAGTGTTTGTCAAGGACATATCTCGGGGAAAATAAATTTTGGATGGATTTTACATATTTTGAATATGTAAGCCGAAATTTCGTGTTTTTTCGGTTTTTCTCTTGACACTCTAAGTTGTAAGACACGCGATTTTATAATAATACATTTTCAAATATTTTTCCAGGGCATATTTGTTGGAAAATAAATAGAAATTATGGGGGATTTTTGCGAATTTTGGATCTATAATATAATATTTAGCTATATTTAATTTTTGTCTTCGCATTTATGGTTGTAAGACACGCCGTTCTAGAACTATTAATTTTGATAATATTTTGTCGGGGAAAAATCCAAAAATAAATAAATAAATAAATTATTAAAGTTATAGGTGGATTTTTGCTAATTTTGGTTATGTTGCAGGAAATTTTGTGTTCTTTAATTTTTGTTTTTTACAATTTGTTGTAAGGTGCAGCGTTTTTTACGTATTCAATTCCATAGCGGTTTTCCTGGACAAAACCTTGGAAAACAGCGGGAAAAGTTGAGTGTATTTTGGTGGATTTAGGATATGTTTCTCTACATTTTTTTTGGCGAATTTTGTTGTAAAAATACGTGCTTGCAATTTGTCCATAGATTTGAAACTTTTATTCTTTTTTGTCATAAAATGACTGGACTGTTTCTGCCTCCGTTCTACATACGCCGTTACTTACATTGAGACAGAAGGACTGCTGAATGATATTGGAACGCGGAACGCCCATGTATTGTGCGGCGGCGAGGTGACGCGCATGCTCTGTGCTGAACAGCGTCGTCGCGAATAGTTCCGTGACTAATGTCGGCGAGGGCCAGCTAAGTTTAGAGCGAGCAGAGAACAAAAAGTGGTGCTGGTGTTTACGTCCTGTGGCTCGCTCTCGCCCAACCTTCAAACCCCCCACACCGTCTCCGCCTTCCGCAAGCGCCCTTCAACAACACAAGCTCGTGACGTCACTTCCGCAGTTCCGTGTCGTCGTGGGTTTCCCTTCTGAAAGTACGTAGCCATTTGGTTTCTTCATATTTTACCCCCAGTATATTATTTTATTAGGGTAAAATGGAGCACTGTACCTGGCTGTATAACGCGGGACTCATTGACAAGTTGTAAAGGTAGTACACTAACTATAGTCTATTCACGGTTTCTTCACACTTTTTGAATCAAACCTTCAAAAAATCACCCCATGCAAAACATGCCTGTTTTCTAAATATGTCATATATAGTAAGAGTCTTATAATTCTGTTAAATGAAAAGTGTCTTATTTTGGTTAAATTGGACTTTTATTCATAATAATTTCATATATTATAAATTTAATTTATTATGAATATTAATAATAAATACGGGGAGAAAATAGGCGTGTTGGTAATGCCCAGTAACAAATAGTCCTTATGCAAGATATTATCAAACTGAGTGCGCTCAAATGCCGTGAGTTGTCCCTTTGTTGTAATTTCCCAGACTTCGTTAATCTTAGTTTGCACGAGGTGAAGGAATATGCTGAAAGTAGAAGTTTAGCAAGGCTTAATAAAAGTTTAAAGTAATCGTGAATGAATTATACCATAATTGTGAGAAAAATATAGTTGCGTATGAAAGAAGAATGCGTATATTATGGATCGCTTTAAAATATTTTCCTAGAACTCACATATATTTAAAAAATCAATCAATAATTAATATTTTTTGTAAAAAAATCAAGCGTATTTCCATAACGCATGGGGGCCGCAGTGGTTTAATGGTCAGACTACTCGCCTCCCACCAACGCGAAAGGTTTAGATTCCTGGCGGAGCGGCTCTCAGATTTTCTCGCTTGGGAATCGTGCCGGACGATGCCGCTAGTCGGCGGGTTTCCTTGGGGTTCCCAGCTTCCCCAACTTTCCATTCCGGCGATGTTCCATACTCACCTCACTACACACACTTCGGCTCTCAAGACCACGATATTAGGAGTATCCCAAATCTCTCCGCTTCACGTCTTTCTGGATGATTCAGAAATAACAATTTGTAAAACAAATCCTTCATAAAGCACGGCCATCGCAATAAGTACTCTGGTTGCATCTAACAGAGTATTAGTAATAATATTTACAATTATTATTACCAAGGAATTATATGCACATCCACTTCGTACAAGATAGTTGTCGTTTTATAACAGAACTAAAATGGCTAGTATAATAGATGTTTCAAATATTTATTTTTAACATTTCTACCAAGAGTTCTGTAAATAGAAACATTAAAATTATTATGGTTGTTCTATTTGTCGACAGGGGCTTGCAATATGTGTACGAGGGCTTGCAATACGTGCTTTCTAAAGCAACAGGAATGGAAATACTCTTAAATTTTAATAATATTGACTATTGATATTTCACCAAATATATAAATAAGGGAATTATGGGGAAATATCTTAGTGTTACAATATATACAGTCCATATTCACCTTAAATCGTACTCTACTGATAATATGGTAGTGTGTGTACTACGTTTTCATGAGATCTGCGTGTCGTACAGTCGCATGCAGTGCTCCAATTGCAGCCACTCTTCTTCTCTTAACGGTAAGAAGATTATTATAATTGTGCTGCGAACGGTCAAAAACCATCACGCAAACAGCCGTACCAGCAGAATGATTACGATGAGTCTGGCGCAACGGGACTCGGGCCCGGAGCCGAAGCCGACTAGCCACCATGTAACTGCACCCGACCACCATATTTGATCCATGACACCTTGACGTTGACTTCACGCCCGTAACATTGACCTCACTCTTGTAACCTTTGATGACCTTAAACTCAAAGAAATGCCAAATTCCTAAAAATATCCAAAAAAATTAAACACTGGAAAAAATAATTAAAATGTATAAAGATTATTTAAATACCTATATGCAGGTGGTCCGGGGCTCGATGGTAGGTGGAGCAATTAACGACGAAGCTACCAGCATGAAGAGCAGCAGGCAACTGACCCTCGCACATTTCCATTAGCTGCTAAGACAGCAAGCCTTCGCCACGCAACAATTGTTTTTTCATTGGTTATATAGTCGGTCAGTCTGCCAACCACATGTACCCATTGACCACTATATTGTGCCGTTAACCTATATTTTCACAGTACATGCTGTGCTAACTGTTGTGCTTGAAGTGCTAACTGCAGTGTGTGCGGTGCTTGTGGTGCTAACTGCAGTGCATGCGGTGCTTGTGGTACATGCGGTGCTAATTGTGGTGTGCGTGCTACTATAGTCCGTTTCATAAAACTCCAGTAAATTTTGACAGTTCTCGAAAAGAAGTGCGGCGACCATGTATCCCTCCACCACATCTGTTCTGTCGGTGAAGAAAACGATTTTGTAAACAAACTACGAATCCAATGGCAGGCATTGAAAGACCGACAACTTCTGTCCAGCACTTAAGCTACTATAGCTGGTTGCCATTCCCAACTGTTTTATTTTTGTTATGATCGCATAATACATATATTTTGTGGTTCTTCTTAAGAGAGTGGAGATTGAAACTTGGATTTTTTTTATGATGCAGTAGAAAATTTTGTTCGTACGGAAATGGTATTCAATTCACTATAACTCAAAATGTTTAACTTCATCGAAAGAACTAAGTGCGATAAATGTGTCACTGTTCGTACCGATGCGAGAGATTCTCAACAGATAATTACCATTGCGTTTTATATTATTAACTACACTAAAAGGGCGCTTATTTAGGCCACGTACATTTCAAAACATCCCGCAAGAACAAAACGCAATAATTACGTCACTGGTAATACCGATGTACGAAATGCACCATTTAAACATGTTCAGCATATTTATTTCTACGTAAAAATCGCTAGAGATTCAATCAAATAAAATTCCAAATACATTTCACATATTCTAACAACAATTTAAGAAAACATTATTTACAAAACACACAAACTTACTGATCACTTCGTTATTCCTAAACACGTGAAGATCTTTGGATGATTCATTCAATAAAATAACTTGTCGGCTACCGATACGAAATAATTTATTATCTGACTTATGTAATTAACAAAACACTTGAACTATTTCTTGAAACCAACAAATTCAAACTTCAGAACGAAAATAATTTTTCGCTCGCGCTTCGCGATGGTCACATAAAATAGTGGAGCACAACACACAAACAATTTTACAAAGCGGCAGGCACGACGTGTCGATAATTCATTTCACTGAGTAGGCGTCTAAAAAGGTAGCTACGACAAGTTACATTTAATTAAATACGTAAATACAAAATTAATTCACTGCATATGTAATATTCCAACATCACCAGCAAGGAATTATCGCATATAGATAAATTATGATGGAATAGAGCACAATGACAACGGCGGCTTTTCACCGGGCGGGTGGAGATCATAAACTACAGACTCAACGGAGATTGGTGGAGACCTTTCACTTTACCGTGATGTTTGCATGCTCTACCATAATATTTCTAAATATTTTTAAAGCCCTTGCTCTATAACTCAGAAAAATTATGTATTAGTATATGAGCGTAATTTTAACCATAAATGTTGTAATTATCATGCATTCTTCACATTATAATTTTTAATTCCGAGTGCTATTTTCTTTTACAATCATCACAAAGAGTGCCAACATAATAACACGCATCCTGCAACCACCATCAGCTGACACAGTACTTTGCAAATCGGGGCGTTTGCTGTTTACATGCTGTGTAGGTTGTTCACAAAGTCTGTCAAATTTTATTGAAGTTATATGAAACGAAGTATAAAACTGCGATGCGTGCAGGTGCATTTGGTGCTAACTGTGGTGTATGCAGTGCTAACTCTGGTTTGTGCAGTGATAATTGCAGAGCATGCGGTACTAACTGCGGTTCACGAGGATGTTATTGCATTCGCATATAATCAGTGCTGCAAATTTTAGAATGCCTCTTTAAAATACCACTCCAAGTAAACTGACAGCGACAAGGTTATTATGTCGCCCCACATGTATACAAAATGTCAGTACAGTTGTACTTCAACACAATGCGAAAAATATTGCCAATTAGAAAATAAATTATTAATTTTTTGCTGTTTAACACATTGTTTCATTAACTGTAATGAAGTATGCCGGCAAGAATTCCCACCAACCATATTAAGTGCAATAATATTCAACCTTGTGGCCAGATATTTCAACAATCACAGAATATCCACTGG
The DNA here is from genome assembly GCA_029891345.1 of Dryococelus australis. Taxonomy (NCBI): domain Eukaryota; kingdom Metazoa; phylum Arthropoda; class Insecta; order Phasmatodea; family Phasmatidae; genus Dryococelus; species Dryococelus australis. The sequence goes on from CM056998.1 coordinate 125,002,029, forward strand.
CATAACATATGCTATGTTAAAAAAAAAACCAAGCAGCTATCCCTACGAAATATCCTGATAAAATATTCTATCATATGAAACCTCGACTACATGAACAGGTCATATCATCAGTTTTTGTCCTCAGTCTAAATCATTAGTTGAGAACAAGCATTCAAATAATGTCATATCAGTTGGTCATATCAACAAGTCATACCAGCAATACCATCAGACCAGGAATAACCATAGGCCATATTGTCAGAACATTCCAACATTCCAATCCTACGAAAATATTCGAATCAAATACTTGTTGGCAATACCATCATGTCATGCTGGTTGCATAGAAAGATCGTACAAACAAGACACAACCAGCCATGTTGCCTAGAGTTATTAAACCTGAAAGACGTTAAGCGTACAGGCTTTAATGTAACAAAAGTTAAGCTTACTGGCGTTTAGCCTAAATCTCGTTACGCCTTCACGCAATTAAGTTACCAACCGCTCAGCAGAAGAAGCGTTTAACTCCGGCTCAAACCTAAAGGCGGTTAGTTAACATGTTAGGCGTTTCAATTTTAAGCTATTCTGTTGATATGTGCATTAAAGGAGTGTTTTATAGTAAACAAATTTGCCAAATTTCCTCATTTTTGGACATCATCTTAAGCAAACTCGACTGACTTCACTGTTCACACCCTAAAGCCAAATATTCCACTTCATCAATAAAACTTTTCAGGGCAGTTAACACACATCCTTGCACTACACATCAACAAATTCAAGAATCGTAGTCATCATCAGATAAAAAGCAGCCCTTCCTGTTGTAGCTCATCAGATAAGACTCTCGTTAAAAAAAATTGTGTAATTTTATGTAATTTCGTACGCGTAAATATTTCCTATGGTATCCATAATACTTTGGTTACGGTTGTTCGCGATTAAGTAAGTACTCACATAATTTCTCCTCAATTTATTTTCCAAGCATAAATTTGAGCAAACAATCATTTAATTGTTTACTTGTAATAATTATATTTTAAAATAATGCTGGAAGATGGATGAAATAACTAATTTCTTATCACTCACATTTTTTGGAACCAGTGTGTATTTAGCGACCTACTAATAACCGTGCAATTACCGCAAGCACACCGTAATATCTCTAACTTTGAAATACTTCATCTTTTGATTTTGCACACTCTAAACCAAACCGGAAATGTATACTCTCCGGTTATGAAGTAATTCCGATTACTCTTGACTAGAGAGCCTTAATTGTATTGTCGTCGGAAAAGTTTCATCTCCGGTCTTGTTATAACACAAAACTAAATGTTATAATGCAACACCGAAAGCACAAATGAAACGAAACACACAGGAAATGAAAAGCAGGGTAAGATATGCAAGTTATTCAAATTGGAAAAGGTCTGCGCATGCCTGAATACAGCGGCAGGAAACCATAAACCACAAGCTCTTACCTGCTACTGAATAATTATGTGTTTGTCTTAATTTTTTTTACACTGTAGACTAAATCGAGGTGGGAAAACCACTTCTTTTCCGAAACTTGGCGCTCGAGGTTGCGGCTGGTGAGCTGCCATCTTGCCGCGTACCAACAGTCTGACTCTAGAAGACATAGGGCGTTGGGTGCACTTTGCGACTCGGCGGAACTTCTTATCTTCGCCTGCCATCCACCGGTAGTTTACAATTGCGTAATGTTTTGAAACGTTTTGGAACTTCTGGACTTCCCCGAGCGCTGCGTCAACTCTCTCAGACTCTTGACACTCCTGAGGTTTAATATCTCGTAATTTTCTTTCCGCCACCGGCTACGGTGTTTCTATCTGCACCGGTCTAGTGCGCCTTGCCTACTAAATAGTAGTATATGTTTCAGTTCATTTACGGTTACTTCCAATTTTTCTGAAGCCCTGCTAAAGTTCTACTTCGAGGATATTCCTTTGTCTCGTGCAAACAAAACTTAAATGGGTCTAGGAATATACACTAAGTGGAAAACGCAACGCATTCACGGGCACGCACACTGTAAAAAATACTTTGGTAAACTTCCCAAACAGAAATGTATGTCTTTAACCTATACATATTCAGGAAATAGTGCCAGATATGAAGCTGCAAATATAGGATTGTTAAGCGTCGCTAGTATACAAAGTTGGAAACTTCCCTGTGAATTTGACTATTTCCGGAGCAAACGTAGGAACGCTGCTATGGATGTATGGGAAAATTAAATTACCATTCGCAATTTCTTATTCTACGTATACACTGATATGGTAAATTCGCCAATAATTTCTTACAATGCTGTTTAATAATATTTTACATGGTAACTATTTCTTACTGAGAATCACCAACACACCTACTGTATCTCTTTTTAATTAGTATTGATTACAAGTGAAATATTGTAATTTACAGATAAAATTGAAGTAAAACCTCAGTTTAATCACAAATAAGATACTTTAATGTTAACAAAAGTATAGAAAGCTTGTGGTACATCACATATACAGGAAACAACCAAACACGTAATACATGGGGCGAGTTTCAAAGCTTTGACTCAAAAAGTGTGAAACCACGAATATATTACAGTGATTTCACGCAATATATCACGTTTTCAACCAATTACAACATGGTGCAGACCATTTGTGTATTTATTATATATTTTCTGCCCTTTACGTAAGTATTTTTGAGGAACTGGCTCTCTCCAGGTTGATTCGAATTTTTCTCAGAATGTAATGGATCGACTATTCACTAATACGTCTCGTAGAGGCGTGTTAGGGTAGGACCTAACACCCCCCCCCCCCCCCCAGGACATCCGCGTCAGACGCCACCATAGTCGGGGAACTCTATCACGAAACCTTTCAGTACGACTATGAGACATCAAGAGATCGTACTTTGCCGAGCTTATCAGTTGGCTGGTTGGCGCCCAAAAACTTTCTAAATTTTAAACTTAGACTCATTTTCACGCCTCGCTTCTGTCACTGAAAAGTCTGTCACCTCGCTTGAGATTCACCTCCCCAGCCATGTTAAATAATCAGTTGGAAACCACCCACTCTGAATGCACATGACTAGTGGCTGCTGAAGAGCTGAAGGTTGGTGTGTGATGGCGGGGGGGGGGGGGGGTAGAGGTGTTGAGAGTGTCTCACCCAGATTCCAGGACCACGTACTAGTGCCGACCGGAAGCAGATGGAGGCTCTCCACTGGCACGGCTTCCAGTTAACTGCCAGTTAACAAACCCTTATGATCCAACCTCTTAAATTGTAGTTTGAAACGATCATATTTTATCTACTGCCAACGATAATGTTAAAGATATATATATATATAATTTCTGTAGGAGGCTGTCGTTCATTCAAATTAAATATACGTCACAAATTAGGTCCCATCAAAAGGCAAATTATGCAAATGCATGTTTAGCATTTTAGAAAATAAGTTCAAAACCTGCGACGTGCATAATCATTGTAGTGCCCCCGCGGAAGTGTTGTGACATTAGTGCTGCAACTACTCTCTAACTTCTAAGCATATGTTGTAGAGTTGTTGAGATATTTGGGGTGGCTCTTAACAACGAGATCTTGAGAGCCAATGAGGGTTGTGTGGAAGTGAGGTGAGAATAGAGCAGCGCCAAAATGCAAGGGCGGCCAAAACGGGACATTCCTGAGAAAACTCGCCGACCAGCGGCAACGTCCGACACGAATGCCACATGCGAAAATCCGAGAGTGACTCGGCCGGGTATTGAACCCGGTTCTCCTTTGTGAGAGGCGAGCAATCTAACCGCTCAGCCACCGTGGCCATTTCTACCTAACCATAGTTATACACATTTTCATGGACGCGTAACTTGTAATCGGAGTTAAGTTAACGTAATTTTTGTAGCATATATTTATTTTTCTACGTCAATGTAGTAATCAATCATCCTGCAGATATTAAATATTAACTACGCTTTACAGGACACTTGACTGGGTAGCCAGTGTTTTCGTTTTTTCAATAGTTATCAGCGATTGCGCATAGTTTTGTGTGAGCGAATTGTTCCTGCATCTCTGTATTTAAGTTTGACAGCGTAATATGTACATATCGCCTCTTTCCTATCTATGTGACTCCAGATGAACACCAGCCATTAAAACCAGCGTTTATGTGGGATAAAAAAAAGGCAGAGGGGGAGTCGGTCTTACTTTCCCATAACCATAAAACAGTCTACTGGGATATTGCCAAAGCCCAGCATTAACGGTCCCTCAAGGCGGGCTCTAGTCCTCCCATTAAAATCCGTTCGCTCAAAAGCTAATAAATCTCGTGCTTAATTATCGTGTTTCGAACCTCCTGTACCACCCGTAGTTCGAGTCCCATTTTGTGATGATGTCTGTCGTCATACATATTCTGTGTATTCCATTTAAAATTTGGAGGGTGATTAATGAATACTGCTCAACTTCAATTTTCTTCGACTTGAATTTTTGTAGTATTCCTTGTATAATATCATGACAAATTTTGATACTTCTAAAACAATAGTTAGGGGTCTACTAGCCGATATTATTAGAAACATAATAAACTTTGATGCACGTAATTTCACAACATTATTTTGAAAGGTTTAAACTTCGAACAACTAGTTATTTCACTTGTCTGACGGACCCATGTTAACTAACCTGCCTTAGAAGACTTAAAGTCGAGCACAAACATTTATCATTTAAGCACCGTATTGTAATGTAAAAGAAGGAAACTGTGTCTAGCATAAGTTACCGACAGTGAAAAGTTGAATGGCATTTAAGTCGTTAATGGTATGAATTGTAAATACAATTCTGGACCGTAAAAATAGCACGGACAGAAGGATGCATCCGATGGCACTGAAAATTTGAAGATGAAGTAAAAAAAAAATAGCTATACACATAATCACAAAAACAGAGCAGTAGAACAGTTACGAGTTGGATTTGTGGTACACCTTCCGTTCATCTTCAACAGTGCAGTGTACGCCCTCACACTGCGATACATGCTGCATCATGGTCTGGCATGGAGTCCAGCAGACGCCGGATGTTGTCCTGAGGCAGATGATCCCATAATTGTTGAGAGATGTCTTCCAAATCCCGAATACTGTGGTACGGTGACAGCGGGAGTTTCAACTAGTCCCACAATGCTTGATTGGTGACATGTCAGGGGAGCAGGCAAGTCATGGTAGTGTTTGGACATGACGGAGTCAGTCCTGGGCGAACTGTACAGTGTGAGTATGGGCGTTTTCTAGTAAAATATCACACATGAACTCCCGGCAAAAATTTGGAGCAGATAAGGGCGTAGGATCTCATCTACATACTATGCTGGGCCGTCAATGTTCTACGTAACACAATGAGAGCAGAGAAACTATCTCAGGCTCAAACTCCCTAGACTATAATACCTGCCGTGGCGTAAGTGTGAGTCATGATAGAGTGATTGCGATTGTGGCATTCTGCAAAAGCCCTTCACTCCCTGGCATGATGATCATCAGTCCCCATAACAAAGCGGTCCTCATCACTAAACATCATACATCGACAGTCTATGGCGTTCCACATTGCTCTGGCCTGGCGCCACTGTAAACGGAGCCGCCACTGCAAACGAAGCCACCACTGATGCAGAGTTATTACAGGACACATAATGGGCCCTGAGGTCGCAGATTCGCCTCCGCAGGATGTCGGGGAATGGTTCGAGGTCACACAGGAACCCAACGTTGGTCAGTATTGTATACCGGGTCGCCATGGGGTCCCTACGTGCCTAGTACACGATCCGTCGATTGCATAGATTGGATGTCGACCTCGTCCGTCCTGAGCCAATCCCCCCCCTTTTTTTCAGGAATCCAGTACTCCCAACAGCATCAGACAGTATGGTCCGAATGAACTTCATGGCGGGCTATACTACGATATGATCACCCTGATGTTTGCAGTCCAATTATGAGTTTCCTCTGGAAGTCCGTCAATTGCGTAAATCGACGTTTTTGGCGTCATCCCCACATTCTGCTTTACTCTTCACGCTTGCTTGGTATCATCTGGCGCTTCTCTCGTTAATGTGGCTTCGACTACACGCCAGTGCCTACGACCACTGGTCGGTGCTTGCAGCGCCACTGCCGGATGTGCAGTCAAATGCAAATGCACCAACATGGGATGAAGTGCATATCATCACGCAATCTCGCTATTTACTTATTATCATGGCAGACGCATGGTTTCTTCGTGGTACGCTACTTTTATTTAACAACAGTGTATTATCTCTTTCCGAAAGTTATAATTCCCAACAATTATTGTATTACGTTGTTAGCACAAATATGCTTACAAGTGCTTATGTTTACATATGTCTCAAGACCATTTTCACTGTGATCAGTTAAACACGGAGCTCATGATATGATCTATGTCGTCACACCCAGCAATCAAGATTTCGCAAAACAAAAACTACTACATTAAATAATATCACAAGAGACCTCTACACTCTAAATTGTATGCCAAAAAATTTCAATAAAATATTGGAGCACATCACAGCTCTGTAATATACAAAGAACTCTTTCTTCAGGCGCTTCTTCAGGACAAGGTAAATGAATACTAGTAAGAAATAAAACACTTTTATTTGATCATTAAAAAACATATTTTTACGCACATTAAGGCTGGAATCATAAAATAAAAAGAATCCACACATTCTCTATACTGTACATGCTGTGTCTTTCCAGCAACATGCTCACTTATCACATAATTAATATAATCTGCATATATGCAGCTCGAGACAGTCTACGCTAGCAAACATCCACCCAGAACCATTGGCCCTTTATTCTTCTTCACGACAAAGTTTCAAGGCCTCTAAAGCCTTTGGAAAGCTATCAACACTGTACAATCCTTCATTCGCAGTCACGAATGCCCGCAGGCAGATTTCGTCATCCAAGGGTTGAGGCTTTTCAGAGGTATGCTTCAGCAAAACATTATATTTTATGGGACCTTCTTTGATCTTTCCTGTTAATTGATTGATTGCGCTTTGCTTAATGTGTTCCAGTTATGTACATTTGTCTTTCGTATTAAGAAAGTAATTTCCAGTTGCATAATCTTTTGAAATGCCCTTGAAAGCTGATTTTTTTAGGTTTTATCAATACGATGGGGAATCGTCAATAGCTAGTTCATGGCACTGAGTAATGATATACCTGGGGTGGACATACCCAAGTTAAATTTTCTGCCCACTCCAGCAGGTACGAATCTGTAGTTCGAGGGATGAATACCACGTCGCGCAGGTCCATTTTCGTATCGTGTGCGTGGGGAATGTCGGCGGCGTTGCCACATTGACATTTACACTCCTCACTCATACTCCATCTCTGTCACCCCAAGTCCCAACTCCGCAACAGTAGAACGTGTTCTGAATATCTGCTATACCCAAAATCTGGGACAGACAAGAAGGCGGACTCCCGAGTTCCTAACTCAAGGCCGTATATGCCAGTCTACGAAAAGATTACAAGTTTTGTATAACATATGTATGTACAAAATGAAACTTAATGCATGTATAAGTAATGGGAAACGCTGCATATTACTCTAACGGTCATAATAAAATAATATACACCACATTATAAAATACTCGATACCTGCGGATTTATGATGTATACATACCTTATCACAGATGTGCATTATAAGTTGTTAGTGTAGCCCAGTGAGTTGATGCGCAGGTCTGCGCCACTTAACTGTAAGTTTCAGAGTTCAAATCACTTCGATGGGTAACAAGTTCTTTTATGTGATACATTATGGATGTTTATAACTTATTTTATTGTTAGAAAATGTTTATTTCCAGAATATCTTTATTTAACAGTAATAATACGCAACCACCAGCACAGTACAATCGACGAGCAGTGGTTGTTTGCTAATTACATGGATTGGTTTCTAAAGTAGATAATTTGAGCTGTATAACGTGAGTAATGTTAAAAAGCACACATGAAAGCTTATGTTTAGTATTGTAAAAGTTCTGTCTTCTTTTGGCCGTATAACCGCGAAAGTGTGTTTAATTACGAAGAGCACAATATTGATTATTATGCTCATTAATGATACACATTTAAAAACACAGGCGTAGCCGGAATGGGGGATGATATGAGTAAGTGAAGAGAATTGGTCAGCTCTTCACAGCGAGGTCTTGAGAGCCGATGAGAGTGATCAAAGGGAGAATGGAGCGGCGTTGGAACGAAGGGGCGGGGGAATGGGAGATCCCCGAGAAAATCCGCTGACCAACGGCATCGTTCGGCATGATTCCTACTTGCAAAAATCTGGTGACCCGGCTGGGGATTGAACCCGATTCGCCTTGGTGGGAGGCGAGCGTACTAATCGCTTAGCCACCGTAGCCCCCGGGGGGGTGATATATTGGGACATATACCCCCACCGAAATGAAAATAAAAGTTGTAAACACAATTACGAGTGGTATTCTATTTTTATTCAAGGAATATGTGATCTTCCTTGAACATGAACAATGTTTATAGCATTTTGTGGTTCCATATCTGTACATGAACCCATAATAAAGGTTTCGTATTTTGTTCAAAAATAGAAATTTGAAATTTCTCCCCCCCCCCCCCCCCCCGAATATATTCTTTACAATGTTCTTGTTTAGATAAAACGGCAATGTTTTAATGAGTGGCGTAAATGTTCGTCGTGCATATATGTGAAAACAGTACCTTGTTTTCCATACATAAGCAGAGCCGTTACTCATATGATTTTCCTTGCATTAATAGTACTCGTACGTTAAAATATAAACCAATGCAGTCTTCAGGGGAAACAAGAAACGATCGTCGTACGTTTTGGATGAAGCGCAAAGAGACTACATATAAAATGTGTTAGCATGTGTATACCCCTGTCTCCTGTGAGTAGTTTCACCTGCCATTTACAAGTTTCTATTAGCACTTTAGATAACGTGTGGGTATGAGCGGATGCGTTATTTCTTCCCATCTGCTATAGTAAATTGCATGGCTTCTGTTGTGCTCATAAGTATAACAGAAAGTAGCCGAAACTGGGTATCGTGTAAGGTCGGCTTAAACTACTCACACCTATCGCAGAATTTAGGCACAAGAAACTTCTTAAATCATTTTTAATGTCGGAAGAAAAACTGTTTTGCAAATATAATACACCACCTACTGCTATTATTAGACAAATATATTAGAATTAACATTGCTAAGTTGTATGTGAATGCTAATAAAAAGGAGAAAATACCCACAATAAAGGAATCGAATCTACACTTGCTGTATGAATTAACACTCCTTGTTATGAAAATGATCGTATATGTTATAAAATATATTTCGTTAGTATAGTATGATCGTGCAAACAATATGAGTGGTCGTTAACGACAAAAGTATTTATTCATTCAACAAAACATGGGGACACAGAACATAACTACTTTTAGGAAAAGTTAATTATATGTAACTTATTTAAATATGCTACAAAGATAACACACAAGAATGCCCTACTGTAACAAATCATTCCAATTTTTACATAGTTTTCGTAAATTGTTGTTATTTCCATCTGTAGGTTCCGAGACAACAATCATTCCAGAATACACGGAAAACTTTTGACTCAGTCATAATATTTAATAATATTTCTGTTATTCTTGGTAACAACTGTACTCTATGATCTGAGAAATGAACTGATTCTAATGAGATTAAACACATCTGCACACCGTAATGCAGCGTAAGCTGCGTCGTCTGAAGTAAAGCTGGGTTTACAACAGAAATATTTAAGCATGATGCGTTAAGATGCGTGTTTTGGTTCCCAGCGGAACTTATCAGGTCGTGCGCGTTGGTGGGATTTCCTTAAGCATTGAAAAAAATATAGTATTAAATAACTTTAGAAAATATTTCGAGGCTACGACCAATCAGTACAGAGCAGTCGGTGTTGTTGGCGGGAAACTGTAATTTACAGTGAAAAGTATATAACAATATGATAAAGTCGTGTGTGTGCACATGTTGACGATTATATGTTCACAAATAATAAGCTTCTCTGATAGCAAATGTCGGTTTTGAAGTATGATCTGATTCCATATGGTTGTTTTATACCAGGTTATGTTAGGAACAAAAGAAAACACGACAGGCTTGCTGCCTGTTTCCATTCGCTGGAATTAAGAATTAAAATATTCATGGGAAACTGCAATTACAGAAGACGTGTTTCCGTATGATACATAAGCTCCTACTGCATAATTATAAATGCATTAGTTTTGTTTTGTAAACGTAGGCCGTGTCTGAAATGGCAGATCATGTTTACAAAATTATCACGTAACTCAATATGTATACAAATGTTGTGACGTATTTGGTAAATTGATATTTCGTATCTTGTAGTATATAGTGGCTGTTACAAAAAAATACAAAATGACAAAATCAGCGCTATGTTGGTTTTGACATACAAAACACATGTGCGAATGAGTACATAAAACATATTTTAAAACAAATAACTGTTCATAATATACACTAGACATGTTTTAAAAATCAAGTAGGTGTTGTGCTTTGTTTATATATTTCGCAACACATGCTTTATTTCAAGTCTTTATTGGATATTATATTGTTTTCTTGTTTATTGACTTATTCGCAGCATTCCAGTGGTGATTATAGCTATATTACGTCCATTTTAAGTATTTAATTTATATAAAACCAACTGTCAACGTTAATGTAAGAATGTGTTGCGCGAGTGCTAAACAAGTGACTGTCGACAACGTCTGAATTGAAACCTACAAGATGACAAATTACAAAATAACGAATTTGTTCTTTCGGACACAGCCTTAGCTTGGCTATTAGTGATTGGCACCGAGTCGTTACAGTCAACCGATGTTTAGTGTAGAAATAGTTATAATTTTTAATGTACCTAGTGTGAAGTACAATATTGCGACTCTCTTTGTTACGTCTATTTTTCATGCGTTATTTAGTGTTAACATTGCTGATTAACACTTAATTATCAAAGTTTTTCGCATTGTTATGAGTCCGAGGTTTCAGTGTAGAATATACAATAGTGTACTGTGTTACACTCGTGTAAATGTTAACACATATAGCTGCCAACTTTTCAGACAATTTCCACAACATTATTGTAAACTTGGATCTTACAGAGACGACAGTTGTATTGTCGCTTTAAAACAGACATCAGTTAGAGATGAATCTAATCTGTGATCATTAATGTCCTTTTCCCGCAGCATGCATAAGGTTTCCTAATGAGATGCACGCTCATACAGCGTTCGCATTCGTCTACGTACGTAAATGTTTTACATGTATCGGGAAATGATATACGCACGTACACGGGGAAACGAACGTGTGTACTGCTCGCACCCTTACAGCCTACTATTTTGACAATCGATTTATATGTAATTCATAAATTTTTTTCCTAATATTTACTTTTATAAAGAGTGGAATAGAGTCTTTAACTTTCGAGAAACGTCACTGAACAATGTTCTTAATAACGTATACTCTTTAACCATTAATGATCTTGAAGAGCCAGGATAAAAATGGCCAGTTTTCTTCATGATTTGTTATAAACCGAGCATGACATTGAATTAATAGTTATATGCAGAGCAGTGAGAACACTACCAATGTTTTTACAAGTCAAGGCATGGATGAGTGAAAACGCTATATCAAAATCCGAAATTTAATATTTATTCATACAAATATTAGTGTTAAAAGGCGATTTACCTCTAGCTTTTACCAGTTTTATTGACATATGATCGATAACTGCGTTTACTGACTCATATATATATATGTATATATATATTCATTCCTTTCTTGTAAAAATGTCTATGGTTGGTTACTAGGAACACTTTTATTGTCATGCGCTTTCCAGCTATATCTCCTAAAAGGTTGATAATTATAAATATATGCACCTACGTTCCAGCACATATTCAGTATGTGTTTTCCGTCAAAATGCTTATTCAGAATATTATTAGCTAACTAGTTGCTGTAAGGGATGCAAATAAGTATGCATGTCGGAATGTATCACGTATCGAGCCGAGTGGAGTATTTTTTAAATCTACATAAGTGCATTCCTAGGTTCGGACACAGCCTTATAGACACTTGAATCGACGCATTGAACGTGCTGATTATTTGTACGAACAGTCACATTTGTAGTATATCACAACCCCAAACTGTAAACATTGCGTTCTATTGTAGACCGTCGTGTGTATTTCTCCACTATTGGACAATTATTTCCTGTCTATTTCTTTTCACATAAGAACGGAATGAAAAGTGTACTATGATGTATGACATAATTCATGATTAATACGACGTTTGTAATTGTATGTGCTAACAGTACTACTCGTATTTTATCATGAACACCTAAAATATGGTAAAATAATATATTATAATTGAAAACAATGACCGTTATATATTTATGATAATTCGTTTTCGCAGAAGTAAATATAATCAAATAGTTGTTGATATCGCTGCATATTTCCGCAAACACATAATTCAACGGCATAAACGAAACACATGTCATGGCTGCCACTAGTAAATCATGAGTTGGGTATTCACAGCTACAACGAATGATGGTAACTCGCGTGTGACAGGCTCGCCTTTGGCAGAATTGAACGAACATATGGGTGAGCCAAGGCCAAGATTATGACTTACTTTTACCGGCTGCTGAACTGGCAACACCGCGCGGATGACGTCGTCGAGTACACTAGCGTTCCTCCGGATCATTAGCGGAAGTAGCACATAAATCTGGTCAGACTTTTTTACTATCCCATAGCCACTCTAGTGTATATCTTTACTCAATGTACAGAATGTCTCTTAGCTGTAGGAACTCTGCTTTTACAGTTGTTGATATGTATATTCAGCTTATAACCTCGTCTGAACAGACGTTTGCACTGAACACATTGTTGCATAGCACAGAAAGGACACTACACACAAGTAGTTCTTTCGTGCTTCCTTGCACCTTGGCTGTAGGAAAATACCTCGTCACAGTAACAGCAACGAAGCCTTGACGAAGTCATCTATGACGGCACTGCTGTAGGTGCTCCATCCAAAGAAGTCGATGATATTTCCGAAGAAGTAAATGGCAGCACTGCTGTAGATGATCCATCCGAAGAAGTCGATGGTGCTTTCGGCATCATGCTTGTAGACGTCGATGACAGCACGGTTGCGAGTGACCCACCAGAAGAAGTCGCTGGCACTGTCATCATCATGCTCGAAAAAATCGGTGGCAGTACTGCTGTATGTACTGTTGCTGGACCTGCAACCTTTGTAACCATAATTGTATTTGTTTGCTTTCACGAACTGAGATTATGTATCTTTCATATCAGCTGCTGTCAAACTAAGCCTCTCAGCTGACCCCCAAATGCTCATAGTATACCCATATGCAAGCCACATGATGTCACGTTGACATTAAACCAATAACATTATTACACCAATAACACCTTGTGCGGGCATCGATTAGCCAATCATCGAGTTACTACGTGATTGCAGTTGGCTAATAGCATACAAGGATTGTGAGCTGTTCACAGATCTGACAAAGTCCTTTTATGCCTTCGTGTATCGAGTGGCCAGGAAAGTGTTTTCTTGCCTGTAAACCTACTCAATTCTTAAGCAAACAAATACTGTAGAGCTGCATATGAATTGAAATATATTTGAGCATCAATCACAGGTAGTGAAATCGTGAGCGTTTATCTAGAAGTCTGTGTACGAGTGACATTATGTATGAAAAATAATATTCTGATATTTCGGCCAAATGCTTATGTTTAACCATTTTCCAATCAAAGTTTCTTTTTTTAACTAGTTAAGGTCTACAAGCCGAGAGCACATTTTTTCTGAATTAATAAAGTTCGCCCTTTAGAGAAAAATGTTATAGATTACAATTATTGTTCATATATTTTTGTTAGTGCATTATAGATGCGCCTTGAGAGATTTTTACTTTATACTGTATCATAACAAGTAACTTTTAATGATAAAAAAATAAATAAATATTTTTTTATGCCATGTAACATAATACTGATTTAGTAACACCACAACACAAAACTTATTAAATGGTGTACAACTTGTGTGACTAACTTATTCAACGTAATAATTACCTATAATCTAACGAGGAAAAAACGCGATGTGGCCATATCACACTCACACATACACACATTCAGATACAAAAGTTACTACAGATTCGCATAAACATTAGACAGATATTTATTGCTACTAGAAATCAAATTCCTTGAGAAAAGTATTAAAAGCTTTGATAGTTTGACTTCTTACTGGTTTTTGGAATGGTAAAATATGTTTAAGGTCTCTTACTTAAACAAAACTGACAAATATTTTGTGCCTCGCACAAATAAAAGACGTATTTTAATTCTTATGGCATTTACTGTACTACATATCGACCAGTCAATAATTCTCCTTAACCACTCTTCGAAGGTTTCGTGGTAACATAAAAATTTACTTTGCAGTCACAACAAAATTAGGTGTTTTTTTTTTCCTGTTCAGGGTGACCATTCACAATAGTTAAAACGACGGCTTGAGAGAGAATGAAGCAAAAAGACGGCATGGCTTCTTGTTTCAGCGGTGTACGTTGGCGGCCCTAGCATTTCCATTAGCGCTGCTTGTGCAGGGGATGGCGGCGCTAACGAGCGCGACACGACCCGGCTCGTCGAGACGCCGAACAAGGGAGACGCAAATGACGCGGAAACTAGGGTGCTGCGACTCAGCGTGGCAGCGTCCCTTTAACTAGAGGTTCTTCATTTTGCCATTCGCTGCACGTCTCCACGGCCTACCAGCCCCTCGCTACAAACACTCCTTGTGATCTTGTAGAAGTATACACTTCGCAGGTTTGCACTCAGCTAGTATTATGACGCCTTACCTGCTGGCGTGTTGAAACGGGGAGATACCAGGTTGCTCCACAACACACACAGAGCAAGAGCCTTTTAATACAGTTGTGTAGGGTATGTGTTTATAAGTACATTGAGTCGAAAACGTCTAAATTTCAATACCTAACGTTCATTTGTAATGTATTGGTTAAGGAGTTAAAATAACAGGGGGTATTATACACCTCACAAGACATTTGGAATATTGAGCGATAAAGGCAGTTTGGGTGGTAAGAGCTACGTAGTGCTTTTGCGATTCACAGAGAGCGCACTAACGCAGTGAACATGCCTGGGACAAGCTGAAAACAGCCGTTAATAATCGACAGCAACATCCAGAAACACTTCCAGATTTCATAAGAGCTGCCCAGACGGAATGGGACCTTCGTCAGGAAGATAGCATCAACACATTGATAACAAGCACTCCACGGCGTGTTAGGGACATGTACAATGCACATGCGAGTCCATACAGAGTACTGAGCTGCAGTGGGAAGAAGGAAACCCTCCCTAGTCAGAGACTCCATTGCGTTATTTTTGTTGTTCTTTGGTATTTATTTGTCTGTGGTATTGGAACAATGTTTTCTTTTTGTTAGAAACACTTTGCATTTCACGTTTTGTATCGGTGCCGTTGGTAGCACCTAATCGCTGTGCTTTCTTTTATGTATATTCCAGCATACTCTTTTGCTTCCCTTATGTATATTCCAAACTTCTTGTGAGGTGTTTATTTTGATCCAGGAAGCATGTTCAGATGGGTCCTTGCCAGTTCGAAAAAAGAAAATGATTAAAATTCCATTAAAAAACAATGCTTTTAAAAGTTCAATCTTGTAAATAAGTGTGATAATACATAGTGTCTGAGCGGAATTCGACAGACAAATTTCGTGATGTGATGTGGTGAATGTACATAGGACACATTATAAACTGAATACTAAGAGAGATATACACATAGTCTTGAGAATCGAGATTTTAAAACGAATTTTTGCAAAACATCGGGAACGAAGTGAAATCAAGTTATAATTCTATGATCATTGTCTTATGTTACCGGGGTCTTCAACCCAAAGCCAAATCTCATTAATATCACCTCAGTAATGAAAGCGACAGGGCTGGCCTCTGTCTTTGAAGACAACTCTTTTACCCTCAGGAATGATGGAATTTACATTCTGTTTTATTGAGCAGTAACCAAAATGATCCTCTTGTTGCAAATGCCGAGGACCCACTGTTATTTGCGTAAAATGCGCACATAACTTCTTCTGCAGCGATACAGTGCCTAGCACGTAGGCAATACTACCAACTTGCACCAATAATATACTGTGGTGTCCACTCCAGATACGATGGCGGAGGACATTTTTGACACTTACTGTAAAAAGCATGTACCATACATTAATAAGTTAACTGTAGTGAAGCTGCCTGTTTGTTTCTGACGACAGACAGTATGTGATTCCCTGGAAGAAATGTTGTTATTGCCTACGTGCTAGACACTGCATCGCTGCTGCCGATGGGGCCGCGGTGGTGTAGTGGTTAGAAGACTCGCCTCCCACCTAGGCGAACCTGGTTCGATTCCCGGGAGCCACTGGTCGGCGGGTTATCTCGGGTGTCTCCCGTCCCCCCCTCCTTTCATTCCGGCGCTGTTCGATATTGACCTTCGCTTCATACACATCGGCTCTCAACACCTCCACGTTACGGGCCGCCCAAATCTCTCCACTCACTTCACTCACGCTGCCGTCGAAAGATGTGTGCACGTTTTACACGATAACGGTGGGTCATGGGCAGTTGCAACAAGATAGTCATGTTTATTAAGTATGTCGTAGTGCTTAAGAAACCAACATCAAACGTTCATGATATGTACCTGACGGTAAAATAGGCCTTGAAGATCCCGATAACGTTAAACATTCAATTTAGCTAGAAAGTATGATATGTTTATATCCATTTAATTTTGGATACGGAATCGTGTCATGAAGTTTGTCGGTTGTGTTCCATCCCACCCTGTATAATACCGTTAATAGGGAACTATCTTACCCGACATTTTGTACGCCGAGAGAAAGGTTTGTTTCCCCCAGAAAAATATTTGATTTTGTGGCACTAAAAATATATTTAGTTGCCCCAACAACAGATTAACACAAAAGTTAACCAAACTCAAAAAGCAAAATAATTGATTTTATTCATTTAACAGAATACATGCTTGAATAAACAAAACCTGTGTCGTGCCCCAAAAAACAAAATAAAAGGTCAACAAAATATTCAGTTCCATCAACTGTACCTATATATTTGTCGGGCCTCTCATTTGATTACCTTCGTTCGAAAATACAACTGGAGAGTTAGCTCTTATGTTTGTGGCAATCGGTAGTAACGTTGTTTATAAATGTATTTCTTGATGCTGTATAAATGTATAGAAATCCTAATAAAACACGTTCAGCAGAACAACTAAAATGTAAAGCTATGGAATTTGAGCCAGTTATTTACTCGCGTTGTTCAATATTTTGAAATTGTGCGTAGCACTCGGACGCAATCGGTAAGGGTTCTAATCTTAGTAGGGTTTTGATTTTTTTATGTTAACCAAAATCGATTAATATACTTAGAGCCAAACAAATATTTGGTCGCATCGACCAAAACTTACAGGTTGGGGCAATCAAATAAAAACCACAAAATAATTTGTTGTCTACAATAAAATGTTTCTTTGTACCTCTACAAACAATTAATTTGGTTGCACCAAACAGACTTTAGTTCAATAAAACCTTTTCTCGGTGCATGATAGCGCAACTTTAAAAAATAAAGCGCTTCCCCCATCTATAGATATACTCAAAATATTCCCGTCAAATTTAGGCGTACGAGTAAGGTTATATTTACCCTCGCTTAGCATGCACTAATTTATAATATCAAATTAATTAACGTCTTAATGGCTAGCTACAATGCATTTATTTAATTTTATAACGCTACACCTATCAAAGCAATTGAACATTTTCAAAAAACGCTTGATACGCTCATGGCACCTATTTGGACAGTTTAAATCCCTAACACAGAATATATTTTGTACACTATCCTGAATATTTTAAGTGATTACTCCAGAACTTCTCATCATATTGTCACCAAATTTGTAACACCAACGGTGTTGTGGTAGACCATCCTACAGACAATGAATGGTATTTGTCGGTCAGTCACATATTTATAAAGAGAGGTACTGATAGCCTATCACTAATGGGCCGACTTTCCTCTACTTGGGTGCAAATAATCTTTATATATAAAAACCTTTGTGCGTGACTAAACCGCAGCATCACTGACAAACCACTGGACCAATTGAGACCATATTCACACCATATGTTATTCAGGTGGCAAGTAAGATTTTTAATTATGTTTCATTCCGATAGGTGGTGCTGGAGTCTAACTTCTATATTTATGGGCCGATTTTGCTCATACTTTGCAGGAAATGTTTGTTGATCTAAAAGAGAAAAATGCCAGCGATACCAAGGTCAAACATCGGTTGACGCACCCGATGTAATACAGAGGACGCATTGAGAATGCAAAATGGAACGCGGAAGAGGCGGAACAACGTTCGCGCCGGGACCAGCTTGTGTTCAGCAAAGTTTTGAAAAGCTTAAATGATAGGTAGGCCTTGAAGTCTCGTTGGTAGCAATATCATTAGAGATAAAACCAGAGACACACGCAGCAGTAGTGAACCGATTACAAATACACACCTGCCTTATCATGAATTATAAAAAAAACCTAGTACCATAAGATAGTGTGCAATAAATTGCTTTACGGAGGTAGGATTCGAAGCATCAACGTTGTAAATAATTAATCAAATAAATTAAACAATTGGGTTTACCAACCTGAAATATTTACAGGGCCGTTATTTTGAAAATAAGTGGTTCACTTAAAACACGTAAGATTACACGGCATACGTCAACGCTACTTGTGAAAGAATTTGGTGTAAATCGGCTGATTGGTCCCTGAGATATGGCATTAAAAATTGTATTTTCTTTTTTAAGGCTCTTGCGAAATTTGCATTCAAAAATGTTCTTTTTCTGTGTACAATGCTTTTAATGGATACTGTGGGCAAAAATTTTTGGTTGAATTTGATTACGTTGTTAAATATGTATGACAAACCTACAACATATTTATATTAACTCCATTTTGAAAACCATTGTCTGATTTCACTTAAATATTGTAAGCTCACACCGCCTTCTGTAGTACTAATGGAATTCAAAATTTGGTATAAATTACTCGAATTGTTCCTCAAATACGGCAAAATGTTTAAATTTCTCATCTGCCACTATTTTTCAAAAAGGCCGGGAAAAAAGTATCTCCATACACGTAATTAATGCTTCTAAGGAATATTATAAGTGTACAAAATTTGGCTAAATTTTGTTAACTCGTTCAATATATATATATATATATATACATATATAACTTACCGACCGAAACCATTTAAAGTAACATTATTAAAGAAAGCCTGCCGCACCTTAGAAATGTTTTTTTTGCATACCATACGATAGCCCAACTTGCGTGTAAAATTTGGTGGGAATCGCTTGATTGGTCCTCAAGATATGGCATAAAATCTACCATTTTTCATGTGACGATCTTCATAAATGGAGGACAAAAATGTTATGTATTAGCACATTTGGTAGTTGTCACTGATACAGTTTACAAAAGTAAAGGTAAAATCCGTTACGCACTTTCTTATATATAGCAAACTAAGCTAAATTGTTACTTTAGACACCATTCTGAAAGTAGATATATGGCACACTTAAAAAACACAAATTAATATGGCCTAGCGCAGTACAACGCATTCCCCAGATCTAGTGGGATACCTGAGATACGACATAAACAATTATTTTTCACGTAAGGTTACATAATTGCGTAGAAATGAGGCTCTTCAGTGACAAGTTTGATGGTTATAATAGGTACTGCCAGCATTCAAAGTTAGATGAAATTCTTTTAGTAGTTTTGAAGATAAAACTTACTAAAATAAAATGTTTATATGACCACTATTTTGAAAATAAGTATGTGGCCCATTCAAGTTATATTAATTTACGTGTCCTGCCGTAGTGCTACTTTTTTGCCAAATTTGGTGAGAATCTGTCGGTTTTCTTCCCGGATATGACTTCAGAATTTTAATTTGCCATGTGATGGTATCTTACAAAATACTGTCAGCATATTAAGTTAAATTAAAATTGTTGACATGGTTTCGTAAATTTAAACACACTAAGATAAAATTTCTCTGTTGTCGCCATTTGGGAAATTACTGCACGAATCTCTTGAAACACGCTAATTTACATCTCCTGCGGCGTCGAATCTATTTAAAGAGCGTACGTTTAGGTAGTATACAACAGTATTACATGCCAAATTTGGCGAGAATTGGTCGAATAGTTTTGAGATATAGCGTAAAGGGTTTATTTGTGTGTGTTGTGCTTTCTTCCAAAATAGCTTACCCACAATAATATCCATTTTTTAATTCGATGCTTAGATGCTGCACTGCCTGTAACATGTAACATTTGGTTTAAATCTGTTAAATGGTTCCCTATACGTGACATACCATCTTGAACTTTAAAATGGCCGCCATTTTGAAATTAAGCTTCCTGCATGGTCTACTACCATCTAATATGTCCTTGCTAAAAATAATATGCGTATCGAGTTATGTGAAATTCGGTTCACGCATTTAAAAGTTTTTAGAGGGTTACACACACATGCACAGACCCGCTTACAGAGATACATATACACACAGACGGGGACGTTGCCTTACAAGCCTTCCTTACCTTCGAAAAGCAGGTTAAAAACGATGATCATATAAATATTTTAGTTGAGCAGCCATATCTACCTAGCAACTAGACCTATTTCAGCCAAATTTTGTATGCTCGCAGTAACTTGGTGGCAATAAAAACCAATTATCCGTACTTTTATTGCGCTATTTTGTACATTTGTGAATCCTAGTTTCTATAAAAAAAAATTAGTAGGCTATCATTTCTAATACGCCAAAATAAAAGCTGGAATAAACATACCAAAAATACTTCTAAAAATAAGCATGAATTAAGTTATTTGAAGTGTGTGACTTACCTTTTCTTCTAAATGGTTGTCTCGTTACATGTTATGTTGGAAGTGATATCCATAGAGTAATCAAACTAGTGTGAACCCAACTTGGCATGCTGGCTGTTCTTACTGTGTGTCATTAAATGAAGTCGCCTTTAATTTAATATAAATATCATACCTCAGCAGTTAAATGCTTACCGATTACTAGCAAATAATGGGGAAAAAACTCATGCTTAAACGTTTTTACCAACTTGCGTTTTTCTTTTATTAAATAATTTGTAATATAATAACTTGCAAAAAAATGTCAAGTCAAGTAGGCAAATTCGTTAATTCGAAAACTTGTTTGTCAAACAGTTAATCCTGTCATGGAACTAAGACTCTGTTCCCACGCGAACGAGCTGTATACTACTGCGAATTCCCCGACTTTAACATGTAATTTAATTCTTGCTTACAAATAAAGGAGATACATAATTTACAGCCAGGTCCATACAGTGTTCAAGTGGATCTCAAGGTTCAGGTCACTTATAGGCGGGTAAAATTTTGCTTTAATCATTTTTATATAACTTATATAAATGTACATTTTAGTCTATCGAATGTGCAAAATGGGGAAAATGTGTAATTATTCTTCTCTGTAAAAGAAATGATTACATGTGTTTAATATTTTTAAGAATATTCTTCCTAGCTCTACTGAGCTAGTAACACATAATATCATCCACTATAAAGTGTCCTTTTTAAAGCAAGGGGCGAGAAAATAAATAATTTGATGCAAGCTGTTCTAGTGTAAGCTTTAAAAAAATAGTTTTAAAAAATAAGATTCCGAACGTGGTCTTGAGGAATGCTGAATAGCAGCACTGGAAAAAACGAACACAAGAAACTAAAAATAATTAGTTAAAATAATCTCTAGCAAATATTTGCATTTAAGATTAACGAAATTAATTTGGTGATACCACAAGAGAGTTTGGTACTAATTAATTCAAGCTGCTCGCAAATATGTGTTCTTTAGGATCAGATTTAGTCCATAATGTGGCGGGCAACAAGCCTGACCGAAGCAAGCAACGAAAAATGAGAGACGGAAAATTATTAATGTTGTTCCGGCCCCGTCCGGAGGATCGAACCAGCGGCCCGCGGACTTGGGATTTGCGGTGCGTGCTGATCAGCGCAGCACGGTAGCGCCCGAGGCACTAGTATAGGCTGTTCACGGTAAAGTGAGCACTTTTTAAGGCCCTCCCACCATTAACCACTACTAAGCATGTTTCATTGCAGACTCAGACATTGCCTTTTAAGAGTGGTGAAAGTATACACCGTATTTATCAGTCACATGGCACTGTTGGCATTAAAAAGTGGCGGAAAGACAAGAATTAGCTGCAAGGAAAAATTTGGAAGGGCCTTAAAAAGTGCTCACTTTACCGTGAATAGCCTATAGTAGTGGTGACAGGAAGAGGGGGGAACCCAGGGCACAGTATATAAGCAAGTGCGAGACGTCCCCTCCCCACTCCCCTCACTCGGCCAACATATTTACGTGTATCTCTTCAAGACTGTTCGAAGGAACCATGACGTCGAGGACGTCGGGGCACTGGGCACTACGACACTGAGCCAGAGCAACACGACTTCAGGTCCAGGAGGGAGCCAGCCTTCCGGATGAGTGTCGCCATCCAATATTCCAGTGGTAAGAACCTCGAGATTGGATGCAGAGTAGGACCCGGGTTGGGAATCTAGGCCGCGTTAGGAGTAATTATATAGACTTCTTATTGAGCATTAAATTAAAGAAGTCACTTGTAAAGCACGACTTATAACCTGTTGAGCTAACTGATTTTCTGTGTGTAACGTGAAAACCTACGGTCAGAGTTTATAACGCAGAAGTTTCTCTAGATTTTTTTATTTCCTGAATAATTTAATGTAAACATAATTGTGTAATAAAGAGACGCGTTGTTGAGGTCTATTTCATTTATTTCTCTACATCTAGACTAGGTCATCCCATGTTAACCCATTTTGTCTACTTGATCCTGCAGTCAGCAAGAGACAGAACAATGTGTTGTATTATTTTTATGGCTAGTTCAATATTAACGCGACGAAAAAATTGTTTGTTCACGGCAAAAAATATTGGCAGAGCAAAACAATGATCACATTAGTATTTCATTCCTCTAATTTGCGATTTTATAGCTTCCATTTTGAATATTGACAGAGTTCTATTGTTTGCCACTCGTAAAAACACGAAAATATGTAAAAAATTTGAATGTTTAAATACAAGATTACTGTTAGCAACTACAGTGCTTAAAATAGCGTAGATTTGATGTAATCACCTTTGAAGTGCCTCTAATATCGTAATAACTGAAAATAAAAAATTAAATAAATATTATGAATATGTATACGAAATATTATAATATTCTTTACGATTTAAGTAATTTGTTATCTTAATTATACAGTTTGGTATAATTCATACGCTTTCATTTTTATTTTATTTTAAGGTTCGTAATTTGCAAAGAATTGTTATGTACCAGATACTAAATAAAAAATTGCAATATATTTCAGCGTGTTGTATGCAAAAAAAATTACGTTAGGACATTTAATTAAGAGAACATGCCAGTTCGAAAACGGCCTACATTCACAAAAACAGAAATATGTATTTTTATTTCGATGGAGGACCGCGAACTCTATACCCTCATTGACAAGTGGGAACATTGCCAATCTGCTGGCCGGTACTGTGTGTAGAAACAACACTGGCAACGTATTTTACGAGACGGACAAAAGAAGCGTCGGGCTGCATGACACTGGAGGACAGTCGCTCTTCTTTTGTCCGCGAGTCTGCTAGCTCGCCTAGTCAGCCGCGCTGTGGCGCCCGCTGACTGCGCACAAACAGCGCCATCTCCGAGGCGCGCGGCCACGTGGATGACGACATGAAACTCCCGGTGATGAGAGGACGAGATGTCTGAACCTCAGGAGTTACTGTGGACACGTCGTCGTAAACAGATTGATGAAATTTGTCATTTTAGTTGTTGATAATAATTTCTCATTTTTTGATCACCCTTCCTTTCCTTTTTTCAATAATTTAAAACTATTTTCGAAAAAATACCTACTTCATGTCACCCAATCTAAATTAAATAATTTAAAATATACTATTACATTGTCATTATTGAAATATATTGAAAAAATAGTATAGTTAAAATTTAAAACCATGAAATTGGGTTTTGTATATTGGAACTCAGCCACCTGGGTCTTCTTCGAAAAATTGGTTTAGCAGTAAACATTTTTAAGTGAGTTTGTTTTGTACACCAGGCAAAATACAGGTTAAAAACCTAAAAAGTGGCGTGGTTCTCTTGCATAACGTAAAACTATATCTTACCTATAACTTGAGGAACATCTCCAGTAGCATAGTTCGCATATTTTCCTTTATTCAAGCCTGTAAGCTTGCACGAAGCTAGCTGTGCAAGATAGCAATAATGTCCATGTTTAAAGGTTATAACATACTTGGTCACTAAAACTTGATGCAAGCTTTCTTTGGCAAGCAGAAAGGTAGCAAATATAATGTAAGCAATTTGCAAGATTGCTGGTATCAAGTATGCAAGGTATCATAAATTCGGATTGAATCAAGTTTGAATTAGACGTGATATGACAGGCTTTCTCGCAAAGGTAAATTCAAGTAAAATGACTAGCTTGCCACAGGGTTACATGCTATCTGAGAACAAAAACATATCAAATTAATGAGATTGTTATTGCTTTGCATAACTATACGCCCAGCTGGTCCAATTTTTGTCACTAAATTCAACGGATGAACCATACATAAATAAGAAGCACCATTTAATAACACTTTTGCAATTCAACTAGAAAATCAAAAATTGTTTCAAATTTCCTGCAATTCCTTACAACCTACTGTAATATATTGACTACTATTTAACATATCTGCACATTTACAGAATCTTGGGAACTAGATTGATAATTACAAGACTCACCACCGAATTTATTAAAGCTTTTGATCTTTGAAGCTGAATGTTGTCGAAGAAACACAAAGCATTCATCATAGTTACGTTTAGGACAGGAAGGCCACGACACAATCTAAACAAGAATGAAGAGACTACCACAGCAGTCAAAACAACGAGTACTGTAAAATATTCTTGCTAGAATAAACTGTAAAGAACAGAAGTGACACATTTCTTGTCCAATCAGCTGTTACTTCCAAACAGAGAATTTCAGGGAATTCGAATTGTGCTTGGGTTTACATCACATGAATTAGTGACCTTGGGTTTCTGTACTCTAAACATCATGCTTGATGTACGTGCTTTTTTTTTTTTCAACTTTTTTTTTGGCACAGTGAAACAAAAGAATACTTATATGTTACTGAATGAATGGCCAAAATGTACATTGTAAACTTACAAGAGTTCCTGCTTTGTACAGGGCAGTTGGAGCGTCAATAACATCCGTTATATTTGACATATAAACAGACAGGGTCACGCCATTTTCAGTGTGTCTACAGATCTCATAGGACGCGTTATAGTCTCTTTCCACGATCGGGTGTAGCAGGGACTCGAGTCCCGCGTTTCGGAGAATAATTGCTTGTTAGGGACGACTTTACACAAGCGACTGTGAGAGCGGCAGCCGCGCGACTGAGGCGGACATAGACTAAGATGATGCAGACCGTATATTCGTCTTCTGCACATGTGCCCATCATTGACCTACCCCAAAGAAACATAACTGTTAAAGTCAGATGGTCAACAGTGATGAAAGTGCTTGTTTATATACTTTAACTTTCAGATAACAAGTACTATTATATTGATAAAATACTTTTACCACTTTGAATTTAATCAAACTGCATTACCAATTGGTTAGCTAAAATATAAAAACACCTCAAAACGTTTGTTTACAAATCAGTTTTCTAACCTAACATCCAAACTATGCCGTTTTCGCAAGACATGTTGGCAGGTGAGCAGTTCAATGTTGGGACACGGGGATTGGTTGTGCGCAGCCAGCGAGATCGGACTACCTCATCTTTAGTGTATGGAGGCGTACGGCTAGAGGAGGGTCACAGAGTATCAACCTGTTACTTTGTATATCTTATACCCACTTCTAACAGGTACTGCAAACGAGTACGCTGTCGAACTATTAGATACATTTAGTATCATTTCAAAATTCGCCGGTGTGTTGCGTCTGCTGTGCCATGTGAAGTTGGTACAATTTTAATTATATAATGTGCGGTTAAGTCAAAATTAAATTTCTTGGTTTAGAGTTTACAACTGTACCTGGCGAGTAACTGACAACATGCACAAACAATGAGAGACTGGCGAAGTAGCGACGTACTTGGGGATTTCTGTATCTGATACCGAAAGTATCAGATCAGTTCGTGTCAGATACAATTCTGTTTCAGTATCAGTTTGTAACAGGTACAGAAAACAGCTGTAACAATCCATCTGTACGGCCGGCCGTCCTCGCTGCTGGCAGCTCTGCTTGCCGCAATGAGTGAGCGAGTGAAGATATTTGGACGGCTCTTATCATCGAGGTCTTGAGAACCGATGAGGGTGAAGTGAGGTGAATATGGAGCAGCGCCGGAATGAAAACCCGCCGACCAGCGGCATCGTCCGGCACAATTCCCACATGCGAAAATCCGGAGTTACCCGGCCGGGATTCAACCCGGATCGCCTTAGTTGGAGGCGAGCAGGCTAACCGCTCAGCCACCGTGGTCCCACTTGCCACAAAGCATTGACAACAGTGGCGCATAGTACACTCTAAGAAATTATTCGGAAATACCATACCAGTGTATAAGCTTAGTGAGAAAGTATGAAAGTTTTCCCCAATAAATTCATTATAGCGTTCCTACATTTGCTCAGGAAACAGTCAAATTCGTAGGGAAGTTACCAACTTTGTGTAGTAGCGAAGTTAAACGTTCTTATATATGCTGCTTGATGTGTGACATTATTACCATAAAGTATATAAGTTAAAACTTCCATTACAGTTTAGCAAGTTTCCCAAAAAATGTTCTTACAGTGTACACGAGCAGGTGTAGCCGCGCGACCACCGCTGTGCTCAGTTGTTGCATATAAAGTGTGATACGCCGAGTTTTGGAAGGAAGCGGTATATTTTCTTCCAACTCGCTTTCCTGCAGCCTGTATTGAAATGTTAAAGTCCCGCATTAATTCGCAAGCTCACGTGTTGCAACAGTTAAATTCTTTGACGGGCGCTGTACCTGTATCGAGCGTGCTTCTCGCGCGCTGCGTGTTCACTGATGTGGACAGTAACCATTTGCAACTGAGAGATGCAGCAACTTCAACATATCATATTACTCGGGAGGAAGCTTCTAGACACACAAGTCACTGATTCCTTACTTAGTACAGTGCCGACCATAACACATCCTTAGTGTGTAACATGTCTTTGATCACGACATGGAGACTCGACGGATTAAGTAACAAAGAAAAAAAGTTGTAGTTTTGAAAAATGAGAACTGTCAACGAAGAGCCATATCATCAAGACGAAACTGGTATCCACAAGGGAACTGATATATGTCCCAAAAAGAACAAATGTTCAAAAAGTTTTGCCGAATAGAAATGTCGTTTGAAGTGCTGGCAATAACTGTAATAAATATACACTCTAAGTAAAGCCAGAATCAGTGATATCAATCAGAGGAATAACGTTCACTGAAAGTCAGTTGATAGGCTATTACTGAATGGAAAATTAAGCAAATTAACTGGGAACAAGCGACTTATGGCAGTGTAATTCTTGACATTCACTGGGATTCACAAAGAAATCAGTAACATTCAGTAATCATATTAATTACTTATTTTGCACTGATTATCAGTCACCCAATTCTCACTACTTTTCACTGATTTAGCTCAATTATAACTGTTTCAGACTCAGAAAGTAAGAAGAAGAAAGTTGTGATGATTAGGTAGGCATTCCATGTTATTCCTAGTGTCTGAAATTAAGACTGTAGAATCAGAATATAAACTTGATGTTAAAATGGAATCGCTGGTTGTGTTTACGACATTCACTAAGTGTAATGCCTATTTATCTTAACAGCATTCCAGTTAGATACGTTATTCCTCGCCTCACGACACATTACACAATGATAGACTTCTACAGTTAAATTGACCCAACGCTGCATGACGTCAGCTTACACCCTTTCGCAATCTCTTCAACTGAACCAAACATCCGCCTAAACTCCTTGCACTGTTTCACAACATATTTGTCTTATTCCCATAACTACTCTTTCTCACACATTCACCACCATCTTTCTAACACAGCCCAAATTTGACTTAACTTCTAGAGTTACCTTCAACAGCAGAAACAGCACATTCACAATCAGATTCTTCCATCATGGTCCTATTTGCAGAATACAGGCTGATGTTAAAAGTACATTTGTGTCTCATTGTTTTTAATGGTGTTAATAATTGCTGTGTTAAAATACTGTATTGCTTCTGTTGCAGTCTCCTTACGGAAGACTTTCAGCCTAAGGACAACATGTGAATCGCTCATGAATAACGAACTTTTCTAATTTCGACTGTTCAGAATTAATTGCCACTTTTCTCTTCTATTCAATGTTCGATATCTTTTAATCAATATGGTTACGTATTGGTAATATTTTACTCATACTGAATTTTTTAAACTATGGTTAATTCTAAAACATATTCAAAGCAGGTTATAGAAAAGTTAATGTTGTCGAGACGACAAAAAATGTACACAATTCTATCGCTCATGGATTTTGAGGCTAAAGTGGGAGTACTAAATCTACTATGTACAGCAATGATTCCCAAAATAAGTTAAATATTTTATAAACAATCTGTTTTAATATTGAATGACACACAAATTCATGCAGTTTGAGTATGTGGTAAGTCCCCTGTGTTCAACAGAATTTCAAGACAATTAAATCACTGTTATAAAATTAATTCTGGGGCTAATGAAATGCCGAATAATATGCAAAATAAATTGTTAACGTAATGAAATTCCCGCATTGCTTAAGGTAGAGGAAATATTTGGCGTTTTCGCTAAATATATTTCCTTCATCTTCTACTAGTCTTCAAACCCAAGTATCAGAGCACAGTTTTTACGATTGTTTAAAACTCAAACAATTACTAAATAAAAATAAGAATTTTATAATGACCTGTCCAGAAATTTTTCGCTGTTTGGTAAACAATAACATTTGGTCTTCCTCTGATATCGGCAAATCAAATATTTTCCATAAATTATCGAATTAAATATGGTAACGCATCTGTAATTTTTTTTAATTTACGATGTAGAGCTGTTACACCTGTCTTGGAAAATAAGGAAACTGCGCATACACTCTGCTTTCTCTGCCTAACCGCGAGGCATTAAGAGGGGTGACAGATGGTTGCACTCTCTCCCGGTCCTCTTTTAGCATGGGGAACCGCGAGGTGGAAATTGAAAAAAGAATGACATTCGTGGCCAATTAATGTGTTTTCACACCGAGTACATGTCGTTTGTCCTAAAATTGTTTATCCTAATTGTAGGATAAATGACTTTAGAGCAAACCATTTTAAAGTATATGTATTTAGGACAAATACCTTTAGGATTAACTATTTTACAGGAAACTTATTTTAGGACCAATGACTTCAGTACAAGCTATTTTAGGAGAAATGAGTTTTTTAAATAACACAACGACTTGAGGGCAAACTCTTTCAGGATAAGTGTTTTAACAGAAAAAGAATTTAGGATAAACGAGTTTGAGGACAGGCAGTTTTAGGATGAACGACATTTAAGCAAACCTATTATAGGACCAACGACTTTAGGACAAACGATTTTAAAGCAAATGTAATTTGGGATAAACGACATTAGGAAATACGATTTTAGGACGAATGAGCTCAGCGTAATGAAACCTCGAAAAACAGCTTAAGGAGATACGCCGCGCCCCCTGCTCGAACCTTCTCCCAGTGGTGCCACGTTCTTGAGCACTGCACTAAGAACCCTTGGTGATGCACGTTGTGTGAGCGAGTCTTGGCACAGTCTCCTGCAGTCAGAGAAGCAGCTGCCTCACCGCACTTACGTATATCCCTGCGCGCGCCCTTCTTGGCACGTACACGCCTTTGCCCCTCGTCGGAACGAGTACAAGTTCTCTTTTACCGGGAATTAACGCTAGTTTTTATTTTTCCCTTCACAGGCAATATTTCGAGGAAAGATTTTGGTGGTCGACTTCTACTGCGCGCTATCTCTCGCCTTAGTAGCCTGGCTCCCTGCCAAGGCCTTAGGCCTTGCACAATACGCGTTTCCGAGCAAAGTGGCTCAAGGTAAAAGCGGGGGCAGATAAATGTAATAATAAAATAAAATTTAACTTAAATGAACTAACATAAAGGTATAAACATGTCAATAGTAAACGA
The DNA here is from genome assembly GCA_029891345.1 of Dryococelus australis. NCBI lineage: Eukaryota > Metazoa > Arthropoda > Insecta > Phasmatodea > Phasmatidae > Dryococelus > Dryococelus australis. Next base: position 125,032,061 of record CM056998.1, read on the forward strand.
GTAAAAATAAGCGACAAAAATGTTGGTTTATCTACTATTACAGGCGACTAAAAAGGATTAATTAACTTGCTTCGTTAAAAAGGAGAATAAAATATCATAATACACATACATATATTTAATATATACTTCAACATAACCTGTTAGTACAAAAATACAATTATCATATTTTTTTGCCATTTCCCTAAAAGATGCGATTCTTTGTAATTACCGAGTCGCATATACATCTGCCAATAAAATAAATACTTTTACATGCTTTGATGAATACTGAAGCAACTATACTCAGTGGAGTGCCTTATTAGTTTCATTGTAACTTTTATAAACATTGTCCTACACCCTTAAATGTGATCTCAATACTTTCCAAACATTCAAGAAATGAGCATTTAAAATCCCTTACATAAACCCTTAGTTCGCATAATTCAACTACAACTTCAAAAATTCCTCTTTTTAGGCCAAATATATAACAAGTACAACATTCACGTTTAACTAGAACATTTCATGTAATTATCATTGTATCATTACCTCTATAACGGCCAATTTCGTCCAAATGCTGCTAAGCTCTGAATGCATCGTAAACACGATCAGTGCAGGCTATTCACCGTAACGTGAGACCTTTTGAAAGCCCTCTCATTTGGAATAATAGTCAATATGTATATATTTTATTGCAGCCTTATACGTAAACTTCCAAGTGGAGTGGAATATACACAGTGTGTTTATTGTCATGGCCACTATTAATTTAAAAAAGTAATTAAAGGATAAAGAATGGCTGAAATAAAAAAAAGTAACTACTGTCTCAAAAGTGCTCACTTTACCGTGAACAGCCTACATAAACGCATACACACGGATATACACGTACGCATATACACATCAGTAAACATACACATATTGTTACAAATGACCATCTGCATACATATCCAAATGCATAAGTATACATCTATACACGGAGGTATATATAAATGCATACGTATTAATTTATATATATGCAAAGGAAGCAACAGAACTCTACCAACAAATTTGAAGAGGTAATTGGACATCAAACAATAGAAGGAAATATACAGACTATGTGTACCGCGGATGTGTGTAACTACCCTCCTGACTGTAACTGCAGCAAAGGTTTATTTCTAGTAACAGACAAACAGAAGGGGAAATCTGTGAATTCCTGATTAGTTCATTTATAACCGCACAAACAAAAAGAAAGGTGAGTCTACGAGTTTCTGGTTAAATCATTATTGAACGACGAACTACAAAACGTAAAATAAATGGATGCCCATATCTACTCTTTTTCACAAAGAAGGAGGTGTGGAACCCCGTTTGTGCATTTTAAATACAACTCTCTGATATTTTTTCGCTCGTTACCTGCGAATTATTAATCTACCGGGCATAGAACAATGATAACGTCGCCTTGTACTTTTGCCCTAAACGCTGCCATTTTCAAAAAAAAATAACGCTTAATATCCGAACATTAATTTCTCAACATTGGGTATTCATACGAAGCATTTGTAGGTTTCGAATATGATGCACTAATTTCTTGAAAACGGTGGCGTGTAGGGTAAAAATACAAGGCGATCTTTTTGTGTGCCATGTACGGCATATTACAAATCCGCGGGGAAACATAGCTATGTCGGAGAGTTACATTTACAAATGCAATGAAATGTTCTTTATGAAAAGGGATTGAAAAAGGACTCCAAGTTATTCACGGTTTGCATCTCGTAGTTCAATAAGACATTACTAAGAAACTAAGAGATTTATCTTTCATTCTACGTTACTAGTCATAAACGCCTGCTTCAGCTACACTTAAAGGGTGGTTACTGCTTCAGCTAAACACTCAAGAGTGCTTACACGCTCCCGGAGTATAATTGGGCTATATATCATGTGTATATATATATATATAATAATGTGACTTTATCAATGACGTGCATTTTATGAATTGCTGTTTTAAATTGTATTAATTTTCCTTATGGTACACCCTTACTGGAATTAAAATTTATAATTTTACTAGTTTCTTGCGTTTTTAAATGAAACAAGTTATTCTAAGTACGCCCTCTCCAAAAATTAGAATTTCTGTGTTTGATAGTTTAAAAGTACATAAAATTGCAGCATTGTAACATTGCTTTATCGGCACGTAATTTTAACATGCCACTAAATATTTTGTAAAGAATTCTAACAAAAACGTTTTTCCTATGGTTTCATTCGCTCAGAATTTATGTGTGATTACAAACAACGGGTGTGGTAAAATAAAGTTTAAATGGAATGTAGCCATGTTAATTTATCCGTCAATGATATTTGTACCGCAGTTAGTCGAGAATACAGAGAATCTGAAGGAAAAAACCATTTAATTACTACTGCTCATCTTCCTATCAAGCGTGATTTATGCTTTATAATCCATATTTAATTCCTTGCAAAACATACCTTACAGAGAAATTTCATACAAAATTGTAATGTTGTTTTCGCGAAATGCCGAAAGATCGCATGCACAAATAGATAGAATGCCGATAAAAAATGCGGTTCTAGTTCTTTTGGACCAATTTAACAAACACTTCTTCACACATTTTTTGCAAAATAGAAATGTAGCACTTCAAACGATATAATTATTTGCATGAATTAACCGTGTTACTACCTGAGTGCAATGTACCTGTTAAGCATTAGAAATGCTTCTGCTTATACGTAGTACTTACTGGAGGTGTGTCAGTGTGGCTAAGTAATTATAGTTCTTGAAATTCCATGTGAATCAGCTGGCATGGTGCGCTGTCGACGATTAATATTCTGTTGTGCTTTGCCAAATGTTGCACTCAGTAGTGGCCAAAATAGAGCCAGGATACTATGAATGACTAGTATTTTTTACACCAAAAGATGGTGTCAGTGACAACGTAATGGTAGAAGTAAACATTTTAAAATACGCCAATTTTCACATTTCAAACGATTATGTATAAAAACTGATAAATCTTATGAATGTTATTAAACGGTAGGCATAATTTTCAAATGAAAGGCACGGCTATTTTAACAGACGTTCAGCCTTGACGTCACGTTGACAGCGATATCACTATAGATGAAACCAGAGAAATATGCCATATTAACGAGTCAATAAAAAATCCACATGTGCCTTGTCCAGAATTTGAACCCAGGAAACCTCGAACTTCAAGCTAATGTGCAATCAACTGCATTACGTAGGCTGAATTCAGAACATCAAATTCGGATGTAATCAGTCTAATATTTTGTTTGATGGGGTTTACTAACCTAAAATATTCAGAAGGCCTGTATTTTGAAAATAAGAGTCTGGGCCAATTAAAACAAAGTAAACAAAGTAGACAAATTGTATGGTTATAAAAAAAATGCTAGCATAAAATGTTAATTCCGAATTAATAACATGGTTTCGATGATGTAGTAAACTAAACTAAGAAAGCTATACAGCCGCCATTTTGAAAATAAGTGTCTCACCTACTTAGAACATGCTAGTTTACAACATCTGGCCCAGAAATAATTGTTTGCCAAAATTGGCAGGAATCGGTCAATTGTTTCCCGAGATTTATAATAAAAACTTTATTTATGTGTGTGATGCTATCTTACAAAATGGTGAAAAAAAGTATTCGTGTAGATACATCTCATAGTTGTTATATATTCTGCCAGGACACTAAGATAAGTTTATATAGATTACATGGTTTCAACGATATGGCATAGTAAGCTAAATTTGCTATATGGTTGCCATTTTGATAATAAGTGTTATATTTACACACAGCAGTTTGTATCACCTGCCACGTTGCTACTTTTTTGCGATAATTATTAGAGATAATTTAAATTTTCCTCTACCTTATATAAAAATTTTATTTATTCGTGTGATGTTATCTTACAAAATGGTGGACAAATATGGCTATGTTTTAAATATATAATACTTCTAATAAATACTTTCAGCATACAATTTTGGTAAAAATTAGTCTTACGCTGTAGTACATACACCAAAGAAACCTAAAATATTTACATGACTAGCATTTTAAAAACAAGTATATAATCAATTTAAATCACATACATTTACATGGCCCACCTTCGTATTATTTACTTGCCAAATTTGACGAGAATTGATTGTGTAGGCCTAGTTTTAGAGATAAAATGTAAAGGCTTCAATTTTTTATGTGGTGCTATCTTCCAAAGTGGGAGGCAAACACAAATACCCGCCTTTAAAAGCGATGTTTTTATTATGCACTGTAAACATACGAAATTTGGTTTAAATCGGTTGAATGATTTTCAAGATATGTCATATTAGCCTTAATTTTTGCGTGTTCAAAAGCTATAAAAATCTTATCTCCATACTAAGTATAACATGTGTACCAAGTTTGGTGAAATTCGGTTCACGCGTTAAAATGTTTTAAGGGGCGAGGCCCTTGCACATACAGGCAGGAAAGTGACCTTATGAGACTTTCTTCCCTTCAGAAAGTAGGCAAAAAACAAGTAAATATTTTTGTATGTTGCATTGTATTCTGATTTATAAGACGGGTAGTTACCGACCGATCAAAAACCATGCACAACGTCGGTTGAGTGTTTTTTACAACTAATGTGATTCTTGTTGAATGTAGTATGTTTCCTAAAGAGGCCATCAGCAAATCTGTAAGTGTGCTGTTGCTACTTTAATTTATACATTTAAAACGAGGAAACTGTAAAGAAATTTTCAAATGTCAAACATTTGCCAAAATTTTTCCGCCGTGAATTAATGCATTAAAAGTCGAAATGACTAACTCGTTATTCAACAATGGTCTATTGTGAAGAACTAATCGTGAATTGGCCTATATACTCAAGCATAGGATATATCTGTAGTAAAAGGCGAATGTAAGTGTAGGAGTACTATTTATGTAAATTTACTACACAGAAGACTATAGCACGTTCGTATATTTTCCTTCGTGAATTAACTGTAAGTGTAATTAAATATCTCGCCTCTTAAAATTTTGTACTGTGCACAACGAATCATGAAACGTACAATATTGAAGCACAGAAAAGACGGGTCGTGAGAGGCATACGTGTGAAGGAGTCATGTTTATGAATAAGTGTACTCACTCGCCGATAGACTCCAACTGAATGATTGTATGTCGTGTTGTGGCATATTATCAGCCTACTTTCCGAAGGAGTTGTACGATTTTTCCAAGTCACTTCCCTGTCTGTGCGTGCCGGTGTATGAGTCTCGCCCTTCTAAAAACTTCTGCACGAGTGAACCGAATTCCACCCATCTAGCTACTCCAATAGTACTAAGTTAATACATACGACATTTAATGGCTTTTTTACCACGTCGGCGTCTCAACGCGAGCTACTTAGAAATATAGGGTGCTATGTCATATCCCTTAAACCGATTTAACCAAATAATAAAAGCTGACAGTGCATTATTGAAAGCATATAATTTAGAGATGAATGTTTTTATTGGTCGGTCATTTTTTTAAGATAGCACGACACGAAATATTTACATTTTAACTTATATTTTGGAAACTACTCATCCAATGGATAGATCACTTATTTTCGAAGCGGAGGCTACACAAATATTTTACGTTTATTTCTACAATACCAACTTTGCCAAATTTCGACAACACGGAGGCTGAAAGTGTTTAGGGCCTATTACAAGCATCGAATAAGCCAACTCATAAACACTTCGCAAATTTAAAACATAGGTTGATATGACAAGAACAATTAAACTTTTATGGCACATCACGGAAAACAATTAGCCTATTTCTACGAAATTTGGCAAACAGGTGGCACAGTGGTAGGCTGTATAAATGTATATGTTTTGAAGTGGGTCAGACAATTATTTTCTAAATGGCGACCATATAAACATATTTGTTTAGAATGCTGTACATACGAAATAATGCAACAAATTTCTATATAATCATGTATGCTGTTAGTACACAAACACCTTACAAAAAGTTTGGAATATGCATACAGAGCGCAAAAGTATGGAAAATACATCAAAGAAAGCATAGCAATTAAAAGTTGCCAACAGTACCGATACAAAACGTGAAATTCAAAGTGTTTCTAGAAAAAAAAAACGTTTTCCTGATATCACAGACAAATGAACACGAAATATCAACAGAAGTAACTTAATGGCGTGTCGAACTAGGGAGGGTTTATTTCTTCCCACTGGAGCTTAGTAGAGTGTATGGCCTCCATGTTCATTGTACAGGTCCCTAACACGCCGTGGCATGCTTGTAATCAACATGCTGATTTCATCTTCCGGAAGAAGGTCCCATTCCGCCTGAGAAGCTCTTGTGAGATCTGGAAGTGTTTCTGAAAGTTCAGGGCGATTATAAACTGTTGTTTTCATCTTTTCCCAGGCATTCTCAATGCGCTAGTGTGCTCGCTGTAATCACGAAAGAACTACGTAACACCTACCATACAAACTGTCATATCTCACAATTGTCTGTGGGTGAGTGTCCCCCTTCTCAATCTGTGAAACCACTTTTGTCAGCCAATTTGTAAGATAACCCCACATGAAAAAATAATGCTTTTATGTCACGTCTCTGTAAGCAATTGACCAGTTCCTTTCAAATATGACAAATACGAAGTACTCCGGAAGATGATGTAAAAAGGTATGTTTTAGTACTTCAGGCTCCCGTTTTCGAATTGGTGGACATATGGACATTTTAACTTATAATGTTATATCGTCGAGACCATGTAATCAATTCAAACTTGTCTTTGTATGCTGGCAGTTATTGCAACTATCCACTGTATCTGGGTGAGGTATACTTTGTCCACCATTTGATAAGAAAGGGCCATATTAATAAATTATATTTTTATGTAATATCTTGGGAAAAAATTGACCTATACTTACTAAATTTGGCAGACAAGTAGTACTGCGTATATAATGTAAAATGGCATGTTTTAAGTATTCCAGACAATTATTTAAAAATGGCGGGAAAGTAGGAATTTTAACTAGGCATACTTTATAGTCGAAACAACATATTCAATTACAAAATAATTTGGTTTGTTGGCTGTCTATATTCCAACTATCAAATGCATCCACAGGGAGCATGTTTTGTCTGATATTTTATAAGACATCACACATGAAAAAATAATGTATTCATGTAATATCTCGGGAAACAATTGACAGATTCCTAGTAAATTGGGCAATAAATTTGCACTTCAGCAGGTGGTGTAAACTTCTCCGGTTTAAGTAGGCCAGTCACTTATAATCAAGATGGTGGCTATATAAATATTTTAGGTCAGTATATTTTACTAACAAAACAAATTTGAACTGAATTTTGTATGCTGGCAGTATCGATTAATTCCATCAATTATCTATACAAAGCCCTCATTTCTCTTTTATATCATATCTCTGGAAACAATCAACCCTTTCTTACCAAATTCAGGGATGAAGTTGCAGTGTGGTAGGCCATATAACTATATGTATATTTTTTTAAGTGTGACGGACACTTATTTTCAGAATGGCGACTATGAAATAATTTTAGCTTAGTGTAGTAAATCTACGAAACTACGTAATCGATTTTAGCTTACCTTTGTGTACTGGCAGTATACAATCATCGAATTCTCTAATACATAACTTTTTTGTCCTCCATTTATGAAGTTCGACACATGAAAAATAAGACTGTTTTATGCCATATCTCAGGGACCAACCAACCGATTTGCACGAAATTCTTCACAAAAGTAGCACTATGGTAGGCTATTTAAACTTACAAGTTTTGATTGAGTTGGTCCCTTGTTTTCAAAATGATGGCACTGTAAATATGTTTGGGTTTGTAAATAATATAATTCGAAACATAAGACTTAAATTCGAAGTTGGTGCACAAAAATGACCTCCGTAATGCAGTTGATAGATTGCATACTATCTTATGACACGAGGTTTTCTGGATTCAAGTCCCAGGTAAGGTACGTGTTTATTTATGATTGTCTCACTACTGCTGCATATATTTCTGGTTTCATCTCTAATGGCATTGCTTTCAACGAGACGTCGAGTCATAACTACCAACTCAGATTATAAGAAATCATTTAAAAATTAATGGCATCCGTGTTGAGGAAAGTAGGCTCAATAGTTATATCAGTGACTTCTTGTTGTAAATGGTGGCTATTTATATGTAAATTGTAACTAATATATTAAATAATTCAACAAAAAGTCCGCCATACTTTGAATTTTGACAGTATCGATAATTAGAAGCATCAATTATGCCTATATGCACACTCCTTTCCCGTTTTTGTAAGGTAGTGTCAGGTGAGGAAATGGAACATTTATACTATATGTCCATAACTAGTCGACTAATTCCCTCCAAATTTTTCACGAAAGTGCTGCTGCAGAAGGTCGTGTTAACTTACATGATTTAAGTGGCTCGGACACTAATTTTCAAATTGGCTGCTATATAAATAATTTAGATAATATTGCTATATTTTAATACAATTTAAGAAAACTCAATCAATTTACATGCTGATTGTATCTTTTACAACTGTCATATACCGACCTTCTTTTTTGCTTTTTCGTAGCCATGTTATAGCGCCAAATGACGAGATACAATTCTATACCATATCTGGAAACAATTATTTTATTTCCACCAAATTCTTGTCTCTAGGAATGCTGCAGTATGACATGTAATATTACATTGTTTAAAATACTCACACGCTTAGTTTCAAAATGACCGTCCTGTAAATATTTTAGGTTATTAGGCCCTATCTACCAAAACATTAGACTGATCTTACATCCGTAACTCTCTTTTTCGTATTGTTGTGACTGGTGTATTATATGTTACTGTCCAGGTGCCGATTAGTGAATGACGCTGAGAAGTGGGGCAATTTTTTTTTTTACTTGTGAAGAATTAGTCCTGGATATATGGGACCAGTTTGCTCCCGTATGCCAGACTAATCTGTTATTTAAGCCATGTTAAGAATTTAGAATAATTTTGTTTATTATGCTCTAACAATAAATGAAAAAGTCAACTTGTGTTAATTTCGTACAAAAGTAATTTTGAATCTTCTAGTTGTTTTACACCTACCATAACAGTAAGCCTTTAGACGAAAATGTTTCGTCAATGTATTGGAGACGTCAGCCATTTTTATTCAACATTCTCTCAGAAAAAAATTTATGTTCGCAGGCAATAGCAAACTATCTCCGAAGATAAGAAGTAACTGGAAGCGAGATCCATCTATCAACAACATCCAATTGGTTTATTTTCTGAAGGAGAAAAAGTATTATTTTCTTTACAGGTTTGGACTGAAGGTAGTTTTTTACGTGCATAGGTACTACATCAGCAATGCGTATCAACTAAAACTAAGTCGCTGACATATGAGAAATAATTAAACGGTTCCTTGTACAGAAAGAAGTTAATTTGAACGAAATACAAAACGTTGCATAAGAAATATATAGTATGGGAACAAAATTAAAAGTGGAATAACAGATTTAATAAATAAAACCAATAACGCATTTGAGAAATGAGAAATACTTTGAACCAACATTTAGTCTTGATTCCAGCTTCACAGCAGACCAGATTACTTCGTATGTGAAGACGGGATGGTCACCTGAACCTGTCCTCGCTAAGACATCCCCTTACGTGGCGTTTTGGTATCGTAGCCTACATGTTCATTGGGGCCCCGTCGTCTTTGGCTTCCTACACTTAACGAACCCATAAGTTTAAGTGAAAAAGTGTGCTAGCTACGAGCGATTGAAAAGTAAATAAATGTGTGAAGTAATGACGGATGTACAGTACTTCATTTTAAGGTCAGAGGTAAGGGCAGAGGTCAGAGCCTTCTCAGTCTGTTATTGGCTTCTCTCTTCCAGCGTCAAGCATCGGCTGTAGGACTTCATCTCAAACGCCACCCACACTACTCTTCTCATGTAATTTCACCCTCGGACGGTGGACGGCACAGAATTTACATTTCAAATGAGCGCCCATCAAAGTGGACCTACTGGTGTCTGATCGAATTCCTGTTTGGCGGCCTAAATGTGCTTCCATCACTTTTGCGTCCCGCCGCTATACCTATATTTTTCATGTGTGAAGGCCTCCATTTAGACATGGAAATCACCTGCATTCTTATTCCTTTCTCCAAATCGCCAGTATAGCAAAATCAGTCATTTTGAATACTAAATGGAAACGACAACAATTGTTGGTAAATGAAATGGTAGAAGCTCTTCAAAAAAAATTACTTTCTTGATCAATCAAGGGAGATAAAAAAAAAAGGCGTATAGTAATAAAACGAATTCAGTAACTGCTAAGTACTTGGAAATTTTCAATATGTCCTTTCTTTATTAAATTTGAACAAAATATTGTTCCCTGCTGAACATTATAACGGGTAACTCAGATTGCGTTAGTTCATTTCTGCAGTCACTTTTATAGTTCAGTTCACTTGACAAACGAGTAGTTTACTAGTGCATTGCACGTATATAGCTGTAGATATATTAGTTTTAAAAAATTAATATTCTTGCTTTAGATGTTTTAAGAAAATAAAGAGTACCTTTTTTTTTGGTGGTCATTTATTTTGAAATGGACGCAAAACATGTCCTACTATGCTCCATGTTATATTTTGGGTAAACAAACAAACTATCTACATCGAATATGTAATGAAGGCGTACTGAGCGTGTTCATATTAAATCACTCAAACACATTCAAGCGAATAACTCTAATTGTTCTTTCTTAGGGAATGTTTTTCTAAACTTCCAAAATTATGATATAAATTGGTTTTATTCATTTTGTTTTGGATAAATTACGTAACCATGAAATCCTTTCGAATATTTTAAAATGGCGGTGTCCAAACAAGAAATATTTCATGTTTTCCGTTACTAAGCTATTCTTAAATGTTTGAGATATTATAAACTTTATCCTGTGTCGGAGATCTGAGGGCACGGGAGGCAGCGATCCAGAACCTAGGAACCATTCAGTAATTTTGCAACTTGGTCGAAGACCAAGGTGCAGGTTGCAGACGTCGGCGGACGTATTTAATAAATGCAGAAATCCTTTATTATTATTTTTTTCTGTTTTTACAGTATGTGCATTTTAGCGGCCGGGCTTGAAGTGTTATACATAGCATTTTACTTGATCCTCTGAGATCTCCTTCGCTAGCTTGCGCGGCCTACTGGAATTTCAAAGGCAAGTGTTTTGAAATAGATGAGGTGGATGCCTCAAGGAGCCAGTTGAGTCTAATGTAAGTCCAGCAAATGTTCGGTTAGAAATGCAGTCGCGCGGGAATAGATTATCTCTCACAGTACTCAATCCTTTGAAGGGGCAGCTCGAATTCAAACAAGATGTGTATTTTCTGGTTAATGATTTTAAATATACGACAACAGTGGAGAATAATAGTAGTCCGATGTTTCGGACTTAATTATTTCGCTTAGTGGTGCAGTAATTCAGTTGAAGATTATTCGGTTAAGGGGGTAGTTCCGGTAACTAATTTGGTGATTACTGTATGTTTTCGTCCGTGATATTAGATAAAACCATAGTAAGATAATTAGTGACCAGTAATATTAGTTGTATCTAATTTAAAAACATTTTATAAAAGAAATATTAAGTAATTAAATGCCAAGTTTATTTCGTTTGCATGTGGCAGTGGAAATTTTACATATGGAAGTAATTACGTTTTTATTATTATTTTAACGCATTTCTTGCCTTACTCAGCATAATTTGTTTTGTTTAACATGAAACTTTCTAAAATATTGTTTTAATCAGACATATTAGAAACACAATTTTTCCGTAGTAGTATAATTATTGGCATTCACAGACAATGTATTTAAATGGAAGCTGTGCGGCTGGGCGTCTGAGCGGCTGGCGGTCTTTGGCTCGACTCGGACGAGCTCGGCAATCTTCGGCTCGCCTCAGAAAATGCTCGGAAACCATCGACTCAGGATTGTCAAACGTACCCGAAGATGCTCAGCAATTACGCCCACGTATTCTTCAAACAGATATGTTTGTTTCTTGTAGCCACATTGGTTTTTATAAGCATAGTTTATGTCAAACTGCAAATTTATACTTATTACCCGATTTAAAAAAATTGTTTTTAATTATTGATTTATTTTTCGCCGAAGTTATATGTAGGGTATTGCGGAAACATACAAAATTCTCTTATTCAATTACTAAATTTCCAACCCCTTCTCTATGCCAGAATCTGCACATTATTCACTGCTTCGACAGTTTTGTAAGTAAACGTATGCTACTCAGGTTTTATTAATTTATTTATATATGACTAAACGAAGCCCATCATCCTAATAGGGACCACGTGAGAGATTCCCGCGCTTTTGCAGATCAATCAAATATCTGAGTCTATCAACAAATTCATTGGTGTCTTCGGGAAGTAGGTAGCTATTATTCTCGGAGTCTTCTGCCTTCTTCATGTCACTTGTTGCAGCAAATGTGTTGGAGGTGTGTGTCAGTGCATCGAGAAAATCGTCATCGTCTTCACTGTCGCCGTAGGCATCATCAATGCTGTCTTTACGATCACCTTCACCTCCTGTTTCATCCTCAATATCAAATTTACTTTTCTGCGGAGGAGTTGCATACTCATCAGTATTTAGAGCCAACTACAGTTAATTTTTAAGTTCAGCGATTTTACGCAAAAGTCTTGCAAGAGTACATTCCACCCAAACCGACTCTACTGCATTCATTCCGTCTTCAGCACTGCCTCGTCATTATCGCCTGACTAATCAGTACCAACTGATGCAGTAGGAGGTATTGGCGGCATGGCATCACTTTCTGGTACTCAAAAGAAGAATCCGTGCATGTCTTGGTGCAGTTCTTCAATGTATCACCTTGCATAAACTATGTGCGGCCATTGTCGTAATTCTTCCTCATTCGAAACTGACTCTTCGTACAGGTGATTCTTTCATGTCGACGAGCATGTTGACAGAAGGAAAGATCTAGATTGGAGAATTGACACAGTCGGCAATCAGGCAGTGATGATGCAGGTCGCGGATCCATGTTCGATGAGCTCAAAGGCAGTTCTTCGTATTCACAATTTTTCTTCACTGCACAACGAGAGAATGCTTCCAAATCGATGTTAACTTCTCGACGTCTGAATATCAACTCAGGTATCAATGTACCCCAGTGCTCTGTATATTCTTTCTCCCATCACTCGGAAAAACCATAAGATTTTTCTAAGTCCACGATAACTGTGAAAAATGTATGTACAAACATCACTAATACGCTTCCAAAACTCGGGTCGTTAATAGAATGTCAAATCTCTTATCTTGCCCTGATCCCTATATACCATAGCTAAAACCATAGTTTCACCTTTATTATGAATGCCTAAAACAGTTTTTGAAATTTGTTGTAAGTCCGAAAGTGAATCGATAACATTTTTTTTTATAGTTTTGGATCTCAAACTGAATTCCCGTACCTTGACTTTAGAGACTGCTTAAATCATTATATGAGGTGTGCATGTGCATGAATACAAAACATTGAGAAATAAATGTACGAACTTTACTAAAAAGGCTTCAAAAACTCGGGCTATCAATTGATTTGCAATCATGTTATCTCACTCTGATTCCTATATCCGATGGATAAAACTTCCGTTTCGCCTTTAATATAAATTCCTATAATATTCACTGAGCACTGGAAAAAATTACCACATTTTTATAAGTCCGATAGAAAATTAATATTTTTTTTATGATATCGGATTTCGAACTCAGGTCCCTACTTAATACCTCAACTTTTAAGATATATTATTTTAAAAAATTAGTAAATAAAAAGTCTTATATTTCCGAAGGTCCTCCAACATCACGCCCCGCAGACGACTGACCACTCCTCTAATTAATTGCATTGTCTTAACATTCTTTCCCTCACACCCCTACCTACCTCGATCCCCTTTTCACTAAACACCTCACTCGCCCCACCTCATCCCTCTTCTTCGTTCATACCGTCGTCTGCTTATCAGCTTTAAGTCGAACTCCCACCTACGTCCCTAACCTACCAAGCCGACAAAATCTAGCAAAATTAATTTATTACGAATGATATTAATTATTTATATACACTCTCCCTCCCCCTGCCCTCGCCAGCCGATTTTAGGAAAGTCTTCAACACAGAAGACATCAGGATAGTCAAGGTCAAGTTTAATGTTTGAGATCAAACTCCAAATATAGGCTGCAATCCAGCACCCTTGCCCCAAACACACCATAGTCATTCAATTTATATGTGTGCAAGAACCACCTTGTGACACTTTAGTAAAAAATGCTGGAATGAATCCAATATAAGTAAACGGTGTATGAAACTTATATTGTGGGTAGTTGGATATATCTTCGATTAAGAATAAATATTATATAGTGAGATAACGGGTCTACAGTTCGAATACCGACCTGAGTTTGGATCATTCATAACAAACTTTGTATGTGATTTTCCATTTGTTTACGTGTTTGTACATGTTGAATGTAAAGATGCAATCTCAAAAGTTGAGGTATGGTGTAGGGACCTGAGATCGAGACCCAAAATCATAAAAAAAATAATATTAGTTTTATATCGGATTTAGAAAAGAATGTGGAAATTAAAAGCGAAACGGAAGTTTTAATCATCGGATCTATGAATCAGAGTGAGATAACAGGATTGCAAATCGAATGAAGACCCGAGTGTTTAAATGCTTTTTGCGAAATTCGTACGTTAATTTCTAAGTGTTTAGTATCCATGCGCGCCTCATATAAGAATTTAAGCGATGAAAATTAGTTTTGCAAAACATCGTACAATTTGGCTGTTACAGAACTTGGTATTGTAAACATTTTTTCCCCCAGCACTTTTTTTAAATTAATTCAATGCATTATTATATTTATCTGAAGAGTAATATATGTGTTTTTGTTACAAATACGCAGCTAAGTGAAAACTTAGTCCTTGGATGTAACTGCTTAGATTAGTGATGTACACAACTATTACTTGTTTTGTATAGGTATTCTCAAAGTTTTTAACTGTTCCTCAGCAAACATAAAATACAAAATATATTACCAAATGGCACTACAGTCTGTAAATGTCTGTGTTAGGGACACCGGATGGATGAATTATATTTAATTTATATATCAATTTACATTTTGGCTATAGTTCTGTAAATGTTCTTAATAATTCATACATGTATGTCTATCTGTTACTGGTAATATGTAGTCCATTCACGGTTTCTTCGAATGTTTAGAAATGAACATTTTAAAAATCATCCTAGGAGTAACATGTCAACCTGTGTATTAAATAACTTTTATAACACAAATATATAAAACACTGATTAACTTTAAAGTATTGTATTCTTGATTAAATTAAACTTTAACTTAGTGTCTTCTATAATTTGTAATATTTATTTCGTATTAAATACAGCGACAGCAGCAATGTATTGGTAACGGCTATTAATAAATAGTTCACAGATAGAATATTGTTTTACCATAGTTTTTGGTATGTTATTTGTAAATTAAGAGTTGCGTATTTTTGTATTAAAATCTTTAGGTAGCACTTAAGGAAACATGTTTCATTGATACAGTTAAAAATATCAGCACAAAATATGGGGCGTAGGCCCTAGTGACATGGTATTTTTTTCTTTTTCGTCCGCGTCAAGGATGAAAGGAATCGCTCTCTCTCTCTCTCTCTCTCTCTTTCTTTCTCCCTTTAGGGATGTTTCGCACCGCTAGTAGCAGCAAGAAAATTAGTCACATTTTCAATTTTAGGGTATTTCATACTTATTACTGCAAAAAAAAAAATTTTTGAATATGTAATTTACAACTGAAACGAGATTTTATTGATTGCATACATATTATAATATCTTTTAATGTGAAGGCGGGACGGTTACATATACGAAGTTGGCAAAAGTAGCGACTGGCGACAGCGGTTGGCATGTTGCTCATAGAATAAAAAGAGACTGAACGAAGCGTTATTATCTCTTCTTGTGAAAAATACTGAAAAGTTCGACATCAAGTTTGTACACATTGTGATTTTTAAACTTACCTAGGCAAGTTACGATGTTATGGTAAATCTGCTATTCCTCAACAGGAATAAATATACTGTAACATGCATCGTAACAGCTGTGTGCGAAAGAGTATTGTTGTCCTTGCGTTACACTGAACCAGTGTGACAAGATAGCTCATAATTTCTTTGATAGTATATTTGTGTAAAATTTAGTTAAATGTACATATTAACTTTTTTATTTTGTAAATAGTTGTGATTACTTATGTAACATTTCCTCAGGGGGATTGAAACGAAATCATTTTTTCTAGGGTATTTAATTAAAAAGGTCTTACGTTATCCAAATGTGTTACTAATTAAGTTATCATAAAAAAACTCTAACAGTGCGAAAAAATGCTATTTATATCTGCTGGTAAAATGCAAATGAACACAAATCAATATGGATAAGATGAGAAGGATGCTGGATGCAAGCGAAGCCAGTTGCGAGGTACACGTCCAGTTTTCCGGCCAGTCTGCAGAATGTACGAGATGTGATCGGTTGTGTGTATAGGAGCGAATGAACGCAGTGAAAGTGGAAACGGTACTACCGAGAAAAAACTCAAATACAACCTTCTCCATATTTGTACGTGTAAAAAATCTGACTTGGATGCGCTGAATTTGGATCCCTGACCGCCATGTAGAGACGCTGACAAGCTGATAGCATAACCCCACTTGTCCTAGCGGTTTCACTGTTCCGTATTTAACATAAAGTAAATTATAATAAATCGATAATACGTAATGAAAATTCGAGTGTATATTAAATATACCAGGACGATCGTGAACTCCAGTTACAAACATTGTGAGACGGTTTATTATAGAAAATGGAATATAAAACATAATACGGCTTATGACCTAAAGGCAATTATTAAGAGCGAGACACGCCCGTGAAAACTAAGGCATTATAAGTAGCTCTTTGCAAACAGTCAGAAAATATGCGAGACAAAACGATAAATCCGTGAATAGTGTTAGTTTTATTTCTATTGCCTTAATGTGCGCACGATTATTACGTCATAACAATCGATACACACCAACGGCTAACACAATTTTGTTGGTAAACAGGAGATGTTATCAGTCACCAAATGATTACAGGTTGCCGATATGAAATCATGCTTCCGCTATTCCCGAATGTGATGTTTTATCTCACTTTGTTACAGACATCTTGCAAACAACCAATTTCAATTCCAAAGTTTAAGTGTCTGTGCGTGTTCCCCTTAATAATCACGTTAGGTCATCGGCTGTGTTAAGTACTCTACTCTAATTCCCAGAACTTATAATCTCATACAGGTTATACTTGGAGCTCAGAGTAACCCCGATTGATTAAAATCCTTTGATAAATAGACTTATCTGCTACGCCTAAGGCAAGAAACGTAATATTGGCCACATGTTTATCAGTCTTGGAATGGCAACCGAACATCCTCCAGAAAGACAGAACTATGCGATGTATCCGATGTTTAATTCCCTCCTAAGAGCCAGTATTTCCACAGCTACAGTATAATCCGACCATTACTTCTTGATGCTGTATATAGAATTAATACGCTTAGAGCGTTTTAGCAAACTGCAATCAAACCAGCTTCAGTAATTCTCACTAACACAGGTAGAGTAACTTTACAGTATGATTACGCCAAGCTGAAGGACGAAATTCTGAGTTGTTACAATGTTCTCCTTGCCCCAATGTATGTAAGTTCTCATAGCTTATGAGATTTTGAATTCCGAGTAAATTTTGGAATATACTATATAACTGTAATTAAGATATGTGCAATAATATTTTAGGGGATTTTCCCCTCTACTTAGACTTCTTAAAATTCCCGTAGAAGAATAAAGAGGAAAAAATGCAAACCAATAAACGTGGGGCGTATTTCTGATGGCAATGCAGTATACAAGGGAAAGGAGAGGTAGGTAAGATTTGTTCACTAATTAAGAAGAATAGTAAAACAAATGGATGTATGCTTATCAGATAGAAACACCGCTTGAAAAGGGGTTTATTTCAAGTGGATTTTGGAAAAGGCCGAAGGAGTACTTTTAATCCACAATTTAAACTTTCCATCAATTTACAATACATTCTTAGAAAATTTAATATTATTTATTTATTTCACAAACCACCCTATTAAATTTGTTTCTGACTACAGTGCAGTTTTTAAGTGATCCCTAAACTCTCCTTATATAACAGCTGTCATATAATGTCCGACAAGCAGCCACAAATTGCCTTTCTGTGTTATAGGAATTCATTTAATGTGTTAATTGAAATAAGCGGGAATAATTATAGCGCTGGTGAAACTGAGTTTTTTAGCGAGAGATAATTTTACTTCGGAAAGGAGGAATTTTTGCTGGAGTTTAATCTCTTCTTTTTCAGTGCAAATTCTGTGGAGTTTAGCTGCGACTTAAAATGTTAACTATGGATAATGAAAGAATACAATCACTTACAAATTAGATTACACAACTAGAACACGATGCAATTTACAGAAGAATAGGTACAATAAAGAGATTCCCGCTTTCCATTGATACTTACGGATTCCTTAATTACTCAGCAAACTTCGGGAAACTCAAGCTGAAGCTTTCGTACTGATTATCATGTGAGATATTTCAGCTTACATCAGGTGACAAATATATAATTTATTTATGCACATTTGGGCACTTCAGAACGGACTTTACGCTTCCCTAGGCAACTGTCGGGAAGCTACGATGGATGGAGTGCAGGGGTCTACGCGGCTCGTATCATCGACATCTTGAGAGCCGGTGAGAGTGAAATGAGGATATGAAGCAGCGCCAGAATGCAATGGTGGGGGAAACGAAAGATCCCCGAGAAAACCCACCGATCAGTGGCATCGCCCGGCACGACACCTACGTGCCAAATTTTGGGAGTGGCCCCTCCGGAAATCGAACCCGGCTCTCCTTGGTTGTAGACGAGCGCTCTAGCAGCTTAGCCACCGCGGGCACCGCTACGATGGATAGAAATAAACATTTACCAATCGCACTTACTTAATACACGTGGTAGATTGGCGGACCTATTCTTAAGAGTGGAGCAGAGGCGTATGTAATTTTAAGTCCTTTATAACGGTGATTTCCGTTGGCAGAAGTAAGGGCAGTTCTACTCAGGTTAGGAACAAGACGAGTTACAGGGAAAATTTCTGCCGCTAGGTGCGCAGTGTTCCAAAAAGTTCACTTTTAAATTAAAATTTTATGTATCCGAATAATGAAATGAATTTTTTTACTTTGTTACGAAGTTACTTTATGTTTGATTTATCATTATTGCAACTATCCGGTTTTTTAAAGTAGAAAATAGAGACAAATCTGGTACACACATGACACTGGTGCTTACCTAGTGGCGAAAAATTTTCGTTGCCAAACTTGTAACATTAATCCTTAATCCTCCCAACCTGAGTCGAAGTAACCTATACCGAAGTCACTACAGCATCACTTTCGAATTACGAGTTTCAGGGTTCCGATTTCCAAAAAAGTCTTACAAATATATGCCGTTATTCCTATTGGGTGTTAACGTTAATTTAGTACAGGGCTACTCAGACTTGTTTGGATCGCTGCTCACTCTTTCGATGTGTGGACCTCTGTGGTACATCCACAATGTATAAACACTCCTGCCTTTATAGACGGATTTCTAACACTAGATGCCAGTCCCAGTTGGTCACGGATCCTAGCGGAGTGTATATAAATCACTGAAATGCTGAATGTATGCTTAGCAATAATTACAATTTAGAAATTAAAAGTATAAAAGGGCACCCTTGAAATTGTTCCTCCACCAGATGACACTGATATTAATTCCAATCTGAAATTTAGAATAGCTTAAATTTTTGGAAGATACGACCTTAACTATACCGGCACTTTTCCTTCTATGAAAATTTGTAAATTAATGTGTTTCGGTTCACATTCCATTTGCCATTACTACTGAAGACACGACACATCTGCCATTAGAAGAGGCAAAACGGTTGACTGAACTTCAAACTGATCGAAATTTGAAGCTCGAATTTAGGGAAGCATATTAAATCCTGTATTTTAGTGGAAAGAGAGTTGTTAGTGCCAATAGAATGTACCTTAACAATACTACTTAAGTTTTCAACAACTTAACTGCACGAACAGGAATTTTCGTCACTGTTAAACTTAAATAAAAAGAAACGTGAGCGATTAAGTTCTGCTGACCAAGAATTACGGGTGTGTTTGTTTACAAATCCTTCACGTGTTATACAATGGTTGTTAAAGTCAGCAAGCCCACATTTCCCACTGAATTGCAACAATAGTGTAATTTATGGACAAATAATTCATAATTTTTTTAGGTTATATTACATTCTTTGCAGTTCTTTCATGTTAAAACATAAAATCATTTTAATTAAAATACACGTCGGTTTTAACGTGTTCACACTTTTCCCGTGTAGTAATTGAAAGACTGCTTGGAGTGTCTACGTCAGAATAAAGTTGGAATGTTACTTTTCGACAAATAGAGTTTTCGCTGGAAAAATATCGTATTACATTCCTTGTTTAGTGAGCTATTATCTTCATGCATTATGCTCTTCAATTTTGTGTGGCTCAACTTTTGAAATATTGTAATTAGTATGTAGGTCATTAATCGTTTACCATCTCGGTGTGAAGCATTAACAAAAATGAAATTTAAGGCATTAATGTTTTAAAAATCTAAAAACTTAAGTTGTAAAATATCCACAGTGGAATACCTTCGGGAAAATACCATAGAAATATCCTTGTTCAATGCTTTTCACTGTGTTAGAGTAGGTTTTAGAATTCACTATTTTTATTTGTAAGTCCTTGGTATGGCCCGTGGTATTTAGATAACTCGCCTCGCACTCAGGTGAAGCGAGTTCGATTATCTGCGGTCTCACACGAGTTTTTTTTAAATTTGGGAACGTGGTCGACAATACGGTTGCCAGGTGGGTTTTTTTGAGGTACTCCCGTTATTCCCATCCTTTCATTCTGCCGTTGCTCCATCTTCACCTCTTTTCACACTCAGCGGCGCGCAAGACTTGCTGTTCGAAGCCGACCGAAATCTCTTAATATTCAGTTGAGTCCTTAGTATTATAGGCGTCCTGGCCATGACGTCACCCTCGTGTGGCAAGAAGGACGGACAAGAGTCGTAAATTGGTTCCTACAATTTTAGCATAATACATATTTTTTCTTTCAAATTATGAAATAACTTGTTGAAAAATGTATACCAATGGCTGGAAACAGTTTTCCAAAAACGAATAAGAGGAACGTAACATTATTAAATCGAAATAATTGAAACTGCTCCAATCGGCCAATCTGACTGCATATCTCTTTAAGACTGCTCCACTTTAAAGAGTAAAATTCTGCTGATCATTTTAATTGCGGGTATCCACTGATTAAAAATGTGATTTCTCCCAATTCATAGTGAATTTCTGGACCTGGCAGTTAAACCCATAGATTAAAGATTAGGTAGACCGCTTATTCGTCTTCTGCGCATGTACCCAACATTGACCTACCCCACTCATACACAACTGTCAAAGTCGCATGGTCGACAGTGATGAAAGTGTTTGTTTGTATCTTAATTTTTAATGACAAGCACTATTATATGAATAAAGTACTTTCACCAATTTCAATTTAATCAAACTGTATTACAATTCGGTTAGAAGCAGTATACATACATCTCAAAGAATTTATATAAAAATCAGTTTTCTAACCTAAAATTCAAACCATGCCGCTTTCGCTAGACGTGTTGGCAGAAAAGTAGTTCAATGTTGGGACACGGTGATTGGTTGTGCGCAGCTAGCTAGATCGGCCTATCTCATCTTTAGTCTATGGTAAAATCTAAGTGCATTTCGTTGAATCGCCTGTAGATGGCAGCTAATTATTTGAAGATTTGGTAAAATAGTTCTACTGATTTAAATCACTGATGAATATATAGACTGAAGGAATTTTAAATATACATTTTTTTTTTTGCACACACTCCAAAATTCGACGATTTTAATACGTTATCAATGTCATAGAAATATAATTAGAAATATTTTCTTGAAATGTTTAATGAAATTCACCAAAATTTCAATTTTAAATTATGTGATGAAATTTAATATCAGAATGGAAAGAAGTTAGAACCGATAGCGCATGTGAGCCAAATGTATTTCACAGAAATTTCAATATGAATCTCCTATGAATTCAAGAAAACTCTTTAGACTCTCTGTAGGCTATTCACGGGAAAGTGAGCACTTCTGAGAGCACTTTCATTTGGAATAATAGTCAATAAATAGATTTTATTTTAGCCTTAGACGTTAACTTACGAGTGCGGTAAAATCTACGCACAGAGTTTATTACTTATGTGGCAATATAAATTTTAAAAATAGCTAAAGGATAAAAAAATCTCGCTGCAATAAAAAATTAATAGGGTCTCAAAAGTGCTCACAATACCGCGAACAGTCAATATTGAAAATTATTTTTTTAACTTATAGTGTAAAAGATTCTCATTTAAAATTATTATATTCATCTGTTAAAAAAATCATAAACACTGTCTTACAAATTATCCGGTGTTTTAGCTAAATATAGTTCATATCATGACACGGAAACATATCATGATTTAAAAATTTAGAAAAGGTTTGGGTTTTTGAACGGCCTTAAAAACAGAAGCTCTCCACATGGCTTTACTGTTTCAGAGAAGCGAGTTGGTAATCCAGTAGTTAAAATCCCGCTATAATGAGAATATGCCGTCGTCTTAAGCTAGTTTGTTAAACCCTGGACGAGAAATCAAAAGCTAAATTTGGGTTTTATTTGCCGAGGTTAAGGAACCCGTCTACCTGGAGCTCTCTTCCACGTTCGAGGCCGAAAATCGCGGGAGCGGTAAGGGCGACACTGCCATGCACATCAAGTGCACCAACGCACTTATACGAGCAGGACTCTAAACTGGCGGTGGCTTTATCATTTTATTGGTGGAAAATCTATATCAAAATTCAATGGAGGGCTGTACACTAGTTTCGCAGGAATTCGCCCATAATATTTTAAGCTGTAGCCCACTGAATATGCCATCTGCGGACATGTTGAAAAAGTTTCAGAACAGTGTTTGCAATAAACGTCATATGTTTAAAGTTGTATTCCGCCCTAGCGTCGAGGGTTATTCCTTTTCGTGTGCGAACACTTTGTGCATACATTAAATAGTATGTTCCGAAAACCACGTGTATTACGGCGACGCTGCAACCCGGTTCGCGCGCCAGCCACGTAGACGGCCGCCTAGAACAGAAAAGTGTGATGGTAGTGTGGTACCAGTTAAAAGAGGGAGGGGGAAGGGGTGTACGGCAGGCGTCAGAGAAGCACGAAGGTTTCCTGAGGCAGACGTCAGCTCTGCGAAGCTCGCGTAAAACACTTAGCACCGCTCCCCCACAGACCGATATTTCACAGGAAGGCGCGGATCTAGGCCTCTGGGGCCAAGCCACGGTCCCCTCCCAAGAGCAAGCTAAAAGTTAAAAGAAACGCTAGCAAAAAAACTCTCGAAGAGGCTGTCAGGCAGAGTGAGAGATTTCTAAACGCTTGTCTGGTCTTTTTAGATGGATTGTGAATGTCAAAAAGATCGAGCCTTTGCGCGCCGAAACATTGAAGGGGCCGTGTTAGTAGCGGCGCGGCCAAGGATATCACGGAGAACACACGACTACAGGCGTTTAAGCTGGAGACTGGAGTTGGTGACGCTCGAACCTCATGGTTAACACTAGAGGTCATATTCTACCACTAAGAAAATCATTCAGTTCAGCGCAGTATAAATTAACGGAAAAAAAACTTTTAAAACCAAGATTTTATTTATACTTCCACTAAAAAGAGAAAAATATTTATAGTAGTTACAGAATTTGTAGAGTTTGTAAAACAGCCGTAATAAACTTTGCTACAAATTAATATGTTTGTATAAATTTATACTTAGTATATAAAAGCTTGGCCCAAATATAGAACGTATACCTCATTTGCGTAAGCGTAGTAAGTACATATCGTGAGTAAGGCTCTTAACTATTCGCAATACACAACGTATAACTTATTTGCGCAATCGTAGTGAGTAGATATTTTGCGTAAGGCTCTTAACTATTCGCGCCAGGATTTTATATACAAAATTTAAAATGTACAAACATATTAATTTGTAGTAAAGTTAATCACAGCTGTTTGACCACATCTTACAAGTTCTACAAATTCTGTGACTACTACTATAGTAATTTTTCTCTTTTTAGTGCATGTATAAATAGAAGCTATGTTTTGAAACGTACTTTTTACTTTTAATTTATGTTTCACATTTTAGTCTCAACAATTTTTTTTGTGATTATTATATAGGTAGATTATTTACACATTCACATACTCGTCCGTCATCAGTATCGCTTGCGATTCCGATAACGGGCACGTCTGTGAATGTATAAATAGTCTACCAATATATTAATAATAAAAACAATTAGTGAGAATAAAAAGACTAACAAAGTCAAGTTAAACACTGGTGGCCCCTTCCACACTTCGGGCTGCAACCTGACTGACAGTGATGGAAAAAGCATAGGCGAGATTGAAAAGTGTTTTTTGTTATCGTAGATCAGCACATAAGGGGCACGCGAATTCTAACACACTGTAATGCAGTTCACGCGCCAAATTGGGGGGGGGGACTTAAGGTACCGTAAATACAAACAAGTCAAGTGAAGTAAAAGCTTGTAATAAGAGCCTATAAAGGGAAACACTCGCGCAAAAAAGTGACAAGAACGACAAGACAGAGTCTGTAGACACGGTCGTTCACGCACGTTAAAGTGCTTTTCAGGTACCAAAACTTTTTGTTAACTATTTTGAGGATAGTTACAAGCAACTGAACTGTCTACAAGGAGAAACCAGGAAATTTCAAACATACAGCACACTTCATAAATTATTTAGAAGCAGTCATTTATGTACAATTTCAAATGAGGAATATAATCGCAAGGAATATGTCTGGCCGAAGGTTGACATCAATATAAATGTACATAAGTGTATTCTTCAACATTGCTTTTTACCAGCATTTACATAACGCCGTTACTAGGCAATAACTGATACGTGGACCTATGACTTCATTATAATATTGCTCCATGGACCTTCTCAACTGAACTGCGTGCACATGAGACCCCGGGGTTGAATGTACGATAAGCATCTAGCAGCAAAAAAACACCTGATATACTTAAAAATAATTTTTTAGAAATTGATTAAAATTTAATTTTGCTCTGTAACTGGATTCAAGCATGATTTTCTGTAGAACAGTGTGGTCTATATTATAGAGATTTTTCCCGCACATTATGTCAGCTAAATTAATACGTTCCTAAAGTTGTGGCTTTGAGTTCCAACTATTATTATTATTTTCCTACCGCTAAAACAAAAATATGTAACCGTAACCATACGGATTACGGTTCTTGCTCTCGCAAAAAAAAAATCTTTTTTTATTTTGCTTTGGTTAAGTGGGAGGAGGGGTATCCTGATCACTTTAGAATATTTTGTGATATAAATGGTAATTTATTGATTACAGACGACGCCCTAGTTTTCACTCAGTAGCCGATGGTAATGCAGTATTTACAAAATAACTTGTTGACGTAACATAAATTTGGCAGGTTCTGTTTTAACAAGATATTCTGCAGGAACCAGAGAGATTTCCATTTCAGTAATTAAGTAATTCCCGTGACGAAATATCAGTTTTCCCACTTTGTGCATGGCTATACAATACTACAGTGCGAAAATTAATCTGACAGCATCCGTATATTGACTAGTCTCTGCCAGTATGTAAATTAACACTCGATATATACACATTCAAAAAAACCATAGCAATATTGTACAATTTTTTTAAATTAATTCAAGGTTATAAAAAAAACCTATTCACTAAATATATAATATTGTTCTCAGTGAAGATCATGAGCACCCTAGAAGACATTATATATATATATATATATATATATATATATATATATATATATATATATATATATATATATATAACACACACACAAATATATATATATATATATATATATATATATATATATATATATATATATATATATATATATATATATTTGTGTGTGTGTGTGTATACAGTATGGGGCTGAATTCGACCGACGAACTTACTTGAGCGGATTTTTTATACTAATTCAAGTGATATATATAGGACACTTTGTTCCTAAACTAAATATTGAGGGCGAAAAAGTCCCCGATAATGGATATTTTGGAATCTATTTTTGCGAAATATCGAAAACCAGGTGAGATGAATGTATGATTCGCATAACATTGTTTTTTGTTATCGGGATCTTCAACCCAAGAGTACACTTACATTAACAACACTCCCCGTTATGAAAATAACAGGGGTGGACACCCTTTTATTGCCGGAAACTTCGTTACCGTCGGGAATTATGAACATTTTATACTGGTTTATTGAGCAGTATGAACTACCGAAACAAAAATTATCTCTTGATGCAACTGCCTAGAATCCGTCGTTTTCGCTTGAAACGCACACAAACATTCCGCTAAATTCCGCTGCAGCTATACAGCACCTAGTATGCAGGCAATTCTACCTACTTGCGTGTATGGTCACTGCACAACCGATGGTGGCGGACAAGGTTAACGCGTACTGTAAACAACGCGTACCATACATTAATAAACATACACAACTATCAGTTTTTGGCGACAGTTCGTGTGTGATTCCATGCAAGGAATAGATATATTGGTATTTCCTACGCACCTGGAACTGTATAGCTGCTGCTGTGTGCTGTGCGATCTTTTGAATGTAGAAACATTTTGTGGTGCCCTCTGTGTCCTGAGGACCTAACAAGGCGACCATCCATTGGTCCTAAGCAACTCTGGATTGAGTGGTGCGGAGAAAAACAAAGAGGCACCAAGTCAAAGCTAGACTACAACAAAGAAACTGAATTGTGTTGAAAAGATTCTATTCATTTATTTATTTTCAATAATCCTTTTTCTGTCATTGATTCTATTGATGAAGAATATAGAATATAAAGAATATGAAACCATCAAACTATGGGTATTTGACCCTTACTTCAAGTGCAATAATTGAGAAGAAAAATCTCAATTTGAAATGTTTAAAATTATGGCTACTGGGTAGCCCCAACACTTTGTTTTCGTGAAATTGTCACTTAAAACCAGAATCTGGCCACTCTGCAAGGCCAATCACAAAAAAAAAAAACATCACAAGGGATGCATCATATATCTGACACCATAATTCAATTACTCTCTCTCCTCTGACTTCAACAACAGGATAAAGGCCATTTTCTCAACCATGTGTATGTTCTGTTAATTACAGAAAATATTGATTATGTGAAAAATATAATGTATTCAAATAGTCTTTACACCTGGCCATAGCAACATGCTGAAGGCCACTTTACTCAAACATATGAAAATACTGTAAATACCAGTAAATATTGAACGTGTGAGAAATGGAATATATTTAAATATTCTTTAGACCTAGCCATAGCAACATGCTGAAGGCCATTTTACTCAAACATATGAAAATACTATAAATAACAGTAAACAGATTATTTTGAATTAAACAACAACTGGCCTTGATTACACCATCATAAAAACCTCTTTAAAAGATGCATACTTGAATTTACTGCCACCTGAAGATAATACTCCACAAAATTATCATAATCTGACATTAGTTGTGACTTTCAAGGCAAAATATTGTAATATATCAACTTGCCCAGCCATTTCTCCCTAAAGGCCATTCTTTAAAACCTCATTTCCAAACTTTGAAACGTACTTGTTAAAAAAAAATTCACTTTTCAAGAAAATTGTAAAAAATGTCTTTAGAAAAATGCACTCCATTATTTGCTTTCAAATATCCTAATGTCCAAACAACTTCTACCAGGACTTTATATCTGGTCCTTTCTAACCTTCATGTCAGAAGTGCTTAAAGTCTATTTGGTAATAGAAAACATTAAAGTTCAAAAACTTATCAGAAGAAACTGCCGCCTTGAAGCCGTGGAGAAGCCATCCCTCTCGAGTGACTTTTCCACAGTACTATTTATACAATATAAGCACCAAAACTTAAACACAAAATGCACAATCAATACCAAAGTCTCATTCATGCAAGCCCAATCAGCGTTGAAAACACACATATTCCCATAGTGGGGTGGTTTCAGGGTGTGCTTCCAATCACCCACAAGTCCATACCACCACCCTTTCTTCCGGTCTTGGGTGCACGGCGAATAGCCGCCTGGACGTCTGCAGCCGCCGAGCACAGTCTAGGGGGCGCCGCAGTTAGCTGTCAGACCCTGAGCAGTGCGCATGCGTACAGTCGCCACGCCACGAAGCAGAAGTGTACCATGCAGTATGGCCTTGGCGGCCGACATGACAGGGAACCTGCGATGTGCCGGGCAATGAACTCCAGTTGATGGTAATGTTTTTGTTCGTCCCTCGCAGAATTATTCTAGTTTACACCAATTTGGAGGTAAGCGATGGCTCAACAGTCAAATATAATAGTGCATTATGACCTTTATATAAAAATAATTTCTTCTTAGGCCACGTGACCCCTACTCAATAGGGCAGCCATTTTTCACAATATGAATACCTTACTACCTCGTCAATTTTTTAACATACTTTCCAAAGTAAGGAAAAATGTCTCGGCACGTGCTTCTTGCAAGTACGAATTCTTGAGTCAGCTAATAACTTCGTTCATGAAGATGTAGGGTCCCTTTCACTCATAACAGCAGGGCAATGGAACAGAAAAATGTGTACATATTTAAAGTGAAGCGTAACTTTATGTCACAATTTGAACAAAGTTTTCATCGTGTCATATTGATGATGTCGTAATAGAAATATGGGGGTGTAAATTGCAATAATTGAAATGCACTGTCTCAATTTGGTGCAGTAGTGTAGAGCAATGCCATTAAAACACATCACATTTAAGTAGTATCAGGTAACACATTGCATTTGACAACAAAAGCTGTGGCTTTCGTAGGTTTTGTATAAGAAAATGTATTACAAACACTTTTATAGAAAAGGCTCGATGGTACGGCCGCCATGTTTGACGCACAGTTCACATCGCTACACTAACGAATATGAGACACGTTTAAAAGCACTGTCATTGTCTCGAGAAATCCCAGTACCGGCAACGATGTGGACGAATAGATTCTCTTCAGAGTCCACCGCGGTTTCATTCACCAGGCTGCACATGTAGCCCCAGAAGAAATAGTCCAATAGATTCATATCAGGGGATCGTGGAGGCCATGTAACAGGACCCCCGCGGCCTATCCATCGTCCAGGGAATACGAGCTTTAGCTGATCGCGGGCACATCGCAAAGTGTGGCCTGGGGCACCGTCGTGCTGGAACCACATGGCCGCTCGTGTTTGCAACGGGACCTCTTCGAGTAATGTCGACAGCGTTTCTCGCATAAATGCAGCTTACACATTGCCGGTGAGGCGATGTGGTAACAGGTAGGGGCCAACCAACATATTATGTATTACGCCTGGCCAGACTTTGACACTAAATCTCTGTTGATCGCCGTGGACGAATGGGGTGTGAAGATTGAAATCCGCCCACTCGGAGATATTTCGACAATTCTGTATGCCATCACGTTGAAAGGAAGCATCGTCAGTGAAGATAATATATCTGTCAAAGTCAGGGTGTGCTCTGCGTTGTTCCAGAAACCATGCTGCAACCTCCACGCGTCGAGGATAATCCGCAGGACCCACGCCATGCACACATTGTACGGATGTAGTAATTGCTCATGAAGCATTCGACCAATGGTGCGGTGGCTTCCTTCTGTTGAGTACTTTTGCAATAGTACACGTACTCACGTGTGGGTTATTCTCAACATGCCTCAACACATCCTCTTTAAACCTCGTTGCCCTCACTGCCCGTCTGCACCCTGCATTCGGTCGTGTCATCTCCAATATTCCACTTTCTCTTAAACGTCGGTCCGCATATGCACATGTTGTGTGTGTGGCTGCTGTCTGTGCGGAAATCGGTCCTTTTATATTCTTTGCGCCTTTCGTAAATTTCCCTCTTCCGCACTGTGGACGATTAGCATATCTGTCAGTTCCAGCCGCGTAAAGCGTTCCATTTTGTAGACATAATATGCATCTGGACCAACAGATATGTATGTGATACACTATGGAGTGCTCAGATATGTTATACAATACATCTCGGGATTTATTGGGCCACATTCGATATAGCGCCTTTAGTGCCATGGTAACTGTCGTGCCAGGCGTGGAATTGAGCACATCAAACCGTACACAGCTCCCTAGTGTGGCATTAGTACCAGACATGTAGACCACCCACACAACCAGAACACACATGATTTATACTATTTGCTGTATCTAACAGCTAGTTTGATGTTTGCTTGCAAACGAATGGCCTGGCAGTGTTGCGTTATGGGATCGTTACTTTCAACTGCCGACATGTCGTTTGTCAAAAGTAATACCTATTTACGTGATAATAATACAGTATGGCTAATTGTACGTTTTTAATTTGTGTGTTTAACGTCTCGTCGAAAGCGAGATTATTAGACACAGGAACATACAACTAGGCCCGTGAAAGGGCTAAGGAAGGATTCGGCCATGGCCTTTCTTAAGTAAACATCCCAGTGTTTGTCTGGAGTGACTTCGGGAACCGAACTCTGGATGGCCTGACCAGTATTCGAATCCGCGTCCTCCCGAATGCAAGTACAACATGTTACTGTTGCCCCACTTCTCTCGGTCTCTGACTTATTAATGACGTGAGCCGTTTATACGAAACGTCAGAAATCATAAACGTTTAATGCTTTTTTATTTAATAGTACGACCTAGGTACCACACAGTGCCTCCAGTCGTAACTGCCTAGGACCACCTCTTTCATACAAAAAGCACATACTAATGGAAGGTAATTGCTGTTTACAGTACCACCTACCACATAACCTTTAAGAATTTCGTCAAAATTATTTGCTTCCATGTAGAGAAAATTAGGCTTATTAGTAATGTAGGTAACTTCTTGTTATGATTGTGCAGTAGCCAAAGACTATGGCTCAAATGCTAGCTTTAGTAGGCCAGGAGGTACAAACAGTAAGGGATTGTGCTGTGACAAGTGAAAAGTGTCTGTCTAAAATATCCAGTGAGCAAGTAGTAATGCAGCAGAAAAACGCTGATTGGCACCTCAAATCTTAGTTGTGGGTATCAAGCTCCACCACAGTGAAAGGTTTTTTCAAAGTCCTAAAAAGATATGCAACTTTTTAGGGGTAATATTGGCTATATTCGCGTGAAGTTTCCCACGCGGTTACAACTTTCATGGATTAATAGAGTACAAAATTTCAGTTTGAAACAATGGTATGGTGTTTATTAATTTCCGTGCAAATCGTAAATGTTATTGAAGCGAATGCTCTGGTCGACTCTGGCGCCTCGTGTTCGCTGATAATTCAAGATTTTTGTATCATTTTGACATAAAAAATGCTTAAGGGAGTTGTGTCACTTGAAAAAAGTGAGAATGTAGGTTTTTCTCTTGCAGATGTTGGGATAATTATTCCAGTGTGTAATGCTAGGTTCGAAATTAAGATTGGGAGATTACCATATAATCTTTTTTCTCTAAGTATTGCCCGGATTAATGAGTTATTACTTGGACTAGATTTTTTTGGGAAGACACATGCTTCACTAGAAGTAGCTGATCGGGTTTTATATTTGAGTTTTGCGTAGGCCACCCTGAGTGTGATGTATGGATTAATAAAAATCGAATTATTACAATACAGTTAATACCAAGAGATTCAGAAGTTAAGGGTGGAATTTTTGGATATAGCAATTTCAAAGCTTGGATATTATACCCAGAGTCCAATTTAATTAAAGCCATTTATGTTTGTGCCGTATCAAATATCGCTTCCAAAGGTAAGAGCTTTTCGGGATTTAATTAATAATGTGCGAGAACAGTATATTATTGAATAACCACGTAGCGCATATTCTAGCGATTCAATTTCAATCGCTGAGAAGATGCCAAAGCAATATATCTCTAACATGTGATTACTGGACTATAAATAAAAATTTGTATCTTAACCAATGCTCTCTCCCCACAATTGAAAGTGTATTTAAACATTTTGGGAATGCTAGTTATTTAACTATCCTGTTCCTCAATCCAGTATACTTGCAATGGGACCTGCCTTCAGATTATCGGAAAATATTGGCTTGTGTGACCCGTTGGGCCACTACTAGAGAAAGTGGTTACCAATAGGAATAAATCATTGGCCTCAGGCCATGTCACATATTATATTGCTCAAGGTGTTAGATCAGTATCAGTATCATTTTCTTTCACATATTATATTGGTGGTACATGTGTGTATAGTACTACTTTTAAAGAACATTTACATACTATGTTTACTGCTCTGCACAAGGCTGGTCTAACATTCAATATAGATAAAATCATACGAGTTAGAAGCCATATTAAATACTTGCGTTTTATAATTCCTGATATACAAATGCTAATGGACTCTGAGTAAATTAAGCCGATTGTCAAACTTCCGCTAATTTGAAATCGGTTAGGCGATTTTTTGGCATGGCAGGCTTCTCTTTAAAGTTCATTCCTGCTTTTTTGCTGAAATAGCCGAACCTTTCGATGTGCTAAACATACAAGTGTATTGCCAGTAAAATGAGGATCAGAGCAAGGCATTTCGTAAAATTAAAAAAAAAAAAAAAACATCGTCACCAGTTTTACAGCTTCCTGGCTTTAGAAACAGTTTGTTTGAAGGCAGATACAGGTACTGTTATAGCTTTCGGAGTCATATTGTGTCAGATGGTGGATGATTTTTTAATCCTAGTAGCTTTTGGAAGTAGATTGCTGACACCGACAGAAAACAATCACACAGTGAATAGAAAGGAGATATTTAGAGAGCCGGTTATTTAGAGAGCACGATGTTTATTTCGTATAAAGATAACCAAGTTAGATGATCCTTTCCACACCCTAAAAATTTTTTTGTACTTTTACAAGAAAAATCCTTCTAAACCCTGTTGCTAAGAAAATCCTTTGTAAAACTACAAACAGTTTTCTTGTAAAATATGGAAAACATATATTTGTAATATTACAAATTATAGCCTTGTATTACAACTTACATTATTGAAAAGTGTGCAATTTTTTTTTTCTAGAAAACACACGTGATGAATTATTAATAGAGAATAACTAAAAAAAAATATTTCAAAACATTATTTACGAAAAAGAAAAAGTTACACTTTGCCAGCACAAGGGCTAGAACCCATACCTATTGTGTGATTAACAAGCACTCTTAACCACAAGAGCAACTCGTCTCACGGGTTTAGCACTTATTTTTATAGTAAATATGCTGCAAATACCTACAGAATAATATGACGTTATTTAATTAAGAAAAATATATTTGTTTCATTTTAAGAGTTCTGTTGTTGAGTTGAGAGATTTGGACCACTCTTAACAACGAGGTCTTGAGAGCCGATTTAAGAGTTCTGTGTAGCTAGGAAACTATTATAATCCATTTCATGTAAGAGGGGTAAATTTTGACAGTTAGAAATAAGTGGCACGGCCACAATGTATGCTTCCACCATATATGTTTTGTCACTGAAGGGAAAAACTTTTGTAAACAAATGATCGAGTTCAAAGCACACTTACATTTTCCTCTTTTCTCGTGTTTCCTGTCATGGCAGACACTGAAAGACTGACGTTAGCTAACTTCCATTCAGTAATCAATGCAGGATATTATAGCTAGGTTGACGTTCCAACCTGTTTTATTTTTGTAATTGCCAAGTTAAATTCATTGGGGTTCTGTTAGTTTTCTTTCGAGGGAAAAAAGGAAACAGTGAGGGGTTGGTGAGCTTTAGTTTAACGTCTTTCGTGAGACGGTATTATTTTGATGTTCGTATGAGTGTGTGGCATTTTGAGTTGCATATTGATTTAATGGAGCATTGGAAAATTTTTATTCGTATGGAAATAACATTTAAATTATTTAACTTCGAAAATGTTAACTTCAATGAAAAAACCAAATCACGATACATACGTCGCTGTTCGTATTCGCACAGATGCAGCAATATACACACACACACACACACACTTCGATCAAAGTTAACCTTACACTCGTTGAATTTACGATATAGACAAATAAATAAATTTTATGCACAACACTACAAAAGTGTTGGAAGTGCGGCTTTTTCAGGCCACGTGAATTTCAGTAACTATAGTAACGGTTTACAAATACGTTTACAAAACACGCTAACTTACTATTCGTAAAATTCGTAACCTCTTGAACACGTGTTTTCTATGGCATTCCTTGCAAATTTACCTCACTTAAACCACGTTTGTTCGTCAAAAGCATTAAATAATGTATTTACAGAACCATTCAGTAAAATCAACACTGCGCACGTTTCCTAAATCCAACAAATTTAAGCTTAGGACCTAGATATATAAATTATATTCGTCACGTTTCATTGTGGACGGCGGTTAAGGAAAATGGCGTAAGAGCTGGTTTACGAAGCGGTAATCACGGGCCGATTAATATTACATTTCACTCAAGAAAACGCACTACAACGGTACCTACAACCAACTATGCTTGAAGAAAGCGAATAAAAATAATTAACTACCTATTAAATATTCGGACAACACCAATAAGATATCCGTATAAACACGATGAGGAAAAAGCACATCCACAAAGGCGTTCACTGGGCTGGAAACTGGAAACATAATCATGGCTAGCCATTGGCTGGAAACGTCCACTGTTCGTATGTGTCGATATACTCTGAAATAATTGCTAAACATTTTTTAAAGTCCAGTCACTAAAAGCCAAAAAAAAAATAATAATAATATTGCTTTAAAAAAATAATCCAAGCCATATGTGTTGTAAGTATAATCAAAATTTTAAACTACAACTTTTAGTCCTGAGTACTAGTTTCTTTCAAAGCGATCATAAAAATCGCTAACTTAACGACATGCATCCCGCAGAAATTCATCAGCTGATACAATACTTTACAAACGAGAGCCTTTACTGTTTTCATAGTGTGTGGATTGGTCACACTGCCTGTCAGATTTTACCTCACTTATATGAAATCGACTATAATGAGTGGTATTGCCTCGTTTTATTAAAATAGTCGTTTTATTATGAATATTTGAGTTGTTTTAAGTAGGTTACGTAATTCAAACTTGCAATACCTTTCTTTTTAAACGTAATTAAAATTTATATCACCCATAGTTTTTGCACAAACAGCTATATACGGTTTTACTTGGTTGAGTGTCCGCCATCTTCCTGAAGCTCGTGGATACGGGTCAGTATAGTACAAATATTTCTTGAGGTCTAAGTATTACAAACACGACCCTTGTGATTTTACACACGAGTAGTTTTACAATTGCCATTTTTACAGTGTACTGAAAAGTCGGCAGGCAGGATTTCACAAAGACTGGATAGGCTCACAAAGTATGAGTACGTTGAAAAACACTTAAAAGGTGTGGAATACTGTGTTGCCTACTTTTTATCTAGGTTGTTTGATACTGAAGAGTTTCAAATTGGTGACGATACATGAGTGGACCAGATATCTGTTACAGAGGAAAATAAACCAATGTCGGAGGTTGAGCAGGTAGGAGTGTTGCAGACTTTCCCTCAAACATCAGAAATATTATTCCTGATGTGTCAATATTCGTAGGCGAATTATTTCTGGCACCACTTCTTGTTATCAGATTAGGAACGGATTAATCGGTTATGTTGGTTGTAAGGGTAAATTGAATATATTTGTACCCAACGATTTGCATCAGATGATCTTTCAGCACTACCTTCAATTTGAAGATCATTTGGATCAAGGAACTACATTGTCTCGAATTAAAGAAATGTTTTACTGACCCAATTTGAGATATGAAATTGAATTGTGGGCCTCTCAACGTGAAGCCTGTCATGAAGCTAAGCCCCACAACACAAGGGCTGCTGTGCATTATTCTGTGATAGCAGCTAAATATACTTGGAAGCGAGTTTATTTAGCAGTTTTGGACCTTTATCACGAACATATTCTAAGCTTTCATAATTTGTAGTTGTGGTAGATAGTTTAAGCAAATTAGTATTTTCATTTACCTTGTGTAATATGAAGTCTGTAAAAATTGGTAAGATATCGCTACATTGTTCCTTATTTTTGGGTCACCAGTAAGTTTAGGGTTATCCCCAATTTTCGCACATGGGAATCATGCCGGACGATACCGCTAGTCGGGAGGTTATCTCGGGGACCTTCTATTCCCCCCGTCCATGAATTCTGACACTGCTCCATACTCAACTCGTTCCACCCTCATCGGCTCTCAAGACCTCGATTTTAAGAGCCGCTCTAACCTTTTTATCTTTCTCTCTCCGCATTTAACTTCTACTGAAATAAAGAATCTTGCTTGTTCATGGGGTAATAAAACGATTCAGACCTCTCCATACTATCCGGAAGCAAATTTATTTGAAATATACACTATAATCGCAATCTTAAAAATATATTGCGGACCTTCCAGAGTCACTCCCGTCGTGTGTAGGGTTATAATTTGTAACAGTTGTCTTTGTCCTTTAACAAGGTGACAAGCCACGCTTTAAAATATGTCGTCCAGTAATTTTTTGGGAGAAATTTGTGTCAACATTTCTTAAATGTGTGTAGTCGCCATTCTTTCCGCTGGGATTCTGTTGATATAGCCAGTGTTAATGATATTAGTGAAGGGCTGAAAAACAATTTTTAAACTAGTACCATGATAAAATAGTTGTGAAGTGTAATCAAACTGTTGGTCCTATTTATTTCAAAATGGGAGATAAAGTCCTTTTGGGGGCTCAATTTCTAAGTAAAGATGGGGGTGGCTTAAGTGCAAAGTTTGCCTCCAAAATATGAAGTGTCTTTTAGAAGCAAGCGTTTTATAACGCCCTTGCCGGTTTTAATAAGAAACCTCCAGGATCCCAACACAGAAAGAACCAATCTCGTGTCTCCCGGTTGAAAGTGTTTCAGTGTGGTAATAATCCTTGAGTCTGAGGATGTAGCTTTATGTGACATGCTCATTTAAATTTGTTTATGTTCATTGCCATTAAGACATAAATTGTTTTATTCCCACACATGTGTTTTAAATTATATATACTGTGTACTTAAATGATAATCCCTTTTAGAGTAGGACATGCTAGGACTAGGGCTTAGGGAAATTCGAGAACAGTGGATTATGTGGTTTTGAACCATACAACGGGATTTTATTAACAGGTCTCAGGCTATTGGTCATTAATGGGGATAACAGTATGCCTACTAAAATCGCTGTGACTAATGCTGGTACACTCTTGTTGTTGTTACAATTACAGAGAGGACTTTCCCTGAGATGTGGCCTTGATGGTGACGAGATGCGGCTGCTTCATGCCATGCAGGTGCCGAGGAGGTCTCCGGAGTGGAGGATACAAGAATATCCCGTTTGTCATAACATCTCCTGTTGAAGCGACGTTGGCTCTCAGATCAGTCTCACATCTGCTTCAGAGATTGTTAACTGTCAACAACTTCGAGTTACTGCTGTTGGAAGCGTTTATTTTTTTCATCACGAATTATGTGCAGAGGACTTTGGACTTCCAGTGGGCACTGTATTGTTGTGTTTTCCGACCCCAAAAAGGCATGATGATGATGGGAAGTCTTCAGTCATCTGATCAGCAGTCTTAATTTCAGATTCCCTACACGACTTGCCATCGTAGAGTGACAATGAACGTTGTGGACTGATTCCTGGAGGGTATCCTGCTTTCAAGGGGTGGAAGATGAGACGAGCGTTTCGTCAGAACCAAGAAAAGTACATTAAGTTTATTGCAATATTGTT
Organism: Dryococelus australis; assembly: GCA_029891345.1. Classification (NCBI taxonomy): domain Eukaryota; kingdom Metazoa; phylum Arthropoda; class Insecta; order Phasmatodea; family Phasmatidae; genus Dryococelus; species Dryococelus australis. The sequence goes on from CM056998.1 coordinate 125,069,615, forward strand.
TCCTGCCTAACCTAAAAACCTGCTTCAAATTTTAAAATAGCATCCTACTGTTGATGTCTTTGCATTACCATGTACGCTTGATGTCAGCAGCCCTTCCTACACAGATTAGCCTTGTACGCTGGTTCAAAACGGCCAGCAGAGGAAACATCGTTGCATTGACAGACAGCTACTTTCTCAGACCGTGTCTCGGCTCAAACTGCCCACAGGCCGCCTTGGACGTAGTGATCATTTGCAGCTACCATGGAAGACTGGCGTGTTTTATTAACACTGTCTGTTCACCTCCACGTAGACTGGAATAACACAGAGTTGAATTTTCCAGAGAGAAAACTTACGAGCTCAAGACAAATGGCTGTTTACTTTGGCGACGTATGTAAATAATAATCAAATAAAAACTTGTGATAGGTTCCTTACCAATGTAAATGAATTCGTGTCGCAATCCTTATCTACCAGTAAGATCAAAAGACATGTCAAAGGCTTCAAAGTCTAGGGGTAAGGAAGGGGATTTAAGTATATATACTGATGCATTTCAGAAAGGCAAGCATTGTTCTAGGATTTAGGGTACCACGCACTTCGTGACAACCAGAAATATCTCATATTAACTATGAGTTGTTTGAGGGCAGTTCACCTTTATATGCTTAGCGTGTTTAGCCAGAGGAAAATTGTTAGGTTTATTTTTACATGTTTTAAATTTCGTGTTTCAGATTTGAGAATTTTAATTACATGTTTGAAAGTATCTGTCCGAAAAAAAAATATAAGTAAATATTACCCTGCGTGGTATGGTTCGCTTGGAAATTGGTACATGTACATTTGTAAACAAGATTATTCAAAAAGTATAATATTTTATACTGTAGTGTTTTTGGTGGCAGTGAAGCTTCATACAATGTAAGATTTTAAACATCCTGTAAATTTTTGGGCTTTTATAGCCGTTCTGCTGTCTTTATAAACTAAAGAGAATTTTGTCTGTATTAGATATAATGTAAAAAAAAATTCCAAAACCATAGTTATATTTTGATATCACAAAAAATAAACGGAAAAAACCTAAGTTTTGTGATATTTGTCAGTCAGTAAATTAAAATACATTTTTTTTTCCCATACACAACAATGCTCTAACTTCTTGCTTCTAAAACCTGTAATGAACCCAAAGTGACTTGTGTGGGGTTGCCCATATTTATTTTATGCACACTGCCGCAGAATACTGTACTCGCTCTTCTACTCTGGGTGATGTGAAGTTCTCGGTATGTTCCCATATCATACAACGTAGAGGGCTTACCATACTGGCTAGTCGGAGTGTGTCATGTATTTTGGACGAAGGTTCGACTCTAACCACATGCACAATTTTTTTGTACAGATAATATTTTTGTTTGGCAACAAAATAATACTACTTAATTTGTCACATTGTAATTAACTGTTTTTTAATCCTGGTGTTAATTTACAAATTAACTCAAAATATCTCATTTTTAATTGTTTGAATTTGTTGATGTCTTTTAACTAAAGGATTTTTAAATTTGGCTACAAAGTCCGAATGGAGCAGTTTCAAGGTGGTTTCGGTTTAGAGCGCAGCTAAAAGTAACAGCACCTTTCAAATTTCTGCGCTCACCTACAAGTAGATTTAGTGGAACTGTCAGTGAAAGGTGTGAATAAATATATGCCTTTCGAAAATACAAACTTGGGTTTAAAAATCGTACCCTTTCCTAGTTTAATGAAAAGATTTTTGTGCATATCATAATTTCGTAATTTTATGCTCATAGTTATGACTGTGTGATACTAGCTGCATTTCCTCCAGCTACACATAAATACAGTTATTATCATTCATTTTCACGAAATCGTCCAAATAAATCATTACTTTAGAAATGGAACTGTTAACTGTTAAATTTTGTTTCACCGTAGAGTTTTAAACTTTCAGTTAATTCTCAACAGTCTTGCAATAATAGTTGTTTAAAAGGGCATACGTGGTTCACAGAATGTTAAAAGTGAGAATCCTTGGTCTCTGTCGGTAGGAAATGTCATATTCAAAAATCGGTAGGATAAAAAATTGTAAAAGAAGTCAGGCTTTGGAGGAGGGATGAGGAGAGCGAATAACTGCTTTATGATATTCTCTTTAAAAAAAAACATCGCATTTAGAGCAGCAAATTTTACATACCAAGTATCGCAGGTGTTGTCCACCTATTAGATATTTCGTTGATTAATTTCATTCGTAAATTATTTATTTAAAAACGGCGCGCCTTAAAATATTAAAACACGACAAAATCACTCGTTAATTTGAATGTGCTGTTTAGTAATCAGTCGTTAAGAATTTATCGTTCTGCCTAAGGTATTGAAATGGATAATAATAATGCGGCCGCAATTATTGATATTAACATAAATCATGAAAATGTAGATACGTGTTATATTAGACCAGTTTTTCAAACAAACTTTGTCCCGTCTAAAAAAAAAAAACACTGGATTATTCTCGGTAAACTCGTGATTCATTTCGCCTCATAGAGACTTGAAACCATACGTCACACACATATTTCTTTCTTTGTTTCACGTGATGAACTTTCGACTGAAGTTTATTGTTCGAAATCTTATTCACCCCGTGTGTAGCGGCCTGTGTAGCTCAGCCCGCTGGACGTCCAACTCCAGTGTCTCGGAACAACTCCTCCTTGTCACAGGGACAGCTGTCGCCTTCACGTCATGCGCCGATGACTGCGTCCTGTCGCAATGCGATAACCTATCTCCTCGGGTGAAGGTAGGCGGCATGGCGATGGGTTTTTATTCTTCTGAGATCGGGATGGTGGGCGCCGCCCTTACTCCGCTTTATTTTTTTACTTCATCTGCAGAACCTTTCAAACCTTAACCCTGTTCCCCAGCCCCTCTTGTTCCGGCTGATTAGATTTCTGTGAGTCCGGCTGCAGGCCCGGAACTCATTCGCTCACCGGCGTATATCTAGTCGTCCGCTCACCTGCGCTGCTTCCGCAGGGATAGAACAAGTCGGCGTACAGAAGTGGAACGATATACAGGATCCTCGGAAACGTCTTCACTCATGGGCAGAGATCAGAAAAAGTTGTTCAGCCTACCGAAATAAGAACGGCTTCCCACAAGATGTTAATCTGTAGCGAGTTTATGAGAGGGTGTTTCATGATCGTCACTACTGGCCATGGAGAAATGCCCCGGGACTGACAACAGTGGCAGCAGTAGTTTAACATCCAGTCTAACCAACTCAAAGCAGCCAAACCATAACTACCGCATGATTTTTGATTGGTCAGAGTTAGCCAACATGAACCTGGAATATTTTGAAGGCACCGAGAAAAAGTTTTGTTGAATCAAGAAAGATTTTCTTGACGCAACTAAGTTAATTGTTTGTATAGGAAATGAAATATTGTATAGTTGTAACCAATTTATTTTGTTGTTCTTTTTGTTTGGCTTTACTTACATTAAACAGCTTCGGTTAATATTTAAAAAAACATTTAATGCTCGGCCGAGATTCAATACGATACCGTTTCCGCTCGATCGCTAAGCCATAGCAAACTAGGATATAGTAACTACTGATATAATATAAATGTTTTCAAATATGTATGCATAGTTCAACTGCTGAACAACACGCTTAAATAAATATTTGAAGTTTTACAGCTTTATTTTCTAGTTTCATAGAACTTGTTTTATTAAGTTGTTTATGCCGATATTAGGCATCAATAAATGCAAAAATCATTGTTACTAACATAACTGCCACAATAAGTGCAAAGAAACCATATCGGGTTTTACTGTATTTTCTAACGAAGACAATCATATGAGTAGCCAAACAATTGAATCGGTGAGTTGTAAGACTCGGTAAGTCCGTTCTTGGGCAAAAATTAGTTATCGCATCCTTCTTATTCTTTGCATGGCCCTGTATGGGTTAGTGTAATAAACCAGGCTTGAAAGGTTTACTATCGTATGTTAAATTGACGTCAAAATCTCAGTACAGAAGCAGAACTGTGTGAATCTGTCTCCTTTACTGAAGCAAAATCGTATACATCCATCCCTTTTATAGTGTTACAGAACTGGTTACACCCACAGAGAAAATAAACTTGCACAACCATTACAGAGATTAAATTTGGTAAATCCATATTGCAAAAAAAATGCATAACTTGACATATCACGAAGATACTGCATATATGTTTTTTCGTGCATGTTGATAAATTAATTGGAAATTATCTTTTTCATTAAGTTAGGTTGTTTTTAAGTGGTAAATGATGCAGTTGCCACTACTGCAAGGTCGCGTAAATTCATTCCAGGCAAATATAATCACGTGTAAAGTTACTGTAGAACACTGTGTGCTAGGTCATACTTTTTCCGTTCTTTATTTAGTTTAATTTAGTTTAAATGTTAAATAATGGAGAAAAATAATGAATTTCGTATTAAAGCAGAAGTACACCTGCATGTGTAATTCATAAAATGTATAGGTTGTTTTGTATTAAAAACTTTAAAGCCGATTTAAAAAAAAAACTTAATTTTTCATTTTAATGTTAATTAAAGAAGCATTGCACCTTATACAATTATTTGTTCTTTAAATACATTTTGTATCTTAAATTAAAAACTTTTTTTTGACAAGCATACAGTAAATGAAACTCACAATTATTAACGAAATATTTTTTATTCGGTAAAATCTATAACTACTTCTTTCACGTGTTGTTGATTCATAATCTTGGTATCAACTGGCTCCATTTATACACGAAACCAAACTTTTCTACACTTGTGGACTTCATGTCGGCGCAGGGTGAGTTTCAGTACAAACTCCTTGCAGTAAACGGGACACCGATAGGTTAATGGTACAGTGCTGACCCCAGGACGTTTCCACTCGCCAAAAGGTACAGGAACTGATGATGGTGCATACGTAGATGCTATAGGCGCGGAAGAAAGAGAGAAACTATGGCTATTGCAGTTCATCACAGTAATTATGGTGTTTGCAGGATCTGTTTCTTACAGAACTGGCACTGAAGAATCTATGACCCCGCAGTTTAACTTTACACGAACTTATTTGTTTGCAGAAAATGTCATTGCGGTAGAACATCAACCCCCATTTTAAGCAAAGAATCTTAATCTAGTTTGGATTCTTCATACATCTATGAATTTCATGACGACGGGCAATGTGTTGGTGCTAAAATACCCAGTCGCAGTAGCTGCAGGGATAAGTTTTCTCTGGCGAGGATGGTTCAGCCGATGGCTTGTCTTCTGTTGAAAATGGTGCAGCCAAAGAGCCAGATGACTTTACCAGTGGTGTGGGTCCCGCAGTCACACGGGAAGGAGCTTCTAGAACAGCCACAGACATCGTTGAAGTCGATGGCGCTGCTGGAAGGCCGTCCATGGAGTGTTCCAACTAGAGTAACTTATAGACACGATCTGCACTCCACGACGTCTGCCAACAAACTGAGCTCTCCGTCATGAATCTAGCTGCATGCATGTTACATAAAACCATGCGGTCATACCTCCATGTCCTCTTTTCACCAGTAAACATTAGCAACTTCAGCCCGGTGTACGACGACCCACTACTCATCCTCCAAGTGTACGTTTTCGTCCTTTACTTAGGCTCCCATCTTTCCACCTGTATATAATGTGTGCATGCGTCGACTCCCTCCCTGAGAATGGGATTTGTTGAAGCCAGGTAGGCCTATCTGAAAATAGACCGATATCCCCTCAAAAACAGCAGACATAAATACATATTTCATGACTGCCGGGCACAGACCAAAGACAATCCCTGCTACAATTTTTGACTCGGTATAGACTACCTAAACAATGCAGAGCCAACATAAACGGAAATTTCATTACTAATCAGTCAAAAAATAATTTCCAATAAAAAGTTGCAATAAAATCGAAGAAAAGTATGTGAATCCACGCCTTGGGATGTTCAGTACATGTATTTTGTAAAAATTAATTTCTTCCAGCCACAGTTCCATTAGAAGTAAATCTTACGATAATGGGCTTGATCTCTGTAGCTTACAACAACAGTTGAGACTTCTGTTTCTCAGGTGTTAATGTTCATATTTCCATAAATAATCTTTAATTGCTATTAACATAGTGTGCTAAATATGCTTGTTATCAAAGCCACAGACTAAAAAAAAGTTTTTTTTTTTTTTTTCATTAATGTAATGAAGAGCTTCATTTTTTTCTTCGGGTTTTAGTGAGCCATGCACGCACTGTAATTTTCATGAGGAAAGGATACATTGTCCAAGGCTGTAAGTTTGAAATATGCCTTTTCGTCACAACGAACACAATAAAATTGTCTAGGAAGTCGTCCTGTTTCCCCCCGTGTTATATAATATTATAATTATAGTTTTAAAAAAATTTAAAAAAATCCTGATAGTCTATTTATTTTTTTTAGTTCGCCAAACACACGTTCACCATGTGTGTGTTTACGGCGAACGAATTAGCATATATATTTTTATAGGAAGCGCGTTAGCATGAAACAGATTACGAATCGAAGGTGCAGAGACTTCTATATATCATGTTTCCCTATTTGCTGGCTTTAATTTCGTTTTAAAGAAATTACATTTTATAAGGAATAAAGGTGTTAGAAATGTGTATAATGATCGTTTTATTTTTTAAGCAATGTTCTCTGTTTGTTTAAACAGTGTGTTCTGTTTGTCCCTACCAGTATTTTCTGTTTTTTTTTCCCCCCATAAATCAGTATGAAAACGTGAATATTTTTCATCCATCAGTATGGTAACATGTATGTTTTCCCATGTGTCGTACGTAGACCTTTCTGTTAAACCGTCCTCGTGTATTCACGAATGGGCTTAAGACAAAAGTGTTTTTTTTTTTTTCAGTGCATTAAAGTTGGTATGATAAAATAATGCATTCCTGATTTTTTTGCAAACGTATTAAATTTTGCATGAAAAATTATAATGTAATCGATCTCTGTTGGAATAATAAACTGAACATAAACATGCAAGCCACTACGGTCGAGTGAGCTGCCCGCTCTTTGCCAGGCTCCAGGTGGTCGCGGACAGTCCACTGCTTGCACTGCAGGGTACAACTTATGGACGGCTGCCAACTCATGAATACTGCATGAGATACCAACCTTAACTCCAGTCATCTCTGCTGCTGCATGGCACGTCTAAAGATCATTTTCCAGACTGCCTTCACCTGCAAAGTGTTTTACCTTAATCCTTAATTTATTTCTAAATAAATGATTACGTTCACACATGTAAAAGATATACGTGATTTCAGTTGTGGCACCGACTAGTGTCTCATAAAATATTTTAATTTTTTAAGATTTGTGTTTAATTACAGTAAAACTGATAAAAAAATTATTTTTTCTTTAGCAACAGTATTGTTTTTAATTTACATGAGCAGAAAATAATTCGTAATAAAAAAATATATACATTTTTACGCATTATTTATGCACACATCACAATATTTTTCTTCGGCATTAGAAAGAGGAATACTTTTTCTTTAACGAGATTCTTCTCTGAGTCATGGCATTACACATAATAACTTTTAATGTACCATGGTTTATCATAATTCCATGATCTTAGGGCTTCGGAGTTGCACGGAGCACAGAAATGTCTTCGATTTTTGCACTCCTGAAGTCTTATTACATCTCAACGAGCTGTCAAAACAGCGGACAGTAGCGCTGCTCGTGAAGGTCTACGACGTTCGTTCCGATTGGGCACGCCTTGCGAATCGCCGACTCTTGGCGTCTTCCAATCACAAACTCCAGGTACTCGCAAATTATAACTTCCTCCAATACGTAGGGTATTCTATCGTATGGAATATTTCCCTCACCCCACCTCAGTCCATGTGTTTCGTAGGTCTATAGGTGGTACGTCTGTTGCATGGTGCGGTCGAGGTGCTGCCATGAACACAGTGGTAAAAAAGTGAAAACTTTAATTTTCTTGACTTTGTCACCGTGCGAGATGGCAATTCGATTGATGGTGTACGATTCTAACGAGCGAAAACCTAGGATGCTGCAAAACTTTTTTTTTCGCTAATTTTGTTATATAAAAAATGTAAGTTTCTATGCACACTGATAATTTTTTTTTTTTTCCCCAAATTTTTTACAAACTCATTTAAAACTTTATCGAGGTACATACACATCAGGTACATGTGGTCTGGTTTAGCTTCCTCGCTGTCATCTCGTGCTTGAGAGTAAGTTTCTTGAAGGGGAACATCTTCCACAGATACAGCTTGCAAGTAAATGACTTTGGCGGGTGCGTCTTCCACATGAGCGTATTCCATGGAGGCGTCTTCCACATGCGCGAACGTCGTGAAGGCTGCTTGGTGGGCCTTGCACCAGCCCCTGCAATGTGGCGTGTCGGGAACCGAGGTGGTGCAGCCCTCGAAACACTTAATCTCTTATGTCTTCGTCCTGCTGTAGGTAAGCTGGCAAATACTTGAATACAGTCGAAATTTATTGAGGTACGTAGACCAGGAGAAATTCTTTCGGCAGGTACAGCAACTCATCCCGTTTGTTCAAGGCATTAAGCGAGTGCACCCTTCCAAATGCTAAAGTGGCCGAAAAGATTTTATTGCTGTTCGGATAACACACGTAAATTTTTCTTTTTTTAGAGTGAGAAAATGATTGATTTCCCGAAGGGGCTCGGGTGCGCCTTATAAGGAGTTTAGGAAAAAAAACAATACACAGGCGCTTGCGACTAAAGTAGACCGCCGATTGGTCGGAACGAAGGTTTCCGAAAATAATGAGTACTTAGCCAATATGAAAGATTGTCATTTTTCGTGGTTAGCAATAATATATATTGGAAGGGGACCAAGCACACTCAACTAATTGGCTGAACGAAGTGAGTAATTAACTAATGATAATCATTGAAGGGGATCAAAAAAAGGTGAGAAATTGGTGGAGGCCTTCCGACTAAATAACCAATGAGAATCATTGGTGGGGGTGAGACGAATGCATCTAATTGGCCGAGCGAAGTGAGTAATTAGCCACTGAGAAACACTGGTTGGGGTGAGTAATTAACCAATGAGAATCGTTGGTGGTGATGAAGGGGGTCGAGCGAACACGAGTAATTGGGCAGTTAAATGTATTTAAAGGGGATCGAACGAATATGAGAAATTAGCCAATGAAAAACATTGGTGTTGGAGGTGCAGGTCTGCCGACTAAAGAGCCAATAGGAATTATTGGGTGGGGTCAATCATCTGCTGGTCGTGGTGCTGGGGGGCACCTCCATAAATGTAAGCTTTTTGAATATTTCTAATAATAAATATTGATATTAAAATTTTAGTAATAAATTTTAATAACAAAATATTTAGTAATTTTAATTAACAAATATTTAGTAATTTTAATAACAAATTATTTAGTAATGTTTAACAACAAATTATTTAGTAATTTTAATAATAATTAAAAAATAATAATTTTTAAAAACTTTTTTGGTATTTTTTGATTTCAAGGTAAAATATCACCAGGGTTGAGGTCAAAGGTCAAGGTCACTGCAATCCAACATTGAGGACAAGATGGTCACCGGGGAACTGGAATGACAGATCATCAACAGCTCCAGCGCTCCGACGTCCCACGCCCTTGTCCCCAACTTCCCCAAATCATAATACTAGATTCTAATTTCTTCTGGCCAAACACAGAGGTTTTGATTATTCAAATATGTATTTTCTTGGATGAACGAAAATAATTTTGTTGCAGTTCAAGTTCGGTTTACTCAACAAATAATTTTGTTGCGGCACCTAAACATATTTTGGACAAACATTTAGTTGGCCTTACTATCAGTGGTATCGAATAATATGTATAAAATCAAGGTTTGGGTTTTACGACACACGTTTGTGCATAGAAACGCAGCAGTCCAGCGGCTTCAAGAAACAGTTAAGCTGGGACCAAACTTCATGTATAAGTACTATTTTGAAACTTGAGTGTAGGCTATTCAGATTTTAATTTAAGATGTGGTGAACTGGAGTATTTGTTAAAGCCAGTCTCTTCCTGAAGAATTCATTGTACGTGACTTCGGTGAATATATTGAATTGGATTGGGGACACTGGTTGAAGATCGTACGCTGTTAACGAGATACCGACTACAAAATACATGTATCCAAATATTCTACCCTGTTTTTTTGAATAAAAAATGGTACATAAATGCCAAAAAAAATTTATGTGTAAATTGTCACATTAAAAAAAATATATATATATATACGTTATATAAAATAATTTATCTCAGGATTTAATAATTGGATTTTTATGAAACAAGTGTAATTTTGCAGGTGATGATGTCCTCTAAATACTAAGGTAAATATATAATTTTGAACTTTAAGTTTACATGTAATACAGATAAATAAATTTAGCTAGATAAAAAAAATATTTCGTTATATAAAAAATCCGCTCTCAATTTATGTTACAATCAAATTCATAAATCTGCATTTATATTTAGTTCAAACACTGAAGAATGCATAATTAAATTTAATCCATGTACCATAAGTTGATTCTGAGTTATATCAATTTGGAAATTGAGAAGACACAGGAAAACTGATTCGCGGTAATTGCGTTTTCAAAGTTACAAAATATTGAGTGTGTAAGTCAACAAAATTATGTTTTTTACAAGTTTTTTCGATTGTTTATTTATGTTACAATGTAATATATGTCAGGCAAATAAATAAACAATTGCATAAGCTTGTAGAAAAATAATGTTGTTGACCTATAAAGTGCAATAGTTTGTGAATCAACAAGGTAACTTTCAAAACGCAGTTCCCGACAATAATTTTTTTTTGTGTTTTTCGATTTTTAAAATGATATATCTCAGAAACCACTTATGGTATTGTAATACAATTTTACAATTGTTGAAATTAATATATATATATATATTAATTTCAATAAAACAGATATTTGAATTTTTCTACCTACCACAGAATTTTTTTTATTTAAACTATATTTATTTTTCTGTAGTACACTTAAATTTCAAGTTACAATATAAATCTAACTAAATGTTAAGAGTAGATAATTCTCTTCAAGACTACACTTAGATTTTTAAAAATCTAGTTATATCCAATGTTTTTATATTACATATACCTTTATTACAATAATACTGGCCGTATATAATTTTTAATTTTCTCACATTTATTTACTTTTTTATGATTGGAAAACGAGGAGAAATAGTTTGAAATGGCTAATATGAATAATATGAAAGTAACCTTTTTCAGTAGCGAATCCCCTTAGCAAGCTAAACTTCACTGTTCTGTATACACTCGATAATTGGCTGCTGTTTTCGTGCGAGTTCTTCATACCTGGTTGTTCAAAACTCAGTCATTCTAATGCTTCATGTTTATTACTGGCTAACAAATACGTAGCGTGTGTCTATATAACTGTCGTCAAATAACAACAGTAGAGCAAAAAAAACTAGTGCTTGAGATCCATTCAGACAAAGAAAGAATTTGCGAAACACTCGGAGATCTACTGATAACATCGGACCTTCTGATGGATGTGCCACCTACTCTATACCGTAATAAATTACTCGCAACTTTACCACACCAGTATATATTTACAGTCAGGAAGCGTGAATAGTAAATTCTTTTCGCACACATGCATGTTAGCGTTCCGACATTTGCTCAGGAAAGAATCACATACGTAGGGTAGTTCCCAACTAGAAGCGACGCTCAACGTTCCTGTATGTACAGCCTTATAAGTAGTATCATTTACGTAGGTTAAAAACTTTCAGTGCATTTCACTAAGTTTATTACAATTTATTCGCGTTTCATCACACTTCTCAAATCAAACTGTCGAAAAATAACCAAATGTATGACGTTTTTGGTTGTTTTCCTAAATATGAATGTAATACACGTGTTTTATACATGTGTTAGCATAAAAGTTCCTTAGTTTTGGTTAAACTAAAATTTTATTTATGTTTGATCTGTAAATAATAATTATTCATTTATAATTAACGTGAATAATAGCAGGGAGAAGAAGATGTGTTGGTAATGTCTAGTAGATAATAGTTCATAGGGCAAATATTACTAATCTGAGTGAGCACGGATGCGGTGCGTTGTCCCTCTGGTGTAATTTTCTAGACTCGGTTAAGTATTGTTTTGCTTGAGACGGAGGAATATCCTGGAAATAGATCTTTAGTAGGGCTTCAGAAAAATGTAAAGTAACCGTGAATAGACTATAAACATTTTTTGCAGTGTAGTACCTTGCCAACGCTGCAGCCGCACAGCAATGCATATTCCTAAAGCATTCGTGGCCAGTCTTGCTTTCATCGGTATTGCTGTTGCCAAGCTGGGCAGTGCCAAGTCAGAGTGCTGAACAACCTGGTCTACAGTGTGACAAAAACGTAATGGACGGCCAGTCGTAGACAGTGCGGCAGCTTCTGTCGACAGTCGTCGCAGTGACTCCACGACTTGTACGGCCCAACACACAAAGCTGCCTTTTTCGGCTATAAATGAATATCATAGTCTAAAATCGTTCGGTGTCTGCATAGTGAAGATATTAGGGCGGCTCTTAACATTGAGGTCTTGAGAGCCGATGGGAATGAAAAGAGGTTAGTACGGAGCAGCGGCGGAATATTGTGGCGGGGAAACGGGAGATCTCCGAGAAAATCTGCCGACCAGCGGCATCGCCCGGAACGATTCCCACATGCGAAAATCCGGGAGCGACCCAGTCTGGAATCGAACCCGGTTCGTTAAGGTGGAAATATTGTATTTTCAAAATATGACAACTGCGGTTTTTACATGATATGTGGTGTTGCTTATATATCCTTATTATTTCCAGAATAAACTGTTAAGGTACATGATGTTTTTTTCCTTTAATAAACATTATAGTAATATCTTCTTCTAAAGACGTTCTTGCATTTCTTTTGTCAAACAAAGGAAACGCTTGCATGCATGTCACCCACCAACTTAAAGGTTGAGGAGAAGAATAAAAAGAATTTTTTTTTTTTTTTTATGAAATAACAATATTATTGTATGTAGTTAACCTCTCAACTGACTGAATTATTTTCGTATGTATGAAATACATATTAATGCTGGAACCTGCAGTGTATAACAGATTTTTCTGAGAATACAGATTGTCCGTAAATTATTGACCCCATTTCAAAAGACCGTACTAGGTTGGTCACACAGGTGCTATCAGGAAACGGGTTTTTGCAATGTATAAAACGCACCCACAAGAATTCACCAGAGTTCAGACAACTTCAACGTGGGATATTCGTAACCCGAAGAACTTCTAGCCGAAAGCCAATTCCGTTCCATACGTTGTGCAGCATATCTTGTGTAATGGAATCAACCGTATTTTCAATGCATTTCGTTTCCCGTACATCGGTCGCCTTCGTTGTTTACACCCTGTCCTTTACAAAACCCTATAAAATCAATTAAGCAGCGTTATGTCAGGATATCGAGGGGACAATGAAATAGGTCCATCACGCCCAATCCAACGACCAGGGAACTTTTTATCGAGGAACCGTCACATGTCCAAGCCCCTGTATGGCAGTGCTCCATCTTGCTCAAACAACACGTGTGGCTGCACATCTTTCAACTGCGGTGTTGCGTACAGTTCAAGCATGTCTAGGTTAGTGGTAACCTGCACTATTGTCTCCTGGAAGAAAAATAGTATAATTACCCGAGCTTTGGAAACACCACGCCACAGGTTTATCTTGGGACTGTCATGTTCCTGTTCACCACATGAAGGTGGGTTTTCCGATCCTCATATGCGACAGTTGTGTCTGTGGACTTTGCCAGACACATGGAATGTCGCTTCGTCACTGAATACGAAATTATTCAGAAACTGGTCATCTTGATCCATAAGCTATAGGATTCCATTTGCAAACTGTTCCCGTATAGGCTTATCATTTGGCATAAGTTTCTGCTCTGTTTTCAATTTGTAGGCGTGGAATTTTAACCTTTTGTGGAGCACTTGGTGCACTGTTATGTGCGGTATTTGCAATTCTCGGCTTTCTAGGTGTATTGATTTCTTCGGACTACGTGAAATTTCTCCTTCAATTGCAGCTGACGTATATACAGACACATGAGGTCTACCAGCTCCTTTTTGCTGTAACACACTGCAATTTTCTTGAAATTGCTTCAGCCACCGATTCAGTGACTTCTCTGTGGGCGAGGGTTTCATATTCTGCATCCGTAAACATCTCTGCACGGTCACTTGTGATATTGTTTCCCACAACCACAGCACGGATATTGCTATCTCCTTTACTGTATTCATTGTCCTTTATAGGAGTTGTAGGAATAGACAAGGAAAAAAAAAACAATTTTAACATTCCAGTGTGTAATGCAAAATAAAATTTAAATTCCCTCCAAATATGAGCCAGTTATAACGTCTTGAAATGAGGTCCATAATTTACGCACATTATACATAACTACAGTAGACCTTCACTTTGGAACCTACAGAATGCCACACAGGATAGCCAAGGGCTAATATTTTTGACACGTAAAATTATATTATTTTCAGTATCAGCGGTTTGGGTTGTGGGAGGTAAAGGGATAGATAGCACTTTGTCTGATTGTTACCGGCGGATGCGGAGGAAAGTCGTCTCGCCTGTCTTCTGCAGCTGCTGGCGACTAATCTTTTTGTGACTGCTTCGGTAACGTTCTTGGCTAGTGGTGAAGGTAGCGTATTTTCTTTTTACGGAGATTTGTCGTGTGTTTCAAGAACTAAGTATGTATATTGTTTCTCTACATTAAGAGCTTATTTCCATACAATATTCTGAATATTTAAGGACTACCGCAGTAGAGGACGAATGTCGAATGTCCACCGAGTAAACATTTTTGCGGTTTATAACACTGGGTTTGCGCAGAGAAGTGAAAACTGTGAAGAAAATATTCGGGTAATTTTTTGTTGCGGCCAATTGTTTGGTTTCAGGGAGCCCATGAATTTAGAGTATGTTCGTATATGGGGCATCGTACCTCTACACAGCAGTGCTGTGATGAAGGTAATAAATTATACGTTGTATAATTCCACTATAATAAGTCATATAATGACAGTACACATTAACGCACTCCGCTTACAGGACAAACATAACAACTAAACTAACGATCCACCATAGAGATCCATAACACTTAGACCTGGAGGGATTTATATTAGATATACAGAGTTTCCACCTTTCTGTCGCTGCCTTGAGGCCGCACGCCACAGAATATCACCTTGCGCATTATTCAGCATCTCATCATCAACTGTAGTAATCGCTTCGTGGAGTTGTGCCACTAGTTGTTCGCTACAGAATGTGGTTCCAGCATGACGGCGCATCGGCGCATTATGCGGCCGGCGTGCGAAATCGCCTTCACAACACATTCCCTGGTATATGAGCAGGACGTGGTTGCCCTGTACCGTGGCCTGGAAGATCGCCAGACCTCAATCCCTCAGAATTTTTCCTGTGGAGTTACCTTGAGGTACTTGTATACGGGGATAGACCAAATGACATTGCACATATAGTGGCAAAGCTTTGTGCCGCGATTACTGCAGTTGATGAGGTGATGGCGAATAATGCGCAAAGTAATATTTTGTGACGTGCGGCCGCATGGTAGCGAATGGACGTTGGGCACTTTAACATCTGATGTAAATTCAGCCCGTATGACAACATGTTGTGAACCCTTATTGTGGACTGCTAGTTCGGTTCACATGCTTGTAGTGTAGACTAGTGTGCACATAGACGTTCACTGTAGTGGATCCCAAGTGTAATAATTGTCAAAAGGGAAATCGGCCCCGTCTAATAAACCGACAGAAACATCATAATAAAAGTCACTGATTGGCGCAAGCAACCTATAATGAGAAAAATTGCCGAGATTTTAGGTTAATAGTGCGAGTTAAGGACTAGTACGAGTTAAGGACTGTGCTTACTCTTTCGTATCTGTATTGACAGTTACAAAAGGCATCAGTACACAATCGAAAAACTAAGTTTAGTATATTAGAAACAAAAGGCGTCGACTGCGGGGATGCTTTAAAAATTGAACACCTCCAAAATTTCTTCGGTGGTGCTCAGCACCGCCGATATTTCAGCCCTTTAAATCCTTAGGCCTTAATATTACGTCGTTAGTTCTATTTTGGATACAAGATTGCGCTTCGGGCAATGTTTTCTAGCGTTTTAACAGGCAGGTGATGCAATACTTCTTAATTTTGGCCCTAAGCCACGCCACTTTTTAAATATGGCCGCTTGAAAGTTTTTAATTATGCCCCCCCCCCCCCCTCCCCCCCCCCCCCCCCAACCAATCACACGACCATTTTATTTCAGCACCCACAATATTCTTTACATGTCAGAGCCCCTGCTTAAATTATAATTTCTAAATATATTGCCTGCTTCTGAACCCGCTGAAGTTCTATGCTATCGTATCTAACTTTTCCGTGTGTAAATGTTTAGCTTGGCATGAAACTCAGTATTGTTCTGCATCTCAGCTTTCCGCTGGGGCAAACTGGCGGAGCCAGACACACACACGGCAGTTTGGCATCTGTACACTTTATGGTTCTCTTCCCATTACGTGCCGAGCCAACATTCCTCTAAAGCAGTTTGCCAAGTCCAATTTTCGCAATGCCCAGAATTAACAAATGTACCGTGTGGCTTCACGTCGGGGAGGAGGAAGTGATGGCCACTGGATCAACTGCTCGATAAGAATGTACACTTGAAAAGAAAAAAAATTCTAATGGGTCTACCAATCAATGTAGCAAACACCAGAGAAGTAGTGAAGTAATAATTAGAGCGGGAAAAATTCGCTCATTCATGTACTGGCAGGCTAGACTAAAAAACTTGCAAGTTAGTGTTTAATTTGCTATTGGGCAAATTTTTTACTTTATGCTGTCTGCAGCGATATAGGCCAATAACACACTTGAGAAAAGAGTTATGGAAATAGTTGCCTTCTCTATCAGCAGCGAATGACAAAATAATAGCAAGTCGCGTGTGGAAAGAATGGGTAGTAAATCCTACCGGTCACTGAACTCACTCAATTTTCCGGCCTCAATAAAGCAGCTGTAAACGACAGTGTATGAGATTTAGTGTTGGTCGTTTAACAGCATAAAACGAACGATTCGCATCGACTGAGATGTTCCCAAATAAAGTTTATCTCTCAAGTTTCTATTTTCAAGCTAAAAAATCGTAGAAATGATTTACTTTTTTTTTTTTTTTTTAAGTTACAAATATTCTGGAGCAGTACACACGGCGCAAGTGTGCTAATTAAATTGTCGAAGCATAGCTTAGTCCAATTGAAACGCTCTTTAGAGCTTCGGAAATCGGAAATATCAAAATGGCAACAAAATTAATGGCTCTCATGTAACGCAATTGTGATAAAATTGCTACTAACTGTGGCATTAGTAAATCAACAGTTTCACCCAGGCACTGAATGAGAACTTTTCACGGTAACGGCCTTGCTATCAGAAACAAACAAACGTTACTCTCCTGCGTGTCATTCTACTATCAAGTGTACAAAAATATATATTCAACTTGCACTAAAATTGTATAAATTTCGGGAATGGCCACCCAATTTTTACGACGAACTTCATAGCTCATCTACATTAAATGGCTGGAAGATTGATGGACATATTGGAAAAGGGAAAGGGAAGAGATTAGTACACTTTAAATATTTAAATCGCAAAATAAACGCACAGTACAAACTGTTATTTTTGGAGAGCGACCTTCATACCAGAAGTCGTAAAAGCATCACATTTAGACCACAACTTCCAAAGTAGAATTTCGTAAGTATTTTATGACTGTTGCCATAAGGGAATAAAGCGAGACAATATCTCATTTAATTTTGGTCTTCGTTTCCCTATATTGTTATTACTTTCCACGATTCTAATAATTTCTGTCTCCCACATTTTCGAAAACTCTACCGTTGAGAAATAATTTCGATGAATTTAGAAATTGACTCCATACTTCGAGTTCAGTGGCAGTGCCCAAAGTGAAAAGGCGTAGCCATCAACTTTCTGAATTCTTCATTTCCCCTCGCAGTTAGCTTCCGTCGGAGGGTATGCTAGGCTGGCTACACTGGTGACTAATTCTGTCTCCTTGCCCTACGGCAAGAGTCGGATACACTGGGTCTGGTGGTGCCCCGCACCCTCCTGCAATGAAGGCGATTAATTTGTCCTTGTTCGACAAGGCTCGCGTTCTCTCCAACCAGCCTCCCCACTCCCCAGCCTATAGATAATGGGCTCGTTCCTGGCGATCAAAGACGTGCTCCCGCGCTTCCTCGTCTCTTATTAATTTCCCTTTCCAGTCGGCTAGTGCTAACCTGGGGGTTGCTCGGTAATTGGTTCGCCCGTCATGCGGCCCTGCCTTTAGGGGCATTACCGTGTTCTCGCCGCCGGGACCAACTGCAGTGGAGCTTGCCGGAGGGCAGCAGCCGGGATGGGCATAGTAATAATAGCACTTGTATCTCTCTCAGCCAACTAAGCCTCTGGGACGTCACCTTTGAAGCCCACTTGCAATTGATCGTAACCGTAAAGGCGGACGAGGTTCATATCCATTTCCTATGTCAGGTGACGTCACATTAACGCAGTATAAATATCGTGTACAATTGCGATGCCCGGAAGTGAATTTTATCGAACTGCCGCTTGAGCACACTAGGCCTGAAAACACAGAATTGGACTTTTATTTTCGTTGCACCTACTTCGTAATCAAATGGTGACTCTCAATTATTATCACGCCATAAAAATTATAGGTTTTAAATAATTTGTATTTATTTACTTTTTTATGTGCAGTGCACAATGTCGATACTGTTTTAACCCGATTAAACTTTATATTACATTTAATATAAACTTTTACGAAATTTATTAACTATTACAAATGTGTACGTTGAATTAAAATATGACTTTTTATCTTAGTTTACGTTCTCTTTCAGTGTTTACGTCTTATGTTTTGGGAATTATTGTGCGATAACGTATAAATTCTGAAACTTATTCTAGTTTTTCCATAATCTTGGAACACAACTTGGGACAAAAGTTCAAAGTTTGTGAATACTCGTCTTAGGACACAGTATATCTTAAGATACGCGAGCTGCGGACAGCGCTGCCACGTTAGAAGGTCACGTGCACCAATCAGCATTATTTATTTCCTAGGAAAGAGCTTTGAATATTGCAATTCTAGATGGGCCCTTACTGTTTCTCCATTCGGGCTATATGTTCTTTTCTCTACTACAACTACTGTGAGACCAACGAGCTTTAAACCGCTGCCACCACGAGTCCAGTGTCATCTGACATCTGCTACAGACCGTGGCGGAAGTCCACCCATCGAGGGAGGGGAAGGGAGCACCCCCTACACCCAGTCGATTGTCAGTCTGTGATCCTCCTTTACTCAGATCCATGCTACAATTGACCGTCCTAATCTGCGTCCATTGGACACTACACCTTGATTGGTTAAATGACCTTGTCACGTCATATCTCTTGTCTCTTGTTGTCATGTCACATTTCTTGTCCCTCGATGCCCCATTGTCCCAGGTCCTTTCGTGACCCATGGTTATGCTTATCTTTTATAATGCGGTCCTTTCGTAAGATGTTTCGTATAATATTAATAAGATTCTATCAAATAACATGCGATATGCATAAACAAACACTAGGTCATTGAAGATCCGAAACCAAAACGGACAGAGCCTTCCAACCGACTACCCGATTTAGAATAAAATACAGTAAATAATTATTTCAAAATAATCAATGTATAAACTTACTTTAATTTTGCCTACTCCATACAAGAATGTCATAACACACAAAAATGTATATAAAAATTCAACATGCTTATTGTAAAGTACCTTTCAGGTAATGGAATAATAAACCAGGCATACGTTAGCCTATATGAAAACAGTTAGGTAGCAATAATTTTAAAATTCGCACATCATTCACTGCACTCTGATGTCATTTTCGCAATGTCCACGATAGGATGTTTTCAGACATTTCAATGGTTGTTGCAAGCTGTTTGTAGTACGCCGTGGTGTCATCGGAGAGGACAGGACAAAGAGACACTTAAGACCTAGAGATACGGTAATTAGGGTAGAGCTCTTACTTTCCATGGCACTTTGTTTTCCGGACGGATCGTACGACACGAACGCTCGCCAGGGCTAAGACACAAACCGACGTGTCCTCGAGTTACCCAACCAATTCGAGCCGGGCAGTTAGACCTCTCAGTGTTCTGAAAATGATGCTAGCAAGCGCCATAAATAACAAATAGAAGTGCTCCAAACGTCCCCATCACCTCCGCTCCGGACTAGAGTCACCTCACACATGGCAAACATGGCGGTCGTTGCTTATCACTGCTCAGTGTGTGTTTTGGGCCAACTGTCACTCTCCTGTCCCCGACAACATTCCCACGCTTTTCAATCACAGATCCCTTTTCACGCCAGGTTTACATCAACGGCGGTTTACTACCACCACCTTATATACCGTCTTTCCTATGGCTGCTAACACCTTCGCAACCCTTACGAGTAACTATTCTATAGACGTTTATTTATTACTTTCCGTAAGCTACCCTACAAGAGTGTAAATTCAGTCGCTCCTAAAAGTATTGATTTTAGCGGCTGGTAATGAAGAAAGCCATGTATTGCAGTAAACAACACCTTTAATTACTGTCATGCACAGTATTAAAATAAATTCTTTTACAAATGTCCCGTCCGTAACAAATAAATGTACTGTCGCAGAGAACGGTCTGTTTGAATATCGTTTACGGTGTGTTACACTCAACACCATCTAACGAAGTACGCACGGGGGGTTGTTTGCATATCATTCCGAAGTAGAAGAAGCATTCGGTGCCTTTGTGTGGTAGAGCAGTGTTACTCCAATAATGGAAACGAATTTTGTTATCACACTACAGTAATGCAACCATTACCATATACAAGGAGACCGGTACCACAGAAAATAATATTTAATCTGGGGGGTCTCGTGGTACTTAGAACCCGAGAGCGTATACGAACTTTCAATCTTGCACAGCCAGGCATTCAAAAAAACGCCCAACGAAAGAGTGAGTGCTGGGACTGTAGGAAATATTTCGAATGGAGTACCTCTCCAAGGAAGAATCCATACATTTCGGAAACCAACTTTAAGAATCACTTGCAGTTTTCTGAGGAGTACATCGACAAGCTGATAGGCCTAACAATTTTGGAACACTGTTATATTTTCGAATGACTCGAAGCTGACTTGTTCGGATCCGAAGGAAAGAAGTAAGTCTGCAATCCTAACCAGAATTCCAGTCCAAACACATTCTTCTAATCGTTGAACATGGTGGAGATGCTGTAATGGTTTGGGTATGTATGGCGGCTTCTAGAGTTGAAAATACAAGTTTTCTTTAAACGAAGTTACAGTGGGCCATATTAAGCACATCGTGAAGTTGTGGGGGTATTTACACGATATTATGCAGAATTTGGACATGATAAGGCCTTTCATTTCTAGCACTACAATAGCCTGAAATAAACTACCATAAAAACCCGAAAGTGGGTACTATATCGTGCCTTTCAACACAGTCCCGATTTGAACCCAGTTGATCATCTTTGGGCGCATCTCGGCGCACAACTCAGAAAACGTCATTCGCCCTTTAGCATTAAAGCACGGCTCGCTAGGTAGCAGCGCTAAATACGTAGGTAAGCGCGTATCAGAACGTAGGGAGAAGGGCATTATTTGGCTTTGTCTGTTGAATGCGGGAACACCAAGGAGAACAGCGCGACGGAAGAATTCGCCTCTTTCCCTCAAAACGCTTCCTTGCCCTTCGCCGTTCTGCGGAGTCCTCTCTGCTCTCTCCCCCCCCCCCCTTTTTTCCCATTCTTCACAGGAACAGCGAGCTCTCGCTAGTCCTATATGGGGCCGGGTATATTAACGGGTTTGCAATTTGCCGTGACGTCACAGCTCCAGTGCGCAGCGGCAAGCATTGCTGTGCTTGCACCCGGGATTCCCACCCGCTTGAGAAGAATTCAGACTTCCTCCCAGACGCTGGCTGTGTCTGACTAAAGGCCCCTACACAATTGAAAACTTAAACATTTGACTTTGCCATTTGACTTTACGTTTGCTTTCCGACATGTTTTTTTTTTATGGAGCTTGACACAATGGAACTGTCAAAGGTAAAGTCAAGCACTCTTGACTTTACGATTTCGAAAAGTTGAAATTTAAAGTCAAAGTCAAGCAGCCATTTTGCCGAGAATCTAACAGAGGTTATGTGGAAAGTGTTATTTTATTGTAGTGCGATTTTAATCATGATATATGGAACAAAGTTCGTCTTAAATTAAATAAATGGCAAACGAATATAATGTGAAGATGAAATATATGAATTTATGTATTTTCATAAAGTAAACAAATGAGATTTTTGTTTTGAAATAAACTTCTAATATAATTTTTAAGCCTTTTTTTTTTAAGTACGTAAAATGCATTCCTGGATAATATCATAATTATTTTCATAGCAAGATACACATTTTTACGAAGTTCCCAGAACCGATGTTAAATTGTTTGAACTCTGATTTTACAATTCTATTGTGTATTGGTGCTTTCGTCAGAGGAAAGGAAACGTAAAGTCAAATGCTAAAGTTTTCTATTGTGTGTGAAGCTTTAAGCGAACAACGCGTCGATGGTATAGGTTATTCATGGTAAAGTGATTACTTTTGAAATCATTTGGCATAATAGTCAATAAATATATTTTATTTCAACCTTAGACGTTAACTTTCGAGTGTGGTGGAATATACACACACTGTTTATTACTTACATGGCAATATTTATTTGAAAAAGGTGGTTCTGGAGGAGTGACACAGAATTCTATCAATAGCATGTCACGGCGTCTGCAAACTGCTATAAACACTAAGGGTATACAACAGACTATTAGAATGTGTTTACCAGAGAATGGCACTATTGTATTACGTGTACCAATACTTTTTTGTTACGCAGAAAAGAAACATTCGTTTGCTATAATAAATGCATTTGTAGTGGACAGGCAGCCTATACATAAATGTATTTTAATTATATAAACCCCAACAATTACAGGTGACGTTTACTGAACTGTACAGCATTTTGCTTAGGCAGCCTCTAAAGTGTAGGTGTGCCCTACTTCTTCGACGACTGTATAAATCCAAGTCCGAGGCTGAGAGCATAATTTACTTCCGTAAAATCGTTTAACACGCAAGGAAGCGTACATGGTGGTTTTATTGGTTTACGTCAATGCCTTCGTCGTGACGTATACTGCATGCAACCACTAAAGGAATGGACACGTTAACAAAGACACCATTAGAACACTGTGCTCATTCAGAGGGCAAACTGCTGCAACTAAAGCTCTTTACGCTTCGTGTCATTTAGCCGCACCGCTGCAAGGAAGCGCTCCTACAACGATTGTAGTGTGAAAATACGAACTTCGTCTTAGGTAAAAATAGACGATAGACACTACATTACGTGACAATAAATATTAAGGTAATAATGGAATTGTGTGCAGTACTAATGGGTCTTAGATATTAACACATTGAAATGAGGTATGCATGCGAAATACGAAACATTTCCTCTGTTGTTACAAACTCTTGCAGTTATTATTTTTGTTGTTTTTATATACAAATCCCACATAAGTGTTGCTATAGCAGTACTTTATTCAACAGGATCTAAAACGCCCACTTATAGCCACGGTGGGTCTATAGTACGATTTCGTGGGTTTTAAACAGCAGTCTATGATGCGTAGTCAAAAGTCAAAGGCGTTATATCATTCGGAGAAACACATTTCATGGTTAGTTGAGTACTATTTAAATTAATTTTTCGAATAAATCCCTGTCCATAACGGCATAGGCCCCATATTATAACTTTGAAAATGTCCAGATATGGAGTAGTCACGTAAGTGTCTGCAGTGAACCATAAATGTATTGCTATATGTGAATTTAATTTATATATTTATTTTATTAAACCATTTAATTACTCTGTTTATACATAACATTCATCTCTTCGTCAGTTTCCAAATTGAAGCGTTTTTGCTTAAATTTTACAATTAACGAAAGTACAAAACAAACAATTAAGTATGATATAACCATAATATATACTGTTATAGCAGTATAAAGAAAATCAAATCAACTAGAACGGCTCTTAACACTGAATTTTAAATGAGGTAACAGTAATAAATTAATTAGTGGTATTTCTATGCTCAGCAACATAGTTATACATATCACAATGTCTAATCAGTGCTGTAAGACGCAAACCATCTAATGTAATTTGTTCATTTATTTCTTTATTTACTTTTTGTGTGATACCAAGTTTCGTTCTACCAACAAAGTAGCCCTTCAAATGTTCCCGCATGCTTCAATTTAAGCGTGGAGGTGTAGTTTCCCCACTGCTGGTGCAGAATTGTGTAGTTGGTGAGACATAGTGGTAGGTGAAATCCGAGATGGTGGACAAAGGTCAAGGTCAAGGTGATATGACATCAAATATGGCAATAATGATGTCAGGGCACCTGCTATTGCGAACGGAGTAAATGGGTTTCTAGTGTGATCTCGTATTTCTATATACAGATTATTGGTTTTCCCTTCGCGTCATTTTCATTTAGCTTAAAAATATATATTTAATATGTGCTTTTTCGGTATTTGTGTATATTCATTTAACTGTAATAACTGCTCTTTCGAACATTTTATGTGGGTTTTCACAAAGTGGTCCCATATTTTATATTAAACTTATATCACAGAACGTATTCTGTGAGCATAAGCTATGTGCCTTACTATAGCAAAACCAGAGATGTGTTGTCTACTTGATGCATCGTTTGCGAAGTGTTTTGTGGAATGTTTTCAAATGAGAAACGTGCCTCTTGGCATCGACGATTTCGGTGAGTGTGTCATCAGTCCCGAGCTAGGGAGGAGTCATTCTTCGCACGAGTCATTCTCGGCAGGAGTCAGTATCGACAGGAGTCAGTCTTGAGAGGTGTTAGTTAGAACACTGGCTACATAAAGACCACAGTGAACTTATTTGTGAACTCGGACTTTTGAACGCTTTGCAAATTGGTGGAAACTTTTCTCACGTTAAAGAAAAAATTTTAATCATCTGTGAGCTGAAGGACAGGTGTTAAATCAAATGAAGCCTTGGGTACTGGCCATAAAATTCAAATATCTAGCATGCCAAATATGTATAAATAATTTATTTTTACTTAATTGTGTGTTGTATCTCTTGAACCCTTCCCTTTGCTTTTATGAAAAACTTAATTTAGTCGACTGAGTTTGGTTTTAGGTTTTTTTTAGGTTTCTTTTTGAGGTTTTTTTTTTTTTTTTTCTTTCTTTCTTGAAGTTTAATTTTGACTGTCAATTTCGAGGTTCATATTTGAGATTCCTTTTTGAGGTTTCTTGACATAACCTTCTTTCCATTCCATATTCCCTTTGTTTACAGCTCTGTTCCTCCCCAAAACCCTCCTGGCTCTTTATCACTCAGTTCCCTGCATACAGCCTTGTACTATGTGACCTTCT
Organism: Dryococelus australis; assembly: GCA_029891345.1. NCBI lineage: Eukaryota > Metazoa > Arthropoda > Insecta > Phasmatodea > Phasmatidae > Dryococelus > Dryococelus australis. Next base: position 125,094,892 of record CM056998.1, read on the forward strand.
CTCCGGCCTTTCTTTGCTCACGAAACCCTAATAATATTTCAGCTGGTTCAGAGTCGAAAAATTCACCTATGATCTGAATTTGTTAGACCTATCTCCAGCGGTTATATTATGATGGTCAGTTATTTATATAAAATAACAAAAATAATTGTATGTTATAGAGTATTACTTGCAGTTTGAATTTCGTAGCTATGCTTCCGACAGTTCAACAATTATGGTTAGCTGTATTTATAAAAGTGCCAAATCACGAGCATGGGTGAGGGTGTGATGGGGGCTAACGAAATAGCAAATTAAATATAGTTGTGTGGTGGAGGGTGTAGAACAATAGTTAGTAAAATTGTAGCTAATGAATATATTGAAGTGCGAGAGCGGGGTTCGTGGCATGGTGGTAACTGGTGGAGGGGGAGTTGAAATTAAGCGATAATTCAGATGAGTTGCGGCAACTGATTGGTGGGAGTGGAAGGTAACCGACTAATGAGTAAAGCTATAGTTATTAAATGGAAAGGAGGAAAGTAACTGGAATAACGCGGATGATTTGTGTGTCTTCTAGAAGGGTTGAGGCGTCAGGAGCCACGAAAGTGAGGGGGTTGGTGATTCGGGTGGTGGGTTTGTGGTGAGGGTAAATAGTGAGGAGATCTGACTGTGGCGATTATTGCGAGTAAATTGGGAGGAGATCCAGCTATGACGAGGAAATAGTGAGGGGATGGAGAGTCGGGTGATAGGTTGTTTGGCATGGATGTATAGTGAGGGGGTCAAGCTATGGCGAGAAAATAATGAGGGCGGTGTAGTGTGGAGTGGTGTGATGCTGGTGTGGGTGGAGGGGAAGAGCAGCGAGAATGCGTTACAAAAAGCCAATCATTCACTTTAAGGAAATCGTGGCTATGTTCTCAGTCATTAATTGGCACAGGGTCCGAGGGAAACTGACTAGTAAGTCGGCTGCTGTCCGTCATGCTAGGGAGTGGTTGTGCTCCGCCACCTTTATGTGAATCGAACCCTCAAGCTCATGCATACCCAACAAGGTGTTTGACATCAGCAGGGCTTGAAAAATACGCTCGTCTGTTCGTCCGTGACGAGTGAAGAAACCACTATGCATGTGTCCCTATTGTAAACAAACACATCACCAAAGATCATTAAAACTTATGATTCTCCTATGGCAACGACTGTGAATGATGTTTAAACTCTTAGTGGTGAAGTATGTACCGTGTTTATGCGAATATAAGACTACCATGTAAAATTAATCTACAGTTTAAAGAATTACCGCTTTGATGGGAATAGGTGACAAATGAAAATAAACATCATACGAGATATGTGATAATGCGTGCACACAACCTCACAAGTGTGATATTGTATGGAATATGGAACATGATCAAGTCACAGTTTAACTATACACTTGCGTTCATAAATACAATGCCATTTTGATGATTGTATTCAGACTCTAAGCCTTGGTTCAAAATCGAAAATATTTACGTGTATAGTGTATGATTAATGAAATCACATGTGTTATTCTTATGGGATTATTCAAAGAAACTGTTATAAACTATTCCTTAATAGTACAAACTTTCATCTCATTAAATACACGCTATACACGTATACGTTTCGATCGTGAACGAAGCCTAAAGCGCACCATAGTTGTCGCATTGTTTGTACTCAACTTATGTTGCTGTATCTTTGGCCAACTTAACCTCTTATTTTTATACAAACGTTCGAGTGAGGTTGTGTTACTTGCAAACGTGTTGATGCACACATTTATTTAGCTATGGGCTTCTTCTTTTTTTTTTTTCTACGATTCTGTGGTACGTAACCGTAATATCGACAAATATGTGCCGACTTGGATTTAACTTCAAATTTCAACAGCTAGAGCTGTGAAAAAGGTTTCAGCCAGATGAATCTGGTGAAAAACTCAGAGCCTCTTCAGAGACTGAAAGTTTAGATTACCTTATGATGGTGAATCTTAATGGACCACCACTACCACAATTTATATCCTCTATGGCCATAGATAAATTGTATTTAAGTACCAAAACTACTAGGCATGTTCAAGGACACAAACACTATGTCTCTGACAGTGCATTTTTAATAAGAAGAAATAGATTACAATTCATTTCTTATTGGTATACATTGTCACATAGAAATAAAACTGGCTGGTGCAGCAGTACTAGTTAAAAATTGTTTACATAAATGATATTCGTATAAGATTACAATCCGTGGTGAATCTGACTGGTGAACTTTTTGACTGACTGGTGAGCCATCCTAAAATTTTTCATGCCCTGGACATCAGTTATGCAATTTTTTTCTCGATTTTATATATTATTTTCGATTTTTCGAGTCCAAATTTATTGGTGTCGCGGTCAAAGCCACCCACATCCAAGTTACAGTTTATCCGTATTACGTTGACTGGAAAGATGTTTACGGCACGCGACGACTCGTGTTTCATTCCCGCTTCGTACATTCAGTCTTCGAACCCCAGCAAGGGTCCGATGGTATCCAGTTCCGTGAAATCTATATCTACGGTGCAAAACATTTCAGCCTTTAGGATGTTTGGATTCCCGTGCAGTTCGAATGCAATGTCGTACAGTAGCGATTCTTTATGAAGTATTCCATATCCTTCAGCTCGTACGCTCCGGTGGGAATGCTGATTTCTTTCGCATATCCTGCCACTATGTACCGAAATGTGGAATTCACATTTTCTTCTATGTTAGATATGGAGTTGTACGTTTGAACGTCTACTAGCCCCTCACATCATTCACCCTCCAGCTCCAAGGGAGGGTAAAAACTAGCCCTCAGCTCGAACGTTTTACCACTCAGAATGATGGACACCGACATACTGATGAGATCGGTATGGCTGACACAATCCTTTATATACCTAACGAATTATATTGAATTTTTTCCTCCCTAGTTTATCACTATAAATCAATATCGTTTAAAAGCGCAGGCACAAGTGTCCGCAGTTCCACGTGTTGGGTATCTGCTCCGTTTCGAAGTTGTAAGTTAGATTACAATTTTTCAGGCACTCGCGCAGTTCGGGCGGAGGGCGCAAATTCCCAAAACTGTCGTAGTATATTGCTTGTTTGCCATGTTTTACATAAGCTACTCAGTGCGTGCCAGGCCCAGATGTCGTGTCCACATTAATTATGGGGCACTCATTACATTTTGGTTTAGTGGACAAGGCATCTCTCGGAAACACTCCTCTATATTTAGGTGTTTTCAATTTGCGTGCAAACAGATACAAATCCATGTTCGTCAGTGGACGTTTAGGCAGCGTCACTTTGATTTCCTTCTTCGATTTTTTCCCCTTATTTTCTTCTTCCCGGCATTTGCCCCTCCCCCCCCCCTCTTTCTCCTCCTTCTCGATATGGGTGGCGAATAAAGAGTCCTTTGCCTTTTTTTTTTTTACCCATGGCGATAGCTTCCAACGTTCTGTTATGGCGACAGGTTTCCTCTAACTATTTTCGATCGTTCGAAGCTCGCATCGTGGCTCTAACGATATTCGTAACTGGCCCGGCGATATCGGCCAGAGCGCCGATTGCAGGTATCAGTGGTGCGGGCAGGAACCCTCCTACCTTGTTCTTCCCTTTCCTTTTGGTCTTTCGAGGGTTGTTCTGCAAAGAATTTTTGCGTGTAAGTAATTTCATGCCCAATTTCCCTTGGCTTTCATGGTGTTGGATAAGGAATCTGTGTAGTGTTCAGATCCTTATTTAGGGGGTAGCAATGTTGGTTTTTTTTGCTTGCAAATAAACCTCATCCAATGCGCTGATAACTGTGTCGATCTAGCTTGGTTTCACAAAACAATCTGGTAGAGACGATGATCCCACGATCGAATTTCGCTGTCTTCACCTCACGACGAATCGAAGTAAACTGACCTACAAACGATACATATTCTTCTTTTACACTTTTTTTTTCATCCCATAGCCCTATCACCCCAACCCTCCATCGCCCCATAGCTCCATCACCCATCGCCCCATCGCTCCATCACCCCATCGCTCCATCACCCCATCGCTCCATCACCCCATCGCTCCATCACCCCATCGCCCCATCGCTCTATCACCCCATCACCCCATAGCTCCATAGCTCCATCACCCCATCACCCAATCCCTCCATCACCACCTCGCACCATAGCTCCATAGCTCCCTCACCACATCGCTCCATAGCTCAATCACCCCACTGCTCCATCGCACCATAGCTCCATAGCTCCATTACCCCATCGCTCCATTGCCCCATAGCTATATCGCTCTATAGCTCCATAGCTACATCACCCCATCGCTCCATAGCTTCATAATCCCATAACTCCATCACCCCATCGCTGTATCGCTCCATCACCCCATAGCTCCATCATCCCATAGCTTTATCATCCCATAGCTCCATCGATCTTTCGCAATATTTCGGTTTGTACCCTCCTTACATATGTATAGAAATTACATTAGTTCACCAACTGTATGATGTATATATATATGCAGTATTGGATATATATATATATATATATATATATATATATATATATATATATATGTATGCCGTATTGAATATTAGTCATTTGTCATATGGTGCATGTCCGCCGATGCTGGTTAACATGTATAAATACGATCGTTTTATACATTTTCGTTTCAGTATCATTTTAGACTTGGAACAATACAGACGTAAAAAAAAGTCAATGATGATGCATCTGCTGTGTCGCTTCTGAGGTAAAGAATTCACAGTTTTGCGGAATTTACGACGACATGAAATAACGACCTGCGGAATGAAAAGTTCGAGTATGAAGTTTGAATGCCAATTCTGCCGTAGACATTTTTCTAGGAGTGATGCGTTAAAGACACATTCTAAGAGTTGTAGCACTGGTTCTCTGCAAGTACAATCGGCACCATCTGTTCCAGAAATCGCAGTGATAACATACGTATCGCCAAGCAAGATGTTACTCTACCCATACGCATTCATGCTGAAGATGAAGCTATCTCCCATGAATCACGTCACGGTGCCCTGTTGCCTACTAGTGTGCGAGGTCTGATTTGTGGCCGTCGGGAACGAGAACGTGTACATTTATTCGAAATCGCTCCAGCAACCGAAATACCGACTGCTGACACGAGTACTGCAAACTGTTGAAGGTATGAAATATTTCCCATGCAGCGATAACGATGCCTCGTGCCACCGAGTAAAGCTCTTCCAAACTCGATATTTATCTTCGACGACATTGCCTGCAAAAAAATAAACTTGCATTCAAGAGTATTTTAGCATGGGACGGCATGCGTACGTGGACTGAGTGTACCTCGGCCAGGCTTATTCTCGCGTACCCAAACAACTGCTTCGAGATAATGCTAATGTGTTTATGCTGTTTCGCATGGACGATACTAATTTACGCCATATTTACGACGAACAGGTCAATACGTACATGACATCTGCAAAATTCAAAATATGTGCGTCTTGTGCTGGAAAGAGAAATACGGATTTTTGACGATCGTAAAGGACTGTCCATTATATAATGGTAGGTACAGGCGTGGGTTCGATCAGTTTATCCTAAGAACGCAACAATAAGACAAGGCAGCATTTCCAAATTTGGCGACATCGATCGCTACGATGACCACGAATGTGGCCAAAATCGCTTCACTCCTGCACGTAGAGAAGACTTGTCTCTTATCGGGGTCGAAAATTGGAAAGTGTGAAGAACAAAGTGGTTGAGGATTTAGTAGCTGTCGACCAGCACATAGGGGGTTTGGAGGCTCAGATAATAGACTTGATCAACGTATCGAATGCGCACAGACAGGAAGAATTGAAGGAGGTACAAAATTTTTTACTGTCGAACTTAGCGACGAAAACCGATGTCGGGCACCGAGCCGAACTGGTGAGCGAGCTTCAGCGAGCGATCGAGGTGGTGACTAACGGATGGAGCAAAGCGACTAATTATCCATTAAGAACATTGGTTCGAGCGAAAAGTGAGTAATTAGCCAATTGGATAGATTGGCGGGGGTGGAGCGAAGCGACTAATTAGCCGACGAGAAATATTGGCAGAATAAAACGGACGTGACCAATTGTTCGACCAGGGACATCTGATTGGTTGGGTCGAACAGAGGTGAGTAATTAGTCAAAGGGAAACATTGGCGGCATGAAGTTTTCCGAAGATACCGGAGATATTCATCCAATCGGGAGGGTTTTCACGTGGTGGGGATGGAGCAAAGGTGAATAATTAGCCAATGAGAAACATTGCAGTGGTGGAGGTGATGGAGCAAAGCGACTAATTAGCCGATGAGAATCATTGGTGGGGATCGAACACAGGTAGTGGGGGATCGCCGACTAAACAGTAATGGGTGGAGGGGGAAATTGTGCACTTAAATATATATTGCATGGCTGTAGTGGAATGGAACCGACTAATTAGCCAATGAGAAACACTGGCAGGGGAAATTCAAACTAATGTGGGCGAACGGACCTGAGAGAGGCAGTAACATACATAAGTTTTTTTTATAAAAAATTTTAAAGGATTTTTATAAAAAAAATTTGTTTAAGGGGAATTTTGAGGAAAAAAGGGTAATTTTGAAGTAAAACAGGTGAAAATGGCCGTCGGGGTTAAATACTTCTGAAAAAATAAACTTTTAAGTGAAATTTCAAGGGAAAAAGAGAAATTTCGAGGGGAAAAAGGGAAAAATTGCCACCGGGGTAACGACTTTTTAATTGAATTTTTTTTTTAATAAAATATTTTCTAAATAATTTCTTAACGATTTTTAATTAATTTTAATATAAATATTTTAATTTTCTTTTAGAATTTGCTCGCAATTTTTTTTTGTTTTTGAGGTCAGAGGTCACCGGAGTCAAGGTCATGGGTCAAAGGTCAATGGCACGGTCAATGAAATCCAATATGGCGGACGGGTGACGTAACAAGATGGCGGCCGGGCGAATCCGAATCCAACGCACCACTCTCTTGCCTCAGACTCATCAATATCATACTACTATTAAAATAGATTTATTACATTTTTTATGTAAGATAAACACTGAAAGTTTAATAGTGTTATACTTTACTATGTAATCGATATCACTGTTAATTAATAAAGAAATTCCTAAAATCATTTTATTGGAATGTTTAATACAAAAATATTTATTTAATAAAAGTTTTAAAGCATTGTACTAAAAACAAAAAATAAATGTTAGGTTTCTGTAGTATTACGCATTTGATCTTACGAGTAGTTAAAAATAAATTTCTGAAATGGCATGACATTAAAACTTTAATATATTTTATTAGAAAATTTTATACTTAACTCTTGTGCGAAATTATATATTGGCTGCTCAGTGCAGCTAACGTTTCAATAACATTTTCGTATCTTCAGTCGCAAATAAGAAGCCACTCAGTCGCAGTTAGCAGCAAGCATTCTGTTTTATAAATTTTTGGAAAATTCCGGAGTGTTTTGTGGGATGAAACCGAAATTTTGGTTGTAAAACAATGAATTTAGAAGTGAAAACTAAAAACTTTGAAGGAAACACGAGAAATTCTGAGCTAATATGGCCGCACGCTGAGGGGTCAGTGTCCCGACTGAACTAGTTCTGTGGTTCTGGGTCAGGTGCCAGCTGCACTTGGATCGTATTTATCTGTCTACTGCAAATAGTAATTCAGTAGCTTTGGATGCAACTAAATTTGTTTTTAATTTCTCTAATTTATTAGTGTTAATTGAGGACTTTTGGAAAACTTGTTCTGATTCGTCTACTTGCCACATAAATAACAAATAAAAAATGTATCATTACCGTGTATGTAACGACTGATATCCATCTAAGTTTCCATCACAATGCACAGAGAAGCTGTTGAAAAAAATATATTATTTAAAAAAAATACTTTTGTGTTTCAAATAACTTTATTACATTTGCTTAGTTACTTTTAGGTTCCAAGTAAAAGTGTCATTTATTTATTTTATTTTGCAATCCTTGGATACCATACGTGAAAGATTACTCTGACATATGGACGTTGTCACACATTATCCCAATAATTATACAATCTCTAAATCAACTTTGTCATTACACTAACACAGTTACTTTTTCTTAAATCAAGTTAAACTCGAAACTTTGTAATTTCTGCAGTATTTCACTCAGTTAACTTATAGATTGTGAGCTACACAAAATAAGAATATAATATGACAGATGGCCCCTTAAGTTATAAATTAGCCTACATAACAATACAGACGTCATTAATGAACAAATATAATCTAAAGTAACTTTAAGAAATAATAGAGAATAATGATTTAACATACATTAGTACCTAAAACAAAACTTGCTTTCCGTCTACACACTGCTACCTGTCAGCTTCAGTATTTTACACGCGCAACTTACGGAATTCTGTGAATTTTCAGTATTAGTACACGAGGGCAATACTAGTAATTCCCAAATAATTCCAATTTGTTGAATTAAAACCCATTAAGTTGTATCTAGCTTATAGCTTGGTCACTTTAACTGCCTAGTCAGTGAAACATAGAAAAGCATTTTGGTTGCATGTTTGGGCTTTTAACATTTTAAGTATTATTTAACAGAATATAAATTTTGACTCAGGTACAATTTTATTGTATCTGAACATTTTAATAGTTGTATACATTAGGTAAACCAGCTGTCAATGTTTATAAAGCTGTGTTATAAATGTTTATTGTTAAATAATGAGAACCTTGCTGGTTACAGTGTGTCACCAACGTCAACATTACACTTTCGATAAAATATTAAGTCATGGAACTTATTTTCCCAGTTTGCTGTCGAGTTAAGTGCAAGTACTTATATCAGCGTTTGCGAGTGTGTGTGCGTTTAGATACGCGAAAAGAGGTTTTTCGAGTACTGATTTCAAAAATGTTCAGTTATTATAGTAACCATTACAGAAGCAGAGATTTCCTCATATGAGACGCCCACTGCAGCGTAGAGTGACTATTGGAAAAGGTATATCCGGGATGAAATACGAGCTCTGCCTTCATCGGGAAACCAGGAGTAAAAACAATTACATTTCCACCCGTTGGAATAACAGGACCTGCTTCGCGAATACTTCTTCCGCACGCCCCCTTTTTATTCCCTTCGTTCTATCTTCTTTTCGCCCTCTCTCCTGCCCGTTCTTGCATTCACTTAATCCTTCAAGTCTGCAAATTAATTACTTTTATTGCTTTTCCTGTGAATGGGAAAGGTTAATCTAACATGGACCTGCCGCCCAGAGACTGCAAGCCCTTTGACGTGAAAGGAGGGGGGGGGGGGGAGGCGCTTGATTGTGTCTCGCAGTTGAGTAAGTTTTTCGATAGACTGCCCTTTGTGTATTGTTTTTTGTTCAAGCGAGAAGCTATTATCTGCATTACGATTCTTAACGGCCGTGGCTTGTTACTATGTCACGCTAGAGTGCTATTGGGCGGAAAAAAATTGTCACTGATTGTGACTTTGTCACCGATAGATTTTTATCACTTTTGTTACTGTCACCGACAGATTTTTGTAACCATGTGGCTTGAGCCCTAAAGGCGTGGTGACAAAAGTCGCGTAACGTACAGCCCTGCCTCTCTGCATATAAGCAATCGCGCTATCAGTCACCTACACGAAGTCACAGTGAATTACAAACTTAACAGTTACTGCCAAGGACCTCTAAAGGAACAATGTGGGACGAAACAGTTTCATTGTGACGACGGAACATAAGCTCCATCTACTTAGAACACGTGCATCAGCCATAAATAAAGTTGTAATAAGTTTCGTTATTTATATAATAGGGAAATATTATGTACTAGTGTCTACTTGTTGCATTTGCGAAAGAAAAATCAATCTAACCCTAACACCTTTTGCTATAGCCCTCAGATTTCATGCCACTATTTTAACTAACGTCGTGTTATGGAAGTGCAAAAAGCAAAATGGGAACGTGGTGGGTTAAGGTAACAGGTTTGAAAAATAGTAAGTTGTTCTAGGTTAAGTGAAATAATTTTGTATTCTTTGTGAGAATAAAATAGTGTTTTAATGATAACGACAAGGGTTAACACAGTGTGGGAAATCTTAACTACAGTAGGCGATCACTTTGCCTACTGTAATATTTAAAATACTTTCTTATCAGCTGGAATACAAGGCAACACAGATTTGTGAGTTTGAAATAAACGTTATATTTGAAACTACTTTCGCTACGATACCTAATTCCCAACATTAATGAGTTGAAAAGGAAATAAATCGAAAATATTTTTAATCTAACAGCGTGCAAAATGCCGTACCAGCTATTGCTTCTTTTTTAGTGCGCTTTCAATTGAAACATGCACTGTTCACTTAGTCTGAATACAATAAATACACATCGTAAGAAAAAAACACGTTTTTTATGTCGCTAGTCTCGATTTACTCTTACTAATTTTGTTTTCTACGTTATTTTTTTAGATTTTCTTGCATACTTGAGGTCAACGATCCAGTTTTGGCGGTCGGTTCTGCATGTTGACGATGGTGAAGGGGGGAGTTGTGAATTAATCGACTGCGACAGCAGGAATGATTGCAGCAGAGCGCCCAGCGCGGATGTCGGTAACAGAGGAATTAGTTAAGAAGTAAAAGGCGACGGGGCGAGGAATGTGGCACGGGCTGGGCGCCAGAGAGCGCTCGTTCCAAGCCGGGGACTACTGAGGACGCCAGCGGCCCCACGAGCTCACCCGCCAACGACGTCAAACATACATCTGATTTGGAACCTGACTACCGGTGCCTTTGGTTTTTCCATCACATGTCGGCCACAAATTATGTTTTTTTATTCTTGTCCCCAACCTCCGACAAAATCATCTTTCCATTCGCGGACATTTCGTCACAAGAATAAATTTATGGTCTTATTTTAAATCCGTCGGTTATATAAGAACCGAATTATATAGGCTGTTCCCGGTAAACTGAGCACTTTTAAAAGCGCTGCTTAAGATTAACTCGTGTAGTCTATTCGCGGTTGCTTCACATGTTTTAAAATCAAACCTTCAAAAAATCACACCACGTACGACGTGTTTGGTTCTTTCCAAAATATATAATGTGTCACAATTATTTTATATTTCTGTCAACATAAAAATTCCTTATTGTTTTATTAAATTGAACTAATAATTTTATTTTACTTATAAATTATAATATTTATTTGTAATTAATATGAATAAAAATATGGAAAAAATAGTTGTGTCGGTAATGTCTAGTAAGAAATAGTTTCTTTACAAAATATAATTACACAGAGTGCGCACGAATGCGGTGCGATATCCCTTCGGTGTAATTTTCTAGACTCGGTTAAGCTTTGTTTGCATGAGGAGGAAGAATATCCTGGCCGGATAATTTTAGCAGGGTTCAAAAAAGTTTGAATTAACCTTAATGGACTATACACAGGTTGTGTATTCTCACACCAGATGTGTAACAAGCATTGCTATGGTGCTGATAACTGTATCCATGCGTCGATCAAATTAAACCGAAAAAAAAAAAAAAAAAAAAAAAAAGGAAAATGCTCATTTTTACCTCTACATGCATTAAAAAAAGAAAGCAATAAAAATAATTTCACTAAGAAGTTAACCTAACACTTTTAATTCAGTGGAACTGTACTTTCCATCCGTCGTTGCCAGCTTTATTGGTCGCATGATAGTCATTGTGCCCATTATAATATACGCAGTTAGGACCAGAACAAAACTGAACAGAAAATAGTTATCCAGGCCCCAGCTCGTGTTATCAATGTAGTTTTGACGTAATATGGAATCAGGATATTCCACTCTTCACAAACCATTTCAGGACCTTCTATGCTCCTTTGTTATGTTGCCAACTGTACGATTGTTATACAGAGAAAAGATAATATGGTCTTCAAATATATAAATTGAGCATCGCGTGTAAAAGTTCCCATTCTACTATCCCCCTTCATATTTTTTACAAATTAGTATTAATTTTGATTTTCTGAAACTTTGTGATATTATAGTGGCGCGCTCGTCTTTAGGACGTCAGTAGTATCTTGAGCTGGGTGCGATTTTCAGTACACTGCCAGCACTCAAACAGGGTAACGCCAGGTCAGTCCCTGTTCCTTTCTTTTGACGTATATACGTCTTTAAATTTGCAACCACAGAGGGAGGCAATCCAGAAAATCCCATGATAACAAAATCGGGGTTACAGTTTGGTATTGCAGCTCCGAAGCTATCGTCTACTTAAAAATTCAATTACACCACTTGATTGCAAAAGGATCAAAGCATATGTTACGTTGAGTGAGGACTGCGAATCATCGCAAATACCGAAAATGTGGGGGGGGGGGTTGGGGGGGGGATGAAGGGCGCGCCGCAATTTTGAGTTCGTTTCGCCGCGTCTCATAACTTCCGTGTAGTATAACTTTTGACTACGAGAAGCTACGACGCTCGTTTGGGTTTCAATCAACAGCTCTCATCAAGTTCAATCGATTGCGTGTATAAAAATCTTTGTGTGGCGTTGTTATGGTGAGATTGTATGCGTTTAATGTAAAACATTAAGGAAACTTAACACAATTTCGGCCTATACTCGTCAAAAAGCAAAGTCGAAATACAGAAATCGTATACGGTCGGAAAGAGCATCTCAAAAGCAATGCAGTGATACCCATAAAACACCATATGATCGAATGAAGCAGTGCCAGGAACGTAAAAAAACCTCAAGTCGTCCGAGTGCATTAACGTAGACGTATTCACGCAAAACAAACGGCCGTGTCCCCAACACAGTCAAACCCAATTTTGACTGACACTTTGCGGATGTCCTGAGAGCCTACAGGCCCGCGCCGACACGAGTCATATCCTGTACACGGGTCGAACCTCCCAGGAGCGCGGATCAACCAACGCCCTCGTCTATTAAAATATATTCGAATTTCTTCACATTCAAATTCGTGATTGTGGGTCAACGGTCTAATTGTTATGTAGTCGACAAGGCAGCCACCGCTCCAAAACCAAGATGACTGCCAATGATCCAAACAAAGTCTGGGAGGCAGACAACCGGTTTGGAAAACCCAGGCCGGGGGGGGGGGGGGGATTAGATAGGGCTTACAATCGCGTTATTAGAAGTAAGTATCCGTGGAAACACCAATATAGATATTTTGCCGCTAGAATTAATGCTTCTATGGAACAGATCGGTTTTGAGTAAAAAATATAAGTGTTCTGTATCTCAAACATACTGATTTAACGTACATATATAGTCAATTTCCCATTGGAAGCAACTTTCTCGAAGCCCTGCTAAATATCTACTTACAGGCCCGTTTCATATACTTCCGCCAAATGTAAACAAACATTGCCATGTGACTGCCATGTAGCATCTGTCAAAATTAATGTTTACATGCCATTATGTGTGTACATGTGTTCGTATACTTTCGCTACATCTAAAAATAAACATTGAAATGTGACCTCTACTTTTATACCTGTCAAATGTGTTGTTTATTTTTTACAGCTTTTCAAAGAATTCTGTCTTAGGTCTATTTCAAAAACCATTTCGTACTAATATTTACAGTCTAGGCCTATAGCATTATTTAGGTCAGTTTTATGACGTTTTAAAAATACATGAATTAACGATAGTTCTTACGGTTACGTTACATTAACATATTTGTTTTCCACGACATAGCACATTACATGTAATGAACGTTAATATTTTTCCGCGACTGTGTTAAACACTGTTAAACTGCGGGGTAATGAACTGTAATATTTAACTTTTTGTTATTGATATGTGTTGGGTTATGTCTTTAAAAGGACGGCCTCAGTTCGAATAACGAAGGAATAGCCAGTCCAACGTAAAAGCGACATTAAAATCAAGCGTGCAACTCGTGTCGCTCATTTTTTGTTATAGAATATTCAAATATAGCGGTGAACATGCACACAAATAAGCCTACCGTAACTTTTATTCCGCTCACATTTATATGTATTGCTACTTACTGTGTATTGAATTTTATGGGGCTGGGCTTGGTTATTTTGTTGAGATTGGTGGTAAATCAGGTTACACAACTGTGTTTCAAACACCTAGGGCAAAGGTACAACGTTGTGATAACTAAACAGACGTGGATGTAAATAAATATCTTCGTTATAAAAACAGTTCACATTTACAACAAATAAATAGTTCATATCAAATATTAGAAATCACGCACACACACAGATCCAGCATAACGACCACCACGCAGCCACACCACGCTATTTCACACGCAGTGGTTAACAAAGCACACCATAACAGTATATTTATTACTGCTGCGGAAAAACAGATTTATCACAATCTCGTAACATGCTTAGGTAGGTATAAAAAACACATCATCTACAAACGTGATGTGGTAATTTGAATTACTTTTCGGAGTAAGTATAATTTACGCTTCGTTTGGTAAAACAGCAACACGCCATGTCATGGCTTGCCACATCTGCCTACTTCACTTTCTTTCTCCCCGCCATCATATATAAATATATTAAAATAAGTATTCAAACATTAAAATCTCTTTTCAGTTGTAAAATACAAATTCAAAAATCACCATTTTTCTGTAATAAGTATGAAATATGCAACAAATGAAAACACGAAAAAATGTATCGCGTAATAGAGAAGTGAAATTTCCCGAGTGTGAAAGAGACAAAGACAGAGAGAGAGAGCGACAAGCCTCGCTCAGCAGACAGTTGCTTCAAAGTTACTCTCGCTCGATAAAACAACAACATCCCATTACGGCGTACTCACGATAATTTCCGTTGTTATTTTAAGCTGTAAAAATGAGATATGTTGCCATCGGGCTGCCTAAATATTTAAATATTTCAATAAGCACCATGTAATTTTTCAAACAGTATACTAAAAAACTAGGTTAAAATAATATTTTAACTGTGGACTATTTTTTACCGCCCGTTGTCAACACGTCGCTGCTCTCGCTGTTGTTAATTCATATTTAAAAAGAAATAAATATTACAAGTTATAGAAGATATTAAGGTAAAGTTTCATTTATTCAATAATACAGTACTCTGAAGTTAACCACAGTGTTATATATTTGTGAAATACATGTTACTGAAAAAACAGGTTGACAAGTTATGCCTAGAGTGTTTTTTTCAAATGTTGATTTTCATAAGTCGCTTCCAATCGGGAATGGACTATAGGCTATTTCAGGTGAGGATTTAGTAACTTACTAAAACGATTAGATATAGTGAATCTGTTTTTTTGCACTGCTTGTGCAAGATTTCTTCTATTATGTTGGTCACAATTGGAGGTAACATAAAGATTTAAAAGACAGAGTTGACACAAACAGTACAGGTATATATTTATTTACTGCCGAAAATAGCATTCGGCAACTAAATGACGCAAGTCAAGTAGGTTCGAATTAAGAAATTTTAAAACTTCGTTATAGAGCCTAAAAAAAAAATAATAATTTTTGTATATAAGCTATTTTATTAAACATTGAACACGAAATGATTATTAACTACTTCAAAGTAGCGAGTTTATAGCAAAAAGATCATTAAAAATTATAATTTTTATTTTATAATACTAGATGATTATTTTTCGTAATACATGTCTGCTGTTGGTATTAATCCAGGCACCTACTACCCACCCACCCACCCCTGAGAATGCTTTCGAAATAAGAAGATTGCTGCAACATGGAAGTGTTCGCTCTTGTCTTCTTACTTACTCTGTGGCAAACCCGGTAAATGGAAAGCCCAGGAGTTCCCCACGTTTGTTCGACTCCTTAAGAAACTCATTCAACGGTACCACACTCAGGTAGGAGCAATAACATTTTTCAAAGATTAGTTTTAAAAGCGCTCAACTAACCTTGAACAGCCATAGGCCGTTCACGATAAAGTGAGCACTTTTGAAAGCCCTGTTAAAATTCTACTTTATTGCCCATTATGTATCCTTCCACCACATGTAAACAAATATTGCCATGTGACTGCCATGTGATTGCCACATGAAAATAAACTCAATGTTTACGTTTTAAGACAGCTAAATGTAACACGTATATTATATATAAAACATGTACCATATGATGTATATTACATATGCTATATGTAATGTGTGTATGCATATATATATTTAAATTTTTACAATACGTATAAATTACGTAACATATATAATGGTTTGGGTCATATCACAGCTCCGATAGACAAAAACTTTACACAGCAAACAATTGAAAAATGGCTGCCCTTGCAATTAAGTCATTGAAACTGTGAAAAAGCAAACATTAAACTTTGGTGGCGAACAAGGACTAACACGACACGTTAAAAAAGGACACACATTAGTTAGCTGAAAAATAATTTGGAAGGGCAGCCAAATCCAGATTTAGAAATAGACCAGCACTACTGCACACCCAAGGTACAACACCACTTGTCACACAAATTACCAAATATTTAAAAACTGTACCGCAGACTTAACGTTTCCCATGACTCGCCGTTTTCTAAGTGCCCCATCGCTCTGTAGCGTGATAAGTACAACGTCAGCTCTAAAACATGGTAGCTGTGCTTGGTCTCAGCTAGCTGAAGTTAGGTGCAACTAAGCCACCAGCAAAAAACATACATCCTGCAGGCATAAGGTAGCGGCGTAACGTAGCAGATGTCTGAAGCGTATTAGAGACAGAGCGAGGTCGTGTAAGGACTTAAATAAAAAATGACAAATCAAAACATATTGACGCACGAAAGGGAAAGGGGAAGACAGGGTGGTAAGGAAAGATGAGGTTATCTGAGCCGAGCAAAGAGTAATCCACTGCACAGAAGTAGATGGTGCTAATAAAATCATTGATTTCGCTAACGTAGCGGCATATAAAAATATGTAATATGTAAAAAAGTAAAATATATAAAATATGTGCACGTATATGTACATTTTAAGGATAGTTTTATATCCACCTTTATAAATGGAGATAAATATATTTCAACATAGGCCTATTAGGCATATGTAGAATAAAAATAATTTACCCTAAAAATATCAATATATCAACAAATGCATTTGTGTATATGTACATATACATATTTGACACCATTACTCTGTGTTCGTACCCTTCCGAGACCCTCCAAAGAAGAACTGAGCATTTATACTGTGAATTGAAGTGGTAACAGAAGGGTATACCAGGCTTGTAACTGGCACCACCTTCATTTGTACAAAATAATTCTAAAAATAATGTATATTATTTATACCTAAGTGAAATGCCGATCCGGTGATGGCCACATTTCCGGTGTCTCTTGTGGCCCAAATAGGTGCGACATTACCTTTTTGTCAAACCCACATAGACCTAAAGAAACATGTTTTGCAGGGAAAGTGCATGGACTCTCATCATTTATGTGGTCCCTTTATTGCAATGACTGCAGCAAAACTAAAAACTTAAATGACAAAAATATTTAAAGAAAATTACAAATGACAGCAAAATGATAATGTAAAGGACAAATTATGAAAGTAATACTTACAGGCAAGTTACTGTGCATAGTGATAAGCACTTATTTTAACTTCCTTGTTACTATAGCTGTGCGTTAATAACAGCCAATCAGAAGCCTCGACACTTATACTATGTTATCAATTGAAAGACTTATTTACAAATCAAGAAAGTGTGTATTTTGACTTCATTCCTCGGGAAGATATTTTCTTTTGTTTATTTATGGATAATTACAACCACGGAATTTTTGTAACGCTTTTAGGTAATGTTTAAAGTAAAAATTGAAATGTAAATAATTTACCATATTAAAATTATCCAGATCAATTGAAAATATTTATTTTTGAAAAAAAAAAACCACTATCAACTCTATGTACAGACCTTAATTTCTTCGGTATAAATGTAGCAACATAAACATACTAATATTATTATCGTTATATCAATTGTAGCCAGGCCACTGTGCTTTTGTGTTTTGTATGTGCTTATCGCTATAACTGTGAATGTGATTGGAATGTCAATTGTAGCCCGGCCCTTATTGAAAGCTAGCTCATGCAGCTTCTTTAAAAATACTTAATTTAACACATACACTGCGTAATGTAATCTCACCTTTACTAAACATGCATTCGCAAGTAAACAGGAGCTCTGGGAGTCTGGGATGTTGACTATGACGTGTAATTTACAGTTACATTAAATTTCAATAACTGAAATATTTTTGCGGCCAAAGTGGCAGATATTACAAAAAATTATGCCTACTCAATAACGCATACTATATTTGTTGATATTTCTCAAAAGGTAACAAGTTGTCTTGTCGAACATCCATTTCGAAATTTAAACATGGAATTGTTCTATAGGCCTAACTGTTGACAATTAATTGTAAATACTTTCCAATTCTTATTACGGCAAGCATTACCAAATAAAACAACTAGGCATAAACTTGCATCACGAAAGAATGTCGGCAACAAGCAGAACTGTAGGTCTATAGTTAATAAAACCTGCTTCAAGATTTTATAGTTTATATGTTGGAACACCTTTGGTGTAGCATCAAATTGCGACGTTTATGTTACGTTAACAATACTAAAACTTAACACTGTGACTTGGGATGAATAACTACATGAACACAAGTTTGAGGTCTACATTACAAAATAACACAGTGATTTCCAACGTGTCAAATTAATGTATAATTATTGACAGGCACATTTGCACTTGTTATCAAGGCAGATTTAAGAAAGGTTACATGGCTGGGCGTAAATAGATACGTACAGATGTATTTGAGGTTAGGCCTACATTACAAGACTACACAGTGATATAAAAATGTGTAAAATTAACGTATCATTATTGACTGCCAAAATTGCACTTGTTATAAGGACAGACTTGAAAGAAAGGTTAAACAGGTGAGCCTAGGTAGATTAGGTACAGATAACTTTTAATATTATTTGTCAAACTTAGGATATATCATGTAATTCGCAAATTCACACGAATGTATTAATGTTGTGTTTCTACTGTCGTTCATTTACTTTATAATTGTTATTTGACTTTCTGTTTATAATATCGCATTTCTAACTGTCGATTTATAATTGTCCTTTTTCACTTTATTTACTGGGGATAAGCGGCGAAAACACGTCGTAAAAACACATTTACATTTACCTCCGGACAGTTGCAGTTGAAATTTTCGCCATTTCTGCAACACGTTCGATCACCTCGCAAAACTTCATCTCTCCTCGACGAATTAAAGAATAAATACTTTCGGCGAGATTTATAATGTCCTCCTGACGCTGAATATTTGTACGTAGCTTGCTAGAACCCATAACTTTACACAAAATCACTACAACACAGTCATACACTATACGACCTATAATAAAACAATGCTGATTGCACACAAGCTGAAAAATAAATGGCAAATATTAAAACACAACAACTTCCAGTTTCCAAATTTGTAGTTTGCCTCACAAGCAAAGCCAAGCAACAAGCATGAAGGAACCACAACCAACAACGGACCGTTGATTTTGACCTTTGCGCCGATCACATGACACAATATAATTATGAGTTACAGTAAATACATTATCTTTACGCCAATAATTACTTTAAAGTGTATAAAATAAACTTCAAACAGCTTAAGTAGCCATACATTTAAATATTACACTTGCAATACCGTGTTATTTCGTAGAACTACTTTTCACTTTTCACTACCAACCTAACTGGATGTGTTCATCCCCAGCCTGTGTAGTAACACACATGGCTATACATACGCAGTTGCGGGTGGTGGCTTTTTTCAAAGGTTGATTTCTAGAGTGCTCACTTTAACGTGAACGGACTTCACAAGGGTAAACTGGCCCGCCGGGACACCGGGAGATTACCGATTTACAAGCCCCTTAAGAGTGACCTGGTGCTTTCCCCTAGGAAGGGTTTTATCTTGCAGCATTCACAATACTTTTTTACTTTCAGTACTCAGCCGGAACAGGTTCCTTTCAACCTCCGGAAAAACCGAAGAGCTAGAACAGCTGAAATTTTTGAATATCTGTTAATTTTGTTTTTTTCTGCAATGTCTGTAATATGCGATTTCGAAATAAAGTTTTTAACGCATCATTGAATATATGCAACTTATCAGGCATTAGTCAGTCGTCCTGGCTGTCTCTTATAGAAATGAACAGGTGTAACTTAAGGCTGTGTGGCATCGCGATATATGTCGATCACGAAACAAGATTTTTGAAACATTGCGATTTCTATATGGTCCAAAATTGTAAAGAAATATATAGCATATCTTGATGGTGGTGATATGCGATATTGGCGATATGCGATATTTGCGATATTAATGTGATCTTTATCTATATTTGCTATGCCGATATTTTTATATCGATATAAAAGCTATTTTTTTTTCAATATATCGCCACCGATTTTGTATTTTCTGGGGACGATATATCGTACCAATACCAATATGGTCAACATGTTTCGAAACTATATGTACAACTGGATATCATACAGTCCTAGTAGTACTAGCGCCCTCTGTACGAGTACTAGTTTCCCGTGGCTGGCGGAACCAGACCCCCATTACCAGGGGTTAATCTGTAATGTTCTCCCCCACTTGTTGGCGTTCTACTAACACTTTTCCACCGCCCGCTTACTACAGCAAGTCCACCGCTTAGCAATGTAATCTTGCATTCACTTTCGCAAAACAGAGCAAGCACCTAGAGTAAAACCTCTGGCGTAAAGGAATTTTACTATTCGCGAAAAAAGCTTCCAATGACACGTGGTGTAGTACCTGTATACGAGACACCATAAATTTGCTGACTTAACAACATGTATACGTTTCTGTGCAGTGCATCACATACAACCCGCAGTCAGGGCGCAGATCACTCTACGTGCAAAACAGGCCCGTTTACTTGACAGTGAGAGCCCACAGCCGGACCTAGTCTTGCCTTCTGCGGTTAGAGGCGGGTCCCATCACGGGGTCGAGTCGCGACCACGTTAGGCGTACTTGACTCAGTTAAATAGCGTAGGCTGAAATTTGAAATACTGTATGTATGTGAAGCTTTGAAGAAACTCACCGCTATTCGGCAATCTGTCTCAAGGAATAAAACGGAATTTGATCTGTGACATGTAAGCCTAGTATTACAATTGAATAGCGTGGATGTACGCCGTTCTCTGAAATTACAGCTACAATTACGGGCGCTTGTTGGCATCCAGATATTGGAGAATGGATCAAGGAATCAAACACTAATTCAGCTGTCTTTATTTACATTTCAGCGACACGTAGTGTAGAGAATCTCCAGCCTGTCTAGTATTCAGTCGAGTCACATTCTCATAGTAAATGTAATATTTTTTTTGTGGGGAGTGCACCCAGGGCGAGGCGACAGCCTCCTAATGACGGGCTCTCATGGTATTCCCCGTAGCTACCTGTCATCCCCGGACATGACATGGAATGAGACCCTAGGATGAGGCGGTGCGAGAATATCCTCCGGCAAGCGACGTCGTCCAGTATTAAGCCCACTTACGGAAACCCGGGAGTGAACGCGCTGGGGATCGAACCCGAATCGCTGTGGCGGGGGTCGAGCGCCCTGGCCACTACACCATCGCTACCCGACATGCTCGTAGTCACGGGACACTAGCGTGCAATATTGATGCGAATGAGTGGTACATGACAGGTGTTCAACTGTATCCAGCCCTGAGAACCAGTGCAATAACTCATCTTCCTCCAAGTCCTTGGTATTACGTTGCAATTTTCGATATCCTCATAATAAATAAACGACTCACTAAAGTAGTTACTCTTGCCATTACACCGCAACTAATTATGTATGACGTACGCTGTTCGAACTATTTCCTTAGCTGTGTCTACTTTTGTAGAAAATAGTTTTTAAATGCCCGAAACTGAACTAGCAAAATACCGAACCCGAATTTTCAACTGTAAGACTAGCTCGACTAGTACGACTAGTTGTAGATCTTGTTTTCTTTGGTTACTACTTTTCTTGGGTTAGGTATCATCAAAAAGTGCTTTAAAAGAAACGCTGAGTCCCCGATCATTACAAACTCTTCTGGTATGTTGAATAATTTATTTTATCTTATTTCCTTGAGTGAAGATGATTAAACATTCCTCCATCAGAATGCCTAAAGAGAGCACCTGGAGTAATAGTCATCCACCATGGTCAATAGAGCTATACTGAAGCCTGTTTATAGTTACATATAATATTCACTCCCACTAACACCGGTGCACGGTTAACAACGTTTTTCCCCTTAGTGAACCCACAGCAACCAAGGAAATTCCGCTTCTCTACAAAGCCTCTTTGTATTGCCTTTCACTAATTGGCGGAATTTGTGATGGTAGTATAAGTATAACCATTTAGCCTAGTTGAGGACTAGGGCGTGGTGCGTCTAAGAGTTGGAGCTGTTTATGCGCTGTCATTCCTGTCGGCCGGCGACCATCTCGTCCGCCATGTTGGATTGTTGGATGTCGGTGACCTTGCCATTTGACCTTTACCTGGTGAATTTTGTCTCTGGAACCCCAAAAATTCCAAAAATATTTTTAGAAATTATGAAAAATCTAAAAACTTCTTTAAAATTAATTTGAATAATACAAAATATTTATAAAAACTTTAAGTTAAAAAAATATTCTAAAAATATTTAAAATTATTATTAAAAAATTTATTTTAAAAAAGTTACATTTCCGGTGCGCTTCCCCATAACCCCCCCCCCCCCCCCCCCCCATCAACCATCCAACCCACACCCTTTTCCAACATTATGTCCAGCAGTCGACCGACACTCCTCCAATCAGTCACATTGTCTAAACATTCTCCTCCCCCACCCCCTCACCAATGCTCATTCCATCGTATGCACACTTTTTGGGTGTTTTTATAATTTGTTTATATGTACATTACTGAGGTCGCTGTCTTGGATTTCATGTTTTCGTTTTCAACACCTAGGTAGTTCTAGTGTATTAATTATCGATTTACCCACCAGGCGAACTAGCAATTTAGGCACCAAGTGGCAGCAATATTTGTTTATCTTTTAACGTATAGATGGTGCTGTCGGCGCTCTCCGTATTGGATTCTATTTTAAATGTACAGGTAGCACTAACATCTCGATTATGTCGCCTGCTATCGATCTGTACTGGATGGTGACATGGACGATTCCTGCAAAGTATGTAAATTTTCATATTTAATTTTTTTCGTTTATTTTCAAACAGAAGTATTAATTTTAATTTAGAACGTGTTTTTATATGAAGTGTTTTTTTTTAAATAAATTAAACAAAACATAATTTTACATGAAATGTTTTATACAGATAATAAACTATATATAATCGGCACAAAATCAATTTTTAAAAATTTTAATCTTCAACCAACAGAGTTCAAATTATATATTTTTTAATTCTACAGATATTCAATTATGATTTTAGGTTATCTCGTAAATTCACCTATGGCAGAAAGCAGCAATGCGAAGGACCACACAAAACTCAAGGTCGTTACAAAGACCTTCGACATAAGCAGGAATATTTGTCTCCGATTCACCATCCATTGCATTATTATTGCAGTGTGGACCTAGCTCCTTTATGATCGATGAAGGTAAGTATAGGCTGTTCACTGTAAAATGAGCACTTTTGAAAGCCCTGCTTAAGATCCACTTGTATGCATGTTGTGTATTCTTCCGCCTTATATAAAATTAACATTGCCTTTGGTCTCATCACTTTATTCATGCGTCGGTTAAGAGAAACTGTGAAATTATTAGAAAAGTAAACATTTTATAAATCTGCTAATTTTCACACACTGATGCATAAAAAAAACAGAAAGCGAAATTAGTAATTAAAGTTATCACGAATTGTTACCTAACACCTTTTATTCGACGTTAAGATGTGGAACTACTTTCCATCTATTGTTACCAACCTTAAAGTGTGCATGTCACTTAGTGCGCCCGTTAAACATATGCAGGTAGAGGCAGTGACTTTTTTCTAAGGTTAAATTCAAAATTGCTCACTTTATCGTGAACAGCCTTTACCAACATTCGACTCCTCGATGCCCAGTCTGCCGGTGGGGGAACCACCATCAGCATCCTCGGAAGTACACCTCGCTGGGAGACGACAGAGACGTTGGCGAGTGGGTGCCGGCTTATTTCTGGAGTTGGGGGCACATTCATCGGAAGGTGCAGCAACGTCTTTCGTGGAACTGCTGGTGGTCACATGGCGCCTATGAGGCGTTCTCCGACGTCTGGCCGTCTGGCTCGGGGCTTCAACAGTCTGAACTGGTGTCCGCAAGTTTACCTCTGTGAATTCGTGCATGCAGAAAAAGACACCACGTCTTCGACGGTGGCGGGAACTGTGTTGATGGGTGCATGTGAAAGACAGTGCACTTTCCAGGCTCGCAATCGGCTACCAGCTGCTGGACTGGTTCGTACGTCAGAGGAAAGTAGGAAAATTTCCAATGCTGCATGTCGCTACCATTACTCTATATATATGTACGTAGGTATCCGGTGTCCCAATAGCTGTAATCGATGGTAGAGTGAACGGGTGTGACACTCGCATAAATTTTCGCAGGGTGAAATGCATAAATCTTCGTCTGGTGTCTAGAGGCCAACTGAAGATGAGATGATCGCGCCTTTGTATGCATATGAATAGTGATCAAAAACTTCGTGTTAACTCGGACGATTTCATGTCTATTCGTAGGCACCCGATTCCTCATCCAAGGATGAGGTGCACCATTTGCGCAGTAGATGCACATTCTTCAGTGCACAGGCCGGTGTCATGTTCTCGCCTGTCGCAGACATGACGATGCGTCCCGCCGTACATTTCAAAGAGCTTGCGAAGCGAAGGACATCCATACTCGGCTTGCCCGTCGATAATTTCCGCTTCAAAATTTACACAAGTCATTAAGCATTCTTTCTGCTCAGACCCAACTACATAAATCGGGGCCTTCGGGCACTCCATCAGCAATTCGCGCAGCAGGTTCCTATCTGATGGTATGGAATCTTTTCTTCATCCCATTCCAGTTCGTGGTAGTACTTTCTCAGCCAGGCGTTTGTTTTCTTGCTCTTATCGTCCAACAGTTTCTAGGGGTATGGAGGCCGGGAGCTGCAGGTTCGTGTTTCGCCATCAATGTTGTAGGACACTGCGATTTCCTTGAGCAAAAAAACCATTTCGCCTCTGGAAATCATGCTGATTGTAGTACATCTTGAAGCTGACGATGCTCGAAGAGCTCACGACAGTAATTTGACAGTATTGTGTCAGCAATTGTACAATACATACTGTCGTGAACTATCTGGCAGAAAGCATACATTTACAGTTTTCTATGTGAGTAGAATGATTTAGTAGGTTAGGCACAAGGGCACAGGGCCAGGATCAGGAACCGACCAGCCGATATCTTCGAAGTTCCCTTGTTTCCCTTCAAAATTTTCTTTTTTTCTCTCAAAATCGACTAGATTTCCCTACAACTTTCCCTTTTCCACTAAAAATTTCCCTTTTTGCTTAAAAATTTCCTTTTTTTTCTTAAAAAAATTCCTTCTTTTCCAAAAACATCCCATTTTTCCCAGCGCTGGAGACTGCGATTGGTGACTCCAAGCCAGGATAGAAGAACTAGGAACCAGGATCCATGACCTTGACATTAATTCTGTAACCTTGAGTGACCCTGAAAACCAAATCTCGAGAAAAAAAATCATAACTATCAGCAAGTATATTATATTATTCACTACTACCGCCATATTGGATGCATTCAAGGTCACACCTTAACTGTGTGACCTTGAATGACCTTGACCACAAAAACTCCCTACAAATTCCAAAAAATTCCCAGCAATTTTTAAAAATCCCCAAAAATTTATAAAATGTGTTAAAAACTATTTAATAATTTATTTTTAAAAATCTTACATTTTTGGAGGTTACCCCTTATCCATGCTCACTCCACCATCTTGGTAGGCTGACTCCTTCGTGCGACCGCCATATTGGTAGGTACAGACATCCGTAATCTTGGTAGTTGCGGCCGGCTGCCATGTTATTCGGTGCAGACCGTCATCTTGGTAGACATCACAACCGTAATTTTGTTTTTTGTTTGTCAATTGTTTTGGAGTTTGTCTCTGACCTTCGTTCGAATGATATATTGGATGTCATCACCTAGGTGACACTAGTGTATTAATTCACCCACCAGGTGGCAGGCATATTTGTTTATGTTTTTAAAGTGTAAGAGGCACTGTTGGCACCCTCCATATTAATTTATATTTTCAACACATATGTGGCATTAAATTCTCGATTATGCCACCTGCTATCGGCATGTATCGAATGGTGACATTGACTATTCCTGCAAAGTATGGAAAGATTTTACATTAAACTTTTATTTATTTTATTCTTAAATTCAAGTAATTTTATTTAAAATATTTTTTAT
This sequence comes from Dryococelus australis, assembly GCA_029891345.1. Lineage (NCBI taxonomy): Eukaryota > Metazoa > Arthropoda > Insecta > Phasmatodea > Phasmatidae > Dryococelus > Dryococelus australis. The sequence continues at coordinate 125,120,986 of CM056998.1, forward strand.
ATAAAGCAGGGTGGTTTTTATAAAATAAATAAAACAGTAATTTTTTCCATAAAATTTATTGTACACATAATACAACATATGGGTTTATTAATTTCAATCTTCAGCATTCACTGCTCGATGTCCGCCTCAGCGACCCAGGAATTGAAACAGGTAGGAAAACCCCACCACTTTACAGACAGTCTTCCGTTGCGTCGTTTCAGCATCTTCTCGAACCTAGAGGCTGACAATGCTCGACAACGAATAAACGGTTATAGTGTGTGAACAGTTATATTGATGTATTCTCAGCTGTGCTCATGACAGTATTTTGACAGTCTTGTCTCGGCAATTGTACGATACAAGCAGGTCGAGTAGTATCAGGCAGAATTCATAAGTGCTGCCAGGAATATTTCCATTTGTAGTGAATTCAATCCTGCAGTCGAACATGTTGGAGGTCCTGTTTACTCAAATCGAATACAATGAGCCAGGCCGAACTCTTGGAAGCACCAGGGTTCAATATCATGGATTAGGTATGCCCATAATTTACATTTTAGAATTGAGCAAATGCTAATTTGCTAGCAGATACTGTCTATTTTCAAAGTTCGTGTTCATGTCAAAGTACTGGAAGCTTTCGCTATTCAAAAATATTTTCGCATTTTCTATTTGACATGTGTCGAACTGCAAATGGCTCACTCTTACGTTGTGTTGTAGCCCAGCGATGATGTATCTCTGTTTATTAGAAGCAAAGCTGGACTTCGCCATCCAGTTGATGGACTAGCTTGCTGGCAATCGGGGTATGTCTCGAGACTCCACAACCTGAAAGCCACATCGATTTTTTTACTATATTCCACATTTTTCAACATTTCTATGTGTTCTGCAGTGCTCAACTGTACATGAGGTAGCATCCATTCGATAGACTGTAGTATCAGTTCCACTGTCTCCCACGATGGTGTCCGCATGCGCATTGTCCAGGAGCAGCACCAGTTCATGCTTCAAAGTGAAGATAATTTTTGATAATTCCCACATCTCACAACTGCTCCACCTCGACATCATTTTGGAAGTTTGTAATGCGATCGATCAAGTGAGACTTCTGTTGTTTCTTTTTTTTTATCGATGCTGGGTTGGAACTATCTCTTTTTATTAGATTCCCCCTGATTCGCAGGAGATACTGGTAAGGAAGAGAGCAGATAACTTGGTGTTGGACCACTATCCGAACATCCGATGGCAGTGTGTATGGCCCGACCAGGAAAAATGATACACATGAAGTTCCACCTTCATTATGCTGTCTTCGAAAACTGCCGATTATTCGATGTTAATGATATCTTTCATGACGACCGACCTCGTAGCCGAAACTGAAGAGAAAATTCTCTGTAACACATATTAACTCCTTGGAGACCTGTGACATACTGATTACAGGCTTTGCATGATACTTTCTTTTATTGCTACTGGTCGGCATAAATCTTATTCCCATCTTCTCAAATGCAGGCGTTGGGTGATTTCTTCATTTCGAAAGTTCACCAACTCTCCATTCTGGTCGACGACTGTCACGACCACCTCGTATGCTCTCCTCATCACGACCGGAATGTAAATTATGCTTTGTGGTGTTATGAGCAGTTTAAAACACGGAGGGAATGTAGGCAAAAACCTTTGCAGTGTATTGTTCAGCCTACCATTTTGGTATATATGGCTCGCCAAATTGCAGTTTATTCGCACCATGTTGATCAGCAAAATGCTTATAGGCTGCTATGACAAGTGTGTTTTGCCAGCTTCATAAGTGCATGGCTCGAACCCCAGCATTGGTATTATAGTATCCAGTTTCGTAAAGTCGATATCTTCACTGCATCTGATAACATCCTTCAGAGTAATGGGATTCCCACATAGTTTGAGTTATATGTCGGGGAAAAGCGAATATTCAATGTACCTTGCAATTTGGTCTATTTCATAAGAGCTTATGGGCAGCGACACCTCATGCGAAACATTGCCACTTTTTACGAGGTACAGATTGTAAGTTTTTTTTCATCGATGTTCGGTACCGCATTGTAGGTTTGAAAATTGAGAAGTCCTATGCTCCATTCCCCCACAAGGTCGAGTGGTGGACAAAATGCACTGCACGGAGCTCGGAGCTATGACCCATCAAGGTAAGCATTATTGACATGACTGATATTTTCCTTGTGGTGTAAAGACAATTTATACACTTGCTTGTATGAGCGAACCGGGAAGTGAAGACTTAAATATCCACAGTTCTACATGTTAAGTAGCTGCTCCATTTCATTGTTGTATCTTAGTTTGGTATATTTCAAATACTTTTGCATTCTTCTCTGTTGTGTTTAACAGGAAAAATTGTTCCTCATAAGAACTCCTCTAAAATTAGGTATGTTATATTTGCATACAAACAGTTCCAATTCCACATTCGTAAGCACTTTTTTCGGTAGAGATTTAATTATTGTTTTTTCCTGCTGCAATGCTTTTGCACACTTCCGCCTCCTACTGGATATGGCCTTGGCATTTTTTTTACCAACAGTGATAGCTTCCATACTTGCATTATGTCTTTGTGATTCGTACAATTGCTTCCGTTCGTTCGATGCTGGGTTGATAGCTCGGATAATACCACTCGTTGCTCCTTTTAGGCACCCGAGGGCCCCGAGAACAGGCAAAAGCAATGGAAGAATCATCCGGTAGATGTTTTCTTGATCTTGCATGCTATTCTTCATTTTGTCACCACTTTTAATTTTACTTGCGCTTTTTGCTTGCTCTTTGAACCCATGCCCATCATCACTTTGGCCTTCACCATGTTGGAAATGCTCCACACTGCTACTTTTTCTCCGAGTGCAGATTCTGATGATTTTCATATTTCATCGGCCTTCTGTGCAAGTAATTTGTCTGCCTGGTGTCTAGCTTGCAGATCCTTGTGCTGGGAATAGGTGATGTCGTGCTTGCATGTCTCGTCCAGAACATTGATGCCCATATCATTGGGTGACAACCTTTTAGCTAGCATGGTTCCCGTGCTGTAGAACCTGTATCTGAAAATGTACAGCTCGTTGGTAGATTGTTGCTCACCATATCAATAACCCTGCTTCCAGCTATGGTCTTACATTTTCGAGGCATCGCGATGAACAGAGCAAGAAAAGTATAAATATGCCCCATTTCAAGCCGACCTCGTCGTCATTATACCATATGCTCGGGTCAAAAAGGTCTACAAATACATGTTTACATTCATCGATGCATACAACAAATTCGCCTGGGCCAGATCTGTCAAGTCGAAGAATGTGTGTGATGTCACCGAAGCCATGGCAGATGTGTTGTGCGAAGGATGATACCGATAGACCTACAAACCGACCAGGGCTACGAATTCTACAATGAATAGTTCAAGGCCTTGATTATGAAACATAACATAAACCATTATTCCATGTACAGCAATCTCAAAGCTTCTATCGTTGAGAAGTTCAACATAACTCTGAAGGGAAATATGTGGAGGAATTTCGCTGCGAATGGTAGCTGCAAGTGGCTGACACTACAACTGAAACTCGCACACTAGTATAATTATACCATTCATTCTACCTTTCGCATGAAGCCTGAAGTTGTGAAAAACGACTCCCTGATTCGGTTCATGTATGCTATTCCGAAGAGGAGGGACTCCACAAGCCTAAAGCTAAGGTTGGCATCCTGGTGCGCATCTCCAAAAGAAAGGTTGTCTTCGAGAAAGGGTTCGTGACGAATTGGAGTCTAGAACTCTTTTGTGTGCGATGTATGTGCAACTATTCTCTGAGGACCTCCTTTCGGGGGGATCTGAATAATGTTCCCATCCATGGCGATTTCTACGCAGAGGTGATCCTGCTTACTAAGTTTCCAGATGTGTACTTAGTCGATAAGTGGCTGTAACGATGTAACGGAAGGGCGTACATCATGTGGTGGGGCTTCCCTCCCCGCTTCAGGTAGACATCGAGGACAAACCAAGGATCATAATTAATAAATCTCTATATTTTATTATGTGTGCAATAAATTTTATGTAAAAATATATGCTGTGTTTTATTTATTTTACAAAACACCTCTACTTTATTAAGAAGATATTTTTAATAAAAATACTCCCATTTAAGGATAAAATAAATATAAAAAAATATGGCAATTTACATACATTGCATGAATGTTCTTGGCATCATTCGGTACAGGCCAATAGCATGTGGCATAATAGAGAAATTAATACCACATGTGTTGAAAATATAAACCAAAATGGAGAGCATCGACAGCACCATCTACACCTTAAAACCAAACCAATATGGCTGCCACCTTGCAGGTGATTTAATACACTAGTGTCACCTAGGTGATGACATCAAATATGGTTTTCGAATGATGGTGAGAGAGAAACTCCAAAACAAATGATAAAAAAACAACACGGTGGTCATGACACCTACCAAGATGGTGAACTGTACAGACCAACATGGCTACCAGCCACAACTACTAATATGGTGGGCAGCTGCATCTACGAAGATAGTAGTTGCACAAAGGAGACCGAGTACGAAGATGGTGGAATGAGTATGGGTAAGGAGTGACATCTGTAAATTTATGTTTCTAAAGTAATTTATATATATTTTAAATAAATTTTTAATAATGCATTTTTCATAAATTTTTTTATACATTATTGGGAATTTTTTAAAAGATTTTTGGGATTTTTTTAATTGATTGATAAATTTGGCTTCAAGGTCATTCAACATCACAGGGTCAAGGTCAAGGCCACATGCAATGTATATGGCGGCAGTAGACAGTAATGTAATATACTTGCTGACTTTTATGAATTTTTTCTCAAATTTTGGTTTTCAAGGTCACTCAAGGCCATGTGGTCAAGGTCATGAGCTCTGAGTCCTGGTCACCTGGCTCGTGGACACGAATCCCGATCTCCTGCTCTGGGAAAATGGAGAATTATTTATGGGGGAAAAGGGACATTTTTAGGGAAATTTAATCGATTTTGAGAGAAAATGAGAGAAATTTTGATTGAAAAATGGGAAATTCCAATATGGCACCAGTCTGATCCTGCTTTTGTACCCCATGCCCTTTTACCCGAACCTGCTTAACCATTCTGCTCATGTGTAATGAATTAGATCTTGCAGTCGATTATGTTGGAGGTAATATAGGTTACTCGTCCTGTTTACTCACATTGAATACCATGAGCGGAGTCTAAAGATTGGAAGTATCAGAGTTCAGTATCGTGGATTGGGGGAGCCCATAAAATGTGTTTTGGAATTGAGTATACATTTGATATGCCAGCAGGTACGGCCCATTTCTAAAGTTAATGTTCATGTCAACATATGGATGGATTTCGCTATTCAAAAATATTTCCCCATTTTCTATTTGATGTGTGTGGAAGTGCGAACAACTCACGTTCACATTATGCTCACTTCTGGTCTGTAGCCCTATGATGACATACCTCAGTTTCTCAGAGGCACTGCTGGATTTCAACCATCCAGTTGATGCACTAGCTTGCTGGCAATCTGGGGTATGTATCGAGACTCCACAATTTGAAAGCCGCATCAATGTTTTTGCCATCTTCCACATTTAACAACATATTTATGCGTTCAAGAGTGCTCAACTGCATATGAGGCAGCATCCATTCAATAGACTATAGCTTCATTTGCACTGTCTGAAAGTTTTCTCCCGTACCCATGATGGTGTCTGCATACATGTTAGCTAGAATTAGCACCAGTTCCTGCTTCGAATTGAGGATAATTCGTTTGTAGTCTTGGCAAATCCCAGCAACGTGGAGAGTAGGATGCACACTTCGAACTTGCCTCCCGGGTATGTAGGAATCATGTGGTCATTTTCGATTCACCAGCCTGCCATATTGGCTGCATACAGCTCATTCAGCTTGAGTCCGCACCTCTCACGACTAGTCCACACAGTTGCGAAAATATGTCATGCAATCAACCATTTGAAGAATTCCATTGCTCGTTATTTTCTTCAATAGCGGATTGGATCCATCTTGTTTCGTCAAAACCCCTCTGAATCTCAGGAAAGACTGGCATGGAAGAGTGCAGATATTTTGGTGTTGGAGCACTATTGAACTTCCGATGGTAGTGTGTATGATTGATCAGGAATGACTGGTATTAGCAAAGTTATACTTTCGTCACACTGTCTTAAAAAAATGACCGGTTGTCAATGTTTAGCTAATCTTCCATAACAATCAACTTTGATTCCAAGTTGGTGACTACAATACACGTGGACCTCCCATGATTTACGAACTTCTATTTTGAAAGGAGCCCAGGATTACAGATTCTGACCTGCTGGAATGCAAGACATTTCTTGAACTCATTCATGCACTTTGCCAAGCTAACGATCTAGAAACAGGTGCTTATAAAGACAAAGACCGCGAAAAATTCTACATTCTCGCATGCCTCTTCAGCGCCTAGCACTGAAAAATGGTGATGGTTTAAAGAAGATAGAATATAGGAACAGGGACTACGTGTTTTGGGATGACACAATATTGCTGGTCAATAGACTGCAGCTACTGCACGCTTCGCAAAGGGTTGGAAATTACTCCTACAGTAACAAGATAATTTCAATCGTCGAAGAACCAAGGGAGGAAGGCTACATACAATGTGTCGTTTGGGAGTCGCCAATGAACTGCATGCATCTGCGGGATGCAACTACCACTGCCACATCATGATTTGCAGTATGAACGACGTTTTTCAAGCTGACCTCGTCGAGATGATACCATATGCTCGGGTCAACAAGGGTTATAGATACTTGTTGACAGTCATCGATGCTTATAGAAAATTCGCCTGGGCCCAACTGCTCGAGTCGAATAATGCCAGTGATGTCACCAAGGCCATGGCAGATGTATTGCGAGAAGGACACATCCCGACTAATCTACAAATCGACAAGAGTAAGGAGTTCCATAATGCTAAGTTCAACACTCTGGTGAAGGAACACAACATAAATCATTATTCCACATACAGCAATCTCAAAACTTATATTATCAATAGTTTCAAAAGAAATCTGAAGGCAGAAATGTGGACGCATTTCCCTGCGAATGCCAACTACAAGTGGTTTATATATTCTAATAATTCATTCGCGTTGCTGTGGCCTGTCCTGAGGGGATCAGGTAACACATTAATTAGGGGGATTAAGGTAGCTAGATGGATCTCTAATACAGATATCTCCAAAAAGGTGTTACTCTTTGTTACCGAAGCTTACAATACTGATCTGAAAGGCAGAGAATATTATAACTAGCTCTAAACTTTTATTCGCTGCTCGGACTCTGAAGGAGTCTTAGTTCGCCTTCACATGTCCCCAATTCTCAGCAACTTTGAGCGCCCTACTGGAGGTATAATTACCCTGCATCGAAGTGTCGTCGCCTACGGGAAGACCTCGATGGCGGCTGATGTTGGCATCGAAGTCCTGACCAAGGGCCTGGTGATCCTCTCTCGCAGGTGTCGCTCTGGTAGCTGGATCAAAGATGGCCGCAAGCTGCCATTGTCCCAGTTTTGTATACTAGCGACCCAGGCCTCGGTATCCTTCCCCCTGAGCATTGTTTCCATAACAGCTGGCCTGGCCTGGCAATGTCGGGCTGCCCTGTGTGCTAGCATGGCTCCTGCCAGCCCCAGCTACTAGTGTTCACACCATGGTCCCCCTTCTCCACAAGATTCATGCGCCCTCGCATAAGAGAACAGGGGCCGGTCGATGGATATGAAGGTATGAGTGAGGCCGAGCTGGTAAGACAGTAGTGCAGCAATGTGGCAAAAAGGGGTAGCCCAAGTGCCCCTGGTACAAAGTTGCAGAGAGCTGCCGGAGGAGGTCTGTCTTCCTCGCGGAAGTTTACAGGATTTAACTGACTAGTGTCCTTGCATACATGGATTTTGATGCTCTCTTGGCGTGGCCAGATGCATGAGAATAGGGATGGCATTACAATTATGGCTGTGAAATTATGTCAGTTCATCTGAATACTTATAAATTCTATTTTGAGTGCACCTGTTATTGAAAACCGACCCTTAAGCCCAGGAAATTATATATATATATATATATATATATATATATATATATATATATATATATAGTAATTACAAAAATTCTCAAAGTACTATTTGATTCAAAGTTAAATATATCTATTGGTGAAATTATTGGATTAATACAAGTGAGTTATATGATTGGTTAATCCTAAGATTACTTAAATACTACCCAGAAGTTGCCATACATTTACATTAAGTGGCACACACCCTTTTTGTGATGTCATTGTTCAATAATCGCTATTCAAATAATATCATTATACATCTTACTAGGGCATTATGATTTGTGGAAGTCAGAACATCTTTTAAAGACAGTAATCATTTGACCTGTTTGGCCGACATAGAAACATATAAGTATATTTTTTTTTAGCAAGAATGGCTATGATATATGTTGACATACTTTTATTGTGTAGCTAGTGTGCCCGCACATTTTAAATCATGGCTGCTATGGTTTCCTGGTAACCTCAGATCTGGGATGGGAGTGCACTCGGCTCTGTAAATTAATTTAATTGAACCCAATTATAAATAGATACTTTAAAAAATTAGTACCATCGGCGCCAATCACTTAGGGTAGGAAAGGTAGGAAATTGGTGCACTGTATATCAGTGAACAATCAGCCATAGTGCCACAAAATTACAATAATGAAAATTAAGATTTCTACGTGAAACGTGATTTAACTACTTATAGTGAAAAACATAGTGTAAGATGATAGTAGTAACACAATACTTGATTATAGCAAGGGGCTAAATATAAAGTATTTACAAGAATTTCGGTGTTGTTACTGAGCATCTGAACATATTACAAGATAGGTATGCGATAAATAGGTGCATCGTAATTTCGTTAACATGTAATGGCCTGGTTGACGATCAATATATTACTGAAAATAATAAATGAGATTTTATTACATATGTACATGGGGCCCCGTAAACATTTTCATAACCTAGTGTCAATGGCATTCTCGCCATACAGTATAATACCGCCTATCCTACTCTCTAGAGCTCGTTTATAGAATTAAAGTTTGCAGCCCTGTATGTTACCGCACTATGTCGCAAGAATTGTGCACTATTGTCACTCATGCGCGTTTGTCATGTAAGCATATTAGTTGTCTGCTAAGAGAATGCGCTTAGAGGTCGTGCAAACAAAACTTCAGTTACCAACTTCTTACATGAGAGCTGCATAAAACATAGCAGACATTGTGTTTATACATGCTATCTAATCTTATTTAGCACTAGCAATTAATCACAACCTTCTGAAAATAACTCTTATTGCTACCATTTAGCCCTCTCCACACGTCCTTTTATGCTTCAGCTTAAGGCCTATTACACTGCCTTTTCCAGTAAAATAGAAATTTTCACTAATTTATAATATAGCAGGGCTAAGGCTATGATCAGAGCTACAATTGTCGACAGATTGAAATCATTGAAGTCCTCTTGGAACATTGTGAAAAATATTGGCTTGTTAAAGCTATTTACATGGTTTAACACATATTCTACTGTTGATAGATTGGCATGTGCTAGCTTCCAATTGTCATTTAGCGTATCATTAATAGAATAGAAAGAAATCCCTTCATTTCCCGTTAATTGTTTGGCTTCAAAATGTCTGCTTGTAAGCCAGTGAATTGGTAAAATTGTATAAGCCACTGCTGCCACTGGACTCTTAATATCACAAACCTGTGTGGCCTCGATTAAAGTTAACTTGCTTACCGTTACCTCGCACCCGCATGGCACCTTCAATTCTATTGACCCAATATCTGAAATTGGAATTGCTTGACTGAGCGTTTTATTGATACATCTGAGAGCTAGTGTGTCGGGCACATTAGCGATAATATAATTATGTGTCTGGATCGCCGTAACCTGTAGTTTGTTGCCCTGAACACAAGTGAATTTACAGAAAGAATATAACTGGGCGACACTATGCAATTTAATTGCAGCTTTTAGGCAGCTTACCTGGTTACTCTCTGCCATGTGTTTGGAGATTAAATTAATAGCCCTATCTTGGATCGGCCCATCAATTATGACCTGGTAACCTGAGTTTTTATGTCAACTGCAATTATTAGGCTAGGCAAATCGATACTACAAGTTTCATTTTTGAACACGTATGGGACTTGAGTGGCGTGGAAAACTGCCATCTATACTTACTACTTTGAAGAGGGATTTGTATCTTAAACAGTATTTGGGATGGTGAGAACATGTATTCTGTTATAGGAATAGAGTGGTACATTATTAAATTTGAAATATAAATACTCAGTTTGAGGTCCAATTCATTCATCTTATTTTCTAGCTCTAGTTAAAGTTGAGCGTGGTGCTGCTTGCAATGGTAAAAGATTGTTTTGGCACATGTGCAAATAGGTATTGAGTCTTATTTCATTAATGATGTTGTTGAGCAACTCTAAAACTATACTAATCAACATTAGGCTATGAATCAGTGAACTTTCTATTTCGTGTTTTTGCTTATTAAAATTATTTGCCAATGACTGAAAATTATGGGACATAGAATTAATTTTGACCTCTACTTGATTTTTGATTGCAGATACACTGTGAGTAGTGATATTTAAGTTATTGATTGACCACTTTACATTAGCCTGGATCTCATTACGCTGCAGTGCTAGCATTTCTTCATTTGACACTAGTGCTTTTAAATTTTTAAATGTCGAGTGGTCAGCACATCGCAACACCATGTTGCGACATCGCCAAGGAAGGTGAGGGATCTTTTGTTTCTTTTTGGAACTGAAATTTCTGACAAGAATTGATCAACAATGTTTACATATGTTTCATTAAAAATTTGACGTAAGTCTTCTGCATTCCTACAGACCGTGGAATTTCGGATGGTACAGGTGCTGTGGAACAATTCTTCTACATTGGTTGGCAGCCTGGGTTGGTGCAATGGTAGCGTGAACAAAAGTGGGACAGTCTCTTCATATTGTAGTTGCGGCATCAGCTCCACAAAATAGACACCGTGATGTGTCTTGTAAAGCTGATCTGCTGCAGCACTGAAGGAAATTCCCAGCATAAGTAGCACTCCGTAGAATGTGGCAATCCCCATTCCGGAATTGGAATAATTCAGCGCCTCTCCCCCTGTAACATAAGGGTATACATTAGTTTATAAAATTTGCCAGCTTTACATGATGAATGCTAACAGTATCTATTTTACTGTGACCGCAATTACATATTTTCACGGCTATTGTGGACGGGCCAAGTAATAGTGTATTCTGTTCGTGCCCACATATTTGAACGAAATTCCTTTCTGTCTCGCGCAGATTTTTTAGCAAACGAATTGGCTAATTTTCAATTCGCTAGGGTGGTATTTAGCATCAAACAAATCCTTTTGCTTTTTTTGTGACCCGATAAGGTTTATGCGAGCGAACTCACATGTCTGCTGAAAACGCTCACACCAACCGTCGGCGCGTGGGGAGAATGTATGACTAATGTCCTGTAACTGTTGTACTGCTTCAACTTCACGAAGAAGAAATAAGGGGGTCAGCTTCGTACTTTGGGCATTGGCTTTGTTGTAATTAAATAAAATGTAAGAAACGTCATCCCAGTGTGCCGGGTCGTCGCTAGCACAAGAGGTCAGATGCTGTGATAAAATCTTGTTGACCTGCTCCATTAAACCATTACATGCTGCATTATGTGCAGTCATTTGTAGTTTCTTGATCTGTAATTTTCTAAATATTTCTGTCTTAATTTCGATATTGAAGGATGTACCCCTGTCAGTAAGTATAGTTTGTGGCAACCAATTTGTAAAATTTCATATTTTATAAAGTTTGTGCAAGTTGATTGATTTTATGGGATGGGCTACCACATAATGTGTGAAAAATTCTGTCATACCTAAAACATATTTATTGCCAGACGCCCTTTGCAAGGGCCCTTTCATGCCTAAACCCCAGAAATGAAGAGGGGGGAGGCTATAGGTATCATTTGCCAAATAGGTTTCTGATTCGGAGATTTAGCGTGCTGGCAAACAGGATAGTTCTTAATGTACTCTTTCACATCCTTGTTCATGGTGTCCCAGTAGTATGCAATGTGGATTTTTTCTAGAGTCTTGAATTGCCAGAAATGACCACCACCTAGTAGTGCCTCGTGATGGGCTGTGAAAATTTCCAGAATGTAATATTGCAGTATGAGAGTAAGTTTCTTTTCACTTGTTAGTGTACATTGTTTCATGTATATTTCTCCATTTCTGGAAATGGCGTAATGTCTGGCTAGGTGGCTGTATTTAGACGTGGCTAATGACCATGAGTGCTAATTTTAATTGCTGAATATGAGGGTCATTCCCATATTCGGCGAGAAATTGGGACGTTATGTTGTCAGTGAGTGGCACTAACAATAAGTATGCATTGTCGTCCACCTTGATATATTCCTGCTCACGTAGGTAGACAGGGTGGTAGTGGGCAGTGTGATCGTTGTGCGTGATGACAGTTTGGCAATGTCAGCGTGGGTCAATGCAGGAAGTTTTTATCATACTGTCGTGGATTTGCATAGTAATTTCGATGTTAATGTGATACATAGTAGTATTGATTTTTGCTATTGCGTGCAAGGGGAGATATTCCTCATTCGCGACCATTTTGGCAACCCGGGATTTGTCGGTGCTTAGCAGATATTGCTTAATTAAGGTTTTAATCTCAGACCAATTGTTAATTATGTACTTAGAAATATTATTCTTGACCTTGTTATCTTTGGCGGGGTTTTAGCGGAGGGTTTCCGCGAATGCTTTGTAAAATGATGTGCATGCCAGGAATGTAGGTTTAACTTTATATGTAATGTTATTAATGATAATGATGATAATGTTAGTAGTGTCAGAAGTACCTATGGTGGGGATATGGCTCATGGCTTCTGCGAGTGTGTTCCGCTTACCCTTGAAAATGTGCATTTCAAAGTTTTATTCTGTTAAAGCAATGGCCTATTTCTGAATATGGACATTATGTTAAGCCATCGTTTCGATGTAACACAAGCATGCATGGTCAGTTTAAATGAAGAATTTTTGGCTGTAGAGGTACTGCTTAAAGTAAATGACGAAATACTTTATAGTCCATCATTCTCATTCTGCTGCTGACCATTTTTTTTTATTTAATGATAACTTTTTTGAGGCAAATACTACAATTGTATGATCTTTACTGTTCGGTAGCTCTTGCATGAGGACCATGTCTATCACAGTCTGATACGCATCACATGCTAATATTGTTGGGTGTTTCTCATAGAATTTTGCTAAAATTAGTGGTTTAGTTAAGGCAGCTTTCAGGTTTTCAAATGACTGTTGTTCCTCTTTAGTCCACTTTAAGGGGATAGTTTCTTTAGTTATTTCCATGAGGGGATTATCAAGATGTGTGTAATTTAAGATATATCATTTTAAATAGGATGTAAGTCCTAGGAATGGTGCCAACCTGTTTGATGTTTGTGGGTGAGGTCATTTGTTGAATGGTGGATATTTTCTCCAGGTCCATTTGAATCCCTTCTGGTGTATATAGTGGCAGAGGATCTTAATTTCTTGCTGCACAAAATTATATTTTTTGCTATATATTTTGACATTATATATGCGCAGCCTCTCCATTACATGTTGGATGTTGGCAAGGTGTTCGGTAAAGGTATTTACTATGATGAATATGTTGTCGATGTATGCGATGGCAGTATTCCAGCATAGGGTGTCCGAGCATACCAACAAAATTTTGGAAATAGTTAGAACAAGTGATGAGGCCCATTGGCATATGGACATACACGTACAAACCGATGCCAGCGGCTAAATGCCAATTTCTCTTGGTGTTGTTGACATACCAGAATTGTGTAAAATACACTAAACATGACATAGAGGAGATATATTTTGAGTTCTGGAGCATATTTTTGATGTCCTCTGTTCTGGGAATAGGATACTCACCTTCCTTCAAGTGTTGGTTTAAAATATGGAAATCTGTAAGAAAACTAATGCCTCCTTGCTGTTTGGGAATTACTAAACTTGGCGCAGTATAGGGAGAATCCAAAGGGGTTATAATTTTGGAGTCCAACATCTGCTGTATTTGTGTAAGCACTTGCTTATGCACTTAAGGGTTAATGCGGTAAGGGCGTGTGTGAATGGGCTTGTTCATAGTTAACTCTAATTTGATCTCATAATCTCTTGTTTCTGTAGGTTCAGTAATTGAGCTAGCAAAATGGTTCTTACATTGAGCATGTGATTCTTTCATTTGCATTTGTTGATGAGTAGGTAATTGAGGATTAATGTTACCAAGCGCTTCGTTGGATAGCTGAGTATCTGTAGTGCTAATCTTTTTTATGTGATATTCTATGCAATTACTCCTGTTTTATTCAATGGTCTTGGTGTTTATAGGTATATCAATAATTTTATTGTTGTGGGACGAATACATAAACATCATATCATTGGTGAGATCTGGTACTACATCATATAGTTTAATCGGAAGTCTTTTCTCTTTAGTTACTAATGTTGAAGCCGTACAGGAGCGTGAACACAACCTGTGTCCAACAATGCATTGTATGTTTTCCTGCCAAGCCGCACAAGGATGTGTGGTGTTGATGTTTTCACATAACTAGTGCAACACTCGTCCGTGACAACCAGCACGTGCCGTTTGTGTACAGAGCTTAAGTAAGGCCGGTGGCTCAGGTTGTGCTGAGGCTTGTCATCATCGCCAACTGGTTACTTGTTTGTGTTTATACTCCCTGTTACTCCCACGTGCAGCAACTTGAGCTTTGTTTCACCAATCGCAAAGCGCTGTTTAAACTCTCTAAATTTCACTTAAATGTCTGTTGAATTCTGTGTTACTGTTGGAGAACAATGGCCAATCGCTGCCTTGTGACCTGTGTACAGGCAGAGAGAGCACGTGAAGGCCGTCTGCAACCGTGGTCTTATGAAGGCTGTATGTGTGCCTGTGATGTCACTATTGTGCTGCATAGCACATTCCTTCCGGGGTGTCTGCTCAGTTGAGTCCATCGCTTCTGTATGGACATGAGAGTCATGTAACACTGCCACCTGGCAGTGTTGAAGAACGTGTTTGTCCTTGTGGTTCGTGGTTCTTTCTCTGCTCTGCTTGTCTGTCCTAGTTTGTGAGCCTTAAATCGTGACATACGACTGAACTTTGATGTTATGTATATCTGGGTGGGGCTGAAGTGAGCATGGAATTTTGGCCTGGCAAGACTGCACAAAATTCTCACGTTGAAGCACGCAATTTCTACTTAAGTGCAATTTGGTACACGTCTCACAAATAATGCCTCACATGCATTGATTATCTGTGTGACTTTTACGTCGGATGGGACAAGGATTTCTTTCTTACTTTTGGCATGATGTATTCTGTGCGTATATCCCTGCATATGCTGGGCTCCCCTTAAGGGGTCTACCTGTGTTTGTTTTCTGGTTTCAGTAGCTCACACCTGTTGTCTAATTCTATCCATGGGGAAGGTACTTATTGTCCCCTCGTAAGATATTTTTATGACCTGTTGTATGTGGTGCGATTTTGATGCTTCTTATTTTGTTGATTGTATTGTACTTGGTTCGCATCCCAGTTTTAGATGTTGTAGCATGTATTTTGGTTCCTGTAAAATTGTGTGTTTTGAGTTTGTGGTTGTGTGTGAGGGGTGGTGGAGTTATGTGTGAAGTTTCCATTTGTACTGGGTCTGTATTGTTTGTTGTTGGGGAGGGTTTTGGTTACACATACACACGTTGTTTGGTGGTGGTTGAATGTTTTGTGTGAATGTATGTATCTGGTTTCATTGGGGATCATTCTGAGATACAGATTTGCTATTTCCTCCTTGAGCTTATATACTTCTGCCCTGAGCAAATCTGTTTCGGACCCTACTTGTGCCCTGGTTATTACCAGTTGGTATTGAAAAGTCCAATTTCCATTATTTTAAGGCTTTACAACATATCCTGGATAGTGTCATTTTTAAGCCCGATTATCTTGTTGGCACTGGAAGGTAAAATGGAATACAAGACAATAGAAATAAAGCCTGTGGCTTTTATATTGTTATTGTACTTACGCCTATAGTAGAGAAGGTTTTCTATGTGTGTTTGCACACTTTGCCCCAGTGTCTGTTTGGTGGTGTAAATCAATTGTTTAAGCCTTTCTTCAGTTGTGGGAGTGGTGAATGTGGTTTTGAGTTTGTTGACTATTCCTTGCCAGGTGAGTTGTCCTCCTTGTGCCTGTGTGTGGTTGTCAAGCATGTGTTTCGCCATGCCAGTAATGTAGAACCACAGTCGGCGACATTTTCTGTCTTGTCCCACTGGTTCGTTTCGGCTACTGAATTATATTAGTCATGAAATTCACTCATGGTTTCGTTATTATCTCCTGAAAATTTGGAAATTGTTACTGGCTGCTGTACTACAATATTGATAAGCTGTTTGTTGGCCATGTCGATTTTGTGATCTGTATTGATTAGTGGTGAGGCCAATGGCGAGTTTTTGTATATGTGGTGTACTGTGGGTTCAATCTGAATAGGTGATAAGTGGTCTGAAGTAATGGGTTCGATGTTATTGTATGGGTTTGGTGGCATAGTTAGCAGAAGGCCACGGTTGGTGATTTTGTTAAAAAGGCTGCGAGTGATATGTGTAGAATTTGTGTCAAAATGTTCAATTAGGTTCGGGTTTTCTTGTAAAAGTTTTTCGGCTGAGTCAATCTGGTGTTGAAATTTTTCCGCAGTGTTTGTTTTTCTGGCTTGAAGTTTATTTTGTGTTTCAGTCAAATCGATAGTGGTGTGTATTAGTATGTTACATCCAGTTTTCATGAAAGATGATTTTGAATTGTCTATCATGAAGCTGTGTAGTAGGGCAAACGACAATTAGTGTAGCCTTTATTATTACCTTGCACCCACAAAGCTAAGTCAATTTTATTTCCACTGTTGCACACACGGTGGTGGAAATATTGTGTTAGGCAAAGACAAATGGTCTGAAAAGCAGTAATGATTTTCACATTTATTAATTTTTAGGAAGCAAAAGTACACACACTATTCTACAAAGCAATGGGCGACTTGTACGGCCAAGGTATTTACAACATGGCCGGTTTCTGCTCGCATGTACTGTCTTGGCCGCAATTAGCTGAGTTGCAATACACTGTTACTTTGAATGAGTGCCTGCAATGTCACTGCTGTTTACTACATGGGTAACACTGAAACATAATTTATGTGGGAATTCGAACCCTATGGGCAGGTGGCTGGTGGTAAATATCTTTACGAATTTCTCTTTAATTACTTTACACTTTATATTAATTGTCACTCTGACTGACATTTACAACAATAATGGGAAAATCCTAGCCTCCGCCATTTTCTGTGGTCTCTCCTGAGGGATCAGGTCACACATTAATTAGTGGTATTAAGGTAGCTAGATGGAAAGAGCACTCATGTATAGAAATCGCTACTTTTATTAATAACAATCTAATATTTATCTCGCTAAAGGTGTTACTCTTTGTTGTCGAAGCTTACAATACTGATATAAAAGGCAAAGAATATTATAACTTATAACTAGCTCTATGCTGTAATCTGCTCCTCAGACTCTGAAGGAGTCTCAATTCGTCTTCACCTATCCCTGATTCTCAGTAACTTTGAGTGTCCTACTGGAGGTATACTTACCCTGAATCGAAGTGTAGGCGCCTCAGAAAGACCTCGACGGCAGCTGATGTTCGCATCGAAGTCCGAACCATGGTCTTTGGGTTCCTCTCTTGCAGGTGTCGCTCTGGCGGCTGTATCAAAGATGGTCATGAGCTGCCATTGTTCCAGTCTTGTATACTACCGACCACAGCCTCGACATCCTTCCCCCCGAGCATTGTTTCCATAATGGCTAGGCTGGCCTTGAGAGGTCATGCTGCCCTACATGCTAGCATGGCTCCTTCCAGCCCCAGCTATTGGTGGTCACACCAGTATGAACAATTGTACTGTTCATTATACCACTCACATGAAGCCTGAAGACATAAAAGACTAATATCTGATTTGAACTATTTACACTGGCATGAGAAGGAGGGACCACACCATCCTAAAGCCAAGGTTTGTGACTTAGTATGCATCTCCAAACAGAAAGGCATAATTGAGAAAAAAATTCACAGCAAATTGGAGCCCCAGACTCTTTTGTGTGCGACATATATGCAACTATTCTACAACGACCTACATTCTTGGGGATCTGAATACTGTTCCATTGCATGGCGGTTTCTATGCAGAGGAGATCCTGCCTACAAAGTTTCAAGATGTGTCTTTGATCGAGAGGGTGCTGAAACTAAGTATTGGATAATGGATGGTCATATATCAAGTGGTGGGGTCTCCCAGCCTGCTATAATTCCTGGGTCAACAATGCGGACATTGAGCAGTGAACACAGATATTATCGATTAATAAACCTGTGTATATCCATTTTTTTTAAATTTTGTATATTACCGAATAACATTAGTTTTTTTTTTTTTTCAAAATATGTTGAGTTTCATTTATTTTAAGAGTGTGTTTTATAAAAAAATTTAAATAAAAATAAATACTTTTTTTGAAAAATGAAACAAAAATATATATGTATGGCAATTTATGTACTTTGCAGGAATGGTCCTTGTCACCATTCGGTACGGGTCAACAAGTCATGAAATCGTAAATTGAGTTAGTGCTACCTAGGTATAGAAAATGGAATCCAGTGTGGAGGGTGCCGACAGCACCACCTATATGTTAAAAACATACACAAATATGGCTGCCAACTGGTGGCTAAATTGCCAGCTTGCATGGTGGATAAATCCATAATAAATACACTAGCACCACCTCTATATATGACATATGACAAAAAAGATGGTTGTGTAGGATGGAATGATCTAAGGTTAGGGGTTGGGAGAGGGCAAGTTAATACATTGTAATTGATTATAGGAGGTTTGTTCTGCTGGATGTAGTGCTGGGGGGACCTTTAAAAATTATTTAAAAAAAATTATTTTATGAAAAAAATTAATATAATTTTTAATCATGTATATTTTATAAATTTGTTATAATTATTTAATAACTTTTTAATCAAGTTTTTTAAATTTTTGATTGATTTTAAAATTATTTTGGAATTTTTTGGGAATTTTTGAGATTTCAATGTCAAATGTGACCATGCCAAGGTCAAGGTCACCGGCATCCAACATGACGTGCAATATGGCCGCCAACCGATAGGAATGATGGAGCATGAACAGCTCTGGCACTGTGAAACCCCATGCCCTTTCCCCAACTCGGCTAAATCATTCTACTAGTATATTCTATACGGGTATCGTAAATATCACTCAACACCTGGAATAAATTTAGTAATCAGGTTTTTAGGTAAACTAAACAAATACTGGAGGCTATTGTAGAATTCGTCTGAAGCCAGGGAATGGAATATTATGTCAAGTTTCGTTTCAGCTGAGATTGCTTTCTGCATGTTCGTGTGAAATTTTTTATACGCATTTTCACTTTATCCAAGGGTCACATATATTGGTTCATATTTAATATATAAATGTTTGCATTACCAATTTCACTATCCTCCCTAAGTTCACGACACAGTGCACTTAAAGCTCCCAAAGTTTCCTGTCTTTTTACCCACTCACGAGCCCACGCTTTCTCTTATTTTCTCAGTTTCCATGTTCTAATATTTTCACACCTCCATACATCACAAACAGTGATTACTGCATCTTCGGCTTGTGTTGCTGACATGGGAAAATCATCCACACTATTGGAGGGATGTATTTGTGGGAACACCTGTGGTAGTGCACTACTTGGAAAGTAAATAACCTTACAAGTGCAAGTCAAGGAGGCAACTGTGGACTCGACCCCGTGGGAACCCGCCTAAAAGGGCATCCCAATGTTCGGCAGATGTTCCATTTACCATCTTCATGTCAGCATAATTTTTCCTTCTGAGGCGCTGTCGGGCTTTATTGAGTGTATATGCCCCATTCTAAGTTGCTTTGTGACTGACTAATTTTGTCTTATTAGTGGATTCTTAGCTTCTGATTGGGTATTCTGTCTACTCAACCAGAGATAATCTGTTTTCTGCCTACTTGTCCATGTAGTATATCGATATCACTTGTCCATGTGTGGTTGGTTATTTCCAGCAACTCAAAATATGTACAGTATCCTGAAATTTTTCATATTGGCTATGGTCTTCCATTCACTCCCCGACAACAGCAAAAGCGAAGATTTTTAACCTGGTGTCTTGGACAGCTGAGGATTAGCCATGCACACTCTTTCGTGACTAATCCAAGTTTTGTCTAGACATGGCTGACAACCGTAGCTACTCGAATACAGAGGATCATTGGCACTGATATAGTGCGATATAATGGAATGGCAATGCCCGATAAAAGAAACGCTTTTCTTAATTTGTCAAATGTAGAATTTAAAATATCTCCCTTGGGAAAATATGAAAACTTTGTTTTAAAAAAAGGAATTGATAAATGCATTTTTTTGGTTTGCCTGGGTGTTTACTGTTGTTCTGGTTTTAAAAGTTTAGGAACATCAGCTATCTTGAAAGAAATGTAGCCAATAATTTAATTGATGGGAAAAATTGCAACAGTGTGACTGTGTATGTCACTTTATTCACTATTCAACCTAGAGGTAATGTATCATGATGGGATCACGACATACACTATCAACAATAAATAATTAAGTAAGCAATAGAAACCCAGTTCTTAATGTGCTTTGCTTCACATCAATTTACAATGTGGCTTACCCTCTCGGGAATCAACCCAGGATTGTTTTCACGCCTGGTAGACGACCGTACATATAATGCATATTATTGCTGAATTATAGTTCTCCGAGCTTCTTCTATCTGTTGTAGCACTTGTACAGTGTTATTAGTTGTCTGTATGGACTAGGTTTGACGTCGTCCCATTATGTCCCAAACATTTACAATAGAAGAGAGCTCTGGGAATCGTACTGACCAGAGCAGTGGTCTAACACAGTGAAAATGACGAGTAGTAGCAAAAGTATGTGGACGAGCATAATTCTGTTGCAACAGTGCCTTGCCTTCTTGTTGAAGGAATGGCAGCAGAACAGTTCGAACATGTTCGATGTAATGGGCACTGTTTAACGGACCCTCCACAAACACTGATGATGAATGGGAATTGTAGCTTTTTGCACCCTGCACCATGATGCCAGAAGTTACGCCATATTTCGGGGGCGAATACATTCTGGAAGATGATGCTCACTAGGTCGATGTCGCCCACGTAAACGGCCATCACTTGCATGAAGGGAAAACCTGATGTCATCCCTTAACACAACAGAGTGTCATTCCATTCTCCAGGAGATCATTATAAGACACCGCAGGAGATGAGCACGATGGTGTTGTGGCAGAAGAGTAGTCCTGTCCTAAGAAACATGTGCTTATAGTTCTGTTGCAAGTAGATTGTTCCCACTGCTACATGTAGACATCCTTGGTACCAAAGTTACTCTGATCTCTGCTGTGGAAGGGGTTACGGTCTATTAGTGCTGACCAAAAAATATGCCGATCTTGATGTGCATGTTTACTATGCTGCCGTCCCGAACCTGATATATTGTATATGTTTGGACCTGTTAAACTCTCAACCATTAATAACATCGCCACACTATGCGTGCATCATGACCAAAGCGTGCAGCATTTCGTCAATATGGCCATCCTGCCCTTCGAAGTCCTACATTGCAGCCTTCTTCCAGTGGCTGTAAGTGCATAATAGAGGCATATAAAGATCTTTGAGGCATTGCAATAGCTTGACTGGTATACATATTCATAGCATTCAACCTTCCACGCATACACGATACTGTCTAGTATGTTTCTGTTCACAACACAATGAAGTCGGTTCAATGTCATCTGTTGGCCAACATTCTCGGAACATTCATCAGTTTAACTACAATCCTCCAGCATGCAGCTATTTTAACCAAATGCAATATGACAGTTCTCTAAACGGTGTTGCAATTTTCACTGTCAGTTTTTAAAAGTATTTACGCGCCACCTAACTGTGCCACTCCCTACTTGTTTAAACTTCATATTATCGAACTTACTTATTCGCGTTATAAAACTTTGTATCGATGTTTGCGTGTGAATTTCTGACTGTGTATGTTATCTTACGCACCTTTTTACACAGTTCTAAGCAATTTCCATTTGAGAAACGCAGCATAGAGGAGTTATTTTTTGTATTTCAGCTTCATCATCATTTTCAAATGTTTCGACTACAAGGGACATTTGTTGAAGGGCAGGTAGGCAGTCCTCTTTGTTACATTTGCAGAGCTGTATGATAACCGATGTCACACTTTAAGATGTACTTAGTCATCCCGTCGTCAGGTAGGCTACTATCATAGGGCCGAAGTCAGTGTCAACCCACTTGATTTACACAATGGGATCAGCAATGATGTGGCCCATCTATACAGATTGTTGGTACCGCAGTTCTTTTGTAATGTGGTTGGCATGCTGAGATCGTATGTCTCGAATGTGTAGGTGTTCTTTGCAATTGCATGGCGCATGATATACGGTTCCGTTTTACTGCATATACCCCCCCCCCCCACCCTCGATGAACATATGCAAATCGTAATCCGTCTGCAATTTCAGTTGAGCTTCCATATTTCACAGCATGACATTGCATCTTTGGGGCAATGGCATAGTGTACACAGTCCAGCTTCTACATAAAATTAATAATTTCCTGGCGTTTCCAAAGATGTGTCTTTATCAGTACGTCGGTCTTATGGTACAAATTGAAATACTCTTCTAGTGTCGTACAGCTGAACACATCCCACACAGACTAGGCACGAGAATAATCTTTAGCACTTTGTTAGTGTCACTGATGAATGAGTGTACTTAACTGATGTTTAACGAATGACAACTGAGTGTGTATTACCGACAGCTACTTGATATCTGTAGTTATTTTTTAGCTGTTCCTCATATTTCGTATTAAACCAAATGTTTAGATCAATTAAAAAAAATGAAATGTTGCTGTTATCAATACATTTAGGACAATAACATGCGCCCCATACTGGGAAACATCATAATCGGCTCTCTCCTGTATCAGCATGAAAATTTTTCTATCCATTAAATCCATAAAGAAAGGTCAATTTGATAATGGTTCGATAACAATCAGAAGGGACTGCTTCATTTGCCAGTTCAAAGCCCTGAATATTGTAGATGAGCTGGGGTATACATCAACTATGCACAGTGCTACAGGAAGAATGGAAACAAATTCCGTCAGATCTTTGCCAGAAGTTATAATGTTCTACCTTTACTTAACCAAAATTAGCATTAGAAGAGTTCAGTAAATTAACTTGCACACCCAAATATTCCTCAACATCTATGTTGCGTCTATCAGAAATAATTTATTTATATGCCGGCTTATGTCTTCTTGATTGGAAGAATTATCTATCACAGTGCCATCTTCTTCCCTGGATTCCCAGTCATTTTTGATAGTTTATTTTGTGTTTCATCTCTGCCCCATACAACAGAATATATGTTCTCACTGTTACTGCTCGTTGTCTTCTTTAGAGTTTTGTTTTCCTAAGTTAACTGGCACTGCACATCTGCTAAATACCATATAACTTATATATCTTGACCACACTTAATTTTACTTCATTTGTATATTTCTGGCCTTCTTTACTTGTACAGCTATAGGCAAAATGTTACCTATGTTTACAGAAATGTTTTAACCACCCAACAGGATATTCGCCGCACACAGCGACTGCCGAAGCAGGACACAGACAACCTTCTTCGATGTAGACTGAATCGATACGGATGTTAGTGACGTCGTAGCACATGACTTTACCTGTTGAGATGGCGAAGATAGGTCATTTAATTTTATCTAATTCCTCTATCGGAGAAGTGATCAGTTCATATTAGGTGATAATCTAAAAGCATCTCTACAAAAAATTATAACAGAAGGTTATAAACATCGTCCAAATAAGGGTGTAATACTCATAGACACACACTCTCTGCCCCCTCTCTCCGCTCTCTCCCTTTCTCTCACTCACCCCCCCCCCCCTACTAACTCTCTATTTTAAACGGCGGATGAATACTATGTTGGGGGAAACATTCAAATAACGCATTGCGACCCTGCAATTTGCGACGATGAATGAGAATGTGGTTTTTGATCTCCACGCCCTCCCCTCATTGACAGTTCGGGAATTCAGCCATTTAAACTTATGGAAATGACAGGTATAATTTCCGTGCTTTAGTTGAAGCCGAATGGTCATGGTGAAGTTGAGTTTTTTCGCACATTACCACTAAATCATGTTTGAGTTTGAAGAAACGGTTGGGTAGTGTTGTAAGGGTGGGCAGAATTAAACAGTTTTAGTATTACATCATAACAGCCGTAGATAAGTTAATAAATAACAATTTCTGGCGTGCAAATGTCTATCAATTTGTAAACATACAGTGTTGCCAACGAAACCAATTGATAGCTAATAAACCGGCATGTCCTCTGAAGTCATGTCTTCTAACATATGTATAAAGAATGTGCCCCACATGGTGGCAACTAGTGGATCATATGGCCTAACAGTAATATGCTATGTAAGCCATTGGGGGCTCACAAAGCAGTCGGTGTGTTAAATATTTTATGAGTATATTGCACCTTGCATGCTATAGCCAATAAGTTAATTACAGCGGCTTGAATGCACATAGAACTGTGAAGCTTAGCTTTGTGGTTAACGAATTTGTTAGTGAGAGAGTTCGTCGACAATGTTGGTCAAGTAAAGTAGAGAAGGAACAGCCAAGGATTCGCCGACCAACGGCAACATCCGGCGTACTTTCCTTATGCGAAAATCTGGAACGTACGCCGTTGTAAATCGAACCAGTATAGTAGTGGTGGGAAGCGAGTGATCTGACCAGTACAACACCGTCACCCCTTCAATTAATCAGTATGATTTAAGGGAGCATTAAACCCAAGTTTCTCATAAATAAGTAAAGGCTGTTCACGATAAAATGAACATTTTTGAAATCAACCTTAGAAAAAAAGTCACTTGCATATATTTTAATGGGCGCACTGTTTGACATGTGCACAGTAAAGTTGGTAACGATGGAAAGAAAGTAATTTCACATCTTAACGTCAAATAAAAAGTGTTAGGTAACCTTTTATAATTATTTAAATTATTTATTTCGCTTCTGTTTTGTGTCTAATGGGGCGAAGTTTAAAAATTTGCGGATTTGTACAATTTTTTCCTTCTAATAATTTCATAGTTTCACTTTACCGACGCATGAATAAAGTGATGAGGTCCGTGGCACTTATTTTAATTTACCTATACCAAGGATTTAAACAACTGGAGTTACAAATATTTTAAAGAATAGAGTGTCGAAATATTGCTTGCAAAGGAAGTGTAAGTTGTAAAAGTGTTCTAGAGACGTCAACGTTCTAAATCAAATACTACAATTTTCCCAAAAATAATTCAAATTCACCAGACAAATATATTTGAAGAAGAATAAGACCAAATAATTAACATTAGTTAAAGTTATTACAGACTGATCTAGTGGCCGACCAACCAAAAGAGGGAACCCCCCTTCTCTTGCTCTTCTACATCCGAAAAGAAATTCGCCAGTACTCAGCGCCTATTACTCGGGCTTTTTTTAAACCGCCGTAATTACTTATGAGATGCCACGTCACGACAATTATACCGGAACATACAAAACGCAAAGCTTGCGCGCGTCCGACAGAACGTTTAGTTGGCAAGGTCTCCTGACGTGAGGGCAGCGCTCTCTTCGACATCAAAGCCCCTCGCAGCGCCGCCGCGGAGAAGCCAATGCCAGCAGCGAACTGGAACGGCCAAAAAAAGGGGGAAGGGGGGAGGAGTTACATGACTCCAGCAGGAGACGGTGCGACGACGTTATCTGCACTGCCTCCCCCCTCGCTCTTTCCAGCCTCTCTTGCTATACGTATGTCGGTCACTGCGCGCCCTTTGACCGCGACCGGTGGACTGTCGGGCCCATCTCTGAAGTTAAATGGTGGGCGGTAGGGAACAGAAGCGACAGCCAGCCCCCTAGAGCCTTGTGCGAAGACAACAGGAAACTCATCTACCCCTCCCCCCCCCCCTCAAAACCACCACCAGCAACATGGCTTTCTCCACCAACACTCAAGTTTTGTGAACGAGCAGGTTCGCTGGTAGGGTTTGGTCTGCTAAAGCTGTTTCTACACATTCGAGACCGAGAAGTGAGGGAGCAAAGGACGAAACTGCCAAGAACGTAAAATGCGCCATCGCCGCTAGACGCGGGGCTCTGGAAACTGGCGTGCTGTGTTCTCGTTCCCCAGAAATGTCCTCATTTTTTTCCGGGAGCAGGCATGCATTAATAGAAAATGCTACAGGAGACAGTAGGAACAAATTCGCATGTGAGTAATGTAGAACTTTCGTTTTTTTTTTTTTTTTTTTTTTTTTTTTTTTTTTTTTTTTTTTTTTAATTCGAAAATGTCGGCCAACTTAATATTTTATGATAATGATATATATCTACCACACCGTTTGACCTGTTAATATCAAACTCGGTGGGCTGTAAGTATCTATTACAGATATCAAGTATATCAATAAATATTATTCTACAGCCTGACATTTTATAAGATATCGTCGCATTAAAATAAACTTTTTATAACTATATCTCTGTAAAAAAATCATTGGTTACTACCATATTTGACAAACAAGTAATACTACTCCAGGCCATGTATTTGGTATGTTTTAAGTAAGCTATTCACTTCATTTTGAAAATGGTGGCTGCATAAATATTTCAGTTTAGTATGCTCTATTTACGAAATTATACAACCAATTTCAACCTAACTTGGTATACTCGGAGTACTTAGGACAATCATAAAATGTGTATTTATAGGGCTACTTCTCTCCGCCATATCTCGCGAACTAGTTAACTGATTCCTAACTAATTTTGCTCACAAATAGTGCTACCACAGAACATATACATTTTGTTGGTTTAAGTGACCCATATACAGCATTTTCAAAATTACTGTCCTGTAAATATGGAATGTTAGTGCACCCTAGCTAACAAAACATTAAACTGATTACAATCGAAGTTGATGCTCCTAATACTACCTTCAAAATCTAGCTGGTTACATTCCATCTAACGGTACAATGATTTGCGAATTTGAGTCCCAGGAAATGCATATTTTTATTTGTAATTGCTCATTAGCATTGCATATATTTCTGGTTCATCTCTATAGAGGAAAGTAATCTCAATTGGTTTTTATGGTAACGACTTGCAATTTCGTCACTTGGGTATTTGTCTTTTAGAAGAAGTATAATTTTCTATCTGGAAAACAAGCAAAAAATTACACAAATAAAATTTACTTTCAGCCGGAAACCGAAATGGATGTAACCAGTTTATTTATAAACATAGTTTAAACCTACCGAATGCAAATATGTTTAACAATATAACATACCGACCCAAACTTATAATTAAATATATATGTTTAATCTGATTTCCATAAACTGCAAAAAGAAACAAGTCAAATATTTTACAAAAATAAATAAAAGGATAATTTAATAAATTCGTACAAAATTTACTACTCTCTTATGTAATTTATCGTAATGGACATGACGAACACCTTTGTACATCTAAATTGTGGCAATCTGTTTACATGGACGCCTTGGTTTCGTTGGAGTGGAGAGGACAGACAGAGACAGAAGACCAAATACCACGGTAATTGTAGCACGGTTCTCTTATACCATGAGCGGATATTCCCAAACCCCATATGGACATCCCAAGACTCTTCTTCTCAATGACACATTGTGTAGCAGCGGTTATTGCCACACATGTCCTGTACATCATACCGAGTTGCAAGAGAAGTCATGTCACCTGTGTATGATGGTTATCCTGTCAAATAAATCTGGTTGTGAGAGCTCATGTCCCTCTTGGTTTCGAAGTTTTAGTGGCCAACAGTGTGAAACTTCGCTCCCGCTATTATTTTCTTTAAACTACAGCTTAATTTTAACTACGAAAAATTAATATTGGTCTAACTAAATTTTAGAAACAACTAAGTACAGGCCTAGTGAAACATTTTAAAGCCGTAAAAATTCTAAAGCTTGCATTATTTTGCATTTTTCAATTCTGTCTGCATATTACACAATCACCCTGTTTTCCTTGTATGGGTTTATATTAAATTTTCCAAAACATTTGCGTATATATTTATGGAAAAATGAACTTTAGCTCATCATTCCAAGCAATATAAAATACATGTTTCAAAATTTGTATAAAATAATTTAATTTTTCCTTTAATGTGAGGCCCAGTAAGTTTTTTAACTCGATCGAGTAATTTAACTTCTTTACCATCTTACTTATTTGCCTTTACATCAAAAATTAAAAATCTATTTGTACTTTTTAATTATTTAAATATAAGGAATGTAATTCTTAGAGTAAAATGTTTTCAACCAAAAGTTTATATTTAAATTTATACTAATATAGTTGTATACTTTCAATGTTATCTTACATAAATAGCCAACTACACGATACAATACAATTTTACTATTGGGAATAAATATGTTTAAGTGCGATTCAAAATCAATGATTGTATTTATTTTTTGCATGAAGTCTTATCAAAGAAAATAAATAATTTTCATGGATAACTAAATACCATAAAATGAATTTTTCAATTTTTGAATAAAAATTCTATTATGAATTTATCATAATTTATTCTACTTTGCGTTTCATATATATTATGATTTTAGGTTTTCAAAGATAATTTCGTTACATTTTTGGACAAAATCAACTAGAAAATTTTATCAAGCTCAACAAATGCTTTATATGCATGTGTTATGTGTGTGTGCGCGCGCGCGTGAAACGAATTATGCAAACTTCGGTTCCTGGTATCGTGACAGCATTACCTCCGAGGGCATAATATGAGATAACAGCTGTGCTCAGCACTGCAGAGGAATCTATTGCACAGTGTACACCGACTTCGACCTGCTGTCTGATGTCTTATTTCGGCAAAAAACATTCTCTAGACAAATATGGGCATCTTCACCCAAGGTAGAATAATTGGGTAGTAGGAAGAGGATCGAAGCGTGGATAGGTTGATGAGTTCGGGATCGATCGTGTCACGAGCTTGGGCGGCATTTAGAACTAGAGGAATAGCTGTTAGAAGATTTAACAGTGGTCGTCCACGAGCAACCACGGTGACGGAGTAGCGTGTTATAAGTTGACCTTAACATCATCTTATAAGCTTAGAAAACGGTAAGATAGGAAGAATTATAGTAAATAAGAAGAATAGTGAAGCAAAATTGTACTAAGTTATTATAATGTATAAAAAGACATAATTACATCATCATTGTAATTAATTGACAGGTTAACTAGAGATAGAAGGAGAAAGGTATTGTTCAAGTTTAGGAAACGGATAGAAGTATAGAAGGAATAGCATTCACCATTGCCTCGTCAGGAACTCACCGCCCTGACGTTCTGGTTGGAACCTCAGCTGGCTGCTCCAATGACCTGCCGCCGACTGCAACTTTGGCTGGCTCCACGGCTCCCTTCACACTTCTCGCCTCAACCCACTTGCTCGTTTTCGAAATACCTTCCTATTGGTTCCCGCTGTGCACCGGGGGCGGAGTTTCAAAGTCGTTTGTTACTGTATAGAAGGAATTTCATGAAGTTTGCTGGACCCACATTTTCTGTTTAACTTCGCGCATTTCTTAGTTTACAGATTGCCGAAGCGGCTCCTTGTTTTGAATTTGTGTTTTATAAACCTTCTTGTGGCCTGCTGTTCCAACTTTGTTGTATAAACCGTAGCGTGCACAGCGGGATGCTTTCGTAACAAGCGGAATTTTGTCCCACAGGCGAGGAGACACGGATGGCAGACAGAGGCTTAAATCGAAACACAAATGCAGCCCACTAATGAACGCCAAACATCGCGTTTCACCGTGGCCAAGAGACTGTACACAGGTGGTTTGTTAGCTTGGCGATTAGTGCGGTGTATTCAACTGATGCCTGCCATCGGAGACGGTGTTTACTGTGGTGTTGGGATCACAATAACTTGGGAACTCAGCAGTGCAGTTGAATGCTCTTTGCAGATGCAAATCGTGTTCGTCTTGCTCGCCATCCCGGACGTATGTACATATGAAGAGAGAGAAAGCTCCACATCTTCCACTGAGGTTTAGTCACTAGGGACCATTATTGTTATATCGAAGTCCACCTTCCTTACGTGCGTATTTTCCGGGGTGATGTAAGCCCCGAGTTCCTCTTCATTCACGATAACGGTACGCCTCATCTTACAGCAGCTGTTGCTGCGTTGTTGGGGAGTGAACATATTAGCACCATTGACATAAATCCAGTCTAACATATGTGGGACGTTGTCGGGGGCACCTGACAGCATGTCGTCAGCTGCTAACAAACGACTCCGCAGTTGCGATCAACGCTACTAGAGGAATAGTTCATAATGCCTCAAGAGCTCGTCAACAGTCTCATACTGAGCGTGAACAGACTGTGCACATCTTGCATCGCAGTCAAGGATTATCATATACCCTAATGAGTACTTTAATTTTCTTGCCTCTCGCCTGCCGTGTAGTCGTTTCTGTCTACCTCCATTTTCTGCTCAGAACCCACTTTTCAGTAAAGATGTTTTGCATAATTTGGAATCCTTTCTTGGCCAGTTTTGCTCAACTTTCCCATATTATTAAATATCGACAATGTTATGAATTGCTTGGTAACTATTTGAAGCACTGCTACGAAACATAACATGGGAAAAGACTGTGAAGTCATTAATTTTTTACACCAGTGTATTATTTATAAGCTCCAGTTAATTTAATACCATCCCATGGGTGTCTGTACTCCCTGAATGATTTGGAGCTGGGAAAAGCCTTTAATTATAAAATATGAAACACCATTGTAGAGAGAAAGTTCTATATTTGGATTATTGTTGTTAAAAATAGACTTCAAACACGCCACTTCACTCTCGCCTCATTGAAACTACATGAGTTACGACCTGTTATTTGTAGCAAATGTCTTGTGCCTAGCGAAATATTTAATATTTTGTATAAATTTTTAAACTGCATGACACAAGTTGCACAAACAAGTCGCCATTTTGGAATATTCAGTAATGCCAATTTATGGAAAAACATTATACACACGGTCTGTTGTGATTATTTAAGCCTAAATGTTCAGTACCGATGGTGTGAGAGTGAGGCGTTATATAATAAATTGAAAGTGCAGAGTTAATGTGCAGTCACATACGGTATTTTTTAAACGTTTAATCTCAGCTGTAGAATTTAGGAGTGGTGTGGTTAGGCGGACCTTACTTACATGCTCGAGGCTTACTGAACAGCACGGTGATGAAGAATTCTCTTAATGCTAGACTCTCAAGACCTCGCTATTAAGAGCCGTTCAGATATTTTCACTCTTAATGTTAGGTATAGACAGTACTCCCTTTACGAGCCTCCGATAACCTTGGGATTAGAATTAAGGCTACCTTATATAGGCTATTCACGGTAAAGTGAACAGTTTTGAGGCTTTAGCTACTTTTTATTTCAGCCGTTTTTTAACCTTAAATCACTCTTCAGCCTACTTTCCAAAGGAAATAAATGCTTATGAGATCACTTTCCTGTCTGTGTGTCTATATGGGTATGTATGTGAGTGTCTGCGTGTGTGTCTGTGCATGTGTGTGTGTGTGTGTGTGTCATCCCCTTCTCAAATTTTCAACCGAATTTCACCAAACTTGGTACACATATAATACTTAGTAAGGACACCCGACGTCGGGATCTTAACTTCAAAACGGTAGCCATTTTAAAATTTTGGGTGATATGTCATCACGGGAACCAATTTTGTATCCTATCAGACCATTGTGTAAGCATTAAATTTCGATATTTATATAAGTGTTGGTCCACAATTTTGTAAGATAGCACCAATTAAAAAAATTACATTACGTATATCTTGAAAACTATTCAACTAATTCTTACCCAATTTGGAATTTTAGTAATGCTATGGTAGCCCATGTAAACGTAAGGGATTGAACTCATTAGTTAATTATTTTCAAAATTCCGGCCACACAAAGGTTTTAAGTTTATTTAGTATATCTGTCATACCACTTAACCTATTCCGACTAAATTTTGTATACTGAAGATATCTATTACAAGCATCGTATATGAAATTGCTACTTTTGTCGGTTTTTTTGGAATTTAGCGCTATACAAATAAATACATTTACTATGTCATACACCGGATTTTCGTATGTGGAAATCGTGCCGGACGATGCCGTTCGTCGACGGGTTTTCTCGGGGATCTCCTGTTCCCCCGCCCTTCAATTCCGGTGTTGCTCCATACTCACCTTAATCGCCCCAATCAGCTCCCAAGACCTCGCTGTTAAGAGCCGCCCAAATATTTTACTAACTCACTATGTCATAACTCGATAAATAATGAACCGATTCCTACCTAATCAAGCAAACAAATAGTACTGATGCAGATAATGTTAACTGATATATTTTTAATATACCAGTCACTTATTTTCAAAATGGCGGCCATGTGGCCATTTTAACTTAGAATGCTATATCGTCGAAACTATGTTATCAATTCCAACGTAACTTTGTGTACTGACAGTAGATATTACAACTATTAACTGTATGTACATGAGCATATTTTGTGCGTCATTTTTTAAGATAGTGCCATGCAAATAAAATTGAGTTTTTATGTAATATCTCGGGAAAGATGGGACCAATTCTTATTAAATTTGGCAAACAAGTAGTACTGAGGCAGATTATGTCAAGTGGTATGTTTTAAACATACGTCACTTTATCAAAATGGCGGCCATATAAACATTTTGAGCCTAAAATACTATATCGTCGAAACCACGTAATTAATTTCAACTAATCTTTGTACACTGGCAGCAGATATTAGTATCAACTTTATGCACATAGAGAATACTTTGTCCTCCATTTTGTAAGACAGTGCGAAGCGAATAAATAATGTTTTTTGTCTTATCTCGGGAAACAATTGATATGTTCCTTCAGAATTGGGCAAACATATGGTATTTCAGCAGGTGGTGTAAACATATATGTTTTATGTATGTCAGGCAATTATTTTCCAAATGCTGGCTACATAATTACTTTAGACAAGTATATTTTACTAACAAAACGAATTCCAACTTTAATTTTTATGCTGGCAATGCCTATTACAACCATCCAATTTGTCTATAAAGGCTCTTATTTTTCTGTAATTCTATAAAATAGCCCTACCAATAAAAATCATGATTTATCTCGTATCTCGAGAAACAGTCAACCCCTTTCTTACAAAATTTGGCACAGATGTTGTACTGCGATATGCCATAACAATAAATGCATTTTTTAAAGCAGGACACACTTATTTTTAGGATGGTGGCTATAAAAAATTTTCTGGTATTGTGGGCGATACCTACGAAACTATAAAGTATAACTTATCTTTGTATATTGACAATATACAATCATCGAAATTGCACCTACATTAATTTTTTGTCCTCCATTTATGAATATTGCCACATGAAAATGATGGCTTGTTTTATGCCATGTCTCGAGGACCAATCAACCGATTCCGAACACATTTTACACCGAAACATTTCAAATAAATCTGTACCAAATTGTACACGCAATAAATGCTATAGCAAGTCACGTAAACATACAATTTTTAAACCGAGTGAGGTGGCGTAGTGGTAACTCACTGGAGTCGCATTCGAGAGAACCTGAGTTCGATTCTCAGTTCGAACATTTTGATTTCGGTTTTCCACGATGTTCCGAAATCGCTCCAAGCGAATGCTGGGATGGGTCCCTAACAAAGGCCATTGCCGATTCCTTCCCCCATCCCTCTTCCCTGTGCAACTTTCACCGACTCTAATGATCTCGCTGTCGACGACGCGTTAAATCCAACTTTCTACCTACCTTTCATGATTTAAATGGGTCAGACAACTATCTTCAAAGTTGCAGCTTTATAAATCATTTCGGGTAGTTTGGAATATATATTAAAGAATTTAACCAAATTCAACCAAAATTTGTATGTAGAGTGTATACATCAGAAGCCTCGTTTTGCAGCCACTTTTTCTGGCAATTTTGTACGATAGATTCAGATAAGAAAAAAATTTGATTTCATATCCCAAGGACCAAACAACCGATTTCCATCAAATTCATCACACAAGTAACGCTACGCTAGGCCATGAAAACTTACATAATTTATGTGGCTAAGGCACTTATTTTTAAAATAAAGGCACTGTAAATAATTAAGGTTACTAAAACCCGATCATTCGAAACATTACACGATTAAATACGAAGTTTATTCTCCGAATCCGACCTCCATAAAGCAGTGGATTGCACGTTAGCTTATAGTACGAGGTTTTCTGGGTTCAAGTCGCGGGTAAAGCATGTGTGTAGTTGTAATTGCCTCATTACTGTTGCATAAGTTTCAGGTTTCATTCCTGAAGTTATTGCATTCAAAGATATGTCGAGTCCTTCCTACCAACTAAGCTTTTATCATTATTATTTAAAAATTAATTGCAGCCATGTTAAGGAAAGTAGGCTCGTTAGATATATCAGAAACTTTTTGATAAATAAATGAGAGGACTATAAAAAATGTTCACTCTACCGTGAATAGCCTGCATATACATATGTACATTATTACATCCCACATTCTTTTGATGCGAGGAATCACTTCACAATGTTTGTCGGTATAACTACGGATAATCCTGTGCATATTAACGTACGTTGTAACATGTGTATTAGTAGTAGGGGCGGGCCGGTTCTAGATATAAGGGGATGCCACCTTGATTAATCGGATTATCGTTTTGATATCAAATTTATTGGATTAAAGATTAATCCGATCTTAATACGATCAAAATTTTAAGCCGATTTTAATCCAATGAAAATTTGTTCGTTAATCCTTAATCCTCAATACAATTGTATATATTGTTTTTAAATTTCGTATGAATGGATAAGTGTATAGTTTTGTGCAAAGGTGTACTAAGGCATTTAATTCTTTCTTACTTTTTTGGGTGGGGAGCAGCTCTGATAGATGTTGACATTCGGAGCTCTGTTGTGGTACTGAGGTGGTCTCGTGTGGTGGGGAAGGGGTGTATGTACATATATATAATATATATTTGTGTGTGTGTATTGTGTAGTATCTTAATTTTTAGAGTATTTCATCTGACAGTCGACTGAGACACGTGCAGTGCGATCGGCAGGTAATGACGGAGTTCGGAAAGGCGTATTTAATAAAATTATTATGTAATGAAAATCAATTAATCGAAGAGAGATGGATACATCAACAGCGTGATTTTACTCACCCGTCCATTATGCTAGCAAATATATATATACTCACATATATGCATATATATGCCCATCATTGCAAGAGCGACGTGTCCTGGGGTCATTCACCTATCTTCCCCTATTGTCAATTTTTCACCACTGAGCCAAGATGGCGACGACTGGCTAGAAAGCTTCACATCGGCCCCGCTCGCTTGTAGGCACCCCCTACCCTCCACCGCTACCCAGAGCCACCCGCCTCTGTCCATGACCCCGACCCCCCTCCCACCCAGTGAGCCCAGAATGCAGTCTCGCTCCCTATCGATCCAAAGTCACACACCCTCGTGCAGCGAAGTTTGGACTCTACTGAATGCGTTAACCTGTCTTATTTGCAGCAAAATAAAATTTCGCAAATCCCTCCGATCAAAATTTATATCCTTGAAGCTAAATATTACCCGAAATCTTAATCCTCGGATAAAATTCCAACAAATTTTATATCTTGATCCAAGAAATGAATTTTAATCCAATAAACTTTATCCCATTTTCCCGCAAACTCATTAAAGTATTTTCAGGAAAAACTGTATACTTTCGTATAAGAGATATTTATACTCGCAAAATTGTTCTTTTTTTAAACATTGAAAGATCACCATTTCTTAAATATGTATAATTTTATTTACCGAAGTTCCAACTATTATGATGATAAACATGACACATGCATACATATTCCAACTTTCAATTTGTTTTTAAATATATGTGTATAGTAGAGAAAAATGTGTATTTTATGTGTAGACTTGTCTACAACACCAAAATATACTTACAGCCAAAGTTTCAATTCAAAAGCTTCCCAATCGAGATTTTTAGATACACTCTCTCCTATAAAATTATTATATACTCGAACTTATTTACAAATCGATTTCCCTAGAAAACAAATTTGGACGTAATATTAAAGAAATGGCACGAATGAAGGTTGAAATGGCTTCTATCGGAGCTTGAATATATCAATTTCCAGAATATTTCAATACATTTAAGCAAAATTTAAAGGAAAACTGTGACCATTTTGTAATCGTGTAACCCGTCTTTTAGGTTAATACAATCCGACTATCAACAAATTATTTATATTGTAAAGAGATATTCGAGACAAATAACTTTATTCCATACAACTTAGGGACTCGACATAACGAATTATCATACAAAAGTTAGTGGGGAAAAAAAATATTCGTATTACATGTGCACGTTTAAAACAGATTATCTTTAAGACAATCACAGCTCAAAATGGTTTACTCAACAGATTAGCCTCTTACTAACACAATCGTTTAGTAAATAAAGTTTTATAAAAATTCCCAACAAAATACTTCAAACCCATCTCTTCCCTTCTACATTCCTGAGATTAAATTATTATTTATTCATTTCAATCGAATACCAAGTAAAGACCTATTTCGTCTAACATACATACATTTAATCACATGGTGAATTAGTACGCATACCCCAGCAATTAACACACAAATATTAGAACGGAATAAAAAAATTTGGTTTTCATTATAAGAACACTTAAAGAACGAGGTTACATCGAATGAAGTAATATCTGGAAACACCAGAGAAGTATGATAGTAGAATTTTCTTAACCGTATTACTTAACCGGAAAAAATGGAATTATTTCAAGTAAACATTGCATGATAGGAACAAGTTTCAATTTGAAATGTTTGGTCTTACTCAAACCAATTACGTCGTTTGATTTTGGTTGGAGTGTTGATTAGGTTTTTTTGAGGAATAAAATATGTTTTGTGGAATAAACAGTGTTATTTGAGGAATTAATTAGATTTTTCGAGGAATAATGAATGACAAACGATTTTGAGGAATAAGGAACTGACAAAAACCCTATAACATATAACCAGTATTAAAAATTGTTTGGTATCTATGTTTGTGAAGTGTCCTATACTTAACAGGTGCTATGTTTTGTAACATGCTGTACCTATTTGTGTTAACATGTTGTACATACATTTTTGGATCATCCTGTATTTGCGTATATTTTGAAAAATTGTCTAATATGTCCTATGTTTTGTAACATTCTGTAGTTTCCTAATGTTTGTCAATACATTTATGTTTTAAAATGAATTTTGACGTTTAATTAACCCATCCTTATTAAAAGTAAACTTGTTTTCGTAACAAAAATATTATCTCGACAGAGAGAGAGAGAGAGAGAGAGAGAGAGAGAGAGTGAGAGGAAAGTAATTAAAATGTTGTATCAGAGAGAGATTCTTAAATTTTCTATTAAAAGTATGTTGCATTAACATGTACGAGTGGTGTAAAGAAAAAATCTAGAGGGAAATTTCTGAAAGTGAGCACTCCTGACCATTTTTCATAACTAACAATACTATATACCATGCCGGAAAGACATGGTTAATATAAGCTGAGTTCGAATCCCGGTTATATCATGTACGATTGTAATCTAGTTTCTGACTTTCAGTGTTGGGTAGCTGTGATTGTAATACATAGATTCTGGGTTCAAGTCACGAGTTAGGTACGAATGTAACCTTGTAAAAGGAATAACGAATGTAACACTGTTAATTAAACTAATATAAATTCGTTCGTGTTCGTGAAAAAGCTAGTTTAAATGTGTGAAAAGGGTAAATAAGCTCAATTTTATAGATTTTGAAACTTACATGAATCGAGTGTAATATTTCCGAATAAATTTTATTACCTGAATAAATTATACTCGCTTCGAAATCTTATACTTGTAGCATTTGCCAATATCTCAAAAAAAGTCTAGGTTAAATTTCAACATTTTTCAAAAGAACCAACTACAAAACTCGAGATTTCAGAGGTTGCCAGCCTCAGTTCAACAAACCCCCGCAGAACGCATTTCTATTTATAATACCTAGGGAAAGTGTCTCTTATCACAAAGCATTCTGTCAAGGTCCATCCTGGTGGGGATGAGACTTGAGGTCTACGATTTTAACCACCAATATCAAGGCAAAACGTCTTCCTAGCTGTTAGAAAGCTTTCGAGAAAAATATTGTGTTTTCTACTTGATAAAAATTAATATTCACTTTGCAAGATCCATTATGCAGGAAAATTAACATAAATTAAAAATTAATACAGAAGAATTATATTAAAAATAAACAAATATTTATGAAAAAAATTTTACTTCCCCTCACACTCTAACTGCTGGCAACAAGCTAAAAAAAAAAAAAATCTTATAAAATAGAATGCCAACGAAATTGGAAACATGCTCGGACACATTAATGGAATAAAATATCCGTATATTTTTTTTGCGTAAATATGATTAACAATATATGGATTAAGAAAATGAGAACGTATATACTAAAATTAGATCAGTAAGCATAACACGTTTCTTGAACTTGACAAGGAATCAAGCTGAAAACTATATCTAAGCCAGAAACTTTAATTTCCCGTTTCACTGTTGCACACCATTACCACTGAGAAAACTTTCAGAGCTACTAACCCAAGATTTTCGGCTACACTATCGTACAGTAAAATATAATACAATATCGTTCAACTTCATTATTCTGTTTCAATTTTCAATTTAAACAAATACTATCTAATATTGAAATTTTACTTTCCTACTATGTAATTAGGTCAATAAAAATAATAATAAGTAACAGAGTTTAATTTTACTTTTTTTTAATTATTTCAATTATGTTTTCTCGTTTTGTATAAAGTATGACTGTGTTTTTTTCACCCCCAGACATCTGCATGTTGATTCTGAAAATACATTTGTAATCTTGATGCTGTGAAGGAAAAATATTTTTTAATTAAAGGTGGTTTGAACTCTCCCAGTTGTAGGGCAGCGGAGAAACATTGTGGTGTGATGCCCAGGGCTCATTCTACTTGGCCCCTGAAAAGGTTTTTGGTGTGAATAGACTCTCAGTTTTGTTAGATTCCCTAGAGTTCTTGCTCAACAGCCCAGTAAAGTTGTCTCGAGTTATCCAGGTCTGTTCTTTTCTTGTATTTCAAAAATTCATGTTCGCTTCTCTGCAGCATTTTATGTTAGTTCTCCCTTCAGATTGTGTTTTTTTTATTACATTTTAATTGAAATGCTAGTTTTTTTCCCCTCATCAACTTGAATCAAACAACTTGTAAAATTATTATTTTCCAGTTACCAGGCTTTTAATTCAAAGCAACACTATTACTCAATTTTTTTTTTTATATATATTTTCGTTAAGTAATAAACACAAAGTAATGACACTGTAATTTTTCAAACTAATAAATAACAACTCACAGTATTCAAATTCAATATAGAAATTCTTTTCTTCTTTCTAGAATTATCCTTAAAAGGTAAAATATTTGCAACTAGTTTACATCAAACATTACACACACTAAAAGACATTTTCAATTACAATTTTTTTTATAAATTAACAAATATATAAAAAACGATTTTTGACATACTTTGAAACAAAAACAGCAAGATAAAACAATAATCAACATTCATATTACAAAATAAATTACCAAGCATTATTAACAATAAGAAATTTAAACAAAAACAAGACATTATTATGATTTAAACTATCAAACATTTCATCATACTTATTTACATCTGGAACTTGCTGCTACGACCACTATTGCTACTGCTATACTACTACTACTACTACTACTGCTACTACTAGTACTGCTACTGCTATTACTACTAGTATTACAACATTCCAAAATCTCCTTACACATATTACATTAGAAAAAATACAAAAAAGATTAAAATATTCAGAAGTAACTAAATTTCTATGGATGTACATTGATTATGTACAGCACGTCACATCCAGCATATTTTCCAGATACAAATGCCGAAAGACTGGGGTATAACACACACACTCACACATAGCACT